>ML662451.1:1713718-2360664 GCA_007570785.1 Antilocapra americana | reverse complement strand
CCGGGCCGGTGCACGGAGCCGCAGCGGCACAGGCTGATGAGCGCCGCGAAGGCCACGGCCGCGTAGGTGGCCACATAGTAGACGGCCCCGGCTGCGCGACAGGCGGCCTCCGGGAAGGGCCAGTGGGCCGAGCCCAGGTAGTAGGTGAGCCACAGCGGCAGCGTGAGCGTGAAGAGCACGTCGGCCAGGGCCAGGTTGAGCAGGTAGAGACGCAGGGCCTGGCCCAGGCGCCTGCCGCTGCGGACGAACACGGCCAGGGCCGCCACGTTGGCCGGCAGCCCCAGGCCCAGCGCCACGGCATAGGCCGCGGGCACCACAATGAAGCGAGCGGGGTCGTCCCAGGGGCTGCAGCCGCCAACACCCAGGTCCCCCGTGCTCCTGTTCATCTCGGACCTTGGACTAGCAAGAGGGAGAGAGGTCACTGTGGAGGCCAGCCGCACAAGGAGCCCTCCATCCCGCCTTTCCTCGCCAGACCCCAGTCCTCTCTTCCAAAAGCCGTGGTTTTGGAAGAGACTAGAAGCCGGGAAGCCCCTGCGAGGGGCTGAGGAATTAGCTACGCTGGCGCCCGCTGGAGGTGGAGTGGAGGGGACTCCAGAGTTAGAATGAGCTTGGTGAAAGATGTGGGAAGTGAGGACGGGTCAGGAATCCCAGTTAGCTTGGAAATTTTCCACCTTGGTGACTGGGAAGGTGGAAGTGCCCCCTTATAGGTGGAGTAGGGCTCCACTTTGGTGCGCATTAAGCCCCAGCAAGGAAGTCATAGAGAAACCAGGGTGGAATACAGACTCCTTCCCTGAAAAAAGCCCAAGCCTCCAGCTCCAGTGCCATCCAGGTCAGTAGGGGAGAGGCATGGACGGAGTTACGGCCATAGGATGCAGTGACCCAGGAGACAGGCCCATGCACAGTGACCCTGGACTTACCTTGGTGAATGTCCTCTCTGGGGCTTGCCTGGAGCACCTTGGGCAGGGCTGAAAAGGTTTCACATCTCAGGCCTTCCAGCCTGTTTCCTTCCCCCTCGTCTTTTGACCACAAAGAAGTCCAGGGTCTGATTTGGAACTTTGGACAGCAAAGCAAATGGAGCACAGGCCCAGGAATCAGGCAGATTCTAGATACACACATTTATCTACCATGTGACCTTGGGCAAATTACTCAGCTTCACAGAGCCTGTCTTCTCTGCTGTAAAATGGAGATTAAAATACCTACCTCACAGGGTTGTTCAGAGGATTATGAGAAAACATAAGTAAAACTCTGAGCACTGGCTGACACTGGGGAGATACTTCATAACCATTAGCTCCCTTCCCCTCTAGGCAGCACACAGATAAACGTGTACACCCACACAGGCACACACACAGCGTTAGAGACAGACACCTCAGTCAAACAGCACAGAGACATCTGAGTATACTGCCCGTCTCCCCAAGGTAGGGTAAGCACACAAGCCCATGTCCTGTTCCCATTTTTGGCACACAGTTACACTCCTAGGGTATCCCAAAATTTGGTTCCTCCCATACCAAAATTTGTACTTCTGCCTCTTCGTAGGCTCATCCTTTCTGGATCCTGAATGAATATATTCCTTTATTCCCCTCCCTCTAAGCTCTGTCCACCCAGTCTCTGGCCCTCTGCTTCCCCACCCTGAACCTCTCCCTGCCGTCCTACCAGATGACTCCTACCTCTTGCTGCTCTGGCTGCTACAGCTCTCTCTGGGGCCAGGGGTCTAAGGAGCTGAGACAGAGCCGAACCCACTCCCACCCACACATCCTAGACCCTCCCATCAACCAACTAATCCTAGACAGGACGTGAAGAATGGGAGCAACAGCTGGAGGGGCAGGGATCCACCTATGGCAGCTATGAGTGGGGTCTGTGGGGTGCAGCCAGAGCCCCAAGGGAAAGGAGTGTCATTGCAAGGCATGGAGGCACACGGAGGGAGACAGAAATTTAAAAGGAAGACCTCGCTGCTGAATGTCGTTCTGCTGACCTGACCAATGCTTAGTCTGTGGTTTGGAGGCGGGGTATGGGGGGAGTGCATTTCCTAGGGCCTGGCTTCTCCGAGGCAGCTCTGCTAAAACCGAAGATACTCCTGCTGCTGTCAATCCCAACTCCTCCTCCATACCAGCTGGCCAGCCTACTTCTCCAGCACCCTGCCTTTCCTGCAGCTGCTGGTTGGGCCCTATAGTCAAGCTTGCAGGGCCCTATAGCTTCTAATCAGCTTACAGGCCAGGCCTTGGTAAACAGGAACCTTGGATCTAATGCCAGCTGTGAGAGATTTTACTCAAAGTCCCAGCTGGAGACGGGCTGGCTGTGGAATCCTGGAAGGGATGGAGATGGGAAGAGGCCGGGCTCCTAGGGTGTCCAGGCTCTACTTTCAAGGGCTTCAAAATATCCATGCAGAGGGGCAATTCTGGGAAGCAATGCAGATTTAATTACGTTGGACCGATCATCCCATTTACTTTGAAGTTGAAAAGCAGGGGTGCCACACCTGCCCACTTCTGACTCTGGCAGCTGGTGCGGCGGGAAGTGTGGGTTCTGGAGTCAATCAGGCCTTAATTCTAGTCTCAGCTCTGACACATGGGCACTTAAGCTTTCTGAATCCATTTTCCCATCTGTAGAACTGCTATTTAATAACAGCATTTACTGAGCACTTATTATGTGCAGGCACTATTGTAAGTACTTAAACTCACTAAGTCTTCACAGCAACTCTATTAAAATATCTGCCATTATTATCCATATTTTGCAAGTAAGCAGTAAGAGGTACTACATACTCTCTCCTTTCCTCTTTACTGACCACTTGACCAGTGTGGGTAAATCTTAACGAGTCTAAGTCCATCATGGGGATTCCATTCCCCATGCCAGTGATTGGTCTAAGAATGAAAATGTGACATAATTCGGCAGAGTGGGATATGAGGGGAAACCTAGGGGTCTTCTAAGAGCTTTCCTCTCTCTTTTCATCTTGGTATATTATATGCAAATGTGTTGTCTGGAGCTGCTGCAGCTGTTTTATAACCCTGAGGTCAGTAGTCAATAAATTGAAAGCAGCAGAGGACACAGCTGAAAGAATATCAGTCTTTGATGTTATCGTAAAGCAGCCAAAATACACAACATTGAAACTGAAGCTATATTATCCCTGGACCTCCCATGACAGAAAAAGTTTCCTTATTGTTTTAACACTGTATATGTAGTGGGCTTCCCTGATGGCTCAGCAGGTAAAGAAACCACCTGCAATGTAGGAGACACAAGTTTGATCCCCAAGTTGGGAAGATCCTCCGGAGAAGGAAATGGCAACCCACTCCAGTATTCTTGCCTGGAGAATTCCATGGACAGAGGAGCCTGGTGGACTACAGTCCTTGGGGTCACAAAGAGGCAAACACGACTGAGCAGCACCAGCATATGGAGGATGCATATATATACACATCCACACACAAACCTACTGTAGATAGATTGCATCACTGTGTTTTCAGACACCAGGCCTAAGAGTGCCAGTTTGCCTGAGGTTCCCAGCTTGTGTCAGAGCAGAAATTACCATTCTCTAGTGAAGATGAAAGGGAGTAATATACGTAATTTCTCTCACTCTTGTGGGCTCCCAAAAGCCACTGTCCCTACCCGCAAAAGCCATTTGTAGGCTGGTGGCTAGAGTATTTGTATAAATAAATGAACTCTTTTTCTTCACTATTTTCCTTGATAGGAAGCACATCATTTCCCTACCTAGGTGAAGATGGTTGGTGATATGACAGTAGATCCCCTAACATGGCTACTGGCCCTCGAGCACTCTCTCTCACACACACTTCTGACTCCCTAGGACTTCCAGGATTCATCCCAGGTTTCCGCTCTAACACGCAGCACCTCTTGGAGATGGCTGTCCCCTGCCTCCAGAGATGTCCAAGGAGCACTGCGCTGAGTGCCCTGGCAGTTCCAGATTCTATAAAATGATGACTCAATGCCCATCTTTGTTAGTTTTGTGACTCTAAAGTGCATGAGATAAAAAGCAATGGGAGTGATTAACTCATGTGGCTCAGCAGGCAAGAGCAGGTATTCTTCATATTCTGCCATACGCAGAGTGTAAATGCCAAGCTTATAATAAAATCTTAAAAACATGCATGCCTTTTGAATCAGCACCCTCACTTCAAAGGAAAGAAAATAAGTAGGTAGAGGTGATTTACTGTGAGGTTTACAATAGCTAAAAAAAAATGGGGAACAATCCAAATGTTCCTAGTGGGGGCTTTAATAAATACATCACACTGCACCCGTACAATGGAATACTACTACACAACCATTAACGTCAATGAGGTAAAATAGACATGGGATGGTGTTAGTTACAGTGTATTAGGTTTAGAAAGCAAGTAAAGTCGTACATACAATCTCATTTTCATTAAAAATATATATCCGAATAAAGACAGAGAAAAAAGTTGGAGGTACAGTTATACAAAGGAAAGAATCAATAGTTACTTGAGGGCATTAAAAGTTTGGGTGATCTAAATTTACTTTCACATGACATGAGAAATGCTAAGAATGTGTAACATGGACTCTTCCAAAAAAAAAGCAGTAAAATGTCTGAGAAAGCAGGGCCAGGTAGACCAGATGTCTACTTCAACACTGGCCATCCTTGGGTATATGAGTAGCAAGGTGAGGCTTTGTCTCCCACCACGTTTCTGCTTTGACAGTGATATGGCCTGAAGGGGCAAGAGATACTCTACTCCCGGGATTCCTCGAATGCACTTGGAGCCTTCTTCCTAGTGGATCTGGACATCTTTTCTGGTCTGGACTTAGAGCTAGCAGATATCCAGCAGCAGCAGGAGCCCCAGGCAGACGATGGCTGGGATGCAGGTGTTCAGTGACTCCTTTAGAGACACCAAAGTGAAGATAGCCCCTAGAATGGAAAACGAGGTTCCTGAGGCTCCCTGGGAATGCCTGGGAGATCCAGGAGATCAGGGTCCTCCAGCAAAGACTGACCCACTCTGGCCTAAGCCCTCTCTTGAACACCGTCCCACTCCCCCCAGCACACACACCCTAAACGAGCTGCTCTCAACCCTCTGATCCCCCAGAAACAGCAGAACCAGAAATCGGAAATTTCTTAAAACTAACACTGCCCCTCTCAGATGGCAAGAAAGAAAACACAGCAGGGAAACAGGGCAGGGAGGGAGTAGGTGGGCATTTTCTGAAGGATCAGATTCTCCCTGATCCTTCTCCTTTCTCAACCCCAGTAAAGGGAAGGGAAGGCCCAGGGATTGGCGGGGGATGTGGTAGGAAAGAGCTGAAAATGGGGCAAGCTGCGGAGATGGAAAGAAAGCCTGGAAGAAGGGCAGGAGTGCCAGCAGCAAGGGTGACACAAAGTCAGGGGATACAGGAGAGCCTGAAGCTGTCTTTGTGCACTGGCAGTTCCTGTGGGGAGAGCCACTAAAAGGGGGCCCTCCAGGAATCATCCGCCTTTCTGTTCAGGGGGCCCAGCTTTCTTGCTGTTCCCACCTGCCAGACACATGAGGCCCCTGGCAGCTGCTACTTCATCCCCTCATCTCAGGGTAGAGGTGAAGAGAAAGGGGTAGGGGCTTTTAGGTTACAATATATCCTTATGACATAAATATCATGCAGCCAATAGAACTACTGACAATTGGTACAGTGTAAGTTTTAAGACTATTCTAGTCTGAAGACCATGGAAACTCCCAATTCAGCAGAAAGTGCTTCTGGTTCCAAAGAAAACAAGGTGGCAACAGTAAAGAGAACAGGTGTTCAAGATTTTTTCCATCACCATCCCCCAGAAGTCCCCATTTCACCAGCCCGGTTGTGCCCCACCCCCCTTACCCATCATGAGCAGCGTCAAAAGTAAGTTACTCATCTCTTGCAGCATCGGTGGGCCCAGGACCAGCAGCAGCCCAGCCAGCAGTTCCAGCCAGCCCACAGCCACTTGGTAGCTCATGGGATCTGGCTGGTAGCCGAACACCTTCAGTGGAAACACCTCAGCGAACTGCACGAACAGGGCTTTCTAGGGGTGGCAGGGAATGCCTGTCAGCCACAGTCACCAAGGATCCACTGCCCAGATGCTCCACAGGGGCATTCTGTGCCAGCACCCTTAACTCCCCCAGCAAAGGGGCTACTACTCTAGGCCAGGGCCAGAGCTGATGGTCAGCCAGCCTGGAAAGGAGAGGGCCTCCCTGAGGGACTGAGCTTTGGCATCAGAAGACAGACTTTATGCTCCAAAAAGGGCTGGATGGTGGTACAGAGATGGACGAACTTTTTCACCCGATGACAACCCAGCCCCAGGTTCCAGAAAGAGGAAGCTAGGCTTGGGTCCTCCCATCTACTGCCAAGGCTTGGGAACTTCATGACTTCCCTTTTCTTCTGCCTGGCTTGTTTCTCTTCAGGCTACTAGGCAGGGAGTATTTGGAAATGAGGAGGGGATGGAAGGAGAGATTTTTTGTTGTTGTTCATTAAACAGATTCTCCTGAATATCATATGCCGGGACCTGGATCTCACTGCAGCAGACAGAAGAGGAGGTGAGGGGTTCAGAGTGAGTGACTCAACTCACTGAGTCAAACCCTGTCCTGGGCCACATGACTTCACCTGGACCCTTAGGGTGGCCACTTTTGCCTGCTCCCCAACCTCAGTTCTACCTCCCCTACTCAGGGCTCTAAGGAAGAAACTCTAAGCCATCAGGCTCTGAGGATGTTTCCCCCAAACCACCCACCCTAAGCCAGGCCAAAAGGGGGCAGCGGCGGGGAGGTGAGGTGTACTTTTTCTAGAAGTCTGGCTGGTTTAAGGGGCTGGGTGGACTGGTGGGCAGAAGGACATGTCAGCATTCCGGAGAGGGTGGAACTAGACAGGGAGCCGAAGGGCGACTTCTAGGCCCCCTCTCAGGCTCCGGGAAGGACTCCGGATTCTAAGCTCAGTTCGGTTCAGCTGCTCAGTCGCGTCGACTCTCTGCGACCCCACGGACGGCAGCACACCAGGCTTCCCTGAGTGAGCTGTGAGTCTCTTAAGTTTGGGTCCTGCTTCCTGACTAGCTGTGTAACCCTTAGCAGATACACTCCACCTTCAGGGCAAGTTTCCTTTCCCGCCAAGCGGGGATTAGTTAAACCTCTGCCTCGTGAACTTTCCGAGAACTCAAGCAAACGAAGGAGCGCGGCAACGGAGCTCGGTCCTTCTCCCTCCCGCAAAGGGTCCCCGAGCACTCCTCTTCCGGCTCTAGGTCTGCCTGGAAGGGGATACCCGACGGGAAGGGGATGGCAGAGAACTCGGAGGAACTGCCCAGGCCGGTGCCCACGCGTGCGCCGCGGTGCAGGCGCGCTCCCCGCCCCGGCGCTCGCGCCGGCTAGCCCGAGGGCAGGCCGGCGCGCGGGGCGCGGGCAGGCGGGGCAGGGGCCGGCCGGGCCCCTGGGGAACGGCCCCCGCGGCCGCGCGGTCGACCCGCCGCCCGAACGCCCTCCACCCACGGCGCGCCGCTCACCATCTGCTCCGACGCCGGAGCCGAGATCTGCTCCGAGAGCTTGGCCGCCCCCGTGAGCGCGAAGAAGCCGCCCAGCAGCACGCGCAGAGCGGTGAGCGGGAGCGCCATTGCCGCGCAGGCTGCGGGCCGCGCCCGCCCCGGGCTGGGCGCCGCCGAAAACCCGCCCCTGCCGCCCGGGCGTCGCCTCCCTCCGGGCAGCAGAGCCGCCGCCCCTCGCCTCCCAGCCGGGCTGCCTCCCTCCCTCGGCGCTGCGCCGCCCGCTAGAGGAGACGGCGCTGGGGCAGGGCATCCCCATCTCACAGCGGGGGACACTGACGCCCGAATGCTCCCTTCTGAATTCAGGGCAACTTTTCCTAGCCAATATGGACAAATAGAAGAATCAAACATGGGTGTCTGGACGTGGCTTACAAAACAGCTCCATTTGGTCAAAAGACGTTGGCGGAGGGGAGGCCCGGGGGTCGCTCCTGACCCTGCCACGCTAGCTTGGCGATTGGAGCTGCCACTTAGCCTCAGCGGTGTCCCCATCTGAAATGCGGATAGCGCCGCATCAGTCCTGAGATACAGCACAACGCCTGGCACAGAGAATTCTTTGTAAATTATTTGTGAAATTATTAGGAATAAATCAATTGCTAGTGATCATAAAATAAGCTGTTTCTTATCTTTGCCTGAAATATGTTTTCCCTCTAATATCTCTCAGTTGAAATTACAATGTGAAAGGTGTTTGAAAATTCAGCTATGTGCAGCGGTGGGTAGACGCTTTCACTGAACAAAACCCTACAGTCCACTCGTGGCCCATTTTCTTTTACTGAAATTTATCTAAACCTGGATGAGAAAACTAAGACAAATTTAGAAAGCGCTTTTTTTTTTAACTAACCATCCCCCTCCCCCACCAGTTAACAATGCTTGTTTACATTTTTCAATGATTTTTTTTTAAATTAAGGTAGCTTTCATGACACTTGAAAATATATGAAATTCGTATTACAGTGTTCATAAATAAGTAGTTTTATTGAACCACAGTTTGTGTATTGTCTACCGCTGCTTTTGTAATGCAACAACAGAAGTGAGCAGTTACCACCTTATTGCCTGCAAAACCTAAAATATTCACTACCTGGCCTCTAAAGAGAAAGGTTTGCTAAGCCAGGTCTAGAGAGCCAGAGAGGCCCCTAAGAGGGGTCTCAAAGTCTCCTGCTGATTCCATTTCCTGTTAGCCACGCTGCTTGGATCTGGTTTTCTATCTACCCACAAAACCTGCTGGGTGGGTAGCCAGCTGGCTGAAGACTGGAAAGCCCCATGTGTTTCTAAAGGCCAAGCAGTTTCAACATCCAAGTGTGTTAGCTATTACACTATAAACTGGACCTTTCACTGAGTTCCTCTGCTGTCCACCTGAAACTACCACAACACTGACAACACTGTTAACTGGCTATACCCCAACGAAAAATAAAAAGTTTAAACAAACACCAACCCCCAAAAAAAAACCTGGGCCTTTCATTACCTACATCTTTGTCACTAATCCAAATGACTGATCATCAATAAAACAGCTAAGTTCTCTACCTTGGACTATTAAAATTATATATAATTATGTATAAATGCGTAATTATTAAATTCCTCAACAAAAAGAGAAAAATTATTAAAACACATTTAATCACCGAGAACACATATCCACATTAGGAAATTATATTTTCGGATACTCATCTCATACAAAATTTAACACAAAATTATAGACTTTGATAATAAGGAATATGCAGATTACTACTCTTTCTCCTTTACCAATTTTTCTATCCTCGGAATTAATGATGTTACAGCCAGTCGTAGTGCAGGGCCAGAAACCAACAGATTTCTTTGTTTTGACTCAGTCAAAGCTGAAAAGGTAGCATCACATAAATAAATAGTTGAAAAAGGTAATAAGAATTTCATTGCCTTTTCATGGAGTTCTGGATAACTTGCCTTTGCATTTATCCAAAATTGAGTTACAGGCATTGATTTAAATACTGACTGTAACCTTAAATCTGATGATAACTGCGCTAATTCTTCTTCTTCAAAGTCCGTGAGATTACTATTTTGGTGATTTGTAAAAGGATTAATTATCCACAAATTTCCTAAACGCAAGTCTTCTTCTGGTGGATAACAGTCATTGAGCATTTGACAAAGTCCTTCCAGATGCTCTAATATGATGCTTGCCATACTGCTCATGTTTAAGCTTGATGAGCTTGAGAATTCAGAAAATGAAGGGAACATGTCATAATCATTCTCTTGTGTGCGCTTCAACCACGTTTTTAACTTTTTCTTAAGCATATCCATTTTATTATACAAATTGAAGAGTGTAGTCATAGTTCCTTGGAGACTTAAATTTAATCCATTTATAAGTGAAAAAACATCTGATAAATAGGCCACCTTTGCAACCCATTCCTCATCAGAAAAATACTTGGCCAAATCTGAATGCTTTTGATTTAAGAATATTTCAATTTCATGCCGTAATTCAAATAATCTTGTTAAAATTCTTCCTCTTGATATCCAACGTACTTCAGCATGAAGTGGTAAATTCACGTGCTCAGACCCCATCTCTTCACACAAAATGGTTAACATTCGTGAATTCAACGCATTGCTCTTTATAAAGCTTAAAATTTGTGCTGACTGCAAAAGGATTTCATGTAAGCATGGAGACAACTTTTCTGCTGCTAAATGTTCACGGTGAATAAAACAATGTGTAAATGCCACTGTACTCATGGCAACTTCTTGAATTTTTGCCCTTAAACCAGAACACCTACCAGTCATGCTTGCAGCCCCATCTGTACAGAGACCAACACAATGCTTCCAATTCAGAGATTTACTATCAATATATTTATTTATTAGTTCAAATATTTCAAAACCTGTCATTTGGGAAGGTATTTCAATGCAACATAATAATTCTTCTTTTATATCACTACAACCATAATCAATGAAACGAATATAGCACAAAAGAAGGGTGGTATTTGAGATTTCTGATGATTCATCGATCTGAAGGGCAAACCACTTTGACTCTCTGACTTTTTGAATCAGCTGATCTTCAATGTCTGCAGATAGTTCATCAATCCTGTGTCCAATTGTATTATTAGAAAGAGGAATGGTTTTCATCTTGTCTCCAGCACTGGAACCTAAAACTTCTGAACACATTTCTACTAAATAAGGCTTAATTAATTCTTCAGCAATGGAAAATGGCTTTTTGCTGGCAGCAATTTGGAAAGCAATTAAATAAGAAGCTTTCACGAGTGACTTTTCAACTAGTAAACACTTTTTTAAAGCACTGTTTTGACATTCCATTTCAAGAGACTTTTCTTCAAAAAAATCTACTGGTTTGTTTTCTAACTCCGAATGCTTTGTCTTCAAATGATGAGAAAGATTTGCTGGCTTCATGTTTTCACTGGATAAAATTTCGCCACAGATGACACACTGTGGCCTTGGTGAACTTTCTTTTGATCCCGGACAGATAATAAAACCAACTTTTAAATATTCCGCATCGTAAGTCTGGAAAAAACCTATTCTTTTTTTCTTTGCAGGTGGAGAGTCAAGTTCCACATCATTTTTCTCATTAGGCATAGATAAATCTGAATGAAATATTTGAATCAGTTATTTTCAAGAATAAGCAATTCATGTTTATCCCCCAAGCATTTAAAATTTATATTTTGTGACTATTTATATTTGTCAAAAGCATATACTAAGTTTAAACACAAACCATAACACTTCCATGATGCCATTTTTAACTCAGCTTTTAGCTGAATTTCTGTTTGTTCAAAGCCTGGTCACTGACAGTAGTATTAATAAAGCTATAGGCAGTGGTACATGTCCTAGCAATGCCATGTATTCAACGCATTAGTGGAATTAGGGCTGATGTCTACAGAGTACACCAAGTTAAAAACAGACTGTTTTACTTTTTAAAAGATGTGGAGATGGGAGTAGGAGGAGAAAAAAATGTTGAAAAAAGTTAATATTTAGTGAATCTAGATGAAGGGTATATTCATTGTGTATGTTCATATACACATCCAAGGGTGTTCATTGTGCTGTATTTTCAATCTTTCCAAATTTTGAATTTTTCAAAATTAAAGTTGAGGGGAAGGAGTTAATTGTTAATTTTCATACCCAGTGTCAATGAAAGTGCAGAGAAATGGATGCTCTCAAACATTGCTGGCTGGAGCATAAATTGATATAACTTTTCAGGAGGGTAATTCTACAGTAACACATCAACATCTAAGCCTTAAAAATCTATGACAGCTTTTGAATCAGTAATCCCACTACTTAGGATTTATCCTAAGGACATAATTATACAAGCAGAGAAAAGATCTGTTTATACACCCTTAACTCAATACTGTTTATAATATTAAAAAACCAGCAGCAATCCAAATGTTCAATCTTAGGAGGATGGATATACATTATATATATATCCATGTTATATACATTGGAATCTATGCATCCATTAAGAATCTCAATATATATTTAAATTTATCTTGCTATGAAATGTTTTCATGCAATGTCAAGTAAAAAAGTAGTTTACAACAGTATATAGGAAACATCCTAATACTTAATCTAGAAATTCAAAAAACATAATAAGCACACACATACCCACAAATGTAGCTGTCCACAGATCCCTTACTACCTTCCATATGTGGATGTGTATTTAACATAAATTCAGGTAAACAAAGAGTGCATCATTTTAACAGGAATATAAAATCAGATTTACTGAGGAAGGATAACAAAATTCTCCTTGACTCCTACCAAAATAAAGGCATCCTACATAAAATTTCATGGTTAGTTGTTGACAGAGTAAGCTTTTAAATACAATATATTCTGTGAAGTAAAATTATCATTAAAAATAAATATCAAAAAAAGTTTGGGGCAGTATATTTATGGCTGAGTCCCTTTGCTGTCCACCTGAAGTTATCGCAATATTGTTAGTTGGTTATATACTCCAATATAAAATAAAAAATTAAAAAAAAATATTTCAGGCAGAATAGGCTATAAAAGTACCTGAAAATACAAGGGTAGTGGGATTAAAAGCAGTTAACATGGATTGGGGCAAGAGTGTACAACACTTTCAAATAATTTTCCTGATCAACAATACCCAAGACATATAGTTATACTTTTAGTAAATTAATTCACAGTGTTTAAAGAACCAAGGTTAAACCACTAATGCCTTTAACTAAATCTGTATTTAGTAATTATAATAGCCTGTCAGTACATCTGAAGAGCAATGCACATGTGCAGAAGATGCTTGTTCACAAGAGAGTGTCCACATAACAGTCTGGGTGCATATGGATTCAATTTAGTAGTTATTTGTGTTAATGACAATGAACACAAAAGGAATAAATTAGATGTTCAAAGTAGGTGATCCAAGAATTAATGTTTTCACATTTAAGAAACTATCAATGACTTTTCTTTCTTAAAGAAATCAAAAAGAAGCACATAAGACAGAGAACAAACTTACTACATGTGCAAAGCACAACGCATACCTGTCTGACATTCCTTGTGCTGTGTATGTGGTTTGCAAGAGGTAGCCTTGGTCTGTGTGACAGGTTTGCACAATAATGCTTTGTTCTTTAAAAGTTTTGACGACCGGGAAGACAGAAGTTTCATGGCATCCGTCTGTACACTTCCCTAGTCAAAAACAAATTCAGAAACCAAAGAAAGATATATTCTTTTAGTATCTTCTCACTGACTATAATTGCTATCGATCGAAAGGTGATATGTATAAAAAGAAATATAATTCTCTGAAAGAGTGGTACAATAAAATTGCTTTCAAAAATATATACTAATTACTAATTCTTCATTCAGTATCAGTACCATTTATTGATTTGTAAAAATAGTCTGCCTACAGTAAGTACAATGAGAACAATCTGCAGATTAGGACAACCGGATAATCAGAAAAATTGGATCAAATTTCAGACCATATGCAAAAAAATACTTCATATTGATTAAAGACCTCAACACACAAAAAATAAAACTTTAAAATTAATGGAGAATTTTCAAATAACCAGAACTCAGAGAAAATACAATTCACTAAGAAGGCCTTCTCATCTCTCCTTGCTATTCTCTGGAACTCTGCATTCAATATAGCTTTCCCTTTCCCCCTTGCCTTCTTCCTCCTTTCCCTTCGTTCCATGCCTGGTTCAAAATTGGGAAAGGAATATGACAAGGCTGAATACTGTTACCCTGTTGCTTTAACTTAAAAGCAGAGAACACAGGGCTTCCCAGATGCCACAAGGGGTAAAGAACCCACCTGCCAATGCAGGAGAAATAAGAGATCCAGGTTCACTCCGTGGGTCAGGAAGATTCCCTGGAGGAGGGCACAGTAACCCACTCCATTATCCTTGCCTGGAGAGTCCCATGTGTCAGAGGAGCCTGGTGGGCTACAGTCCATAGGGTCCAAAAGAGTTGGATAGGGTTGAAGTGACTTAGCAGGCATGCACACAGAGTACATCATGCCAGATGCCAGGCTAGATCAATCACAAGCTGGAATCAAGACTGCCTGGAGATATATCAACAACCTCAGATATGCAGATGATACCAGATGGTACAAAGTGAAGAGGAACCAAAGAGCCTCTTGATAAGGGGGAAAGAGCAAACTGAAAAAGCTGGCATAAAACTCAACATTCAAAAAACTAAAGATCATGGCATCTGGTTCCATCACTTCGTGAGAAACAGAAGGGGAAAGAGTGGAAACAATGGCAGATTTTATTTTCATGGGCTCCAAAGTCACTGCAGATGGTGACTGCAGCCATGAAATTAAGATACTTGCTCCTTGGAAGAAAAGCTAGGGCAAACCTAGACAGTGTATTAAGAAGCAGAAATGTCACTTTGCCAACAAAGGTCTATATAATCAAAACTATCGTTTTTCTAGTAGTCATGTACACACGTGAGAGTTGGACCATAAAGGATGCTGAGCACCAAAGAATTGATGCTTTTGAATTGTGGTGCTGGAGAAGACTCTTGAGAGTCCCTTGGACAGCAAAGAGTTCAAACCAGTCAATCCTAAAGCACAATCCTGAACATTCATTGGAAGGACTGATGCTGAAGCTGAAGCTCTAATACTTCGTCCATCTGATAAGAGCGGACTCACTGAAAAAGACCCTGATGCTGGGAAAGACTGAAGGCAAAAGGAGAAGAGAGCAGTAGAGGATGAGATGGTCAGATAGCATCACCAACTCAATGAACATGGATCTGAGCAAACTCTAGGAGACAGTGAAGGAGAGGCAAGCCTGGAGTGCTGCAGTCCTTGGGATCGCAGAGTCAGACCCGACTTAGCAACTGAACAACAACAACAAAGTATTCTTAAATAAAACACGAAAGACTTAAGGTAGAAAAGGCTGATACAATAGACTACCTTGAAATTTTAAACTTTTGCAAAAAATGGCCTTTAAAGTTGAAGGATAAACAACAGAATGGGCAAGTGTATTTAAAACATGTTCTTTCATTCAGTGAACATTTACTGAATGTTTACTATAAGCCTGGCACTGTTCTTAGCCCTGCAAGGTCTTAACTTAAAAACCAGAAAATTAGGATTGTATTTTAAGAGTGATGGGAAACCACCAAATGGTACACAGTAATCCCTCCTCATCTGCAGTTTTGTTTTCCTTGGTTTCAGTTACCCATGGTCAACCGCAGTCTGAAAATACAGTCTTAAATGGAAAACTCCAGAAATACACAATTCACAAGTTTACCATTCTGAGCAGCATGATGAAATCTGCTGTCCCGCTCCGTCCTGCAGAGGACGTGAACCATTCCTTTGTCTGGCATATCCTGCCCACTAGTCATTTCATAGCCCTGGTGGTTCCGACAGTAAGAATCCACCTGCAATGCAGGAGAGCTGGGTTGGATCCTTGGGTTGGGAAGATCCCCTGGAGAAGAGAGTGGCTACCCATTCCAGTATTCTTGCCTGGAGAATCCATGGACAGAGGAACCTGGCAGGCTCCAGTCCATGAGATCGCATAGTCAGACACGAATGACACAACACTTTCACTCTTTTTTTCACTTTCACCCATCAAGGATGTCAAATGGTTGCCGTGGTATCACAGTGCTTGTGGTCAAAACTACTGTTGTATTTAGGTTCCCAGATAGCTCAATGGGTAAAGAATGTGCCTGCAACGCAGGAGACACAAGAGACTCAGGTTCAATCCCTGGGTCGGGAAGATGCTCTGGAGAAGGCCATGGCAACCCACTCCAGTATTGTTGCCTGGAGAATCCTGTGGACAGAGGAGCCTAGCAAGCTAGAGTCCACGGGGTCACAAAGAGTCAGACATGACTGAAGTGACTGAGCACAGCATAACTCTTATTGTATTTGATAAAGGAGCCCCAAAGCGCAAGAGCAGCAATTCAGATACACACCAAAGAGAAGTCCTAAAGTGCATCCTTCAAGTACAAAAGGAAAAGCATAACAATGCCTACATACTTCACTTCACTTAATCATCTCATATCACAACAATGGTGATAACAGTACAATAAGGTATTTTGAAACAGAGACCACATTCATAGAACTTGCATTATAGTATACTGTTATAACTGTTCTATTTTATTGCTATTGTTGTTAATCTCTTACTCTGCCTAAGTTATAAATTAAACTTTATCATAGATATGTATGTATAGGAAAAAAAATTAGTATATATATTGGGTTTGGTACTGTCCATAGTTTTAGGCATCCACTGAGGGTTTTGCAACATATTCCCCACAGATAAGGGGGAAACTGTTATTTAAATTTACTTTTTAAATAGATGTTAAAAGAAAGTGAAAGTGAAGTCGCTCAGTTGTGTCCGACTCTTTGCGACTCCATGGACTGTGGCCTGCCAGGCTCCTCTGTCCATGGATTTCCCAGGTAAGAATACTGGAGTGAGTTGCCACTTCCTTCTCCAGGGGATATTCCCGACTCAGGGATCGAGCCCAGGTCTCTGGCATTGCAGGCAGATGCTTTACCATCTGAGCCACCAGGGAACGCCACAATAGATGTTACATGCAATAATTGTGAATGATGTAATCACTCATAAAGTGTATTCATAAAAAGTAAGTTTTCCACAACTATGTGCCATATATCCAAACTCAGTTTTGAACACAGTGTTCTCAGTCTTATACATCCTTCTAGAGATGGGTTATTAATTAATTATATAAGTTAATTATTAATTAAGCTGCTTCTGATTACACATGATGTTGCGGTTCAGTTGCTCAGTCACGTCCGACTCTTTGTGACATCATGAACTGCAGCATGCCAGCCTCACCTCTCCTTCACTATCTCCTGGAGTTTGCTCAAACTCATGTCCATTGAGTTGATGATGCCATCCAACATCTCATCCTCTGTTGCCACCTTCTCCTCCTGCCCTCATTTTTTTTCCAGCATCAGGGTCTTTTCCAGTGAGTCAGCTCTTCACATCAGGTGGCCAAAATATTGACATTTCAGCTCCAGCATCAGTCCTTCCAATGAATATTCAGGGTTGATTTCCTTTAGGACTGTCTTGCTGTCCAAGGGACTCTCAAGAGTCTTCTCCAGCTCCACAGTTCGAAAGCATCAATTCTTTGGTGCTCAGCCTTCTTTCCACATGGTAGCACATTATTAGCAAGGTTCAGCACCTTGCTTTGCCACTTAGCTAACTATTTGGAGGTATTTTCATATAACTTTATACAAAGCTGCCTGTTAACACTTATACACTGAATGCACTATATGTAATTTTAAGAGTCCCTGCTGCTGAACATTTAAATGTTACAAATCTTTTGCTACTATAAACAAATAAATATCCTTACATGGAAACTGATTCTGCATGTGATAGTATATCTATAGACTAAGGTCTTTTTTCCTGCAAAGCCTTTACAGTCTCCATTTGGTCCATGGCTTGGGAGAGGGCTCCTGGGTTGTTAAAAAGCTGCCTAGTGGCTGCAAGAAGACGCTCAGGCAGAAGTCCTGACACCTGGGGGATGCACAGTGGTCCCTCAAAGGCAGCTGGACCACAGGCTCCGAGCCCTTCTTGAGTTGAGGTTGACCCCTCAAAGGGACATTCGCCAGCCCAACACCAGCCAGTCTGTCAGGTGGATGCCCAGCTACTTGCTGAGTTTCCCCTCCTCATCTCTGAAGTGATTCTCTAAGACGTCACAGGGATGGGGGTCTACACAGGCAGAACCAGGGTGTGAAGATCCAGAAGGGCTTGGTTCAGGTTCTTCTCCACGACCACAGCAGTGTCCGTGGTGTCCAGAGTTTCACCTCACTTATCTTGGGACAGCTTCGGCACACCCTGGAAGCGGATACAGCCTCTGCACCGGTTTTGTGTCTTCAAGAGACCAACTCTCAGGAGAAGTGGCCCACATTCTCCAGAGCTACACTGCCGTGGTGGAAATGGGTGCTCAGAGGGCAGTACGGGTAGCAGGCCTACAGGTGCAGGCTGACCGCGAGTTCCATGCTGGCCTCCACCGTGGTGGGATAATTCTGATTAATCTGGGAGTTCTTGGTTGACTGGCAATAAAGACAACGTTGGCTGGTCCCGGAGACAGCAGATGGCTGAGAAGATGGTTCTGAAGGTTAGGACTGGAAAAGAGGTTGGAGGGTGGTCAGAGGCTGGAAGAAGAGCCGTCTCTCGGTCTATTCCAGCCAGACCCTATTGAAACGAGAGACAGATCTGCAGGACCGCCAGGCGCGCTGACTAGAATAAGGTCATATAAGTGCTATTTGGTGGGTCAAAGCATATGAAAATCTGTATATTAAAACCTATAGGACCCTGTTTCCCAATACTCCTAAAGATCATCAAACATTTTTCTGTTTCTCAATAAGTGAGAAATTATATCATAAAAGTACGGTTAGATATTTTTCATGTTTAAGTATTATTTATATTTCCTCTTCTGTGAACTGTCTATTCATATCCTTTTCCCAGTATTCCTTTATCTTTTAATTCTATGCATGTTTTTGAATGGGCAGTATAACATGGGAAAAATCCAAAGATTCAAATAGCAAGTAATGAAAAGAATAATTCTCCCTGTTAAAATTCTCCCCCAGGCTTTCAGTTCTTCTCAGAGGTAATCACTGCTATCTCTTTATTGGCTGCTTCCAGAGACAGTCTATACAAACAAACAGGCACAAAACATATATAGGACTGCTTTGTGTCTGTACATTAAGAGCCACAATACTTTTTAACTGCATGATATTCCACTGCACAGGATATGATATATTTAATTACAGTTCGAATGGAGCAGCTGTGTATGCGTGCAAGGGACTCCACTTGCCAGGCCATGTGACTAAGTGTGGGACTGGAGTGGGTGCGTTTCAGACTATTTAGGGCTTTTTTTTTTTTTTCTAATGTGTACAATATCTCAGCATGAACTCACAACAGCCCTGACCAATGACGAAACAACTAGGATGTTTACAGGCTTTGCCTACTACAAACAATACTGCAATTGTTACCCTTGTACATCATTTCATTAATGTGCAAAATATATCTGAAAGGTAAATGCTTTAAATTGGAGTTCCTGTGTAAAAGAGTATTTACATTTTAAATTTTAACAGGTTTTACTAAGTTGCTCTCTTTAGCAGTTTTACCAACTGCTACAGGCATTTTTATCTTTGCCATCTGATAAAATGATAGTTCTAAATGGTATTTCTATAATCTTGAAGCTGAATTATGTTTGTGTATGTTTAAGAACTATTTTTATTTCCAAGTCTGTAACATTATGGATCATATTTTCACCCATGATCCTAATGGGTGCTGGGTCTTCTCATTGACTCACAGAAACTCTTTACATATGGGGAAAAAATAGCCTTCTACAACATAAACTGCAAATTCTTCATTTTTCTCATGTGTTTTGACTTTGAAATGTAGCTGAATTTTCCCTCACACATCTTTTATGGCTTTTGGGTTCTATGACATATTTAGAAAGACTTTCCCTACTTCTGCACTAAAATTCTTTCTTATACTTTCTCCTAATGCTTTATTTTTTAAACTTGAAACTTTTCTCCATCTGGGCATCATTTTAGTTTAACTTAAGAGGTGGAAATCCTATGGTATTTTCTTCTATATGTCTACTCAGCTGTCACAACACTGTTTATTGAATAATCTAGATCTCTCCTAATGATGTGAACTGCCACCTTTATTATTATTATTATTTTTTTTACAGAGTTCCATCATTTATGAAACAGAGACTCCATTTAAGACTGTTCTCACAGAAAGCAGAAGAAGAGCAGTCACTTGGATGGGGAGGAAGCTAGTGGACCTGTGACGCTCAGGAATCTTCCTGTAGTGGCCACAGCTGGGGGAGGGGTGGTCTCTACCCTTTGGCTCTGTCTCCATCCTGGGCATCTGCTCAAGGATCACCCTCTCGTGGTTCTGACCTCTCTGACCTTGGCCCTTAGGGGACCTCTTGACTTGGCTGTTGTCATTCCAGATTCATGTATTCTTCCTCTTCCTAGAGAAAACTGAGAATTCCTCAGACTGGAAGCTTCAGATCTCCAAGCGCAAATCAGTTAGTGCTTTGAATTCGTATGTTAACAAACAGGTTATTTAGCATCACTCCAAAAGAGTAACACAAATTACCTCTAACAGGGGGGACTATGGATGGATGGTTGTTGTTTAGTGACTAAGTCGTGTCCAACTCTTTTGAGACCCCATGGACTGTAGCCTGCCAGGCTCCTCTGTCCATGAGATTTCCCAGGCAAGAATACTGGAGTGGGTTGCCATTTCCTTCTCCATATTATTTCTAAAATCGTGTATATATATTAGGTCTATTTCTGGACTTCTTTTCTATTGAATTGTCTATCCATGGCTTCCTGTTATTTCAACTATGTAGCTCTATAAAACCTGTTGTATAAATGATTCACAGCACTGTAAATCAACAATATGCTACTAAAATTTTTTAAACTTTTTTTTTCTTAATTTGTAGTTATAATTTGGGGAACTAGCTCTTCCCCTTCTTTATTGTTTTTTCAGAATTTTGTGGAAGGTTTTTAAAGCATCAGAGTGCAATCTGATTTCTGTTTTAAAATGATCATTCTGGCAACACTGTGGAGAAAAAAAACTGCAAATGGCAAGAACGGAAGGAGAAAGACAAGTAGGAGGTCACTGCAATAATACAGAAGAAAGATGATGGTGGCTCAGACTAAGAAGATGGTGCCAGGAGTGATAAGAAGTAAGGAACATGGGAGAGTAAGTGTGGAGGAAATAAAAGGACTCTGC
Organism: Antilocapra americana; assembly: GCA_007570785.1. Lineage (NCBI taxonomy): Eukaryota > Metazoa > Chordata > Mammalia > Artiodactyla > Antilocapridae > Antilocapra > Antilocapra americana. The sequence continues at coordinate 2,340,075 of ML662451.1, read as the reverse complement.
TTTACCTCAGATGGCTATTTATCATCTAAGAGTAGGTGTCACGCAGACAACTGGATGGATACATGAACCCAAGCTCAGAGGTCAAGGCAAGAGAAATAAGTCTAGTAATCAGCCACCATCTAGGTGGTTGAAAACCAGAGGACTGTATGAATCCCCTACAAAGAAATGTGTAGATTGACAAGAGGGATAAGTATGATGACCTAGAAGTTGAAGGTATTTCAAGGAAGGAAAGAGAGATCTACTGTATCAAATGTTACTGAAAGCATGAGGAGAATGAGAACTGAAAATTGACCACTTTATTTTTGGCAAAATAAAGACTGATGGAGATCTTAACAAGAAATATTTCAGTGGAGTGGTTCAGACAAAAGCCTGACTAGAGTGAGCTAAGGAAAGAAAACAAATTTTTAAAATGATGCAACAAGCAGAGGCCACCCTTAGAGGATTTTTTTCCAAAATGGAAAGCAGAAAAATGGGACAGTGACTCAAAGGCCATGGTATTGAAGGACTTTTTTTCAGGTAGGAAATATTACTGCATGTTTTTGTGCTGATAAAAAAGATGAGTAGAAAGGAAGACAAATCCAGAATATAGAAAGAAATCCCTAAGAAAAAGATAAACACAAAAATGGGGAATACTTAAAAACAGGAAATCAAAGAAAAGAAAATTCAAATGTTCAGAAACAGAAATATAAGCAAACTCACTAGTAATCAGTGACATACAAAATAAAACAATAAGATATTACTGAAGACTGGCAAAAAAAAGTTTAAATCTGACAACATAAAATGATAGTAAGGCTGTGGGAAATGAGTACAAACATGAACTGCCGGTGGAAATAAAAACTGGAACACTCACTCAATAGGGCAATTTGAAAACTAAAAATGCAAATACACTTTGTCCCCAAAATTCCACTCTTCCATGACTAAACAAACACCTGCACACAAACACAAGAAGACATATACGAGAATGTTCATTGTAGCAGAGAATTTTGATAGTGAAGCAACACAATGTCTGTCAACAGGGCAAGAGATAAATAAAATGTGGTATTTATATGCAATACAGGAGATCAAACCAGTCAGTCCTAAAGGAAATCAACCCTGACTATTCACTGGAAAAAGTTCTGCTGAAGCTGAAGCTCCAATATTTTCGTCACCTGATGCGAAGAGCCAACTCATTGGAAAAGACCCTGATGCTAGGAAAGAACAGTCTGGTTTTCTTTTTTTAAATCATAAAAATACTACATTATTTATTATTATGCTTTTTATAGACTAAACTGAAAATATTAATCAGAAGTATTCTGTAACACAGTTTAAATGACTGGTGAATTACAGAAGTACTCCAATATAGGGAAAACATATATAGGGCAGTCACATTTAATATGAGAGATATGCTCCTGAATAATTCAAAACTAACATAATTTAAGACTAATTGTCCCAAACATATAGAGAAAGGATGCATTATCACAGAATATAAACTTATAACAAATAATGAATATTTTCATAATTCATAATACATAATACTTATTAATTTAATACGCAATATATTAATAATTCATTATATGATTAAGCAGTTAATAAAATTAATTCTATAAGTTATTTATTAATCATGTAATTTTAAAATATAAAGTACAATACATAATATACATATAAATATGAAATTAACTTAATGACAGTTCATTAACTAATGTGGCATAATGCCTAAAAATAATTAACTAGTGTTATCATTATCCTCTTCCAACAACCTTAATAATGGAAGAGTTAAGAGGTATCAAATTAAGTAGGATAAACTCTCTCTCCACATTATGGTGAAGGCTGGTCTGATTTCCTGGGAGACTTCTGCTAAAAAATGAATCTAATGTGGTTTGGGTTTTTTCTCTTTTTTTTTTTTCCACTGAGGATTTCTTCATATACAAAGACACTTGTCCATCTTCAGCCTCACCACTATGGAACTGCAATCCACATATGGATCATCTTCGTAACTAGCAACTGTTGCTGAAATATGGTCAAAAGTCTCTGCCAGTCACTTCACTGCTAGCTGATGTACTGAAGACCCAGGCTAACTGCTGGGGCCTTCTTCCTATTACCTTTGTTTTTCTGATTCTAGCAAGTACTCCTTTATTAATCCCTTGGAAATAACCCAAGCAAAATCTCATCAGCCTTGCACAAATTTACCTTCTTTACCATTTAATAGCTTCTTTATTAGCAGATGTTATGTCGCCTTCCAAGTTAAACACTTTAAATTCTGGTAAAGCTGAAATAACCAGTCCATCCTAAAGGAAATCAGTCCTGAACATTCATTGGAAGGACTGATGTTGAAGCTGAAACGCCAATACTTTGGCCACATGATAAACTGACTCATTGGAAAAGACCCTGATGCTGGGAAAGATTGAGGGCAGGAGGAGAAGGGGACAACAGAGGGTGAGATGGTTGGATGGCATCACCCACTCAATGGACATGAGTCTGAGTAAACTCGGAGTTGATGACGGACAGGGAGGCCTGGTGTGCTACAGTCCACGGGGTCACAAAGAGTTGGACATGACTGAGTGTCCATGACTGAGTGGACATGACTGAACTGACTGACTGAAAGCTGAAATGTTTTGATAGCTTCAGTGCTAGCAGATATAGTTTGCCTGCTCATTTTTATATTCATAAAACCTTGGTGGGCTTTAAACTTGAAAAGCCAGCTATGACTTGTAGTAAACCTTTTTGTCTCAGTGTCACCTCCTTTCAAGTCATCAAAAATACTTCATGCCTTAGCACAGATGAGAGCTTGGCCTTAGGGGCATATTATGGCAGCACTGATCTTATGCCTGTGTTGCCATAATTTCTTCCACTTATTCTATCATCCTTGCCTGGTTACAAGATAATTTTGTGAACTAAAGGTGTATCTGCTCTAATACCACTTTGGGGTTTTTTGAACATTATCTCTAATACCCTGCAGGGTGCACTCTCCTAAATTAACAGCACGAGATAACATAGCAATGGTCTGGCCTTCTTCATAGAGTTTTATCACATCTAACTTCTCCAAATTAACTGAATTTGGGGCACACTTTTTAGTACAGCACCACCACTTAATGAACCTGAATCACACTGTTATATGATATTTTTAAAAAGATTTTTAATTGTATCAAGAGCAAATATTACGAGAGCAACACAATAATGAAAACATTAACCCAAGATCTGACACATTAGGTTCTGTGTGATTGATAAAGGATGATAGGAATTTTCCTTTCCTGCTAAAGTGATGCTGACATAAGACAATGACATAGTCCGCAATTCTTTCAGTCGGCCAGATTTGAAATCATGCATTTCTTTAATTTTTTTTTTTTAATTTCAGGAAGTTTTGCAATAAAGAGAGAATTTAAATATTATTTTACTTTGCACTATTTTCAGTTTCACATAATTCAAAGATGAATAAAACAACAACACACTGAACTTTTTCAGAACCTTCTAGTATAAAAGAAAAATACTTGAAAGTAGTAAGAGAAAAATAAGCAACCAGATGGAATTAACAAGTATTTAAAGAAACTAAGGAACCAGAACACAAACAGTAAAATAAATCAGAAATGCATTCTTATTAATGATCTAACTTTAAAATTCAAAACCAAAAATTAGTGCATAATATATTACTCTACTTTTTAAAACAACTAAGTAGCAAATAGAAATGTACTCAGACATACATTAGAAGACTATATATCAAAATGAAACAAAACCCAAGGAATATTAATCAGGAAGGTAATTAATAAAACTTACGTTTTCAATGATCTTTGTTGCCTCTTTAGTAATAACTGTACCTGTTATAAATTAAAACATACATTATTATCCCTAGAATATACACAAGTAAACACTGAAACCAAGAGGTTACTTTCCTCTCTCTAACGTGGTCGAGAGTCTAGTCTAGAATTCCTCAAAGAACAGTACAAGGAAATTTGGCATCAATATCACCTGGGGTGCTTGGTAAAGGCAAGGGATTCCTGGGCCCCAATCCCAACCTACTGTGTTAGAATCTCGCTGTTAAAGGCAGCGATATTAAATCATTGGGGTTTTCTAAAAAATAAATTATACATACCACTTCCTTCCCTATGCACGCCACCCTGCTTGCTACCCACTTCCCTCAGAGACAGAGGGGCATGTATCTTCATATAAATGTACATGTGAGTATTACCAGGAAGCGCTATTTACACTAGGAAAAAACCTCTACAGTTTACCCCAATGCCTTTACTTCAAGTCATACCTTTTAAAACACCACTCCCTGTGGGCTGGGCAGGAGATATTTTTGCCAGTGACATCACATTGGTTATAACTGGTGTCGTATTTGTCCTTGCAGCAGGGAGCGCCGCTGAAGCAATGTGTGCCTTAGAAATAATGACTGATTAAAATAAACAAAAAGTTAAAACAAAAGGATCACATGCACACATTAAAAAAATTCTATTTAACAACTAAGTTTCAAGGCAATGCAAATATATAACTATATAATGGTGGGTTTCCCAAAGAAAGGCAATGCCAAAGAATGCTCAAACCTCCGCACAATTGCACTCATCTCACACGCTAGCCACAATGGCAGCCCACTCCAGTGCTCTTGCCTGGAAAATCCCACGGATGGAGGAGCCTGGTGGGCTGCAGTCCATGGGGTCACTAAGAGTCGGACACGACTGAGCGACTTCACTTTCACTTTTCACTTGCATGCATTGGAAAGGCAATGGCAACCAACTCCAGTAATCTTGCCTAGAGAATCCCAGGGATGGGGGAGCCTGGTGGGCAGCCATCTACGGGGTCGCACAGAGTCGGACAAGACTGAAGCGACTTAGCAGCAGCAGCAGCATATGCTAGCAAAGTAATGCTGAAAATTCTCCAAGCCAGGCTTCAACAATACGTGAACCATGAACTTCCAGATGTTCAAGCTGGTTTTAGAAAAGGCAGAGGAGCCAGGGATCAAATTGCCAACATCCGCTGAATCATCAAAAAAGCAAGAGAGTTCCAGAAAAACATCTATTTCTGCTTAATTGACTATGCCAAAGCCTTTGATTGTGTGGATCACCACAAACTCTGGAAGTTTTCAAGAGATGGGAATACCAAACCATCTGACCTGCCTCCTGAGAAATCTGTATGCAGGTCAGAAAGCAACACTTAGAACTGGACAAGGAACAACAGACTAGTTCCAAATAGGAAAAGGAGTATATCAAGGCTGTAAATTGTCACCCTGCTTGTTTAACTTATACGCAGAGTACATCATGTGAAATGCTGGGCTGGAAGAAGCACAAGCTGGAATCAAGATAGCCAGGAGAAATATCAGTAACCTCAGATATGCAGATGACACCACCCTTATGGCAGAAAGTGAAAAGGAGCTAAAAAGCCTCTTGATGAAAGTGAAAGAGGAGAGTGAAAAAGTTGGCTTAAAGCTCAACATTCAGAAAACTAAGATCATGGCATCCGGTCCCATCACTTCATGGCATATAGATGGAGAGACAGTTCAAACAGTAGCAGACTTTATTTTTTTGGGCTCCAAAATCCCTGAAGATGGTGACTGCGGCCATGCAATTAAAAGACGCTTATTCCTTGGAAAAAAAGTTATGATCAATCTAGACAGCATATTAAAAAGCAGAGACATTACTTTGCCAACAAAGGTCTGTCTAGTCAAGCCAAGGCTATGGTTTTTCCAGTGGTCATGTATGGATATGACAGTCGGGCTATAAAGAAAGCTGAGCGCCGAAGAACTGATGCTTTTGAACTGTGGTGTTGGAGAAGACTCTTGAGAGTCCCTTGGACTGGAAGGAGATCCAACCAGTCCATCCTAAAGGAGATCAGTCCTGGGTGTTCATTGGAAGGACTGATTTTGAAACTGAAACTCCAATACTTTGGCCACCTGATGTGAAGAACTGACTCACTGGAAAAGACCCTGATGCTGGGAAAGATTGAAGGCAGGAGAAGAAGGGGATGACAGAGGATGAGGTGGTAGGATGGCATCACCAGCTCAATGGACATGAGTTTGAGTAAACCTCGGGAGTTGGTGATGGACAGGGAGGTCTGGCATACTGTAGTCTATGAGGTCACAAAGCGTCAGACACAACTGAGCAACTGAACTGAATGTTGCGTTGGGTGATTCTGTTTAGATTAGTGTTCACTGGGACTTAAAGGGTGCCTAATTCTCTAAAATTTGAAACTTCAAATGATACTTAATAGGTAAAAATACAGTTATCGGCTTCAGGATTAACTGGACTCTTCTATTAGAGAATATTAAAATTTCTACACCAAAAGCTTGATTCAAATAAAAATTTAACCTGATAATTTTTATAAATAAGTTGGTGACATAGCTCTCCATCCACATAAAAATACTGATTTTGTTAGCCCATATTATGGAATGAAAATTCCACCATTACCCTGACTGGTCTTACGGAATAGATGATAACACAAAAGATTAGCACAAGGCATATGTGGTTAAGGTGATGATTAATAAGATCACACAAGTAGACAAAGGCCAGACCATAAAGCCAGAGCATATGAATCTGTCAATTCAGGGGCACTCCAGGCTTTGATGAGAGAACATAACATCAAATGATTTTAGTCTAACTCAGAGAAGTGCTACTTCAGAGAGCTACTTTCAGAACATGCCACGTATCTATTCATCTGGATATTTTGACCACATTAGCTGTCCTACTTGCAAAATTATTTTATTCTTAGCCAGGAAAAACTTTGCTACCCACGAAGAACTGGTCTACTTTATTTTTTCTGATATAATTAATGTGTTGTTCTTTTTTTCCTTGGCTACAAGCAAGCTCTGAATCAAATCTTACACCAGAAACAGCCACCATATTAACACAGCCTCTTCCTTTGTTTGCCCTGATTTTCTATTTTTGTTTCTGCTTCATTAACTGAATACCAATATATCACTTTGTATAAGTTGTTTATATACAGATAAATTCAATCAAAAGCAAAGAAATCTAATTTTCCTAAAAAATTATTCCTTACATATGTATTGATTCCTTGGTATGTTTGATTTTTAAAAACAAAAACCATCAGGATTAATTTGCCCACAGGGACTATCTTTAAGGATTCTTAAACGAAAGCTTAAGTGAATTTAGGCTATCTGAATGCTGTGAAATTTCATTATTATTTACAATTTTGAGTGCTGACAGTAATTTAGCACTGACAGAAAGATCCCATTAGCCAAGTTCAACTTTACCTTTATTTTGTGAAAAGGGGTCATTCATAATTTGCTGACGATGACAAAACTCCAAGACACAAAATAGGTTACAGAAATGTTTGATGTTTCCTCGCCATTTTATGGACTCACTTAGCTTTCCCTGTCGTTTACAACCATCACACTTGGCCATCTGAGAAAGAAACGTGAAACAGGATAGGCTGAAAACTATAAAGTAATGAAAATATAACACTAATCATAAAACCAGAAGGAACTATGAAAACAGGATGTTATCAGTCAGTTGAGATCACAAAATGTTAGGTTCCTACCTTAAGATATTGTAGTCAGAAATATACATATTATTTGTTTTATACAGATGCCCTCGATTGAGAGGATATAAAAATTGATCTCCTGTTTTCAAAATTACTGGTGAAAGGAATCAAAAGATAGGCTTTTTTTTTTTTTTTTAAGGTTAAGAGGCAGCCTACTGCAGTATAAAGAATATGGGCTTTGATCACTCTGCTATGCACCTGGACTGTTACATCATTGTTAATCAGCTATACTCCAGTATAAAATAAGTTAAAAAAAAAGAATATAGGCTTTGTAGTCATAAAGACTCTGATTCATTCAACAAATATCTAACTAGGTTTCCTTCATCTTGAGCATTGAGATAGGTCCTAGTCATGTACTTATAAAAAAAGACGGACCTTCTCTCAAAGAAAACTGTATTTAGATAGGTAGACAAGGAAACAGGTGATTTTCCTGGAGTGTTACAGGTGCTGCTCCTCACCTACCGGATTCTTCAGGGGCACACTGCATAACCTCCCTGGACTTAACTCTTTTTCCATATTTATAAACGGGCAATACCAGAGCAGTCTAACAACAGCAATACTATACCTATCTCTTAGGATTGTGAAAATGTTAGTCACTGAGTTGTGTCCAACTCTTTGCGACCGCATGGGCCATAGCCCACCAGACTCTTCTGTCCATGGGATTCTCCAGGCAAGAAAACCGGAGTGGGTAGCCTTTTCCTTCTCCAGCGATCTTCCCAACCAAGGGATCGAACCTACACCTTCTGCCCTGCAGGCACAATCTTTACCATCTGAGCCACCAAGGAATGTGGTGAAGATCAAATGAAATAATATTTATGAAGCACCAGACATGTATTAGTGGTTTAATTAACTGCAGCTTTCGTTGTTAGCCTTTCAAAAAAATAATTTTTTAAAAAAGAAAGTAGATGAAGGGTAAGGAGGTCAGAGTCATTTAACTTATGAAGTGAGAGCAAAGGCTCACTTCAAGTTCCTCAGAACTACTTCTGAATGAGAGAGCCACTTGAGGCAACATAACTGTAAAATTCCAACTAGCAAGAACTAAAAGTTATAAATAAGATCCGTATGCGTTACAAGAAAGCAAAAAATAAAAGGAACATTTCCCCACACAGCAATAAAATCTCCAGAAATCCTATCTTCTTGACCCCAAAGATTTCATGTTTGTAGTCAACTGAATTTTGCTTTAGGAGCCCAGAGCCCATAATTTATTTATTTACCTAGTTCTAAACAACCAATTTCTCTTCACATAATCTGAATATATTTTAAATAGAAAATAATTATACCAACTTCAGAAAGTCAAAGAGGTAGATCTTATTTACCTGATAAAACAGAACAGTAAATTTGGTCATGCAATCTTCACAACAAAACTCTTCTAACTTGCCCTCCAGTCGATTTTCTACCAAATTAGGGGATGTCTGTGAACAATAACTGCACATCTTACAGTAGCTTCCCCATCGTTCTCCAAAGTCACGGGCAGAGAGGAATTTGCAAACTGAGAACCAGAAAGATAAAAGGAAGATACAACAATTTTACATTAACCAGAAGGCGGTGGAGTGAATTTCTACAGTCTTCAATAAGACCAGCCTTAAGCTAACTTCCAAATCTTGACACAATTATTTGGCTCTAGGTTAACAGACAGTCCTATCTGTAGTCACAAAACAAACTCGTATCAGCTTTGAAACATACACTCTAAATATGAGGTTATCTATATTCAGAAACATAAAAGGTATAAAAATTCCTTAAGCCGAGAAGCAGTAAGTGCCCAAGTACCCCGTTTATGAAAGGGTACAAAAACAAAAAGATCTCTGAAGTTAAACTTACAAAGAGATTTTCTGTACTCTATACTAACACCATTGATCTAATTATATTTGGAAAGGTTTTCTTTATTGAGATTACTCAGTTCAGTTCAGTTCAGTCACTTAGTCATGTCTGACTCTTTGCGACCCCATGAACCGCAGCATGCCAGGCCTCCCTGTCCTTCACCAACTCCCGGAATCCACCCAAACCCATGTCCATTGAGTCGGTGATGCTATCCAGCCATCTCATCCTCTGTCGTCCCCTTCTCCTCCTACCCTCAATCTTTCCCAGCAACAGGGTCTTTTCAAATGAGTCAGCTCTCCGTATCAGGTGGCCAAAGTATTGAGATTATAACATTTAAAAGGACAGACTTGGAAGTAAGTTAAGTATAAACTCAATGAAAAAGCTTCAAATTATGCCTCAAAAAAGAAATTTCTTGAAAATTAATTGTGGATTAATAGCCCAACTCATCACGAATTACGTCATAACCACCACATGCTGTGGCTACAACTGGGCCTTTTTCTTACCTTCACTACAGAATGGCTTATCGACCCCTGAGAATCGTACAGTCTCCTTTATAGTTTTCTGTAGTTTACAGTAGTCACACATCGCCATAACTCTATTCTTCTTTTTGTACTCATCAGAGCAAAGCTTGCCACAGAACAGAAACATTCTCCCCTGCAGAGGAAGCACAGTCATTAATTAATATCTAATTAAACAGCTGCTTTATTTTTTTTTTCCTCCCTTTTATTGTTTTTGTCATACAATGCCATGATATCACCATGGGTTTACATATGCTCCACCTCCAGAAACCCCTCCCTCCTCCCTCCCCCCCGGGAAATCTCGATGCACCAGCCCCGAGAATCAATCCTGGGCTGGCGATTGATTAGACATATGATAATTAACATGTTTCAATGCCATTCTCCCATATCATCCCATCCTTTCCCTCATTCACAGAGTCCATGAGTCTATACAATCACTTGACTATAAACTATCTTCTTAGAAGTAGAGCAGTACGGAGTATTTCTGGGTATGTTCTCTAGATTCTGTGTTTTGTAAGGGGTCTCCTTTCCCAACAGCTGCTTTATTTTTAAGAAATCTTTTTCTTTCTCCCTTCAAAGCAAACTGAGTGACTGTCAAAGATGAAAAGACAAAAATGCTTCTACTGGATAAACTCATATACTCAATCCCTTTCATGATCTCTCCTTACCTTGTAGAAAAGAAGTTCTGGCTTTGTCGCAAACAGATGGTTACAGTGCTGACACCTGAGTCTGACGATCCTCTGGGTTATAGCAACTTGCTGGAACTGAGCAGGAGGCTGGAGACTGGCTGCGGCAGAGCCACTGAAGGAGCTGGGGGGAGAGGCAGAGGGGTGACCTCTTCCGGCTGACACTGCTGACCCTGAGGGTGGGCTTACAATCACTTGGGTCTGAGATACAGGCACTGCCGAAGAGTTTGCTCCTTTGGGCTTGTTAAATACATTCTGAATAAATACAGATAAGGCAAAGATTGCATCAAGTTGAGAAATAAGATAACTTGGTCATTTTCAATTTCTCATTTTAATAAATTGCCCCCAATGTTTCTACAAAATTTTCTTAAGGAGTTCACAGGAAGAACAGCACATTCCCAGGACAGGACTGAGGAATGGAACACCGAAAATTTGGGGGAAAAAAAAAAAAAAAGGCTGCAGACTAAAATTCAGGCTTTCCAGACAAAGATCTCTAGTACACGACTCTAATAAACGAGGGCAGTCCTCTCCTTTCCCTCCACCTGCGTGCCTATTACCACCCAGCCTCTCCTGGCTACTGAGAGCACAATGGCCCACCAGGAGTCTCTCCCTGGGGCCAAGGATACCACATCAGGGATCTTCCCACTCAGGAGGATCACTAAATTCTACCCCTTCTCTGTGTATTAGAGAGTAAGGAGAGAATGGGACAGTGGAGGCTTCCAATTCTGTGCCAGGAGTCATGATGTATCTGGCCCAGGATGAGAGGAAGGGACACAGGAGCCCATCACCACGCCACCTATCCAAACCAGAGCCTACTTCCATTCTTTTGAAAGGGAGACAGCCAAGGGAGAAAGTAGGAGAGAAAATAGTTTAGGTGAGAACGCTGTATAAAGAAGAACTGAAGCTCAAATCTTGGCCTCAGACATTTTGCAGAAATGACCTCTTAGACTATAACTGAACAGAATCTCTTTCCTTCCTAACTGAAGCTTAATCTTTGATAAGGACGGTCCCTTCAGCAGTTAACATTTTGCCACAGACCACTGCATAAGAGGACTGCAAGGGTACAGTACTACCTTGGGTCGTACCTGGAAAGCGACCACACAACTGGAGTTGCAGAAGCTGTGTATCGTCCCATTGGACATGGCCAGGTGATACTGAGGGATTGCTGAAGTCTTACAACTATGACACAAAACCTGGACACCTTGGTAACAAAAAATAAAAACCAATGACTAAGTTCCAGAGATGAACAAAGAAACCAAAAATGTATTAGGGGAGTAAAAGTATCAAATATTCAGTAATATGCAAAACAAAAATGAAAGATCTTTAAGTCCCACTTACACAAAAATTAACTTGGAACTTATATGTGTTTTCCTCTCTCTTCACATACGAAATTAAAAAATACTTTGATCAAGAAAGTCATTGAAAAACTCTGTTGCTTAAAAATCAGCTCTTTGAGGGACTTCCCTGGCATCAAGTGGTTAAAACTTCACCTTCCAATGCAGGAGGTGCGGTTCGATCCCTGGTTAGGGAACTAAGACTCCACATGCCTTGTGGCCAAAAAAACAAAACATAATACAGAAACAATATGGTAATAAATTCAGTGAAATTTCTTTTTAAATGGTCACATCAAAAGAATCTTATAAAAAAAAAATCGGCTCTTTGAAACTAAAGCAACCTTGGGTCTTTATTTAAACCACACAGATTGCTTTAGTTTTGTAATAAAGTAGAAAAAGAAAGCAGTTACATTCCTCTTCAATAGTTACAAACTCTATAAATTTATGGAATTAAACATTACCTGAAGAAGTAACTGTCTTAACTCTGTAAGCAGATAAGCAATTAATAGAGCAGAAAAGCTCTGTTTTTCCTGAGTCATTCGTAGTCTCAATCATCTCAGCTGAGGGCCTCAATGATTTCCCCAAGGCATACGGAGGAGTTTGGGCTGAATTCTATTAAAATAAAATAATGTTTAAATACCAAGTAGAAGCATATGTATATACATATGCTGTTAAGGAAAGAAAAAAGGAAAAGCTACCTACAACCAAAGCCTTCGGCCAAAATATTTTGAGCATGATACTTGACAGTGATAGCAGCTGCACTAAGGAAAGATCTTCCTAAAACTGGGATGTGGAAAAATAAGTTCTCCCATGTAATAATACAGGCGTACTTCACTTCATTGTGCTTCACTTTACTATGCTTTGCAGTTACTGCATTTTTCAACAAATTGAAGATTCTGAGGCAATCCTGCGTCAAGCAAGTCCATCAGTGCCATTTGCCCAACAGCCTTTGCTCACTGTGACACATTTCTGGTAAATCTCGCAGTATTTCAAACCTTTTCATTATTTTGTTTATGGTGGTCTGTAATCAGCAATCTTTAATGTTACCACTGCGACTATTCTGGGGCTGCCTTGAACCACAGCCATTTACGACAAGCTTAACTGACCCAAGCTGTGTGTGTTCTGATCGCTACACGGACTGGTCCTTTCCCATCACTCTCCCTCTCCTCAAGCCTCCCTAGTCCCTGAGACACAGTGATACTGAAATTAGGCTAACTAATACCCGACAATGGTCTTCAGATAGTCAAGTGAAAGGAAGAGCCACATATCTCTCACTTCAAATCAAAAGCTAGAAATGATTAAACTTAGAGAAGAAGACGTAAAAAGCTGAGGCAGGCCTAAAGCTAGGCCTCTTGGGCCAGTTAACCAAGCTCTGAATGCAAAGGAGAAGTTCTTGAAGGAAATTAAATGTGCTGCTTCAGTGAATACATATATGTTCAGAAAGCAAAAATGTCTTATTGCTGATATGGAGAAAGTTTTAGTGTCTGAAAAAAATCAAAGCACCCACAATATTCCCTTACATCAGAGCCTAACGCAAAGCAAGGGCCTACCTCTCTTCAGTTCGATGAAGTCTGAGACAGGTGAGGAAGCTTCAGAAGAAAAGTTTGAAGCTGGCAGAGATTGGCTCATGAGTTTTAAGGAAAGACACCACCTCTATAACATCAAAGTACAACGTGAAGCACCACGGGCTGATGCAGAAACTACGAGCTATTCAGAAGATCTAACTAAGATAATTAACAAAGGTGGCTACATTAAACAACAAATTTTCAACACGGATGAAATAGCCTTCCATTGGAAGAAGATTCCATTTAGGACTTTCATCCTACAGAGAAGCCAATGAATGGTTTCAAAGCTTCAAGGACAGGCTGACTCTCTTGTTAGGGTCTAATGCAGCTGGTAACTTGAAGTTGAAGCCAATATTCATTTATTCTAAAAATCCTAAGGCCCTTAAGAATAAGGCTAATTCTACTCGACCTGTGCTCTGTAAATGGAACAACAAAGCCTAGATGACAGCGTTATCTGTTGACAACACGGTTTACTGAATATTTAAAGCCCATTGTTGAGACCGACTCCTCAGAAAAAAAGATTCCTTTCAAAATACTACGGCTCAATGACAATGCAACTGGTCAACCAAGAGCTCTGACAGAGATGTACAATGAGATTAATGTTGTTTGAAAACATGCCTGCTAACAAATCATCCATTCTGCAGCCCATGGATCAAAGAGTTATTCTGACTTTCAAGTTTTATTATTTAAGAAATCCATTTTATAAGGCTACTGCTGCCATAGACAGTGATTCTTCTGATACATCTGGACAAAGTAAATGAAAAGCCTTCTGGAAAGAATTCACCATTCTAGACAGTGATTCATGGGAAGAGCTCAAAATATCTACATTAACAGGAGTCTAGAAGTTGACTCCAACTTTAATGGATGACTTTGAGGGATTTAAGACCAGTGAATAAAGTAACTGTGCATGTGAAGTCGCTTCAGTCATGTCCGACTCTTTGCGACCCCATGGACTGTAGACCAGCAGGCTCCTCTGTCCATGGAATTCTCCAGGCAAGAATACTGGAGTGGGTTGCCATGCCCTCCTCCAGGGGATCTTCCCGACCCAGGGATCGAACCCGTGTCTCCTGAGGCTCCTGTACTGCAGGTGATTCTTTACCGCTGAGGCACCGGAGAAGCCCCTGCAGATTGGTAGAAACAGCAAGAGAACCAGAATTAGAAGTGGAGCCCTATGATGTGACTCAATTTCTGCAATCACATCATGAAACTTTAATGCACAAAGGAGCTGCTTCATATGGATGAACAAAAAAAGTGATTCCTTGAGATGAAATCTACTCCTGTAAAGAGGCTGCGAAGATCGTTGAAATGTCAACAAAGGATTCAGAATATTATGTAAGTTTAGTTAATAAAGCAGGGACAGGGTTTGACAAGACTGACCCTCATTTTGAAAGAAGTTCTACTGTGGGTCAAACGCTATCAAACAGCATTGCTATGGCTAGAGAGAAACTTTATGAAAGAAGAGTTAATCCATGCAGCAAACTTGATTGTTGTCTTATTTTAAGAAACTGCCATAGTCACCCCAACCTTTAGTAATCACCACCTTGAGCAGCCAGCAGCCCTTAACATCGAGGCAAGACTCTCTTCTAGCAAAGAGATTATGACTCTCTGAAGGCTCAAATGAATGGTTAGCATTTTTTAAGCAATAAAGTGTGTTTAAATTAAGGTATGCACATTATTTTTTAAGACATAATTCCATTGCACACATCATCGTATTTACACAACATAGTATAAATAAACTTTTATATGCACTGGGAAACCAAAAATTCATGGGTCACTTTATTGCAATATTTGCTTTACTGTAGTGGTCTAGAACTGAACACATAGTATCTCTGAGGTATGCCTATAAACGCTTTCTCTTTCTAAAGGTGAGGAAAAGACACATTCTGAATAAGTTAGTTATCTAGTAAACTGCTTTCTTAGCTACAGAAACTGGATGAACTCAATTATGCCTCTAAAACTCTTAACTGATGAAAAGTCTATAAATACCATTTTGAAATTATTTAAGGATAAGTTGAAAGGACTTTTTGAAAGGACCCACAAGACGTGAAACATACCTCTTTAAACCAAAAATATATATAAATGATATATATGTGTGTGTACATATACACTATATTGGTATATATATGTATGTTAGAATTGCTAATATAATCTTCCTTTATTGCAGTGGTCTAGAACCAAACTCACAATATTTCTGAAGTATATCTGTAAAATAAAAACTGAAAAAAAAATAGTAACTAGTCAAATATATTAGCAACAACAAAATACATTAAAAATAATGAATTAATTAGTCATAACATACTTTCCTCATCACAAATACTCAGAGACCAAGTAATCCATAAACTTTAGGACTACCCCAAGGAGAGACTTGGACATCAGTCTAAGAGTCTACCACCTTGAAGGTTACTTGACTAGTAAAACTCTTTAGCAGGAGACAAAAAAGATGTTTAATGTATATTAGGAGATTCTGCAGAACTACCTGTTTTTCAAGCTGAGTTTCATAATAAAATTTGCCTGTAGGTTTATTCACGTTTTAAGAAACACAATAATAATGGCCACAATTTATAGAAATTAAAAATATTATTACTTACTGAGTGCTTATCACGAGCCATGCCCCATAGTAAGCCATTTTATATATATTGTATCATAAAATCCTTCCAATAACACAGTGAGATACTTCAAAAATTATATTAACAAACTTTAAATTTAATTAACTTAATAAAAAAAAACAGAAAAGTAGGAGATTTAACTTATTTCACCTGGATCCGAAGTCCAGGCTCCTAACCACTACCCCATACTGTCACTGGCACACTGTAAAATCTTTCACTAATAAATTACACAGGGAAGTAAAAGGTAGGAAAACATAAATTGCAAAGTTTCTTTACATAATCTTCTGGGTAAAAGAGGAACACCACTTACGCAATGGACAGAGTACAATACCAGTAACAAAATCAGGAATGGAACTGATCTGGGGACTATATGCATACACATACACGCACATACATATACATATAACATGGATTCTATTCTTGCAAAAATAGTAAGCAGACTGCCAAAAGTGGCTAAGTTCCTAGAAAAAGGATACTTTCTAAAAATGAATGTCCATTACCAACTGCTCAGAGGAATTAAACCAAATTCTCTAACTGAAAATAAAATTGATCATTTGCACGTTTTTTGCAAATAATAACTTCTCTTTTTTTCAGGACTTCCCTGGCAGTCCAGTGAGTAGGACTCTGTGCTTCCAATGCAGGGGGCACAGGTTCAATCCTTGGTCAGGGAACTAAAATCCCATATGTCACATGGTATAGCCAAAAAATAAATTTTCAGTTTATTTCTTAAATAAATAACTTTTTAAAGGCCCCATATTATTCAGCAACAATTAAACTGACACAAATATATTTAGTAATAAAACTAATAAATAAAAATTGGCTAAAATAAAAAAAGGCAGTTGGAAAACAGAAAAATGCAAAAAAAAATATCTAAAGCATTCTAATAAAGCAATGTTGCCAAAATAATGACAATTAATTCCAAAACACACGTAAAGTACATACTTTCTAAAATGAAAAAAATGTTTTATATTTGCTGATTATATCATCTTTTAACTCTTGGTCATAGTTCAACCACAATAATATGGGGTTTTCTTCACTCTCAATATAGAGCACAAAATATTTCAGACTCATAGCAAACCATGAAATCATGTTTGTGAATTTGTGGCCATGAAAGAAACCCTAAAAAATGATCTAGTTCATCTATATTATCTTACTATCAAAATCAACCCTTACAGTTTCAAAATCTATCCCATTTTTCTGGAGGGGAAATCACACAAGATCAAGAGGCAAATCAAGATCAATTGATGGGAAGAGCTCACTCTTTTATTCTGCACTTTGTCCCTGGGCCACCATCTGAAAAGGGACTGATATTCGTACCTGCTTATATGCCGTGATACTTGTAGAACTAAAAACCTTCTGGGACTGGCAGGGACCAGAGCTGCTATAGCAATAGCTCCCACAGTTCTCACAACAGTTCATGGTGAGGTTGTTGGTAGAATGAAATTTTGAAAAACAGGCATCACTACAAAGACCATGTACCACATTTTGATATTTAACTTCAAATCGAGTCTAGGAAAGAAAAACACAGACAGATACAAAGTAAGCAGAGCCAGTAGAAAACCTCTGATCTGTGAACAGAATCTCAATAAAGACAGAATGGAACTTACATCAGCATTCTTCTGACACATACTGCACTTAGTTGAAATGCTATTGGTATATATGGTAACAACAGGTTTTTTCTTTAGCTCATAAGAAGAAAGGCATGATTGGCTGCAGAAATCTTTGCTAGGAGAGGAATTTTCAAATTGGGTTGTGATCACATCCTTTGGATTTAAAATGTCTCTAAAAATAAATAACAAAGGCACAATGAAATGTGTTCTTCGTAACTGTAATTTCTTCCTCTTTGTGAGCTAAAATAACTACATTTACTAAGGGCAGCTATTGTATAAGTAGAAAATGGCTGGCCCTGGGAAAGGCATCTGGAAAACTGGGTTTGATGATTAGTTCTATTACTTCTCAGCTGAGGGACAATGAGTGAGGCAACAGGCAATTACTGGCTCAATTTCCTCATGTATAAAATGGAGTTCATAAAACTTAATTTATAGACGTGTTGAGGGAGAATTACATTTAAAAGATATCCAGCCAGATGCTCATGAAAAAAACATTAAGGCTTCCAGTTCCAACCAAGTTTCATCAACTGGAGCCAAAAAGAACAAGTGTCCATCCCACAACTCCAGACCACAGAACACTTGTCCTCCTATGAGCCAGCAGCTGCCAAGAGTAGAAACATAAATGAAACAATGAATGAAAAAAATTTTTATTCAAATGTAAGATTTGAGAAACATAAGTTGTCAAAGATTTACATTAAAAATTAGTGTGATATATAAAACCTCACTATAACTGAAGAGATCCAAGAAACAAATGACAAACAAAAGGGTTATTAAGGCTTGGTATCACAACAGATGGAAACAAGAATGAGACAGAAAGAACAGAAATAACTGAGTTGTTCTATGAGACTCCTAGAGTTATTTTGTAAGAGCTCACTGTTACAATAAGCACTGCCAGTAAAAACAGAGGCTAAGTTATTGCCGTTCTTCTGACAAGTATAAAAACTGAAGGAAATAGTCATTAATGAGAAACACTACTGCAGGCCACATAGTAAAGAATAATAATGGCAATAATATTACGGACTATAATAACGTCCTGGGTAATTACTATGTGCCAGATATTGTTCTCTTTACTCAAATTATCCAATCTAATAATCACAAAACACACGTAACTATGCTACGGTAAACTACAAAAGAATTTCAAAGGCGACAGAGCACTACTTTAAGTTTCTATAACTCAGCCTTAATAAAACAAAATAGTGAATCTTGGGGACCAAGTGGATATGCTTACATGTACGTGATATTAATACTGAAAAGTGATTATTCCACTAAAATCAAAGCAATTAAGAATTCATTTAATAATGAGAACCTGCAAGTGCCATGTATACATACATATACCAGTGAGAATGACTTTTTAATGAAAATCTGTGCACATGAATATAGATGCATTCCAAACCTTGCACATCCAAATGTATATGCTACACCTACATATTTACCTTAGAAAAACTATACCTCTTCCAACAACATAGCTCAAACACTTTTTCTAATTTCTCATTTAGTTTATAAGAACTCTAAACACCACTTTTAAATTTTATATCAGCTATCATGTTTAATACTATGACTCAGTTTAAAATCATCCACAACAGTCAGTTGTAAGACATCAAGTAACTTTTGGCAACTTACAAAAATCAAACCCCAGCTGAAAAGAGATTTATCACCTAACTTAGCCTAAAGGAATATTTCACAGTTTCTGAAGGCAATGCCAAATTAGGAGACAAAAACTTTTTCTCAACAACAGCAGTGTGGTAAAAACCCAGTAAGAAGAGTGACTACTTTTAAGAGAATAATATGTACTTGGATGTATAAGTCATGTTATATTCTTTCAAATTTAAATAATTTGCGCTTCCTCAGTCCAATGGTTAAGACTCCACATTTCTATTGCAGGGGACATGGGTTCAATCCTTGGGTGGAACTAAGACCCCATGTACCATGTGACTCGGTCAAAAAATAAAATAAAGTAAAATTTAATTAATTTCCTCTTGATATTTGATATACTGAAGCTGAATACCAAAAAAAAGAAAATTAAATTTGGTTTTCCCTGTAGTCATGTATGGATATGAGAGCTGGACCATAAAAAAGGCTGAGCACCAAAGAATTCAGGCTTTCAAACTGTGGTGCAGGAGAAGACTCTTGAGAGTCCCTTGGACTGCAAGATCAAACCAGTCAATCCTAAAGGAAATCAATCCTGAATATTCACTGGAAGGACCACTGCTGAAGCTAAAGTTCCAATACCTGGGCCACTTGATGCAAAGAGTCAACTCACTGGAAAAGCCCCTGATACTGGGTAAGACTGAGGCAGAAGGAAAAGGGGGTGGCAGAGATTGAGATGGTATGAAATGGTTAGATAGCATCACCAACTCAATGGACATGAATTTGAGCTAACTCTGGGATACAGGAGAATTTATTCTTCCAAATGAGTTTCATCAGAATGACATAAAAAAATTAAAGTAAGGTATTGGGCATTTTGGGACAAAAGTAAATTTGAATATTTAAGTAAAATATTTTAAAATTTATCTTTCCTTTTAGTTGGGGACTTCCATTTTAATAGGATCTATTTTCAGATACCTAAGGTCAACACAACCAAGCAGAGAAACAAATTATCATTATGTCTCCAAAGACAAAACAGAAGTCACAAATTATATGTTAACTATATATAATATCAAATTTATTATTTAAAATAATAGGCTCCCACTTATTAAGCATTTGCTATGTGCTAGGTCCTGTGCCAACACTTTCTCATTAAAACCTGAGGAAGTAGATAATATTTACTAATGAAGAAACTAAGGCTGAGAAAAGTTAAATATCTAGCCCAAGGTCATACAGCTAGTAAGTGGTAGAGCTATTAACACAATTTAAAACCAAGCTCTTTTCTTGCTCTACATTACTGACTACTCGACAACTCACTACATTCCTAGAATTACACTACCACACAAATAGGCTAAACATGCCAAATTCTTCAAACTTACTGAGGTAAGTTTATGATTAATTATTATTATTATATTTTACTTTTCTGGCCACACCGTGCCCAGCATGCAGGATCTTACCTAGTTCCCCAACCAGGGATCAAACCCATGCCCCCTTGCAGTGGAAGCACAGAGTCCTAACCACTGGACCACCAAGAAAATTACCACCAAGTAATTCGCGAGAAAGAAGTTTATAGGACGCTTGCTTTTTCTTCCTCTCTCTGCATATACGCATTATTACAAGGCAACAGTGACCTCCAACAAAAGCTCACAAGACTTCTCAGGAATAAATGCATTACTTTTGTGGCCAATTACCTTCTAAAGAATTAAGTAACTTACATATACTATTATGAGGGTGATAGTATTTCATTCTATACTTCAGTAATTTCCAAGACAACAAATAATTTTGAAGGGTTGTTGTCTACAATTGTAATAGACATACAATATATGAGTGGTCCTACAATTTCTCACAAATAGTTTATTTCTTTCTAGTAAAATTTAAATCAAAAGACACAGGAAAACTGGTTTAGGCGATCCTTTTTTACATCAAGTCACTTATTTAACTTTACAAAACTTTAGAATTTGCAAGTTTCTCAATTAGCTAAATAATATTTCCAAATAAATGTGCTAAAGAGATTTAAAATAGGGATAGTATGTTTGAACTAAATACACTAAAAAAATTAAAAGATATAATTAAGAATCTCATACTTTGAGCAGTTTGCACAGGTTTTCTTGGGAGGAGGTAGTCGGCAGGCTGATGAAGAATGTCCAATGATGCACCTTGTAGAGCAAAATAGCTGAGTAGATCCTGTCTTATGAAATGCAGTTTGCCCTTTATAAAGCATTTTTTTACAACCAGAGCAAAAAACCTGAAGAGCTACAGCTGGAACTGAAGGAAGTGATACATTTGGGCCAGATGATGCAAAAGAAAGCTGAAAGCCTGGGGTCAACTGTTGGGCTATAAAAACAAAATAGGAAAAAGAAACAAACAGAAAAAAAAGTTTTCATATCAACATGAACATATATACATTCTCTATTCTTTAGGACAAATTCCCTCAGTCTGGAAATCCTATATTGAGACAATGAACCACTCCAGAACAGGTGATTTCCAATTTATTTACCCATGACACACAGAAAGAACTATATTTCACATTACAAGCCAGGAGACACATACGTAGATTTGTACATATGTGTATAGGCATACAAAATTAAATAGCTGAAACAATAGTTAATATGAAATAATATGTTTCCTTACTACATGCATCACACTCTGATATACAGTTGACCCATGAAAAACTCAGGGGCTGGGGTGCCAACCCCATGCAGTCGAAAATCCATGTCGTGCTATCCCTGCCTCAAAAACAAAAGAACAGACAAATGACTCATCCAAGGGCAGGCAGCTGAAAGTTTGGAAAGAATCAGGACTCATTCTTTTGATTTCATATATTACGATTTCCAACTGAACATAAAAATTTCCCCACACTTAATTTACAGATCTGTAAAATGAAAATACTGGCACTGTATTTATGAAAAAAATCACCTAAGTAAGTTTACCTGCACCCATTCAAATCCATGTGTTCAAGGGTCAACTGTAATTATATCCCACTTTTTAAAACTGTGATCAAGACCAGCCAGCCAGTCGGAAAAGCACTGCTTTGTCTCAAGGAAGAAAACAGACTTCTATGCGGAGGTACTTTCCATCCATTCTACTAGGCCGACTATAACAGGTACTGATCTTAACTTACAGTTCTGCTTCTTACCAAGAGGACTGTCACTGACCGAAAACACAGCACTGATTTTCAGCTCACTTTCTTGAGCTTTTGGGTTTGAAGCATGCACATATTCCTTAAAGAAAAAGAGAGACAAAGAAACAATAGTGTTAGTACCTGAGTAAACTACAAATTCAAACAAAAAAATAATTGTCACATTTATCTCTTCTACCTTATAATCCTAGTCCCTTCACCAATACCTTAAAAGTCAAATTTTCCGAGTTATTAGACTGATTTAATCTTCACAAAAAGGATTTTGTAACTGGACAATCTTTTATGATACTTATATTTACTTACCAAATGAAACTTGAGAGGGAAGGGACATACGTATACCTGCGGCTGATTCATGTCGCTATATGGCAGAAACCAACAGAATATTGTAAGGCAATTGTCCTCCAATTAAAAAATATTTTTTTTAATGTAATCTTGCTATACACAGCTATTTCAATGCTGAGCACTACTTTTTTTTAGACTGCACTTATAAGGGAGCAATAAATTAAATTAAATCTGAGTGATTTCGAGTTTGGATCAAATTAGCAATTTTATCCAACAGATTTGCAAGCTGTCGTATCTGTTAATGGCAGAAAAGATATGTGTTTCAATGCAATCTGCTCATTATATACAAAATCATCACAGCCTAAATCAGATTTATCTTTAATACAGTCTTCAAAATGCTTTAAAATAATATATCATCATGGAAAAGAATTTAAATACACAAATCTCCCTTAAAAAAGACTGCCCTTTATTCTGAGATATAAACTATCCTAGTTCAAATATGAACTACCTGGGGGAGAGAGGGGATGTTAAAATAGCCTTACGTATTTCAAAATTAACAGCTTTTTCAAAAAATCTTACTTTTTTTAAACAATGGTGATAATAAGTGGTAACTGTATTTTTAATCTCCCTATACTTAGCAAAATAACTGATGTATCAGTTCCCAAAGTTACTCTGGCATTTCTCTGGAATATTAAATGCCAAAGATTAAAAACCACTGCATTAATTTACCACTTTCTATGGCACCAAACAAGCTACTGCCTATAATGTAAGACCTACTGAACCTTCTCTCTGGATGAGAAAAGTGAGCTTTAGAGACATTCATCAACTTGCACAAGGTCAAAAAATACCAAGTGCACAAATGGGAATCAAACCTAGGTCTGTTTCAAAACCCATGCTCTCTCCCACACAAATGTACAAATACAACAGAACATAATTACAATAATGAATTCAAACCCTGGCCCCCAACTGAAATTAAGCTTCCCTGGTGTAGGCTCTCCCATCTCCTTTAACTCACAGCACTTGTCATAATACATCATTTCATATTTATTTGGGTGATAATCTCTTTAATACCTAACATCCCTCTTCCTCCCCCACTAGACTGAAAGGACCATGTCCACTGTAGGCAGGGGTCCTATCTGTTTTTCCACTTCTGTACTTGCAACACTCAGCACCGTCAACATAACACAACAAATCCTATAATGAGACAATGGACCAACAATGACAACGGGCTCTGACAGCAGACAGTAGCAAGTGTGATCCTGGTTCTTTTGTTGCAGCGGGGTGGCCAGGCACCAGGACAACTTGAAACTTTTTATTGTACAGGACGGTGGTTACAGACCACAGAGACTCAGGAAAACCCACTGCTTGGGCCCAGCTAAAGACACCATTTGCCTGCTCAGCCCAGAGTTCTCTGGGCTGCAAGGGCCAGGCTTTTTCCTAGGCGGCTCTGGTAGAAGGTCCTTGACAGCAATCAAAACAGCAAGAGCCACATCTGAGCCCAGCTGTAGGTGGGTGGATGGTTAAGGCGGGCCAGCCTCATTTCAATTTCTTGAGCGTGACCCTGAAGACACGGATGTGGATGGCTGAGCTGTTGCCGATCTGGAGCAGCGGCTCTCCTGCACCCGCCCTGGTTCCCGCTCATCCACAAGCTTCACGGTGGAGCTGCTGGCAGCCTTGTGCAAAGTCCTAAGCTACTAGCCCGCAGCTGTAGGGCAATGTGAACGGCACGGTTGATAGGCAGGCCCAAGTGGTGGACGTAGATCTCAGTGCAGGCATTCTGACTCCCAGCCCCTCGGCCCTGCAGGTTCTGGCAGCAGGCCACCTGGACCATAAAGCCAGTCTTCTTGTGGATAGAAATGTCATGGGCCTCCAGGGCAGGCAGTGGGGAAGCCGCTTCCACGGGGTGCACTCCACTGGGTCAGGCTCAGCCTTGACCACCCCCACAGGCTCTCGATTTCCAGCCGTGCTGCGTCTCTCTCTCCAGTCCACAGTGCCCTCCACATGCTCGTGGCCCACTCCCCTGCCAGGCCACTCAAGCCATCAGCTGGGACACAAGACGCTGTCCCCAACCCCCAGGCCCTAAGAAAGGAAGAGAAGGAAAGGGTGCACAGCAGGAATGACAGAACACTAGCAATCCTAGTGTTGAGGAACAAGTTATTTAATCTTTTTCAGTTCCAATTTCCTTATCTAAAAAGATAGTATTACCTAACCCACTGGACTAAATTTATGGGACATATGATTTAATACAAATAAAGTACATAGCATGATGCCTTACAGTTAGCCAAAAGTTAAATATGACTCCTGAACAAAGTGCTAGCTCTTATTATTTCCACAATTATAAAACTGAATAAATATTTGTTGAGTGAATGAATCCAAATTCATTCAATTCAAAGTATGTGTGTGTGCTCAGTCATTCAGTCACGTCCAACTCTTTGCAACCCCCATAGGCTGCAGCCCAGCAGGCTCCTCTGTCCGTGGAATTTTCCGGGCAAGAATACTGGAGTGTGTTGCCATTTCATCCTCTAGGGGATATCCCCAACCGAGGGATTGAATCCACACCTCCAAGATCTCCTGCACTGGCAGGTGAAGTCTTTTACACTGAACCACCTGGCAATTCAAAGTGGACATTCTTAAACATTATACTTAAATAACAATCTTTATTTATTGGCACTTATAAAAAAGAAGTTAAAAGCACATATACAGACTGCCTTCAACTTAACCAAAAAGAACACTTAAGACTCAATAAGAGATTGTCTACCATCAACTCAATCTCTTTAATATTTTTCTAATATGCCTGCTACACTTCCCTAGTCAGTTTCTCTTACTTCAGAAACTATCTGTTCCACACCTGCATCACTCATAAGTCCAAACCCCATGTATTTCTGACTCGGTAATGTTTCTATTTCACCAAGAAAATAGAAGCAGTTAAGTAAGAATTCCCTCCGCATCCTGATTCCCTCCTCCACCATGCCTACACACGACTGGAGAACTGTCCTTGAACCTACGGAAAAGGCAACCTTCTTAGCTGTGGCTGAAACAATGCCTGTGTTCAGAGTCCCTTTCCTCCCCCTTCTTACAGCACTTCATACTATCTTCATGTATCTTTGTGTATCCTCAGCCTCTCTCCACCTTGTCAATGAAAGCAGCATGAACTGTAAAGAGGCAAAAAGGAAGTCTATATGGGTTCTTAGAACTGCAATTCAGGGATCAGATTCCAGAGGAACCCAGAATAGTGTCCCAGTGGAGGAGAATAGATAGGAAATTTTACGAGGAAAAGGAGGAAGTTCAAGCAGGCTTACACAAGCTGTTGACTAAGAATTTGGATTGGAGGATAAATCTGTTCTGTACATTCAATTGGGTTATTGAGCACATCTCATCTGTTGCTAGAGAAAGGTACGCTTTTCTTTGTCCAGAAATAGTGCAGTTCTTAGCACTGTTCTTTCCTTTCAGCAACTCAGCAACTATTCAGCAATTTTACGTTACAGCGTTCAGCAAGAGTTCAGCATGGGTACCAAATATGATGACCCTCAAGGAGTCTCAATCATTCCTGCCTGTTCCTTTTACAGTTTCCATGTTGGTTTCTTCCCTTCAGCTTAGAAGGAACCTATTCCGTAGGGAACTACTGCCCTCTCTTCTCTCTCCCTTTACAACCAAACTTAACAGAAAAAGTATTCCTCTCTTTCTCTACTTCTTCTCTTTGATTCCCTCCTGAACACAATGCAATCAGGCTGCTGCTCTAACTGAAAGTAAGATAACCAGTTATCACAAACTGCGTAATTCAATAAACACAACTTTAGGTTTTATCTTTCTTGGTCTCTCAGAAACATCTGACATCACCAATAATTCTATTGGTTGCCTTCTGATTATGTTATTTAACCATTACTATTTCTTAGTATCCTTCATTAATTTTATACTCACCCCAAGTAAATGGTGGGCTCCCCCAGGTAGCTCAGTGGTAAAGAATCCGCCTGCCAATGCAGGAGACACAGGTTCAATCCCTAGGTCGGAAAGAGCTTCTGGAGGGGAAAACGGCAACGCACTCCAGCCATCTTGCTTGGGAAATCCCATGGACAGAGAAGCCTGGTGGGCTACAGTCCACGAGGTCACAAAAGAGTTGGACACAACTTAGCAACTAACCAACAACAAAGTCAAGGGTTCCAAATTCAGTGGCACTGGAAACCCTGAAAAGTCTTGTTAAGACATAGATTTTGGGGTTTCAGCTTCAGAATTTCTTATTCAGCAGGTCTGGAGCATGGCCCAAGAATATACATTTCTAACAGGTTCCCAGGTAATAACAAGGCTGCTGCTTGGGGGATTACTTGAAGCCATTTTGAAGCATTAAATTAATCCAGTTCCTAGCACTCTATCCTGAGCTCTACTCTTTTCTCTAATTTTGTTCCCTGAACAATCTCATCCACGTTCATGAATTCAACCATCACCTATATAGGGTGACCAAATATAGCAAATAAAAATATAAAATAACCAGTTAAATTTAAATTTCAAATAAACAACAAATAATTTTCTAGTATAAGTCCCAAATACTGCATGCAACATGAGTGCTAAGTCACTTCAGTCATGTCCGACTCTTTGCAACCCTATGGGCTATGGCCCACCAGGCTCCTTTGGCCATGGGATTTTCCAGGCAAGAATACTGGAGTGGGTTGCCATGCCCTTCTCCAGGGGA
The DNA here is from genome assembly GCA_007570785.1 of Antilocapra americana. Taxonomy (NCBI): domain Eukaryota; kingdom Metazoa; phylum Chordata; class Mammalia; order Artiodactyla; family Antilocapridae; genus Antilocapra; species Antilocapra americana. The sequence goes on along the minus strand of ML662451.1, from coordinate 2,312,785 downwards.
TCTTCCCAACCCAGGGATCAAACCCACATCTTTTAAGTCTACCTATATTGGCAAGCAGGTTCTTTACCACTAACTCCACCAACACTTACATGAAAAAATATTCCTTGTTCATTTGATAGTCAAATGTAACTGAACATTTTTAACTGGCAACACAATACCTATATAAAGATAACTCTCTAATCTGTGCCTCAGAGGGCAAAATTACCACTTGAATGCCCCCTTGAGCCCCTTGAACACAACAGATCTCCAGCTACACTTATTACTTCCTCTTAAACCCTGTTCCCAGCCCCTCAGTAAATAGTATCATCACAAACTGAACTTACTGAAGCCAGAAACCTCTGAGTTTTCCTGGATCCTCCTTGACCCTCATATACTATCTCTAAGTCAGATCAATTCTATCTAAATATCTAAAACGTATTCTCTTCTCCCACTTTACTGCTGAAATACCCAACCACTGAACATATCACGTTCTCTCACCCCTCAATGACTTGGCTCATGCTCTCTTCTCTGTCTGAAGGTTTTAATCAACTGCTATAACTCAAGCACTGCCCGCCCTGTGAAACCTTCCTCTTCTTCCAAGACAGACATAAGGTATCCTTTTCCTATGCTCCCCATGCACCTTACACAGTATTTAAAATTATGGTAATTATATATTTTGACTCTGTATCTGTACAGAATCTGTATTTGTACAGAGGGAGCACAAAGCAACAAAGAATACATGTTTGAAGTCAGTCCAAGCTAAGTTCCTATTCTAACTCTGATGCTTCCTTTGAGTTTGGTAAGTTACCTAACCTGTCCTTCCTTCAGTTCCCTCCTTTATACAATGGAGTAAGAATATTTCCCTCCTATGTTTGTAGAGTTTAAATGAGAATGGGTAAGACACAGTCAGCATACCTTTTGGCAGGGCTCAGTCACCCACAGATAACTACCTCTCCCATTTCCATACCTTAACTCCCCTTCATGCTGTCAATTCACTTGAGAACAGAAGCCCTATCTTTTCATCTCTGTAGCACCTCTGAAAACAAAATAACTAACACAGCTTAGCATCCTGGTTAAGGGTTTGGGCTCTTGAACCAGACCACTTGGGTTCAAATACTAGCTCATCAATTTACTAGGCTGTGTTACATTTTATCTGTGTCTCTGTTTCCTTGTGTGTGAAATGGGAATAATAACATACATAACTCACAGGATTTGTGTCATGTGTAAACTGCTTACAACAGTGTGCAACAAGTGCTATAAGTCATATAAGCAGGAATAAAAGCTCACTGAATAAGTGAATGACAATTCATATAGCTTTAGTATCCAGAGCAGACCCCTATTACATTAAAAAATATTCAACTTTTTCAATTTCTTCTCTATTTTCCAATATTCAAATATTTCCAATATGCAAACATGAAAAGGAGCACACACTATTTGTTCAGTTGGCTTTTCCATCATAGCCCACACTCTCAATCATAAAAATTATAGCCCATTCACATTCAAGCATTAATATAAAGAGAAGAGAACCAAATAAGCCCCCATCCACTTAAATTTACATTGTAAGCTGTCAGTGGGATTTTCTTTACCACAATTTTTATATTCAGAAAGAATACTTAGTTAAGTCACAGTTCAAAATTTCTTAAATTTTTAGACTATAGGCAAGGTACAATGAAAGAAATATTGGGTTCGGAATTTTTCAAAACTGGCTTTGTATGCGAGCTTTGCCACGAGACCTTGATGAAGTCACTTACTCCTTCATGCTCAGTTTCCTCATGTGTGAAATACAGGCTCTTTTATTTTAATTACTGAGCATGTGCAGTGATTGTGCAAGGAACTGAGGTCAAATAAGACCAGACTCTGAAAACAAAATTCACTGACCTGTAGATACCATAATAAAAGTGAAAGCACTATACACAATTTAAAGAAAAGAGACAGAGGGTGGCTAATTCTAAGTGACAAGGCCGTTAAAGTGTATCTTAAAAGAAGAGAAACTTTCTGCCAAGCTACCTAGTTTACGATACAAAGGCAGAAGAAATGGCATGTACAAGGGCAAGGAAACAAAAATTAACAGAACATGTCTTTTTGTGAAATGCAAATAGTCTGCAGGACCACAGATTAGAAAAGGGGGAAGGATGAGTGATGATAGTGAAGGGAAATAAAGGTCTAAATATGGATAGTTTGGATTTCACATGAAAAAGTTTGTTTTATCCCACATGAGGAGACAAGGTCTTTAAAGAGAGCAATGTCATCACATTTGTAAAGAGTACCACAGAGCTCTTTGCCTGTCACTGTGGAGTCACAGGGGAGGCAGAGGTTTAGGTGCATTCAAGATTCAGCTCCACCCACAGCCATGGCACCGTGGCTATAACCCACCGCGCCTTGGTGGAGAAAGGCATTCCTGCTGGAGGTGTAATGGACATTAATGCCGTTTTACAAGAGGTGCTGAAGACCACCCTATCAAAGATGGCCTCGCATGGGGGATTTCGAAGCTACCAAAGCCTGAGACGAGTGCCAAGCCCATCTTTCTGTATTTGCATCTAACTCTGAAGAGCTTATCTCAAGTTGGTGAAGGCCCTTGCGAAGAATGACAAATCAACCTAATTAAGGACAATGATAACAAAAAAACCCAGAAGAACGGGTAGGCCTTTGTAAAACTGACAAGAGAGGGAAAAAACCCTGTAAAACAGATAGCTGCAGTTGTGTGGTAGTTATGGATGACAGCAAAGAGTCTCAAGCAAAGGATGTCATTGAGAGGTACTTCTAATATCAATAGAAGAAATAATTTAATTAAAAACTTGGCTGTTACTCAAAAAAAAAAAAAAGAAAGAGAGAGACAGAGAGAGAGAGTACCATGGTATCACTATACAGGATTTTCATGAATGTGACCGGAGATGATGTTTAATAGGAAACTCAATGTTATAAAAAGTCCAGATGAGAAATAATGAAACAGAGAGGAAAAAGAAGAGTGGAAAACTCTTAAAAGGTAGAATCCACAAAACTTGGCAAATGGTTACTTTTGGCAAAGAAAGACTAAGAATTACTATCTGGAGGGAAAATAAGTGTCATAGATATCACCACCCCCCCACCCCACATCCTGCAGACACTCCCTCAGAACCCTTCGCAGCACAGCCCTTTAGGAAGGCTTGGAGTTGATGAACAGACAAATTATTTGACATCCTTGCCCTGGAATGATACTGCCTTTGAGATAATATGAGAAATAAAATATTATCATTATTAGTTATATTTTCAGTATTATTGGTTTGCTTATGCAATAAAGCCAGTAACTGGAATATACAGCAAAGGAACTGTCCAAGACCAAAAAAAAAAAAAAAATCACTTTTTGCCAAAAAACTAGCTGGTCTCTCCACAATGATCTCCACAGATTTCTAGTCTGGGTCCCTAAAGGGTAGCCTTTCCAAACATGTTTAGCTTATTCTACCAAGTAATACCCTACGACGGCTTCACAAAGTTCTCATGATAAGACCAACATAAGACCAAAATTTGAAACAAAGTCCTGCATAATCTGGCCCCAAATTACGTACAGTGCCTCATCCTTGAAGCAGGATGGCACAGGCTCTGAAGTCTGATACCCGGATTTGAATTCAATTTTTGCCTGCAGGACCTATGATCTGTGGTAAACTGCTTGATCTCCGTGTACTTTGGTTTCCTCATCTCAAAAATGGGGATAATGATAAGGCTGTTTAAGAGTGGTGCTCATCACAGTCTAAGCACTTGTCAGTTTTAACGAGTCAGTATTTACAATGTCACGTTATTATGATCTACTCTACACACTGATATATCAATACCACCATTAGTATTGTTATTATGATCACCATTACCATCATCATTACCATTTTCAGTTTTTATGTTCCAGGTCCACTGGTCTTGCAGTTCTTCAAAAGAACCATGCATCTTCCCAAATCAGAGGTTTCAGATCACTCTGCCTGGAACACTATCCTTCAGGCCTTTGCCTTGACTGCAAAATTCAGCTTGCAAATTTCATTTGCAAAATTGCATTCTGCAAAATTCAGCTTACAAATCCTCCTCCAGCCCACACCCGCCAATCAAAACTAGGCCAGATCCCCCATTTTAGGCCTTTTTTACACAGCATTTGTCATAGTTTGTAATTATATATACATATACACACAATGTGATCAGTTACTTGTGTAATGTCCATTTCCTCCACTAACCTGCAAGCTGTATGAGGGAAGAGATTAAACTGACCTTGCTCGCTGTTGGATTTCCAAAGCCTGGCATAGAGTAGATGACAAATATTTACAGAATAAAAGAAAACTACTATCAGATACATGAGAATTCTTTGTAAAGGTACCAAATAATGGGAAAAGGGTAATACACATTACTTTCCTCTTATAGAAAGAGTTATCAAGATCTTTTTTCACTCAAGGAACATAAGAGGTAATTTACACATCTAATGGGGGGTAAAAACCAATTTGGGTTACAAGTCAGAAACTTAACTAAAAATTTGAATTCAACAGACAGAAGAAATTTTTAAAAAACTTTAATTAAAGCTGAAATGCTTACTTGAGCATTGTCAGGTTCTTCTTTAATTTTGTCCAGAAGGGCTTGCTGTGGTGCCAGTGCTTTGCCACATTCACCATCCAATGGTTCTTTCATCCTAATTTTTTACGTAAAGGGATTCCTCAGTCTAAAACTACTAGATTTCTTCTTGGTTGTAGGTAGCTGGATTCCTAAAACACAACATAAAGGATTGGTACTCAAGCTTATTCTTGTTTTGTTTTTTTTTTCCTCCTTCATGTTTATCTGCATCAAAAGTTCTGTGTTGAGTGCAAGGTTTTAGCGCTAAACATTTGAAAAAACAACTCTTCTGAGGCCGTGACTACTCCTTCCTGCCTTCTGCTCCTTCAGTAGAGCTGCCTTCACATGAAAAAAAAAAAAAAGTCTTAGAACAATAGCTCCCACTTCTCTGATATCTTTAAAAACAAACACTCTTGATTTTTTTGTACGTTGAAAGTTACTTTGGGATTGAGACTAGAAGACCAAGACAGGGGAGGAAGTTACCAAGCTCTTGGAAGAAAGGACCTGCAAATACAGTTACTGAGACCATAATAATTAGTACTTGAAGCACACCTCAGCTTACATGTCTCAAAGTGGGGCACACTAAGCTCCCCACCCCCACCTCTAACTCAGCCTTCACTGGAGGTCTCCACAGGGGCCCCACCTCTGGCCTTTCGACAAGATCTACGCTCAAGATGCCACCACAGGCACTGGTATGCCCTTAAAGTGGTCCACCTGCACCTCTCAGGGTCTCGTGGGGTCCATGCCCAGGAAGGAGCCCCTGTAAGCTCCACAGCCCAGTTGTCTTCTCGTAAACACGACTAGTCATTCAGCAGACTGCCCTTCCCCTAGGAGTCAACCTACTCAACAGGACGCAGTACACCTGAAGCAGACAGAAACTCTGCCGACTTGTCTTGACCCAAACAGTCAAGCCAGGCATGGAAATGGTCCACGGCCAGGCGTAAAGGCCAGTGCGAGAGAGGAGAACTTCTGTGCCCACTCGCCACAGGTACAGCTCCTAGGAGCGCTCGGGTCTTCTTCGCGTCCCCAACCTCGTCCCCCACCAGTAACCCCCACGCCTGCCCCTAGGCACAAACGCGGCGACGCCGCCTCTGGCGGAGGGGAGACGCGGCCCGCACTGCCGGGCAGCCCCTCTCCGCGGCCAGACCCCAACCTTCCAGCACCCCCGGCCGGACCGCGACGCTTCCGCCCGGCGCCCGCCTCGTCACGTGGCGCGGCCGCCGCCCCGCCCCGCACGGCCCTCCCGCGGCGGCCGACCGCGCTCACCGCCTGCGGCCCTCGTCGCTCCCGGGAAGCCCTCGTCGCTCCGCGAAGCGGGGATAGAACCTGGGCGGGGGGGCCCACGCAAGGACAACGACTACTTTCTCTTACTGGAATTCTGCACGCTCCATCACGGTGCAACAACGATACAACTGCGCCTGCGCAGCCCTGGCTGCCGCCCCGCCCTTTCCCATCAGGCTTCAGACCTGAGCTGAGCAGATTTCCCAGCATTCTCTCTCCTCAATTATGGTTGACTTCTTAAAGAGACAGAGACCCAATAGTGAGAAGCTAGAGGAAGGGATTTGGGGGGAAAAACCAAAGGGGCGTAAGATGATACTGTAAGTGTTGCACCATTCTTGTTTCCGGAAAGGTGACCTACTAAGAGAAATTAAATAAGTAATAGCTAATATTTATTAAGCCACGTGTTTGGTAAACACTTGGTATGAATCTTTCCACTTATTCCTGACCACAACTCCAATGGTACAAATGTTTCTCTGGGAGATGTAAATGAAGACATTAATGAACTTGTTCAAAGTCAATATTTGCATTCAACCTTGTTTTGGAGATACAGCTGTGATTTGTGAGGCTGTCATTTATTTTGACTGCTGTATAATATTCCATTTTATGAATGTGATACAATTTAACTGTCTACTATTGATGGACATTTGAGTTATTTACAGTTTTTGGCTATTAGAAATAATACCACTGTGAACATTCTTGCCTCTTATGACACATATGCTAGGTTTATACGTAGCAGTGAAATTGCTTGTTTTGTTTATATGAAAGTTAAGCAAATAGTTTCAAACTTATTTTTTAAGATTTAATTTAATTTATTCATTTGGTTGCCCTAAGTCTTGGTGGGCTACAGTATGTGGGGGCACAAAGAGTTGGACACATGTATTAGTTGTACCACGTGGGATCTTCCTTAAGATGTGCAAGATCTTCAAATGGGGCATGAAGCATCTTAAGCTGTGACATACAAGATATACTTTCCCTTGAACCTGGGCACTCTGCATTGGGAGGTCCTCAAACAACTTTAGAAAATGGTTGTTTCGATTTGTACCAGCCATTTATAAGAATTCCAGTTGCCCCACATTCCAGCAGATAATTACTACTGTTACTGTTGTTGTTCAGTCACCGAGTCATCTCTGACCCTTTTCAACCCCATGGACTGCAGCATGCCAAACTTCCCTGTCCCTACTGTACACCTTTTAAATTTTAAACATTCTGGTGGGGGTATAGTGGTATCTTATTATGATTTTAATTTGGATTTCCCAGGTTTCTGATGAGACTGAACCCATTTTCCTGTTTTTTGATATCTGGATAGCCTTTTTTATGAAGTGCCTGTTCAAGTGTCTCACTGATTTTTGTATTGGATTGTCTGCTATTTTCTTATGGATATGAGTTCCTTGCTAAATATATGTGTTGCAACTATCTTCTTCCACTCTGTTGCCAGCCTTTGCACTTTGTTATTGGTGTCCTTTGATGAACATGGGCTTCCCTTGTGGCTCAGCTAGTAAAGAATCCCCCTGCAATGTGGGAGACTTGGGTTCAATCCCTGGGTTGGGAAGATCCCCTGGAGAAGGGAAAAGCTACCCACTCCAGTATTCTGGCCTGGGGAATTCCATGGACTGTATAGTCCCTGGGGTCACAAAGAGTCAGACACAACAGAGCAACTTTCACTTCACTTTGATGTATATAAAAGACATTTATGTTTAAGTGTTTCTTGTGTCCTGTCAAAAAAATTTTTTCCTACCAAAGGTTCTGATTAATTTATAGAATTATCATTACTTTACCTTTCTCATTAGATCTACAATCCATCTTCAGTTGAGTTTTGTGTATGGGTGTAAGATAAGTCAGGTTTCATTTTTTCTATGTGAATATTAAACTGATTAAGTGCTATTTTTTAAAGGCCTGTCCTTTCCCCCACTGTTCTTTATCATTACCTTAACATATATAAGTTGTCTATAAATGTGTTAGCTTATTTGAAAACTATGTAATCTATTCTTTTTGTCTGTTTTTGTAGAAATATGACTCTGTCTTAATTTATATAATAACTGTATAACAGTTATTATACAGTTGGTGTGTATATCATGAAGTCTTGATGTGTGTGCTCAGTAATGTCCAACTCTTTGCAAACCCATGGACTATAGCTCACCAGGCTCCTCTGTCCGTGGAATTTTCTAGGCAAGAATACTGGACTAGGCTGCTATTTCCTACTCCAGGGTATTGTCCCAACCCAGGGATTGAACCCGAGTCTCTTGCATCTCCTGCATTGGCAGGCAGATTCTTTACCACTTGAGCCACCTGGGAAGATCCACTGAATATTGATATCTAGCAGAAAAAGTCCTTCATCCCATTATGTTTTCAAGAATGTTTTGGCTCTTCTTGGTCCTTTGCATCCCATTATATTCTTCAAGACTGTCTTCACTCTTCTTGATCCTTTGCATATCTATATGCATTTTAAAATCAGTTAGGATTTTGTTTAGGATTACACTAAAGCTGTAGGCCTGTTTTGGAGAATTGGCATTTGTTATTTACCGTGTTGAATTGTGTCCCCCAAAAAGATATGTTGAAGTCCTAACCCTCAGATGTGACCTTACTTGGAAATAGGGTTGTTGAAGATATAATTATTTAAGATAGGGTCATATTGGAGTAGAGTTGGCCCTTAATCCAATATAACTATTGTCCTTATATGAAAAAGAGATGTAGAGACAGACACATGAGGGAAGAACACCAGGTGACAACTGAGGCAGAGATTAAAGTGCTGTAGCTGCAAGCTAAGGAAAGTCAAGGATTGGTGATAAACACCGAAAGCTGTTAGAGGCAAGGAAAGATTCTCCCTTGCCAGATTTCAGAGAGAGAATGGCTCCACTGATACCTTGATTTTGGATATTAAGCTTCCAGAACTGTGAGACAATAAATTTTTATTGTAGCACTTTATAACAGGAGGCCCACAAGACTAAGATAGCACTATATAGGGTTGAATCTTCCAGTCCATGAAAATGGTATACCTCTCCATTTATTTAAATGTGTATAATCTCAATTAATAATGTTTTATACTTTTTAAGTGTAGTGAACACATATCTTTTTAAGATTTTTTCAGGACTTCCCTGGTGGTCCAGTGATTAAGACTTCACCTTCCAATGCAGGGGTGCAGGTTCAATCCGTGACTGGGGAGCTAGGATCCCACATGCCTCATAGCCAAAAAAACAAAGCATAAAACAAAAGCAATATTGTAACAAATTCAATAAAGACTTTTTAGATGGTCTACATCAAAAAGTACTATATTTATTTTTAAAAAAAGATTTTTTTCTAGGTCTTTGATATTTTATTTTAAATGGTAAAATTTAATTTTCTAATAGTTTATTTCCTATATATATATGTGTGTGTATACACACACACACACACACACACACACACACACACATATATATATATATATATATAAAGGGGGAGATATCTCTACAATTGACTTTTGTATGTTGGCCTTGAAGCCAGCACCATTGCTAAATGTATTTATTTATTCTAATAGGTTATATATTTAAACGTTTTAAATTCCAACTATGTAGAGAATAGTGCAAAGTTATCTCTTGATAACTTGAAAAGTTATCCTTTTCAAGCATATGATATTTAACTTATTGCCTTATTGCACTGGCTAAAACCTCTAGTAATGTGTTTAATAGAAATAGTGACATTGGGCTTCTTCTTCCTACTGTGTTACTTTCAACATAAAATCATTACGTACTATATTTGCTTTAGAATTTTTGCAGTCACTTGTGGGAGAGTAAATATGCTAAATTCTTTGCAACTCTTCCATCAGGAAAAGGATCTGTCTCCCTACCCTTTGTTTCTGAGTTGGGCCTTGTGAATTATACTAAATTGATAGAATATTACAGAATTGATATTATGTGAATTTCCAAGTGTAAGTCTTACAGTCCTTTCAGCTTCTGTTTTACTTTCTTGGAACATTCCCACAATATATCAAGGTTAGATAGGTTAAACTGCTGAATGATAAAAAAACAAACAAAAAAAACCATGCAGAGAGTAGCCCGAGAGTCAGCACCAAGGCCCCATACTTGTGTGTGGAACCATCTTAGATCCTCCACCTTGCTAGGTGACTGCTCGGCCTCATAGGTGAGCCCAGGCAGAAGAACTGCCCAACTAAGCGAAAAATTGTAGAATCACAAATAAGTAAATGGTTCTTGTTTGAAGTGAATAAGTTTTGGGGAGCTTTGTTATCTAGCTATAGATAGCTGTTCAAAATTAATATCTGAAAATGGAGTACTGCCAAAACTAAAACCTAGAGGCTAGAAAAAGATTAATCAGTATCATGTATCTATAAGATTAGGAGATTTCCAGAAAGATTATTAAAGGTGCCTGTTGATTTATTTCAACCATCTTTGATAAGGTATTGTAAAAGAGAAATAAGCTAGAGAAAGAGCAATTTTGTTTTCAAGCAGATTTTGCACAATATATAAAGGATCCAGGACAATCTCTCCAGCTAGTAAAATATCATCAACAGACGAATGGATAAGAAAGCTGTGGTACATATACACAATGGAATATTACTCAGCCATTAAAAAGAATTCATTTGAATCAGTTCTACTCAGGTGGACGGAACTGGAGCCTATTATCCAGAGTGAAGTAAGCCAGAAGGAAAAACAAAAATACAGTATGCTAACGCATATATATGGAATTTAGAAAGATGGTAACGACAACCCTGTATGCGAGACAGCAAAAGAAACGCAGATGTATAGAACAGTCTTGTGGACTCCATGGAAGAGGGCAAGGGTGGGATGATATGGGAGAACGCATTGAAACATGTTAATTATCATATGTGAAATCAATCGCCAGCCCAGGTTTGATGCTCAGGGCTGGTGCACCGGGATGACCCGGAGAGAGGGAATCGGGAGGGAGGAGGAAGGGGGGTTCTGGAAGGGGAACATATGTATACCCATGGCAGATTCATGTCAATGTATGACAAAACCAACACAATAAAGTAAAAAAAATTAAAAAAAAACTAAACTAAAAATAGAGCTGCAATATGATCCAGCAATATCACTCCCGGGCACATATCCAGAAAAGATGAAGTTTCTACTTTGAAAAGATACATGCACTGCAATATTCCTAGCAGCACTATTTACAACAGCCAAGACATGGGTGCAACCTAAATGTCCACTGACAGATGAATGGATGAAAAAGATGTAGTACATATACACGATGGACTATTACTCAGACATAACAGAAGAATGAAACAACGCTATTTGCAGCAATATGGATGGACCTAGAGATTATCATACAAAGTAAGCCAGAGAAAGACCAATATCATATGACATCACTTATATGTAGATCTAAAAAGCTGATACAAATAAACATAGAAAATAAATTTATGGTTACCAAAGGGAAAAGGTAATGGCAACAGGAGGGAATAGGAGTTTGGGATTAACAGACACACTACTATATATAAAATAAATAATAAGGACCTACTGTATGGCATGAGGAATTATGTCCATTAAAAAAAAAAAAAAGAAATTGTGGGGCTTCCCTGGTGGCTCAGTGGTAACGAATCCACCTGCCAATGCAGGGGACACGGGTTCAATCCCTGATCTGGGAAGATCCCACATGACTTGGAGCAACTAAGCCCATGTGCCACAACTATTGAGCTTGTGCTCTAGAGCCCAGGAGCCACAGCTGCTGAAGTCCACGTCTTAGAGCCCATGCTCCCCAAGAAGATAAGCCACTGCACTGAGAAGCCCACTCACTGCAACTAGGGAGTAGCCCCTGCTCTCTATAACTAGAGAAGAGCCTGCACAGCAATGAAGACCCAGCACAGCCTAAACAAATAATAAATAAATATTTTTTTTGAAAAAAAGAAACAGCCTCAGAAGAAAGATTGAACCACAGGTAGAATGTGGCCTCAAGGTCAAGATCAATTCAAGAATGCAGCTGTAAGAACTTATAAGGCGTTAAATATTATCTCATTGACCCTCTCACTCATGTGACAAAAGAGCTTCTAAGAAGTGTAAGGGTGTTGTCTCAGGCAATCTGACACACCCAAAGTGTGGTCAAAGCAACTTTCACAGGCCAACTTTATGAATGTTCTGCCTCAGAAAGAAGTATGGGTGTGGGGTGGGGATGAGAGGCTCAGTGAACTTGAGTCTGGGGCCGCACGGACACCCTGGCTCTGGGCCAGTGGCAACAGCAGAGGCCAGACGAGCTGCAGGTTCCAGGTGATATGGTCATGCCTCAGTCCAGGGATGAGCAAGCCTGAGCTTCAAGAGAGGGCAGGTTCCTAAGGACGGTGGAAGAAGCTGGATCCAGCCTGGCCAGAGATGCATGGTGGGGGAGTCTGTGGATGCGTTCACCTTTCTGCTGTGATGTTAAAGATAGGGCTGTCCTTAAATATTAGATCCATAAAACAGAGTTCATAAAAATGGCAATTATTTTCAAGGAATGAGGGATGTAAATTAAAAGGTGCAAATTGATTTAAGCATTTCTTAGCATTCTACCCAGCTGAAAATTAATTTGTTTCCAGTTTCATATTGGGAATAGAAGTTGAATATACACTTTAAATTCTTTCTAAAAGCAAGATTCAGGGAAGGGAACAGGTCCTGTAAGTGGTCAAATTAGAGATTATTTGGGAACATCTTCGAGAAAAGTCCTAACTTCATTCACTGATCCAAATGGGAATCAATGTTGTTTTTCCATTTCTCTCTACAAGTTTTTCTTTAATGTTTGCATAAACTTCACATAAACCACAGATTTCAGAAGGAGAAACACAGTATTCACACCATTAATCCAAAGTAAGGGGAGGTTTTAATGTTGCCAGAGTCAGAGTCAGTCTCCTGCGTTGGGTAGAAATTGTAAAGTGTACCTTAGCATCATGATACTGTCATTACTAATTTGAATTTGTTCTAAAAAAAAAAAAGTTAATAGGTTTGAAACCTCTGTAATTCTTGTTTTTTATATTAAATTTGAACCATTCATACTGCAATAAAATAGAATTGTGTTTAATTTTCACATAGAAGCCAGGAGTGTCTGCGTCTGTATATGTGTATCTGTGTATTTTCAGGATCGCCTCCTAAAAATCTAGAGAAACACATTACTGCTTTTGATAAGCAAAGTCATTAAATTACAGAATCTTCACTTGACACATTGCAGGTGACTGTTTTATATTGAGAAGCATTGATTTTGGTTTAAATCAAGTCCTAGAAACTGTGTTAGTTACCACACATGGGAACCTCTCATTACCTGAAGTCATTAGACAAATATGAAGGCAAAAAACTGGTGGCAGACCCACCCATGAGGATGCACTTTTCTACTTTTGTCCTCTATCTTCAGAAAAATATCTGCAGGTTATATTACATTTTTATGGTGAACAATGGTGAAATCAAAGATCCAGCAACTTGAATGAACTCTATTTCAATTGATTCATGTAATTGCCAAACATGCCCTGGATTTCTAATAAATAATATGAACCCCCCTCAAAATACACAAGTATGGATATGCTTTGGGGCTGCATGGAATGAATCCAGTAAAACCTCATAAAACACCCATAGAGACTTCCCTGGTGGCCCAGTGGCTACGATTCCATGCTCCCAGTGCACCTGGGTTCAGCCTCTGGTCAGGGAACTAGATTCCACGTGCTACAGCTAAAAGATTCAGTTTGCACGGTGAAGATGGAAGATCCCTCATGCCTCAGCTAAGACTTAGCACAACCAAATAAGTAAATATTTTAAAGAATACCCACAACGTTTTTCAAAGTATTTTGGCAAAAGCAAAATACTTAGTCATTATCCCTTAGACTATAGGGGTAATGACAATCTGAAATGAAAAAGATCTCTGGGCTCCAACTTTCTATGGACAGAGAGAAGTTGAAAAGTCTAACCTGCAAAAATGGACCATTTCTTACAGAAAACGAAATTTTTTTCAGGAGGCAAAGCCACAAACCCAGAGAGGAGAAGCAAACACATCTGAAAAAAATGGATTATAAAGCCATTCCCAGAAAACAGAACAATCGAAGAATATTTCCTGTCCTTAGAGTAGGAGAATCTAACAATAGGTGCCCAGGTTGTGAATTATGGTGAATCAATGACTGTTACGTGGTTTCTGTCCTTCCTCCTTTTGCACAGGAGTGTCCACTGGAGTCGTTACATCTCTGTAGCATCTGATGTACTGAGTGTGTAGGACGAGAAGTAGGGGAAACAGACAGCTGGTCCTTTTAGTTTACAGGTCTCTGGGCTGAAAAAGTTGCACTTGAGCAGGTACATTGAATGAACCACACCAGAGGAGTTTCATCTTGATTTATGTGGAAGGTTGTTGGAGGGTGGAGGGAAGAAAAAGTACCCCCCTCAAAGTGAGAAGGTATCCTGAGTTATTTTCCTTAAAGTTAAGATAATTTTTTAACATTTTTTTTATATTTTATTTATTTATTTTGGGCTGTGCTGGGTCTTCATTGCTGCGCAGACTTTTCTCTAGTTGCAGCCAGCAGGGGCTACTCTAGTTGTCGCGTGCAGGCTTCCCATTGCGGTGGCTTCTCTTGTGGCAGGGCATGGTATGCCGGTTTCCATAGTTGCAGGGCTCAGGAGCTGGGGCTCCCAGGCTCTAGAGCACAGGCTCAGTAGTTGTGGCACACAAGCTTGGTTGCTCCGTGGCATGTGGGATCTTTCCAGATCAGGGATGGAGCCCATGTCCCCTGCACTGACAAATGGAGTCTTTACCTCTGAGCCACCAGGGAAGCCCGATTGTAAGTTTTTTGACTCTGTGTGTTAAAGACCGAATTTCGATAACAAAGAAACTCTAACATGCACTTAGTCAACTCAAACTGAAGTTTATCCTTTTCTCATAGTGCAGTTCTGTGGATGTGTTCCACGTCATTAGCAGTAGTGATGCCACACAATCATTTATAGAAAGAGCATTCTCCCAAGTTGTTTCTCCATCACTGAATCTCGGTATAGGCACATCTTCCTAAGAGTGTGGAGTAGGCACATATGGGTCTTAAGTTGCTGGGCTCAGAAATGGCACATAACACCTGAGTACATTCTGTTAGAGACAGCTTTGTCCACGTGGCCATGGAAAGCTGCACCAAGGGTGGAGGGGGGGATAGTGTCATGTTCCACCTACAATTATAATCCCAAAGAAAAGGGGACTGAATTTTATTAGAAGGCTTGCTATCTCCACCATACCTTGTAACAGTATTTCTGAAATGCGATCAATTGGCCCTGATGGATCATGCCTTGACCATGTCTAACAATCTTGGATTTTAGTTTCTGTCGTAGTAATGCAGATGAGAAGTTCAGTGCTAGTCTAATCTTTTTCTTTTGTAAGTAAATTTTTTTTTCATCCCTGGGTAGAATTTTTCACACTTACACATCCTGCACTATGCTTATGAACTGGAGAGTCGCCTATCAGTTACAACTTTTTTTAGACATACTTCTACTTCATTAAAGCTGCAATGTAATCAATAGTATTGAAATTTACATATTTACTATTTATTATAAATTACTCCTTTTTTCCATTTTTATACCGGGAAGTCCATTTGAAACCTGGGTGACTTTTTTTAAGATACAGTCTTATAAGTTTCAGGTGTTCAACATAGTGACTCAAAGTTTTAATTTTTTTGGCTGCACCCAGCATCATGTGGAATCTTAGTTCCCCCAACCAGGGATTGGAACCTGCACTCCCTTCAGTAGAAACTAAGAGTCTTAACCACCTGACTGCCAGGGAAATCCCCTCAACCTTTAAAGTTTATATTCTTTTCATAGTTATAATAAAATATTGTCTATATTCCCTGTATTGTACAAGATATCCTGTAGCATATTTATTTTGCCATTTTTTAAAATTTAGCAGCACCTCATAACCAAATACATCATTATTTTTTCAGTAAAAACTTAATGACTTCACACTAAATAGGATAAATAAAAACTAAAAGGTACCGGTGGCTCAGACAATAAAGAATCTGCCTGCAATGCAGGAGACCCAGTTTCAATCCCTGCGTCAGGAAGATGCCCTGGAGAAGGGAATGGCAACTCACTCCAGTATTCTTGCCTGAAGAATTCCGTGGACAGAAGAACCTTGTGGAGTCGGACATGACTGAGCCACTTTTACTTTCATAACCAAGTAAAATTTTTCAGTAAAAATTAAATGACTTCATACTAAATGGGAATAAATAAAAACTAAAAAGAGCTTTACATTAGTTCTAGTCAGATTTCGTTGCTAAAAGAAGTTCAGTTTAAGTAATTATGCCACTAACTGAATTCTGGAAAAACTTTCAATTTTTGGAGCCTTTTGTATTTCAGAATTGTAAGTGAAGGACTGTGGATCTTTAGATTTAAACTTTTCCTACTTTCTTGTGAAGTTTTTTTTATAATGGTAAGAATCAGGGGCAAGGGTTTTGTTAATATGCAGTATACATCACCTCTTTCCTGGAAATTTGGGAACACTGACTTGAGTCTGAAAATGAAAGTGTAAGTCACTCAATTGTATCTGATTCTTTGTGACCCCATGGACTGTAGGCCACGAGGCTCCTCTGCCATGGGGTTCTCCAGTCAAAAATGCTGGAGTGGGTTGCCATTTCCTTCTCCAGGGGTCTTCCCAACCCAAGGAATGAACACAGGCCTCCCACATTGTGAGCAGATTCTTTACCGTCTGAGCCACCAGGGAAGGCTACAAGTGACTTAAACAAAATGTGAGTTTATTTCTCTCATTTAGATGTTCATAGAATGTTGGCATGGCAGATTGACAGTAATCAGAAAAGTCTGCGAATCATGAGTTTATTATAACATATAGGTAATATAGATAATCGTAAATTGTTATAGACTGAACATAGCTTGCATGCGTGAACCAGATCTAGAGATAGGACATTACTAGTCCCTCAGTACCACCACTTCTAGGAAAATAAACTTCAGAATCCCCTCTTCTGTGAGCACTGCATTTTAAATTGGGAAGATAAATTGTCTTTTGGCAGCCAGGTGAGGGAGTGGACTTGAGGGGGAATTTGAGGGGACAGTGGTGGCAACAAGAAGTCACATGGTTCATAGCAAAAGACGAGACTGATAGAAGCCCAACTTCGCATCATGACAAAACCATCTCCAGCTCCAACACCAAACGCTGGGTTTAAGACAGAAAACAGGTCATTACAAGGGCTGTATTCAGAGACATCTCAAAAAGAGTAATGCAGTAAATGTGTCACACCCCAAAATACTTGCTACACCTTCTGGGTAGCCACCCTCTGACCTGGGTTGGGCTCCTCTGACCTCCTGCAGTGTCAGCAATGCTGAGTCACGAACACCCCGTTCATGCACTAAGACTGTGGAGCCAGAACTGCTTCAGGGTTTAATCCAGAAACTTCAGGATCCTAGCAACAATAGAGAGATTCTCACTCTCTCACTCTCAGGCTCAACCTGAGGTCTTCCACCTACGACCAGGTCTGGCCCAGGTCCCCAGCTGTGCACACATCAGCCTTGCAGCCTTTCTGTCTCTGCCTGCTCTTGCCGGGATCCTCACCCTCACTGCCCACTGTGCCCCTACTTGACTCCACTGGCATCAGAGTGAAGTCTCTTTCATTTCTCTCCCTTTGTCTTTGGGCCTCAAAGCGCTTTCCTTGCACCTACTTCTCTGCCCTTGGCATCTTCTTTGCTGGTCCCAGGAAGAAGAGGCAGTTTTCCCTATGGGTCCTAGAGACCCTTTGTGGCATTTAAGTTGAGCTTATCTGACTCAGAAGCCATCAGACTGCTTGTAACCTGACCTCTAGGAACACAACTTCTTTTCTGTAACTATTGGCCAGAAGGGATGGCATAAGATTCCTTCTGGGATTTCCTCTTCTTCTGAGATTCTCTAGACCTTTTTCTCTCCTCTAGGGTGTGCATATCCTCTAAGTGGCTCTCACAGAATGGCTTTCTTTTAAAAATTCTTAGTAATTTTATTGAGATATAATTCACATACCATACAATATACCCATAAATTTAAAGTATACAATTGGATGGATTTTGTGTAAACACAGAATTGTGCAACCATTACAACATTATCAGAAGGTTTTCACCACCCCAAAAAGAAACCCTGTGTCTATTAGCCATCACTCCATCCATACTTCCTCCCAACTCCTAAGCAGCTACTTTATTTCTCGACAAATATGCACATTCTAAACATTTTTTTATAACTAGAATCATAAAACATGTAGTCCTTTGTGACTGGCTTCTTTATTCAGCATGTTTTCAAGGTTGATCTGTGTTACAACATGTAATAGTATTTTATTACTGTCTTTTATTACAAATAATATGGTGGATGGATTACCACCTTTTATTTATCCATTTATCACTTAAGGTACTTTTGATTATAATGAATAATGCCGCTATGGACAGTCAGATACAAGTTCTTTTGTGAATATAGGTTTTTATTTCTCTTGGGTATATACCTAAGAGTGACATTGCTAAATGATATGAGAGGTCTATGTTTAACAACTTGAGGTTGTTTTCCAAAATGGTGGAATCATTTTTATATTCCCTCTAGCAATGTATGAAAGTTTCATATTCTTCTCATCCTTTATACGTTTATTATTAACTTTCTTTTTGGTGCTAGCTGTCTTAGTGAGTGTGGAGTTGTATCTCATTGTGGCTTTAATTTGCATTTTCCTAATGACTAATGATGTTGAGCATATTTTCATGTGCTTATTGGTTAACTGTTTATTTTCTTTGGCCAACAGTCCATTCAGATCAATTGTCCATTAACTGGCTTGTCTTTGTTATCATGATATAAGTTATTTATATATCCTAGTTACAAGTACCCCTATCAGATATATGATTTGTAAGAGTTTTAATCCATTCTATGGATTGCATTGTTACTTTCTTGAATTTTTAACTGTTTTAATTTTGTTTTTTAACTTCACTTATAATTTTAACTCTGCTTATATCAAATTTCTTTTGTTGCTTATGTGTTTTATCTAAGAAACCTTTCCCTAGTCCAATGTAATGAAGATTTATGGCTATGTCTTCTTCAAGGACTTTATAGTTTTAGCTCTTAGTTTTAGGTGCTTGATCTATTTTGAGTTAATTTTGTATACAGAGTGAGGTGGGGGGGCGTCCAACTTCATTCTTTTGTATGTGGATGTCAGTTGTCCCATTGCCATTTACTGAAAAGACTATTCTTTCTCCCCATTGATTGTCTTGGCATCTTTGTCAAAATGAATGTACTGTAAATGTGAAGGTTTATTTCTGGACTTACAATTTTTTTGGTTGACCTATATGTCAATACTTACGCTTGTACCATGTTGTATTGATTGCTACAGATTTGTGGTAAATTTTGAAATCAGATAGTATGAGTCCTCCAATTTCATTATTATTTTTCAGCAGGTTTCAGCTGTTCTGAGTCACTTGCATTTCCATATGAATTTTAGGGTCAATTTTCCCACCTCTGCAAAGAAGCTTGCTAAAAGTTTTGATTACGTCTGTTTCTTCTTAAGAAGGTTCAGCTGCTGTGATACAACTTTTCGTTCTACTTTCATAGTTGTTTCCTCAATTTCCTTTTCTGTTGAATTTCTAATATTAGCTATTATGGTTTTTTTTAATTTCTGAGCTTCTTATTGTTCTATTTCTTCAAAGCATTGTGCTCTTGTTTTGTAAATATAATAAATTTTCTTAACTCTCAGCTCAGTTCAGTTCAGTCACTCTGTCATGTCTGACTCTTTGCAAGCCCATGGACTGTAGCACAGCAGGCTTCCCTGTCCATCACCAACTCCAAGAACTTGCTCAAACTCATGTCCATCAAGTCAGTGATGCCATCCAACCATCTCATCCTCTGTCGCCCCCTTCTCCTCCTGCCTTCAATCTTACCGAGCATTAGGGTCCTTTCCAATGAGTCAGTTCTTTGCATCAGGTGGCCAAAGTATTGGAATTTCAGCATCAGCATCAGTCCTTCCAATGAATATTCAGGACTGATTTCCTTTGAGATGAACTGGTTTGATCTCCTTGCAATTCAAGGGACTCTTAAGAGTCTTCTCCAACACCACAGTTCAAAAGCATCAATTCTTCAGCACTCAGCTTTCTTTATAGTCCAGCTTTCACATCAATACATGACTACTGGAAAAACTATAACTTTGACTAAATGGACCTTTGTTGGCAGAGTAATGTCTCTGCTTTTTAATATGCTGTCTAGGTTGGTCATAACTTTTCTTCCAAGGAGCAAGCATCTTTTAATTTCATGGCTGCAGTCACCATCTACAGTGATTTTGGAGCCCCAAAAAATAAAGTCTCTCACTGTTTCCGTTGTTTCCCCATCTATTTGTCATGAAGTGATGGGACCGGATGCTGTGATATTAATTTTCTGAATGTCGAGTTTTAAGCCAACTTTTTCACTCTCCTTTTTCACTTTCATCAAGAGGCTCTTTAGTTCTTCACTTTATGCCGTAAGGTGGTGTCATCTGCATATGTGAGGTTACTAATATTTCTCCCAGTAATCTTGAACCCAGCTTGTGCTTCATCTAGTCCAGCGTTTCTCATGGTGTACTCTGTATATAAGTTAAATCAGCAGGATGACAATATACAGCCTTGACATACTCCTTTCCCAATTTGGAACCAGTTCATTGTTCCATGTCCAGTTCTAACTGTTGCTTCTTGACCTGCATATAGATTTCTCAGGAGTCAGGTAAGGAGGTCTGGTATTCCCATCTCTTGAAGAATTTTCGACAGTTTGTTATGAGTCACACAGTCAAAGGCTTTGGCATAGTCAATAAAACAGAAATAGATGTTTTTCTGGAACTCTCTTGCTTTTTGATGATCCAACAGATACTGGCAATTTGATCTCTGGTTCCTCTGCCTTTTCTAAATCCAACTTGAATATCTGTAAGCTCACGTTTCATGTATTACTGAAGCCTGGCTTGGAGAATTTTAAGCATTACTTTGCTATTGTGTGAGATGAGTGTAATTGTTCGGTAGTTTGAGCATTATTTGGCACTG
Organism: Antilocapra americana; assembly: GCA_007570785.1. Lineage (NCBI taxonomy): Eukaryota > Metazoa > Chordata > Mammalia > Artiodactyla > Antilocapridae > Antilocapra > Antilocapra americana. The sequence goes on along the minus strand of ML662451.1, from coordinate 2,292,038 downwards.
CCTTTCTTTGGGATTGGAATGAAAACTGACCTTTTCTCATCCTGTGGCCACTGCCGAGTTTTCCAATTTGCTGGCATATTGAGTGCAGCACTTTAACAGCATCCTTTTTTAGGATTTGAAATACCTCAACTGAAATTCCATCACCTCCACTAGCTTTGTTCACAGTGATGCTTCCTAAGGCCCACTTGACTTCACAGTCCAGGATGTCTGGCTCTAGGTGAGTGATCACACCATCGCGGTTATCTGGGTCATGAAGATCTATTTTGTACTGTTCTTCTGTGTATTCTTGCCACCTCTTCTTAATATCTTCTGCTTCTGTAAGGTCCATACCATTTCTGTCCTTTATTGAGCCCATCTTTGCAGGAAATGTTCCCTTAGTATCTCTAATTTTCTTGAAGAGATCTCTAGTTTTTTTCATTCTATTGTTTTCTTCTATTTCTTTGCATTGATCACTGAGGAAGGCTTTCTTATCTCTCCTTGCTATTCTTTGGAACTCTGCATTCAAATAGATATATTTTTCCTTTTCTCTTTTGCCTTTCACATCTCTTCTTTTCTCAGCTATTTGTAACGCCTCTTTGGACAACTATTTTGCCTTTTTGCATTTCTTTTTCTTGGGGATGGTCTTGATCACTGCCTCCTGTAAAATGTCATGAACCTCCGTCCATAGTTCTTCAGGCACTCTGTCTATCAGATCTAATCCCTTGAATCTATTTGTCACTTCCACAGTATTATCATAAGGGATTTGATTTAGGTCATACCGGAATGGTATAGTGGTTTTCTCTACTTTCTTCAATTTAAATTTGAATTTGACAATAAGGAGTTCATGATCTGAGCCAGTCAGCTCAAGGTCTTAACTCTCTGGGGATATTAATTAAAGCTGATGAATTTTTAAGTCATTTTCTTCTGTTTCCTATATTGTGTCTATTTATTCCAGGTTACTTTTTCCTGCTTGTTAGTTTTTGGTTTCTCCTTTTTACATTAAAACTTTCCTCATGTGTCTGCTGATCCTTGGTGCTCTATTAATTTTTTAGTGAAGCTCATGGAGGAGTAGATTTCACTGGATTTTTCACTGGGAGATCACCAAATGGCTCATCTAAAGATTTCTCAAGGGTTCCATTTCTCTGGGAAAGAATTCTTCAGTTCTTCAAATGCTCACCTGATGATCAGTGTTACCTGGGCACAACATGGGGGGAACAAACTTCAAGCCTCATTCTTCTGTTTGCAGACTTTCATTGTTTTCATACCCTATTTTAATCTCCACTCACCATCCCACCCTCCATTGTACCTGGTGTCTCCAACCCTGAAGTCTCTCTGGTTCAATTTCTATAAAAAGGAGTTGAGAGTGGGTAATTGCCTGGCAGTAATAGATGCTGGCAAGAGTGCTGGGCGATCTAAATGCTTTAAGTTTAGAGTGTCTATCAATTCCTATTTTTCCTCCTTATGTCAACATTCACCATATGAGATGCCTGGTACTTCTGTGCATGCATGCTAAGTTGTTTCAGTCATGTCCAACTCTGTGCCACCCTAGGGACTGTAGCCCACAAGGCTCCTCTGTCCAAGGGATTCTCCAGGCAAGAATACTGCAGTGGGTTGCCATGCCCTCCTCCAAGGGATCTTCCCAACCTAGGGAGTGAACCCACTTCTCTTAAGTCTCCTGCCCTGGCAGGTGGGTTCTTTACAACTAGCACCACCTGGGAAGTCCCGGTGCTTCTGTATCCTCAGCCTTTGTGGGCTTCTGTGGAGTGGATTGACTTCCTTCTAGAGATACCTCACCTCTGCAGTTATACAGGTTTTTTGTGTAAGTTTTACCACTCTACCACAAGCTTTGAGTCTTCCAAACTATGTTGAACTCTTCTGTTCTTTAGAATCTCCTTTCCCATATTTTTTGCCCTTTTGTATGTATCTTTTCTGTATTCCTTTTAATGTCAGTTTAGTTAAATTGCAGGAAGAAGCATTTTAACTATAATTCAGTCCAATCAAGTCTACTCCCAAATATTTTTCACTGTTTTAATTTCTGAGGGAAGCAAAGAAACCTATGTAAAGGATTATCTCCTGCCATTCTACCCCATGACAGGAAATGGGCCTGCCATGAGTGGGAAGTCATGGCAAAGGGGCTTGAATAACTCAATGAAATAATGAGCCATGCTATGCAAGGCCACCCAAGATGGATTGGTCATAATGAAGAGTTCTGACAAAACATGGTCCACTGGAGGAAGAAACAGCAAATACCTCCAGTATTCTTGCTGAGAGAACCCCATCAACAGTATGAAAAGGCAAAAAGACATAATCCTGGAATATGAGCTCCCCGGGTTGGAAAATGTCCAATATGCTATTGGGAAAAAGCAGAGTTCATGGGCCAAAACAAAAATGATGCTCAGTTGTAGATATGTCCGGTGGTGAAAGTAAAGTCTGATGCTGTGAAGAACCTTACTGCACAGGAACCTGGAATGTTAGTTCCATGAATTAGGGTAAATTAGACATTGTCAAGCAGGAAATGGCAAGAATGAATATCAGCATCCTAGGAATCAGTGAACTAAAATGGATGGGAATGGGTGAATTTAATTCAGGTAACCATTATATCTACAATTGTGGGCAAGAATCCCTCAGAAGAGAGGGAGTGGCCCTCATAGTCAACAAAGAGTCCAAAATACAGTACTGGCATGTGTAGGGAATATGCTATGCACCAGCCTGTACTATAATTAACAGGGCTCCTTTGTAAAATAAGAATGACTTTCTCATCACCCCCAGGCGAAGGGCTGGGAGCAGTAGAAAGTACATCGTGGAAAAACATGTTGGAAACAAGATGTTTAAGTACTGATGTGACTGATGGAAAACCATTAGTGACTGTTCTCATAACCAGAACCTTGAGGGAGTGGCTAAGAAAGGTCACCTCTAGCTGAAGGGCTAAACAGAGTCATGAAAGGCCTGAAAGTTTGACACTGAGGACTGTCCATTGTATATGTTTATCCCCGATCTGAAACTGTAAAAAACATATCTCTAGAGAATATACAAGGAAGTAGATGTTAGCAATAAAAAGCAAGCAAGAATTAGGATCTGGGCTTTTGCCTGTGAATGGCATCAGCCCCCAGGGATCCCCACCTTATTTCTGAGTCTTATTTTTCCTTATTCTTCTGTGGCACCACTCCCTCAGGTCAGTTCATTGCTGGGCTGGTCCCAACAGGGTGCAATCTCAAAACAGCAGAATGACCTCAGTTTGTTTCCAGGATAAACCATTCACTATCACAGTAATCCAAGTGTATGCCCCAGCCACTAATGCCAAGGAAGCCAAAGCTGACCAGTTCAATGAAGACCTACAAGCAATCTAGAACTAACACACACACACACACACACACACACACACACACAAAGATGTCATTTTCATCATAGGGGACTGGAATGCAAAAGTAGGACACCAAGAGATACATGGAGTAACAGGCAAGTTTGGCTTTAGAATACAAAATTAAGCAGGGCAAAGGTTAACAAAGTTTTGTGAAGAAAACACACTGGTCATAGTAAACACCTTCCCAACTACACAAGACGACTCTACACATGAATATCACCAGATGGTCAATACTGAAATCAGATTGATTGTATTCTTTGCAGCTAAAGATGGAGAGGCTCTATACAGTCAACAAAAATAAGACCTGGAGCTGACTGTGGCTCAGATCATGAGCTCCTTATTGAAAAATTCAGGCTTAAATTGAAGGAAGTAGGGAAAACCACTAGGCCATTCAGATATGAACTAAATCAAATCCCTTATGATTATTCAGTGGAGGTGATGAATAGAGTCAAGGAATTAAATCTGGTAGATAGAGTGCCTGAAGAACTATGGATGAACGTTTGTAACATTGTACAGGAGGCAATGACCAAAACCATCCCAAAGAAAAAAAAATGGAAGAAGGCAAAGTAGTTGTCTGAGGAAGCTTTACAAATAGCTGAAAAAAGAAGAGAAGTGAAAGCAAGGGAGAATGGGTAAGATATACCCAAAAGAATACAGAATTCAAGAGACTAGCGAGGAAAGATAAAAAGACCTTCTTAGGTGAACAGTGCAAAGAAATATAGGAAAACAACAGAATGAAAAAGACCAGTGATATCTTCAAGAAAATTGGAGATACCAAGGGAACATTTCGTGTAAGGATGGGCACGATAAAGGACAGAGTGGTAAGGACCTAACAGAAGCAGGAGATATTAAGACAAGGTGGCAAGAATGCAAGAACTATCCAAACAGGTCTTAATGACTTGGATAACCACAATGGTGTGATCACTCACTTAGAGCCAGACATCCTGGAGTATGAAGTCAAGTGGGCCTTAGGAAGCATTACTATGAACAAAGGCGATGGAATTCCAATTGAGCTACTTCAAATCCTAAAATATGATACTGTGAAAGTGCTGAACTCAATATGCCAGAAAATTTGGAAAACTCAGCAATGGCCACAGGACTGACTGGAAAAGGCCTGCTTTCATTCCAGTCTCAAAGAAGGACAATGCCAAAGAATGTTTAAACTACCTTACAATTACACTCATTTCACATGCTAACAAGGCAATGCTCAAAATCCTTCAAGCTAGGCTTCAGCAGTACATGAACCAAGAACTTCCAGATGTACAGCCTGGATTTAGAAAAGGCAGAGGAACCAGAGATCAAATTGCCCAACATTTGTTGGATCATAGAGAAAGCAAGGGAATTCCAGAAAAACATCTACTCCCACTTCATTGACTTTGCTAAAGCCTTTGACTATGTGGATCACAACAAACTATGGGAAATTCTTATAGAGATGAGAATACTGGACCACCTTACCTGTCTTCTGAGAAAGCTGCATGTGGGTCAAGAAGCAACAGTTAGAACTGAACATGGAACAAAGGACTGGTTCAAAATTGGGAAATGAGTATGACAAAGATGTATATCGTTACCTTGCTTAACAGGGTAACTGGTTAAGGGTAACAGGGTAACAGGTATATCAAATGCCAAGCTGGATGAATCCCAAACTGGAATCAAGCTTGCTGGGAGAAATATCAACAACCTCAGATATGCAGATGATACCACATTAACGGCATAAAGCCAAGAGGAACTAAAACGCCTTTTGATAAGGGTGAAAGAAAAGAGTGAAACGTGGGCTTAAAACTCAACATTCAGAAGACTAAGATCATGGCATCCAGTCCCATCACTTCATGACAAATAAAAGGGGAACAAGTGGAAGCAGTGACAGATTTTATTTTCTTGGGCTCCAAAATCACTGCAGATGTTGACTGCAGCCATGAAAGTAAAAGACACTTGCTCCTTGGAAGTAAAGCTATGACAAACCTAGATAGCATGTTAAAAAGCAGAGACATCACTTTGCCCACAAAGGTCCATCTACTCAAAGCTATGGTTTTTCTAGTAGACATGTACGGATGTGAGAGTTGGACCATAAAAAAGGCTGAGTGCTGAAGAATTGATGCTTTCAATTTGTGGTGCTAGAGAATACTCTTGAGAGTCCCCTGTCCAGCAAGGAGATCAAACCAGACAGTCCTAAAGGAAATCAACCCTGAATGTTCACTGGAAGGACTGATGCTGAAGCTGAAGCACCAATACTTTCACCACCTGATGCAAAGAGCTGACTCATTGGAAAAGACCCCGATGCTGGGAAAGATTGAAGGCAGGGAGAGAGGTGACAGAGGATGAGCTGGTTAGATAGCAAACTCTGGAAAATAGTGAAGGACAGGGGTGCCTGGTGTACTGTAGTCCATGGTGTTGCCACTAGCTGGACATGCTCTGTCCATGCTTCCCTTCACAAGCACCCCACCCCTACCTCTAGGTTACTCTCTGGGTCTCAAAGTACCCTCTTCCCTCAGCTGTGGCATGGCTGGCTTGGGGAGTGATTAGGAAGCTAATTATTCAGTTTATTCAGCTTAGTAGATTAATTGCATGTATCACAGGCAGGCTAAACCTTCTTCACTGCTCCTCCTCTCAGGACTGCCTGGCCAGTCCCAAGAGAAAGGAAGTACATAATTTACCTGGGCCTGGGAGCAATATAAAAAGTTTTAATTATAGTGAGGGAATGTTTATAAATGTGGGTTAGTGAGTGTGTATTTAGTCATGACCTTAGGTTTGAACATGTCTACCTGTGAAGAAAGTAGGAAGACTCAGACCTATGCTTAATCCCTGCTTTGAGAGAGGCCCTGAAGGAGGGGACAGACACTGATCCTGGGGAAGCCCTGTCTCAGCTCACCTACAGGACAATGTGCTGATGCAGGAGGTGGTCCTAAGCGCTGGCTCTGATGGTGGTCTGCATCCTTAGATCAGAGGGTAGGAAAGGCTTGGCCTGGCTTAGCAGCTCTTGCCTGGTGGACCCCTGTGATGGGTTTGGGCTTCTAACTACTGTTCTTTGGCGGTCCAGGTGGGCAGGTATGTCCGCATCCTGGAAACCAGAGCACACCATGGATGACTCTCAGGTCACACTGGCCCAGCTCAACACTGGTCACAGATTCTCAGACTAGAGAAGGCTCTGGGGCCCTAAGGAGAAATACAGGAAGGACTCAAATGAGCTCCTACTATACCAGGTGCCAGTGCTTCAAATAGATTAGTCCTTTAATACTCAGCTCTCAACTTTAGAAGGGCCCTAAGAAAGAATACACACTAAGTTATTAACAGCTCTTACCAGAGATGGGTAGGCTCTAAGGGGACTTTGTTTCAGTATTTCAGACAGTGATGTATTATCAGAAGTAAAATAAAATATTTCTAGTAGCAAAAAAAACATGATCTATCAATCTGTTGATGAATAAGATATATATCTTATTTCCCATTTTTTATATAAAGGGTCAGTTATTAGCAGTATACTACTGATTTCTCTCTACCCTTTCATTCCTCCTCAACTGAGGTAGTGACTTCTCTAAACGAAGAGTTTAGAAGGAAAAACTGATTATGTACAATCTGGCCTCTTCCTCTTTCTACATGGAAGCAAGCTATTAACAGAGAACACTGGTTTTCCTAGTTATTCTCTGTCTTTTAAGTCTCATAGGAGCAGGCCTGCCACATAAAGAGGCTATATCCTCCAACCTAGCCTTTTCCAGTAATGAAAGTAATATATACCATTTATAAAATATGTAGAACAGTTCATGAATTTGTGTATATCCTTGTGCAGTGATCAATGAAGAGCCTCTTGATGAAAGTGAAAGAGGAGAGTGAAAAAGCTGGCTTAAAACTCATCATTCAAAAAACTAAAATCATGGCATCTGGTCCCATCACTTCATGGCAAATAGATGCAGAAACAATGGAAACAGAGTGAGACTTTATTTTGGGGGGCTCCAAAATCACTGCAGATGGTGACTGCAGCCATGAAATTAAAAGATGCTTGCTCCTTGGAAGAAAACCTATGACCAACCTAGACAGCATATTAAAAAGCAGAGACACTACTTTGCCAACAAAGGTCCATCTCATCAAAGCTATGGTTTTTCCCCTAGTCATGTATGAATGTGAGAGTTGGACCATAAAGAAAGCTGAGCACCAAAGAATTTTGAACTGTGGTGTTGGAGAAGACTCTTGAGAATCCCTTGGGCTGCAAGAAGATCAAACCAGTCTATCTTAAAGGAAATCAGTCCTAAATATTCGTTGGAAGGACTGATGCTGAAGCTGAAGCTCCAATATTTTGGCCACCCGATGCAAAGAACTGACTCCTTAGAAAAGAACCTGATGCTGGGATAGATTGAAGGCAGGAGGAGAATGTACCAACAGAGGATGAGATGGTTGGATGGCAACCACTGACTTGATGGACACGAGTTTGAGCAAGCTCTGGGAGTTAAGCCCGACATACTACAACCCATGGGGTTGCAAAGAGCTGGACACAACTGAGCGACTGAACTGAACTGAGGGCCTATTCACTTTGCTTTACAGCAAAGACTAACACAACGTGTTAAAGCAACTGTACTCCAATAAAACTTATTTTTTAAAAAAGATGTAGGACTTGGCTTGTGATACAGTGGTTACAAATTCACCTGCCAGTGCAGAGGATATGGTTTGAGCCTCGGTCCTGGAAGATTCCACATGCTGCTGAGCAAGTAAGCCCGTGAGCCACAACTGCTGAGCCTGTGATCTGGAGCCCATGCTCCAAAACAAGAAGCCACACCAATGAGAAGCCTGCACACCACAAAGAAGAGTAGCCCCTGCTGGTCACAACTAGAGAAAGCCAGCGAGCAGCAAAGAAGACCCAGCACAGTCCAAAAATATTAACAAATAAATAGATATACTCATTGGCCAACTTATTTTATTTTATTTTATTATTATTATTTTACCTGCAAGTAATCACATAACTTGATTTTAACTGAAGTTAAGGACAAAAGCTGGCCACGTTCAGAGTTTAATAGGCGTCCTCCAGATGGTTAAAACCTTCTTCTCTTTCTTGGCTCATCACTTCCTAATTTCAAGCGATTCCCACAAGTTCTCTGAAACCACCTGAAACTGTCCTTTAAGGAGACCCACCACACTACCACGTGGCAAAGCTTGACCAAATGCACCGCTGGACATGCCTCACTGGATATCATCATCGTCAAAGAGATCTTCAAATCGTTAAAAAAAAAAAAAGTCTGCGTGAACCGCTTTTTCATTGGCTTCCAAGTCCATCAGGAGCCCAGTGCTGCCTCCTGCCTCATCCAGGTACACATACGGCCCGCTGCCCTCAGGAAACATCTCGTCCACCGCCGGCTTCATCTCCGGTGACCCCGGCTCACTAATTATTTCATTTTAAATTTATTTTTTAGCTTGCATCTCTTAATTCCCTGTTCCTGTTTTGCCTCTCCCGTCTTGCCACTGATAACCACTAGTTTGTTATCTGTATCTTTGAGTCTGTTTTTGTTTTGTTGCATTCATTTGATTATTCTGTTTTTCAGATTCCACACATAAGTGATAATATATAGTATCTGCCTTTCTTTCTTTAACTGATTTCACTAAGCAGTATGTCCTCCAGATCTATCCATGTTGTTGTAAATGACATTATTTCATTCTTTCTATGACTGAGTAATAGTCCATTGTATATATATGCATCTTTATACATTCACCTGTTAATGGACACTTAGGATATTTCCGTGTCTTGACAATTGTAAATAATGCTGCTACAGACATCAGAGTGCGTGTATGTTTCCAAGTTAGTGTTTTCATTTTCTTCAGATATATATCCGAGGGAGTGAATTTGCTGGATCATGGCAGTTCTTTTTAAGTTTTTTTAGGAACTTCCATATTGTTTTCCATAGTGATTACGGGCATAAGAAATCACCTCAGTCGTGTCCAACTCACTGCAAGCCTATGGACCGTAGCCCACTAGGCTCCTCTGTCTATGGGATTCTCCAGGCAAGAATACTGGAGTGGGTTGCCATTTCCTTCTCTGGGGGATCTTCCCAACCTCAGGGATCAAACCCTTGTCTCTTAGCTCTCCTGCATTGGCAGGAAGGTTTTTTATGACTAACACCACCTGGGAAGTCAATAGTGATGACCCCAACTTACATTCCCGCCAACAGTGTGCTAGGGTTCCCTTTTCTTTACATCCTCATCAACATTTGTTATAGACTTTTTGTTCATAGTTATTCGACAAATGTGAGGTAATATCTCATTGTGGTTCTGATTTGCATTTCTCTAACAATTAGCAATGTTGAGCATCTTTTCATGTGCCTTTTGCCATCTAAATATATATTTTTCAGGAATATGTATACTCAGGTCTCCTGATTATTTTTTTAATAAGAGTATTTGGGGTATTGGTATTGAGTTATATGAGCTGTTTATATATTTTATATTAACCTCTTACCGGTCATATCATTTGCAAATATTTTCTCCCAGTCAGTAGATTATCTTTTCATTATCAGTGCTTTCCTTTACTGTGCAAAAGCATTTAATGTGGTCCCATTTGTTTATTTTTGCCTTAAGAGACATCCAAAAATATCGCTACAGTTTATGCCTATCTTTTCTTTTGGCCATGATCTTAGTTTTCTGAATGTTGAGCATTAAACCAATTTTTTCACTCTCCTCTTTTACTTTCATCAAGAGGCTTTTTAGTTCCTCTTCACTTTCTGCCATAAGGGTGGTGTCATCTGCATATCTGAGGTTATTGATATTTCTCCCAGCAGTCTTGATTCCAGCTTGTGCTTCTTCCAGCCCAGCGTTTCTCATGATGTACTCTGCATATAAGTTAAATAACCAGGGTGACAATATACAGCCTTGACATACTCCTTTCCCAATTTGGAACCAGTCTGTTGTTCCATGTCCAGGTCTAATTGTTGCTTCCTGACCTGCATACAGATTTCTCAGGAGTCAGGTCAGGAGGTCTGGTATTCCCATCTCTTGAAGAATTTTCCACAGTTTGTTGTGATCCACACATTCAAAGGCTTTGGTGTAGTCAATAAAACAGAAATAGACATTTCCTGGAACTCTCTTGCTTTTTCAATGATCCAACGGATGTTGGCAATTTGATCTCTGGTTCCTCTGCCTTTTCTAAATCCAGCTTGACTATCTGGAAGTTCTCAGTTCACATACTTCTGAAGCCTGGCTTGGAGAATTTTGAGCACTACTTTGCTAACATGGGAGATGAGTGTAGTTTGGTAGTTTGAACATTCTTTGGCATTGCTTTTTTTGGGATTGAAATTAAAACTGACCTTTTCCAGTCCTGTGGCCATTGCTGAGTTTTCCAAATTTGCTGGCATATTGAATGCAGCACTTTAAAAGCATCATCTTTTAGGGTTTGAAATAGCTCAGCTGGAATTCCATCACTTTCACTTGCTTTGTTTGTAGTGATGCTTCCTAAGGCCCACTTGACTTCACATTCCAGCATGTCTGGATCTAGATGAATGATCACATCATTGTGGTTATCGGGGTCCTGAAGATCTTTTTGTATAGTTCTTCTGTGTATTCTAGCCACCTTTTCTTAATATCTTCTGCTTCTGTTAAGTCCATACCATTTCTGTCCTTTATTTTGCCCATCTTTGCATGAAATGTTCCCTTGGTATCTCTAAATTTTCTTGAAGAGATCTCTAGTCATTCCCATTCTATTGTTTTCCTCTATTTCTTTGCATTGATCTCTGAGGAAGGCTTTCTTATCTCTCCTTGCTATTCTTTGGAACTCTGTATCAGATGGGTATATCTTCCCTTTTCTCCTTTGCCTTTACCTTCTCTTCTTTTCTCAGCTATTTGTAAGGCCTCCTCAGTCAACCATTTTGCCTTTCTGCATCTATTTTTCTTGGGGATGCTCTTGATCACTGCCTCCTGTACGATGTCACACCTTTTAGAAGAGCTATTTATAATCACTTTTTTCATTCCTTCATATCACACCCACTCCTCAATCTACTGCCATGATACCATATCCACTGCTTTGTGACACCATGTTCTCATATGCCTTGACCATTTCTTTTTAATCTCTTTCTTATGTTCCCACATCTGTACTAATTTTTTAGTTATCAGTGCTCCTTAAGGTTTCTTTCTTTGGTCTTCTTCTCACCTCATTCTATCCACAATGAGTGTACTTTCATCACCCACTTCTATGTCTTTAATCATCAACTCTGTGATGACTCATGATCCCATAAATCTTTCCCAAAATATTTTCTCTAAACTGTTCCAGCTGCCTATTAAATATTTTCCTATGGCTATTCCATATGACCTGAAAATCAACAAATCTAACATTGAACCCAGTATTTGCCCCAGTGGCCCCCACAGCTGCTCCTTTCCCTGTTTTACCTATCCCATGGATGATGCATACCTCTATCCACCAGGTTTTTCATCATCACGCTTAACTCCTCTTCTCCCACACTAATCCACAGTGATTCTTCTCTTAAATATCTCTTTATTTGGTTCCTTTCTCTTCATCCCCCACTTCCACTCTCCAGGTTCAGACCACCATGATCTCTCATGTGGATTTCTCTAGCAGTCTCTGAATTAATCTTCAGAAGTGGTCTCTGTACCTAGTTATTCTGTCCTTTCTACCCTTACCCACAACAGCAGCAGCCAGAGAAATTTTTCTTAAGTGTAAATCTGATTGTGTAACTTCCTTGATTAAAGTTCTTGTCTTCCCACTATTTTTCCAAGTCTTTAACCTGATTTATAAGGCACAACATGATGTGATCCCATCTTCTTTTGGCCTCAAGCCTAGCTACTCCTTCCACTTTGTGTGTGTGCATGTTAGTCATTCAGTCATGTCTGACCCTTTGCAACCCCATCGACTGTAGCCCACGAGGTTCTTCTGTCCATGGGATTCTCCAGGCAAAGATACTGGAGTGAGTTGCCATGCCCTCCTCCAGGGGGTCTTTCCAACACAGGGATCAAACCTGCATCTTTTACATTTCCTGCATTGGCAGGCGAGTTCTTTACTGCTAGCACCACCTGGGAAGTGCCTTAGTTCCATGAGCAGGAATCAAACCCACATCCCCAGCACTGGAAAGTAGATAATTAACCACTGGACCAACAGTGGTTTCAATCCCCATCTATCACTGTCAACAAAAGAGTCCGAAATGCAGTACTTGGATGCAATCTCAAAAATGATGGAATGATCTCCTTTGATTTCCAAAGCAAACCATTCAACATCACAGTAATCCAAGTCTATGCCCCGACCAGTAATGCTGAAGAAGCTGAACGGTTCTATGAAGACCTACAAGACCTTTTAGAACTAACACCTAAAAAAGATGTCCTTTTCATTATAGGGGACTGGAAAACAAAAGTAGGAATTCAGGAAACACCTGGAGTAATAGGCATATTTTGCCTTGGAGTACAGAATGAAGCAGGGCAAAGGCTAATAGAGTTTTGCGAAGAGAATGCCCTGATCATAGCAAACACCCTCTTCCAACAACACAAGAGAAGACTCTCCACATGGACATCACCAGATGGTAGGCACCGAAACCAGATTGATTATATTCTTTGCAGCCAAAGATGGAGAAGCTCTGTACAGTCAGCAAAAACAAGACCAGGAGCTGACTGTGGCTCAGATCATGAACTCCTTATTGCCAAATTCAGACTTAAATTGAAGAAAGTAGGGTAAACCACTAGACCATTCAGGTATGACCTAAATCAAATCCCTACGATTATACAGTGGAAGTGAGAAATCGATTTAAGGGACTAGATCTGATAGAGTGCCTGATGAACTATGGACGGAGGTTTGTGACATTGTACAGGAGACAGAGATCAAGACCATGCCCAAGAAAAATAAATGCAAAAAAGCAAAATGGTTGTCTGAGGAGGCCTTACAAATAGCTATGAAAAGAAGAGAAGCAAAAAGTAAAGGAGAAAAGGAAAGATAAACGCACTTGAATGCAGAGTTCCAAAGAATAGCAAGGAGAGATAAGAAAGTTTTCCTTGATGATCAATGCAAAGAAAGAGAAGACAAAAATAGAATGGGAAAGACTAGAAAATTAGAGATACCAAGGGAACATTTCATGGAAAGATGGGCCCAATAAAGGACAGAAATGGTATGGACCTAGCAGAAGCAGAAGATATTAAAAAGAGGTGGCAAGAATACACAGAAGAGCTGTATAAAAAAGATCTTCATGACCCAGATAGTCACGATAGTGTGATCACTCACCTAGAGCCACACATACTAGAATGTGAAGTCAAGAGGGCCTTAGGAAGCGTCACAACAAACAAAGCTAGTGGAGGTGATGAAATTTCAGTTGAGCTATTTCAAATCCTAAAAGATGATACTGTAAAAGTACTGCACTCAATATGCCAGCAAATTTGGAAAACTCAGCAATGGCCACAGGACTGGAAAAGGTCAGTTTTCATTCCAATCCCAAAGAAAGGCAATGCCAAAGAATGCTCAAACTACCACACAATTGCAGTCATCTCACATGCTAGTAAAGTTACACTCAGAATTCTCCAAGCTAGGCTTCAGCAACATGTGAACCATGAACTCTCAGATGTTCAAGCTGGATTTAGAAAAGGCAGAGGAACCAGAGATCAAATTGACAACATCTGCTGGATCATCGAAAAAGCAAGAGAGTTCCAGAAAAAGATCTATTTCTGTTTTATTGACTACACCAAAGCCTTTGACTGTGTGGATCACAACAAACTGTGGAAAATTGTGAAAGAGATGGAAATACCAGACCACCTGACCTGTCTCTTGAGAAATCTGTATGCAGGTCAGGAAGCAACAATTAGAACTGGACATGGAACAACAGACTGGTTCCAAATTGGGAAAGGAGTACGTCAAGGCTGTATATTGTCATCCTGCTTATTTAACTTATATGCAGAGTACATCATGAGAAACACTGGGCTGGAAGAAGCACAAGCTGGAATCAAGATTGCCGGGAGAAATATCAATAACCTCAGATATGCAGATGACACCACCCTTATGGCAGAAAGTGAAGAGGAACTAAAAAGCCTCTTGATGAAAGTGAAAGAGGAGAGTGAAAAAACTGGCTTAAAGCTCAACATTTAGAAAACTAAGATCATAGCATCTGGTCCCATCACTTCATGGGAATAGATGGGGAAACAGTGTCAGACTTTATTTTGCGGGGCTCCAAAATCCCTGCAGATGGTGACTGCACCCATGAAATTAAAAGACACTTACCCCTTGGAAGGAAAGTTATGACCAACCTAGACAGAATATTAAAAAGCAGAGACATTACTTTGCCAACAAAGGTCCGTCTAGTCAAGGCTATGGTTTTTCTAGTGGTCATGTATGGATGTGAGAGTTGGACTATAAAAAACTGATGCTTTTGAACTGTGGTATTGGAGAAGACTCTTGAGAGTCCCTTGGACTACAAGGAGATCCAACCAGTCCATCCTAAAGGAGATCAGTCCTGGGTGTTCATTGGAAGGATTGATGTTGAAGCTGAAACTCCAATACTTTTGCCACCTGATTTGAAGAGCTGACTCATTTGAAAAGACCCTGGTGCTGAAAAAGATTGAGGGCAGGAGTTTAAGGGGACGACAGTGGATGAGCTGGCTGGATGGCATCATTGACTCGATGGACATGAGTTTGGGTATACTCCGGAAGTTGGTGATGAACAGGGAGGCCTGGCATGCTGGGGTTCATGGAGTCAAAAAGAGTTGGACACGACCGGGTGACTGAACTGAACTGAACTGAGTATAGTGCCTGTCACATAAACAACACTCAACAGATATTAGTTAATTCGTAATAATTACTGATATTTAGTCATTATTTACTTTAGGGAAAATATTATACTTTATGTACTTTATCCCACTTGCATCTTCTCAGCAATACCATAAAGAAAGTATTATTGTCATTTCCATTTTACACATGAGGAAACTGAGGCTCACACAGGTTAATGTCTAGGGTCATTCATCTAGTAAATAAGGCAACCGGAATTTATACATAGGCTGTCTGACCCCAAAGATAGTATTGCTATAGAGTGACTTCTTGCCTATTCTTATGTTAAGTACTAGGAGATGAGCAAAGATACCCTGTTTCAGAAACAGAGAAAGTACATGTCAGGCAGAAATGCAGAGCAAGCGTTACATAATGAGTTTCATTTGAGTTTGTGTGATAACCAGCAAAAATCCAAAATATCTTTCAGATAGTTCTCCTGAGACACATAGTTAGGGTGCTTTTAATTATTTATTTATTTTTGGTTGTGCTGGGTTTTCATTGTATGCCCTGGCTTTCTCCAGTTGCAGGGAGCAGGGGTGACTCTTCGTTGCAGCGCGCAGGCTTCTCATTGCACTCGCTTCTCTTGTTGTAGACCACAAGCTCTAGACACACAGGCTTCAGTCGTTGTGGCTCACAGACTTAATTGTTCTACGGCATGTGGGATCTTCCCAAAGCAGGGCTTGAACCCATGTCCCCTATATTTGCACGTGTACCACCAGTGAAGTACCAGTGGGCTTTAAAAATGCTCTTTTTTAGTATAAAGAACACTGAGGAGGGAGGAGGGCTCTTTAAAGAGACACAGAATTATGACTCATTCTTACTGTCCCTGGGGCACATTTTTCCACTTATTGCCTGTTAGCTAGGTACTAACAAGTTGTTGAAATCTCACACTACTATTTGCATCATTCCTTGACTCTTGATTTTTTTTTCCCAACAAATTTAAGACACTTTTCCCCCATTATAAAAGTGATACAAGATTATATTTGGAGTGACAGGGAGATAAATAAGTAAACAAAGGAATCTTTTAAGTTGTAAGGCAAAAAGAAATCAACCATCAATCTCATTGTCTCAAAGGCAACTATTCTTTACATTTAGCATATTTTTCCATATCTTCTGTGAGTCATTTTTTAAAATTTATTTGAAAATGTGCTCCTTATGCAGTCCTCCATCCCAACCTTCTCACTGGGTAGTAGCCATGTGCTTTGAATGGGACTGATACTACCTCCCAAGTCCAAGAGTGGTCCCTGATTGGTATAATTCAGTAATAGCATCCTAGACTCCTTATCACACTAACTGGTTTAAAATCATCACAAAATCCCAGATAGGCCTGCTGATTGTGAATGAGGAAGTAAACTCTGTGGTAATGACCTTGCTACCATGAAGGAGGCCACCTTGAAAATAAAGTCAATCAAACAGGGCAGAGCTTCATTATGTAATACACCTGAAACTAACATACTATTGTAAGTCAACTATCATTCAACTTAAAAAAAAAAAAGAGGGTAGAACTGAGAGAATTATACAACCTAGTCCAGACAAGTATCGAACTTACCCCCTTTCTATCAGAAGCAGAAGTGTGCATTCACTGCTCCAGTTTTCTTAAAGTTGTTACACAAAAGATAAGGCTTATCTCACAGATTCTGATATTTTTCACTTTTAAGGGTTATTCATAAACAGGAGCCTACACATCTTATAGGCTCAACTGTTTTATCGAGTGAGACAAACTTTATTAACCTAGAAACTAAAACACATTTATTGTTAGGAATTGCTCATGAGTACATTTATGGAAAGATAAGACTTTGGGCTGCAAGTGACAGAAAACCAGGGCAATGTAGGTGAAGTACAAAAGAAAATCTATTGGCTCACATAATTTGAAATTTCAAGAGTTGGATTCCACAAATGGGGATGATTGGGGAGGAAAGGTGACAAAATTGTCATTATATGACCTAGACTGGAATCTGAGTACTTCGTCTCCTGGGCATTGTGATTAGGTCAGTGATGGTCATTTGCTGGAATCAGCACTTTGCCAGGATTTTTTTCCTCCTAACTTATCAAGAAATACACTTCCATATCCAGTGAAAATATCCTTCAGGCATGGGTATAAAATACATTATTAGAAAAGGAAAACCAAAAGAATTTGTTACCAACAGACCTGCTAAAGGAAGTTCATCAGATAGAAGGAAGCTGGAACATCCAAGAATGAAGAAGAGAAATGGTAAATATTTGGGTAAATGTAATTGACTATTCTTCTCCTTTTGAGTTCTTTAAAAATATTTGATAATTGACAGAGAAATTATAACACTACCTGATGGGGTTTATAATTCTAATACATGAGACAACTATAATATAAGCAGCGGGAAGAGGACAAAGGGATTTATGTGGTAATAATGCTGGGAAGGATTGGGGGCAGGAGGAGAAGGGGACGACAGAGGATGAGACGGGCTGGATGGCATCACTGACTCAACGGACGTGGGTTGAGTGGACTCTTGGAGTTGGTGATGGACAGGGAGGCCTGGCGTGCTGCAATTCATGGGGTTGCAAAGAGTCGGACACGACTGAGCGACTGAACTGAATATTTCTACATTCCACTTGAAGTGATAAAACATTGATTCTAAGTAGGCTATGAAAAGTTACTTATGTTTACTGTAAACACAAAGTGATCATTAAAGAGATACATAAAAAGAGATGTCATAAATGCAACTGATAAATTAAAATGCAATACTAAAAAATGTTCCAACCAGTCAAATAAGGCAGGAAAGGGGAACAAAGGGAACAGAGTAAGTAATAAAATGATATACCTGATTACTATGTAACTGCATTAGGAAGGCAAGAACAACTGTTGGAGAAACTTTAGTTACCAGTCTAGCATTCTAGTGAATTTAACAGTAGAGTACGTATTTATGGACCAAAGCAGCAGAGGACTCCTTTTTGACCTGGACGTCACATTTGCAAAGGACCTCATATTTAGCCGTTTGATACCATCTCAGGAAGTATGTTCAAAGACAGGATTGCAGTAAATTCACCACTGAACTTTATATACTTTTTATAATCCTATTATGACGTGAGGAATAGCACAAGTTTTTGATTCTATACTCTTTTAGTGTTGAAATGGAATTTTTTAAGTAGCGCTTAAAATAGCCATGCATGATCTTTGCCACACCGTTTTGAGATCATTTTAATCCTAACATAGTATTGGCTCCTCAAAACGGAAGAAACCTGAACATCCTCTCTCTATCTATGGGGATGATTGCTTTTACTGGGAATTTACTCTGTACCTGGTATTTTTACTAAGTACCATTGCCTTGCTTTGCAAACATTAAAGTTATCCCCGCTTCTAGGAAGAAGGTGAAACTGAAGGTAGCGACCATGGAATTCTCTAGGCCAGAATACTGGAGTTGGTAGCCTCTCCCTTCTCCGGGGGGTGGGGGGGGGAGGTCTTCCCAACCCAGGGAGCGAACCCAGATCTCCCGCAGTGCGGGCAGATTCTTTACCACCTGAGCCACAGAGGAGCCCCAGGATGCTGGAGCGGGTAGCCTGTCCCTTCTCCAGGGGATCTTCCCGACCCAAGACTCGAACCGGGGTTTCCTGCATTGCCCGG
Organism: Antilocapra americana; assembly: GCA_007570785.1. Lineage (NCBI taxonomy): Eukaryota > Metazoa > Chordata > Mammalia > Artiodactyla > Antilocapridae > Antilocapra > Antilocapra americana. Next base: position 2,273,393 of record ML662451.1, on the reverse strand, counting down.
GGCTGAGCCCGGCCGGAGGCACTGCGCATGCTCGGCAGCGGCGCACGACGGGAAAGGGGCGGGGCCTGCGCGGCCGTTTGCGTCGAAGGCGCTCCGGGGAACCGCGCGTGGCGGGCGTCCCTGAGAGAAGTTAGTAAGCCTCCTTCTGCGCGTGTGGCGTCGGTCTTTGTTGGTGTGCTTTACCAGAGGCGAGCGGAGCGTCTCGCCAGTCTGAGGGAGGATGAAGTGTCCGGGAGAGCCGGGCTTCTAGGAACCCAGCTTTGCCGGTGGATGCCGCCGTGTGGGGGTCGAGAATTCAGGGTCAGTCCCCCTGGCTGGTGTTTGTCGTCCCCTTTAACCTTGTCCTCAGAGTCGGGGCGTCTTTGCCCCCACTTGCCGCGTTTCCCGCCGCCTTCTACTGCGCCGTAACTGCTTTTCAGCCTTGGGTGTCTGTCTCCCCGCGGCCTCCGTTTCTAAAGCGTTTCATTAGATCACACCTGTGGCTCTCCCTCGTCAAGCAGTTATTTTTTTTTGCAAACTTAAAAAATCTTGACACTCCTGTTGCAAGTAGAGTTGCACACGGGGTGTCTGCTGAGAGATTTTAAAATTATAAGAATTTCGTGATTAATTCGGATTTGAAATTGGAATTAGATGAAGGCGCAGTCTTTTTATCATTTTATTTCAGTATTTTGCTTCAGTGCACACGTTTGAAAGTAACTTGGTTTCGTGGATGGTTAACGTTTTGAACTTTCTCAGGTTGCAGCCTGGTACTTATCAATTAAACTGAACCGAAAGCTCAAAAGTAGGTAAGTGGAAAGTTCTCTCTTTAAAGGTTGAATCACTAATAATATCTGGCGATAGCTTGTATTTCTCATCACAAATATATGACAAGACGCCCCCAAAAGGTATAACAAGAATTATATTACAGTTAGTCCTGATGGAATCAGGACTCAGCACTTTGCCCATCTAAAATCTTAGTCTTAAATCAAGAATATTACTTAGAGGAGTAGATGCCTTTGCTAAATAGTGAATTTACTTACAGGATTTTCTGTGAGTGGACATATACATTTCAAAACCCAAAAAGGATAAGTCCAAAGCTGTAATCTTCCTTTTTAGTGATACATCAACTGTATTCACCTGGATGGAAAAATTATTTTCTCTTAGTCTCTGTAATTTAGCACAAATAATGCTTTGGAGGTCTCCAAAATATCTAACATTTGGTGTGTAACACAGTTGAGTGTATCTTAGGATTTTATTAGTTTTTTTTTTTTTAAGTAAATGTTTACTGAACTATGAATGAAGTGGTTGCTGAACCCCAAAAGCTTAAGTGCAAGGTTTTGTATTAAAGTACTTTCCTAAGATGACTCATCTGCTCTTCTAACTTTTATTTCCTTCCTCTAGCTTTCTTGTATTTTATCTCGAATAGTATCTTCTTATATACAGCATAGTGAGTTAAGGAGATAGGAATTTTGGGTTGCCTAAGTAGCTGAAGCTCAAGTGGTACAATCTGGGAGGAAGGAACCTCTGAAACATAAGCCCCCAAATTTGCAGACAAATATTCCCCTCCTCCACTCTTTGGGCTTCCCTGGTAGCTCAAATGGTAAAGAATCTGCCTGCAATGCAGGAGGCCGGTTAGTCTGAGTGGGAAAGATCCCCTGGAGAAGGGAATGGCTACCCACTCCAGTACTCTTGCCTAGAAAATTCCATGGACCAGACCATGGGCCGCAAAGAGTTGGACAGTACTGAGCAACTAACACTTTCACTTTACACTTTTTAGCTAACTCCTGAACTGCACATCTACAAAGCAAGACTCAAAAAAACCTAGCAGAAAACAGCAGTTGGGAGGATGAACACCTAAAACCAGATTATAGTAGCTTTGCAAAGCTAGGAATAGTTGAAATTTAAGCCCAGCTAAGGTAGAAGGGACTTGGTAAAGATGTGGACTTTCAGTTGAGATTCCGGGGTTGGGGGCCAAACCCTAGCAGTAAAGGTCACAATTCCTAAGATATAAGACTGCTTTATCCTGGAAAGTGTCTTCAGGGGTAGTCTTCATTTTATAATTGTTGCCAGTGGCAGGATTTTAGCATGCTAGAAGCTATTCTTATAGGCCTCAATTTATCTTGTCTAGGCATATCTTATTTTTAATTCCAATTTGACAAAATCCAGAGCTGAGTTGTTTTAGAAGCTGAGTAGAATTTGAATAGATAAAAATGACTTTGCAAGTAGGAGTAGAGTAACAGCAGAATAGTGGGGAGGAATGAAAAGATTAAAGTGACTCAGTTTGAAGCATCAGGTTTGATGAAGTTTATATCTTAAGGAAAGAAAAAAATTTAAGCATAAAATTATCTTCTGTGTCCCTTTGGGCCTCCTCTCTCACCCTTTAGTGTGTAGTGTTCATCTGCATTATACATTAACCAGACCTCAAAAGTGGGAATGCCTTCTGGCGTTTATTATAATGCCAGTATATATAGTTGCCAATAATATTATTATAATGCCAATTATTTTTCCCCCCTCTAGCAATGGAATTTCTGAAAAGATTGGCATTCTTTCCAAACTCAGAAGTCATGGTGACTTACTGCTCACTTTCTACATGCTTATCTAGGCTTTGTATCTTTGATGACTTTTATGTAGTGTCAGTATGTTATTTTGACATATGGCCCTTTGTCTTGAAAATGAATGTGATGGTGCCTTCATCTCCTAACAGAGGAAACTGTCCTCAGCGCTTTCTGAAAGACTTTCCAGTTTATAATCCTCGGGTTGGCTCAAATAAAATCCTCTGTCTTGGATTGACAATTGTTTAATTTTTCATCAGTAGGTATTGTCATTTCCAGGAGGGAAGTATATACATTCCCTCTGGAGGTCTGTTTATGTATCTGGAAGTAACTTTAAATAGCTTGCAAATTCTTTGCAGTCTCACTGGTTTTTGTTTGTTTCATTGAAGTTGACACAATATTGTGTTAATTTCAGGTGTATACTACACATATATATATTTCCATAACATTATTTTCTGTTATGGATTATTATAAGATATTGGCTGTATGTGTGTTTACTGTGCTATATATAAAATAAATCCTTGTTTTATGTATGAAAGAAAGTGTTAGTCACTCAGTTGTGTCCAACTCTCTGTGACCCCATGGACTGTAACCTGCCAGGCTTCTCTGTTCATGAGATTCTCCACGCAAAGATACTGGAGTGGGTTGCCATTTCCTTCTCCAGGGGATCTTCCCAACCCACGGATCCAACTCAGGTCTCCTGCATTACAGGCAGATTCTTTACTATCCTAGGCGCCAGGGAAGCCTGTTTTATGTATAGAGGTTTGTATTTGTTAATCTCCTCCTCCTGATTTATCCCTCCTCCCCCTCTGTCCCTTTTAGTAACCTGTTAAGCTTATTTTCTGTGTCTGAGTTTGTTTCTATTTAGTGTATAGACTATTTGCATTATTTTTTTGATTCCACTTATAAGTGATACAAGTCTTTGTCTAACTTACTTCACTTAGTATAATACCCACTACTGTTGCTACAGATAGCAGTGTTTCATTCTTTTTTATGGCAGGATGATATTCCATTGTATGTATGTACCACATCTTAAGCCCATTGTCTGTTCATGGTCATTTGGATTTCTGTATTTTAGCTATTGTAAATAGTGCTGCTGTGAAGCATGTATTTTTCTGATTTAGAGTGTTCATCTTTTGCTTATATATGCCTGGAAGCAGAATTGCTGGATTATGTGGAAGCTCTAGTTTTTTAAGAAACTTCCATACTGTCTTCCATAGCGGTTGCACCAATTTACATTCCCACCAGAGTATAGGAAGGCTCCCTCTTCTCTGCACCCTGTCCTGCATTTATTATTTCTACCCTTTTTGATGATAACCATTCTGACTGCAATGAGCTGATACCTCTTTGTAGTTTTGATTTGCATTTCTCTAATAATGTTAAGCATCTTTTCATGTGCCTATTAACCATCTATGTGACTCATTCAGGGAAATGGCTAAGTCTAATGCCCATTTTTTAATTGGGTTATTTGGTGTTTTTTCGTATTGAATTGTATGAGCTGTTTGTGTATTTTGGAAATTAAGCCATCATTTGCAAATATTTTCTCTCATTCTGTATGTTGTCTTTTCGTTGTATTGATTATTCCCTTTGCTGTTCAAAAGTTCTTTAGTTTGATTAGGTCCCATTTGTTTATTTTTGCTTTTTGGGGGGGGCTTGGGAGACTGATCTAAGAAAATATTACTGTGATTTACGTCCAAGATGTTTTGCTTGTGTTCTCTTCTAGGAGTTTTATGGCATCTTATAATTAGGTCTTTAAACCATTTTGAGTTTACTTTTATACATAGAGTGAGGGAGTGTTCTAATTTTACTTATTAACATGTAGCCGTCCAGCTTTCTTGACACCACTCACTGAAAAGGCTGTGTTTTCTCACCTCCTTTGTTGTAGATTAATTGACCGCATGTGTGGGGGGCTATCCTGTTCCAGAGCTATGTGTATGTTTTTGTGCCAGTACCATGCTGTTTTGATCACTGTAGCTTTGTAATATAGTCCAAAGTCTGGAAGTATTATGCTTCCAATGTTGTTTTTTGTGTTTATGGTTCTATATAAATTTTAAGATTATTTGTTCTATTTCTGTGAAAAGTGTCATAGGTATTTTCATAGGGATTACGTTAAATTTATAGTTTGCTTCAGGTAGTATGGCCATTTTAACAGTGTTCTTCAAATCTAAGATTATGAGGTTATCTTTCCATTTCTTTGAATCCTATTCAGTTTCTTTTATCAATGTTATGTAGTTTTCAGTGTTTAGGTCTTTCACTTCCTTGGTTAAATTTTTTCCTTAGAGTTTTGTGAAGGGGTTGACGTCATATCAAATGGGGATTTTTTTTTTTTTTACTCTTTTTTAATGTAATTTTATTTATTTATTTATTTTTAACTTTTGGCAGCCCTGGGTCATGGTTGCTTCCCCCAGAGTTTCTCTGGTTGTGGTAGGTGGGGTCTGCTCTTTTGTTGTGGTGCACAGCCTTCTCTTTGTGGAGGCTTCTCTTTTTGCAGCACACAGGCTCAGTAGTTGCAGCTCATGGGCTCCACTGTTCCTTGGCACATGGAATCTTCCCGGACCAGGGATTGAACCCATGTCCCCTGCATTGGCAGGCGGATTCTTATCTGTTGTACCACCAGGGAAGTCCTTTTTACTCTCTTTCTGATGCTCATATTTTCTTTTAAAAATAATGTGAGTTTTCTGCTTCATAATCTATCCCTCTTGGGTTTAAATTAAAATTTTTTTAATTAACTAGCAGGAAGATGTGCCACATTTATTCTGTGACTGTTAACAGTCTCCAGTGTATATGTGGTTTAGCTCCAGTTTGGGAAGATGGATGCTGCTGCTGCTAAGTCACCTCAGTCGTACCCAACTCAGTGACCCCATAGACGGCAGCCCGCCAGGCTCCCCCATCCCTGGGGTTCTCCAGGCAGGAACACTGGAGTGGGTGGGAAGATGGATGGGATTATGTTAAAAAGAGGTCTCTAGTTTTGATCATCTTATTGAGAAAGGAAGTAATGAATTTGTTATTCATATATGTCTTTTGTTCTTTTTGTTTTTTTAGTAGCTAAATAAGTGTTATGTACCGTTTTCTTCTGTCTCAAATATATTTTAGCTTAGTTACATTTTCAAGGTACTTTCTATTCTTTACCTGTGTGATGACTGACATGTTTGAAGGAATTCCTCGATATTCTATTTTTAGTTGATCTTTAAAGTTAATATAGCATATTTACTTTCAAGTGAAGGGGGATCTACAATCTAGTAGTTAATTTTCAGCGAGTTTTGCTTTACTGATTGTAATGCTCAAATGGACTAAGCAGAGGCTGTAGGAGTTTTTATTGCACTTCACAGTGAGGCCTTATTTAATTTTCTGCCTAGAGCTAGGAGATTACAGTAAAAGCTGAGTTAAAGATCAGAGTGAAGTTGGTAGTTGAGTTCCAACCTCACAAATAAAAGCAGTGACAGAATTTGGGGATTTTCAGCATACTAACTCAGTGTAAAACCATAGACCTGGAATTACTCCAGTAAGAACTTTAACTTAACCATATCTGTTTTATTTATCTCCTGCCCTCCGTAATCATTATTTGTAAAGCAAAAAGAGTTTCCTTTTCTCATGGAAGTGGTATAAGAAAAGGAATCCAGGAGACTTGTCCTCCGCAGTGAAGATTAGGAAGGAAGGAGTTCCAGAGGATTTAGAATTGGAGGTGGCAGCTGCAAGAAAAATGGAAAATAGGCAAAGAACCGCCTGCCAACACAGGAGATGTAAGAGATGCAGGCTCAAAAAGAGAGACACAGATTTGATACCTGGGTCAGGAAGATTCCCCTGGCGGAAGACATGGCTACCCACTCCAGTATTCTTGCCTGTAGAATCCCATGGACGGGAGCCTGCGGGCTACAGTCTGTAGAGTGGCAAAGAGTTGCACATGACTGAAGCTACTTAGCATGCAAGGAAAAAAGGAGAATGCAAGGAACCAGTCTGTCCTTGAAAATAGAGGCCTTGGGACTGAAGGTTGTTACCTGAAAACTGGGTTTACCTCTTGGTGGTTGTCAAGCCAATAGACACAACCATGCCAAATATTGGGAGACGGAAATATTATTACTTCCCTGGCAGCTCAGTGGTAAAGAATCCACCTGCCAGTGCAGGAGGTGCGTGTTTGATCCCTGGGTTGGGAAGATCCCCTGGAGAAGGAAATGGCAACCCGCTCCAGTATTCTTGCCTGGGAAATCCCATGGACAGAAAAGCCCGAGGGGCTACGGTCCGTAGGGTAGCAAAGAGTCAGATGAGACTGAGCACATATACATGCCGCAAGGAAGGAGGACACTGGGGCTCTTACCAAAGCGTTGTCTCCCGAACAGCAAAACTGGGAAGGTTTAAACCAAAGTGAAAGAAGGGGAAGTCGCTCAGTCGTGACTGCCTCTTTGCGACCCCATGGACTGTAGCCTACCAGCCTGCTCCGTCCATGGGATTTTCCAGGCAAGAATACCGGAGTGGGTTGCCATTTCCTTCTTCTTTAAACTAAGGGTACATGCATATTCACGAAGGGGCTTGAACAGAGAAGAATTCAGCATGGAATTGGAACAAAGGTCAACAGAGTCCAAGGTTTAGTTGATTAAAGTCTGGAGGGTCAGCATCATTTTCCCACCCTACAACTAGGAGGGAGCCTTAGTTCCTGAGGACCACAAAGGTATTCCCTTGAGGAACCAGGACCCAGCCCCCCACTGTGGCAGTGTTGTTTCTTGACTGCTCCTCCCTTGTTTCAGCATTCCCTCAAGTGGCGCTAGTGGTAAAGAACCCACCTGCCAATGCAGGAGACGTGAGAGATGTGGGTTTGATCCTTGGGTTGGGAAGATCCCCTGGAGAAGGGCGTGGCAACCCACTTCAGTATCCTTTCCTGGGAAATCCCATGGACGGAGAAGCCTGGTGGGCTACAGTCCATGGGGTCTCAGAGCAGGACACAACTGAAGTGACTTAGCGCACATGCACTAGTGTTAGATTATCTAGTTCAACCCATTAATTTTGGACTTCCCTGGTTGCTCAAACAGTAAAGAATCTGAGGATCTGGGTTCTATCCCTGGGTCGGGAAGCTACCCTGAAGAAGGGAATGGGTACCCACTCCAGTGTTCTTCCCTAGAGAATTACACAGACAAAGGAGCCTGTCTATGGAGAGGCCTTTGTAGACAAAGGCTACAGTCTATGGAGTTGCAGAGAGTCAGACATGACTGAGCAGCTACCACCACCACCAGCAAGATCATTAATTACTAAGACCTGCTGAAGGGCAAGCATTGAAGCCAGGCTTAATCACAAAATGGTTTAGGCCAAAATGGTTCTCTTAAGTCAAGAAAGCCTTATGTAGTTCTCTTTCTCCAGGGACTCTAATCTATCTGCTTTGCACAATCAAAAGGCTCCTGTAGTTCCTCAAAAGTTATAAAATGGAGTTCTTTTTTAAGCTAAATGCACAGCAGTCTTTTATATTTTGATTTCGGATATCAGCTACTGTTAAAAAAAAAATTCAACCCAAGAAATTTGAAGATCTAATCAGTTTCATTCAGAAATCTGACAATATGCCATCTAGTGAATAGCAGGATATTCAAGGAGCTATACAAGATGGAAGGTTTTACAGGCAGAAAGAGGGTGAGATAAGGAAGCTAAAAGAGTAGACTAGTTCAGACAATGTTTTGGGCAGATTACTTCATTAGTGCTGACCAGTAAATTAACTGACTGGCTTAAAATATCACTGTTTGTAGAGTCTGAAACTGCAGTTCAGTTAGATATTAAGTTTTGATGGGACTTAGCACAAATAAGTCCATCTTGGGCTTGTTTCTTCTTAACAGTATTTACCAAAAAGGAATTGATGGGAGGGGGAGGAGGCATTAAGTATAATGAGAAAATAGATTCAAGACATAATTATTTGATCCAATTTGGTGATTGGATGTGAGGACTTTGGAAGAAGAGGAATTTATGGCTATCCCTAGATTTCTGGCCTGGAAAATTGGGTGTATACCATAAAGCCATTTCCCAAGAAAGATGACGTGTATAAAGCAGGCTTATGGGGGATAATACAAAAATTAAGTTGTTTTCTTTTTTTTTTTTTGGCTGCTGTGGGTCTTCATTGCTTCATGCAGGCTTTCTCCAGTAGCAAAGAAGGGGCACTCCTCTTTGTTGTGCGTGCAAGGGCTTTCATTTCGGTGGCTTCTCCTGTTGCAGCATGCAGGCTTCAGTAGTTACAGCTCATGGGCTTAGTAGCTGTGGCACACAGACTTAGTTGCTCCTCAGCATGTGGAATCTTCCTGGACCAGGGATCAAACTGGTGTCCCTTGCATTGCAAGGCAGATTTCTTAAGCACTGATCCACCAGGGAAGCCCAGGAATATAGTTGTAAGTCTCTTGAATTTGAGGAATGCCTAGAACATTCAAGTGGATATATTTAATAGATAGTTGGTTACAGGGGCTGGAGCTCAGGCATATAGGGGGAAAAGAGCATATAGATGATACTTGAATCCCAAATTGTGCCCATGAGCAAGTGAGAAGAGTCCTGAGGCATTGTGCTTAGAGGAACACGGACATTTAGAAGCAGATGAAGTAAATGAAAAAAAGACTGGCAAAGAGGTAGGAGGAGAAATAGGTCTTGGAGTTACAAGAGTCAAGGAAGGAGAGAATTTCAAAGACAAGAGAAGAATTGGTCAGAGGGAAGGCAGTAGCTTTAGAAACTGATTTTTTTTTAACGTATTTAAATGCTTCTGTGAAAGGAACAGGGAGATGCAGGTGTGATCCCTGGGTCGGGAAGATCCCCTGGAAGAGGAAATGGCAACCCACTCCAGTATTCTTACCTGGGAAATCCTATGGACAGAGGAGCTTAGCAGGCTACAGTCCATGGTGTCACAAAGAGTCGGACACGACTGAAGTGACTTGAGCATGAGAGGAGCCAATAATCTGGGGAAGGGAGTATCTGAGGAAACAGAAGTAGAGAAGACTAGTCTTTGTGCCAGAAGAAGGCATAGAAGTTTATTTACTGGAGAAGTGTAAAAAGCAAAGCTATATTGTGGAGTAATGGATGAAGGAAAGGTACTGTGAAAAAACCTTTTGTGCCTCCAGAAAATTACTATATTTGAAGAAACTTGTAAAAATCAGTTCGTAATTTTTTTTAGGAATCTGGAAACTGTTTCCCAAGGGAAAAACCCATCAGTTTGGAACTAGAGGATTTCTTTGCATCAGCTACTAAGATGAAGGAATCACCAGCAAACAGTGACTGTGACAAGGCCGTGGCGACGCAAGTGAAGGGGCCAGATGAGATCAAGGTAGAACCCAACAATACTCAGGTATGCACTTTCCTTATTTTCTGTTTTCCATAGTAACATTTAATTACGAATTTTAGTTATGTGGATGCTATTTTACTGGTTGACAGTCTTAATTCCGTCCCCAAAGCAGTTGACCAAGTAATGTAGAGCATGTGGTAAAGTGCCACCATAAGCATGTGAAAGAATGTGCAAGAAAGCTGGGCTGTCTGGATGTGGGTGTTGGGTTAATAAAGACTGCAAATAACTCGTTATATGCTTTTGTGCTACTATCTCTATTAAGTAATAGAATTGTTTAGTACATTTTAAGTACTTAGCATTTTTCTTTGCTTATCCAAATTAGATTCATTTTTATCCTTAAACTTTTTTAGATTTATCAAATGCTAAAGAACCTATAAAGGATAAATTAGATCAAGCTGTAAGCAGGGCTAAATTTCCTTAGATTGTTTGTATATGAACCTGTTGAAATTTACAATGAAAAGCAATTTCATTTTAAATTTACTTCTAGTATTCTGTTTAGAAATAACATAAAGTAAATTAGTACCAAGTAAAGGGTATGACTCCCATTGGGTGACAATGGGCAATATTAATATTGTCCATCTAGGAAATGCCTGTTACTTCTTCAGTCCTTGAGCATTCAAAGACGTAGAGCAAGTTTAGGTTGATTGCCTGATGCTCAGAAAAAATCCTGCTTTGTAAGACTCATTCAGCCCAGTCTAAGAATTTTTGTGTTTAAGGTCTTTATGAATACAATTAGCTATTAGTGATCAGAACAAGAAGGGGAAATAAGTACCATTTTTTTTTTTTTATAAGTACCATTATTGAGTATGTCTACCCTCTTTTTGTACTAGCTGCTGAGGTACTATGTTTACAAAAATTTATGAAGTCGTATCTAGGTACAATAGAAAATACTGTAATAATTAGTGGGTGTTACCAGCCAGAAGTCACCAGAAGGGGAGTGTTTACTTATATACCATGGTTCAATTCAATAATACAATTCACTGAACAGACTTGCGCATAATATATCATTTTCTGTTGAATGATTGTTTTCATTATTTTCAACTCTTTTTTTTTTTCTAGGAGTACTATCAAGCCCAACAGCCCAAAACTCAGGAGAATGACCTGAAAATAAATTGTGCGTTTTCAGACAGTGGTAACAGAATTGCTTAAGTTAATCAGATTTATTCTGACCAATATGATGGCCAGTTTATTCTACTTTTTTAGAATCCCCTTGAATAGTGCACTGATTGTTTTGGGTTTCAAGTCCAGGAGAAGTAACCTCTAAAAGATAGTGAAAGAATGCATACTTAATTTTATATAAATACTAATTTTCCTGTTTTGTATTTATAGCTCCTCAGATGACTACAGGCATTCAGCTGTCTCTAGCATCATCTGGCTTGAATAAGATGCTTCCTTCAGTTTCAACCACAGCTGTTCAGGTTTCCTGTTCTGGTTGTAAAAAAGTTTTTCAAAAGGGACAAACTGCTTATCAGAGGAAAGGTTCTGCTGAGCTTTTCTGCTCCACACTGTGCATCACTGAATACATTTCATCTGTCAGTTCACCAGCTCTTCCGAAGAGAACTTGTTCAAACTGCTCAAAGTATATAATTCTAAATTATGCCCTCTTATTTCCCTATATAGATCTTGATCAGAATGCTGGTTGTAATTTTCTTTGTTTTTTTCTGAAGTAATCACCTTGGTTTAGGGTAAAGAAGCTGCTTCTGCTTTTAGTTCCTGTCAGAAGTAGTTTTTGTGTGTGTGTGTTTATTAAGAGAATTGCAGAAATTAAAACGATAGGAGTTTTGTTTCTCTTTTCTTTTAAATAATGTGACTTCCAAAACTTATTTTCCTCTTCTTTACATTGGAAATTTTCTACAATTGGGGTTATTGTGTACCCATTCTGTTTTATTATTTAACTGTATAGGAAGTAACTTACTAAAAAATTAATCATAATAAGTTACTTTTTGACCTTCCAAGGCAAAAGTTTTATAATACTTCTCTTGTAGTGGCAAGTGAAGTTGTTTCATAATTTTCCTTTGAAAAATTTAATGGCCTTCAGTAAACATAGGTGTATGTATGTAGTCTTAAGGTTTCTGTGAACTATTATTGGGGTCTCTTTTGCTAACTTTTTCACTTAGGTTAGACAATTTAGGTAGGAGAAAAGAAGTAATAGTGATTTCATAACATTCAGAATTTTGAACTCTACACTGAGATATATAAAGGTTCAGTGCTTTGAGAGTCATATGGTATTATAATTCTGGTTTGTTATTTCTCATTAAATGCTAGTGTTAAACGCTAGTTTTAAATGTTCTTTGTTTCAGAACAAGAAAATACATGAGCCACCAGTTTTGCCACTAAATATGATTAAATGCCTTTCAAATAGTACTTTGTTTTGGAATCAAATTGCCACGATCTGAATCTTGCTTCCTTAGTTCACGTCTTGCTACTATATGTGATCCCTGAGTGGCTTTATCAACGTCATCTGGGAGCCTGTTAGAAATGTAGACTCTCAAGTTTCCCCAGGCCTATTAATCAGAACTGCGTTTATCCCCAAGTGATTCATATACATCCCAAAGTTCAAACAACATTGAGAACTTCTTAGTATTCCCATCTGTCTTGTTAAACGTACATAAGAATTATGATCATTCAGTAATACATTTAAGTGGTCAGAACAATACTGGCATGTAATAAGAACCCAGGAAATGTTGACTATCGGTGGTATTCTCTGAACAAACTCACAAACTCTTCATTGGTTGCTTTAGCTCCTCATTTGGCTGCTGCTTCGAGTTAGCCCTTGCTTCGTCTTCCTCCCCAGAATTCTACTTCCCTTTTCTCTTGTGCTTTGTAAACCTTTTAACACTGTACTTTGTTCTTTTTCTTTTTTGCTGTGGGCTGTATAGCATTCTCTTCAGCATGCTTTCTCTCTCTGCAGAATCATAAAACTGGAAGGGACGTTAGAGATCGTCCTGTTCAAACATTTTCTTTTGGTTTTGAGGAAACTGAGGCCCTGAGAAGTTAAGGTATCATGTTGCTGTGTTTGGAGTTTATCCGTTACACATCTTCAGCAGAGCTCCCAGGCAGATTGAAAAGGCTGAAGCAGGAAAGATTTAGTGTGTAAGTTGTTCTTAAAGGCAAAGAAATCCAATATGAACAAAAAAACAAGTTTTAACTTTCTTTGGAATAAAAATGTTTTGATACAAAATACTTAGTAGGTTTGGTGGAAAGGTAATGATGCTTAGGCTAGGAGAGGCCATCCATTGTTCAGAATAATGTGTACTTTTTTCAGAACTTTTTATTCTGTGTTCATCTGTGTTCATTAGCATCTTGTATTGATATGTCATTCTCAGGATTTTTAGCTGATTACCAGTTAGCAATGAGATTTTTTTTAATAGCAGTGATTTAAAATCTGTTTTGAGTCAGCGTAGGGTTTTTTTTTTTGAAGATCAGTTGATTTACAATGTTGTGCTAGAGTCAGTGTAGTTTTTATTCTGTTTCATGAGCTAATTGAAAGATAGCTTTGAAAATGACATTTTAAATCATGTTAGAAAGATAAGACCCTTTATTTATTTGGCCATACCTAAAGGAGATCAGTCCTGGGTATTCATTGAAAGGACTGATGATGCGAAAAGCTGCCTCATTTGAAAAGACCCTGACTGATGCTGGGGAAGTTTGAGGGCAGGAGGAGGACGGGTTGACAGGATGAGATGGTTGGATGGCATCACTGACTCAATGGACATGAATTTGGGTAAACTCCGGGAGCTGGTGATAGACAGGCCTGGCGTGCTGCGGTTCACAGGGTCGCAAAAAGTCGGACACAACTGAGCAACTGAACTGAACCACATGTCTTGCAGGATCTTAGTTTCCCAACCAAAGATTGAACCTTCACTCTTGGCAGTGAAAGCACAGAGTCCTAACCACTGGACTGCCAGGAAATTCCCAGGTTGTTTTTTTTTTTTTAATAAGGCCTTAGTATATTAGAAGCCAGCAATCTAGTATGCTAGTAGCAGTAAAAGCCAGTAAGCATTTTAGACTTCCATGCTTCTGCCAGTGCAGTATCTTCTGCCTTCCTTCCCCTCTGGCTAATTTCTTACTGTCTGAAAGATCTGCCTCAGAAATCTGTACCCTTTCACTGTTCCCACACCATTCCTTCCTCTACATTTCCCCCACCCACCACCCAGATAATTGTTCTGTGGTCTGTGTTTTCATAGTGTCCATAACTCCCAAAACATTTATCAATGTTCTTAAAGAATTGGTATTGCTCCAGTTAGACTATGAACCTCTGGACATTAGGGACCAGATTATATTCATCTTTGTATGCCCCATTCCTAAACACTGTTAGGAACACAGTGAGCCCTAGAAAAAATGTTGTCACAACTCAGATACTATATTTAGAGCTACAGCTTAAACCAATAAAATGACTGGTGTTATGATAATGAAAACTGACCTATTATTTTGGTGCTGGTTAAGGAGGCAGAAAGCTTATAGTTCAGATAGTCCCCAACTTCCAATTGGTTCTCCACGATGATTTTATGACTTTGCAGTGGTGCAAAGCGATACACATTCAGTAGAAACTTACTTCAAATTTTGAATTTTGATCTTTCCCTGGGCTGGTACAATAATATGCAGTATGATATTCTCACAATGGGAGGCAGCAGTGAGCCCCAGCTCCCAATCAGTCACACAATCACAAGGATAAACAACTCATGAACTTAAAATCATTATGTACCCCTGCATCCATTCTTTCACGTTTGGTACCGTAGTCATTAAGTTACATGATATATTCATCACTTTATAATAAGACTTTTTGTAGGATGATTTTACCCATCTGTAGGTTGTTAAGGTAAATGCTCTAAACACATTTAAAGTAGACTAGGCTAAGCTATGATGTTCTATAGGTTAGATGTCCATTTTCAACTTATGATATTTTCAATTTAAAATGGGTTTATCTGGGCATAGCCCTGTCATAAGTCAAGGAAGATTTGTACACTAAAAATGTGTTAATATTGGGGTATTAAAGTAGTGTTGAGGAACTTCGCTGGTGGCTCAGATGGTAGAGCGTCTGCCTACAATGTGGGAGACGGGTTCAATTCCTGGGTTGGGAAGATCTCTTGGAGAAGGAAATGCCAACCCACTCCAGTATCCGTGCCTGGAAAATCCCATGGACGGGGGAGCCTGGTAGACTACAGTCCATGGGGTCGAAAGAGTCGGACATGACTAAGCGACTTCACTTTCACTTTCAAAGTAGTGTTGATTTCAGGAGTATTTCATTTGGCAAACTATTATCTTAAAAGATTGATACTCTGAAGGATCTCGGTAGCTGGATATTTTGTTTTTTCCTGTAGTAACAGTTCTCAGATTTTCTGGTTTCTGGATCCCTTTACACAACAATTTTTGAAGACCCAAAGATCTTTATGTAGATTACCTCTAGCTATACATATATTGTGTTATAAATTTAAACTGGAGAATTTTTAACTATTATTAACTCAATAAATAGTGCCTGTTGACATAAGTATTATTTTAATGAAAACAGCCTTTTAAAAAATTTAGTGAGCGTTGTTTTATTAGTATTTCAAACTGCTTTACTATCTGGCTGGGTTTTCATATCTGCTTCTGCATTCAGTTTGTTACAAAATGTTGTTTTGGTTGAAGTCTAAAGAAAATCTGACCTTACAAATAAATACTTGGAAAAGGGAGGAGTGTTTTAATAGCTTTTGAGATAGTTGTACATGTTTTTTTGATACTACTTGAATGGTAGTTTCTTAAATGTTAGTTGTCATGTGGAATCTAAAAGCAAATCAGTGAATTTTTTGTACTATCACCTGAAAATTTAGCCGTCTGTTTGTACTTAGAATGGTTCTTCTACCTGCGAATGATTTTTGCTGCATACTATCATCATTTGGAAAATACTGATTCCCTGAGGTATGCAGACTTCCAGATGTCATTTCATTATGCAGTATTTTAAAAATCACATTTGTTTTTGTTTGCTTTTGTTTTATTCTATTCTGACGTTTTTTGGGGGGGCTTGCCCTGTGGGATCTTATTAGTTCCCCAACCAGGGATCAAACCAAATTCAGATTTTCTTATTTCAGGCTTATGTTTCTACTATTTCACACTTCTTCAGGTATAGGAAACAAAGGGAGAGAGTTATTTAAGGGAGTGATTTAGGTTATGACGAGAAAAAATAATTGCAGTGAAGTTTAATGGTGCCCTTGTTGTCTATTTTTTAGAGACATTTTAAATGTAAAGGATGTGATCAGTATTCAGCTGGAAGACACTACCACCAGCAAAGCTTTCTGCAGTCAGTCTTGTCTTTCAACATATGAAGAAAAGAGAAAGCCAGTTGTCACCATGTGTACTAATAGTGTTTCAGCCAAGTGCAGCGTGTGTCAGAAGACTGCTGCTGTGAGTCGCAGTGTTTCTTAACCTTTAGGGATTCTGATGATTCTGTTCAAATGTCAGAGTTTTTACTGGATCTTTTTTTAAATCCTAGATTCAGTACGAAGTAAAATACCAGAGCGTGAAACATAGTCTTTGCTGTAATGCCTGTTTTTCAAAATTTCACTCCACTAACAACCTCATCATGAACTGTTGTGAGAATTGTGGAGCTTACTGTTCCACTAGCTCTAGTATGTTCCATATACTTCGTATGGAAGGACAGTCTCATTACTTTAGTAGTTCAGAGAGTATTACAGCACATAAGCAGGTATGAATAAAGATCACTATTTTGAATTTGATTGCATAAGACTCAAGTGAAAAATGGACAGTTGACTTCCATTAGTTGGCTTGTGAATGTTTCCACCTTAGGAAAATGTGGGGGTATAGATTTTAGTACTGTTGGAATTACTTTTAGTTGGTAAGATAATGAAAGAGGTGCAAGAATAGTTCTTTTTTACACAACAATTCACTATAAAAGATGCATGGAGATTTTCCTGAAGAATCTCAGGGTGATCACCTTACCTTGAAGAAAAGGCAAGCAGAAGGAAGCTTATTTATAAACTAGATAGCAACAATAACAATAGTCTATTGGTCAGTAAGACTCGACCACAGAAATGTTTTTTATTTTTAATTCCATATATTTAATTCTTAACACCTCATAAGCAAGGCTGAAAGATGAATCAAAAATGTCACATGCTTTTTCTGAATCAGGAATCCTAGGAGGCAATAAACCAATGAAAAATTATCCTCCATTTCTGATAGGAGAGCCTTGGATGTGGCCCTGAGAGCAGAGAAGCTGGCCCTGCTCTGCTGCACTGAGACAACACAATTAGTGTTCAGAGTCCCTTTCATGAGGTGGACTGTCACACGTCTCACACGTTCATATACTGTTTTGAAATACAACTCTACCCCTGTAAATTCTTCCTTTAAAACAAGCAGTTGAAGATGGGAGTCTCACAAGCCACAATTCAAATAGGTCATTTGGGAGCCACAGCTTTTCTGTGGCAGAATTCCCACACCACGAGAGTATCCTACCTTGGGACCAGAAATGGGAGAACAAAGGGCATAGAACCCTTTGTCTGAAAGCAGTTAATGCCATTCCTTCTTTTCTTTCTTTACCCCTCACAGTCAATAACTAGACCTCCCATTTTAAGAGCCTATATTTGAGTACTCAGTTATTCAGCCTGTGTGATAGGGCACGAGTGATTTGGCTCAATGAGTAAAAGGCACATCTAACACAGTGCCATGCTACACTTAAGGTGTTGTATGATTATGATAATAGAGAAAACCCATACTACTAGTGAACTGTAGTCAGGAATTGGATTAAGTCTTGGCTTTCCCACGTGAGTAATATGTTAATTATATCACTATTTGTTGGTTATATTAAGTGTTGGTGAGTTGTTACATTTCTCAAAATATGAAAACTCATACTGATAAGGGACAAAAATAGCAATTTTCAAAATTATACTGTTTTTTGTTACATTGTTCCTTTGCCAACATTCTTTCCCAGAAAATCTGTATTATTTGTATTTGTCTTTGCATTTTGTACCCCTAAAAGCTGTTTCATTTCATCATTGTTAGTGTTAACTAACCGTTTCACTAGAAAGAGTAGGTGGTGAACCTCTCAATTTCTATCCTTTTCTTTTGCACATTTAACTGCTTACAGAATGCACTAGTATTGTACCTCTCTCTGCTTGTATGTAGCTTTCTTAGAGTATGCTTACAGTTTTTACCATGAAGTTAGGCTAGAAAACCGTGATTCCTACAGCATTTTGTAATGTGTGTTAGGCGCTTTTTTCTGACTCCTCCTCAGCACCAGTGGAAGGCTTTCCTTGGTTGATGCCCAAGTTGGCAATGGGGAAGAATCTGTAATTAAAAGATGTGTTCATTTATGAAGTTGGTTTTGATTTCCTGGGATGAAGAACATCTTTTATGACCACTTCATTGCTTTCATATGTGTTGTTATTGCTTTTAATATACCTAACGGATAATACAAATAGTTATCTAATAGATTAATCAGTTTGCTTTCATTTCAGTCATTACAACCTATAAGGGCCTTTTTTCTGGTTTTTAAGAAAGCACAAAAATGTAACTTTGTTGTTATTATAATATTTCAATTAAGCAGTGGTAGTGGGTATATGTCATAGAGCAGGAATCTGAACGTTATTTTACTCTCTTGACAGAAACCAGCCAAAACACTTCCATCTGTTCTTTGCAAATCATTGAAGCCCTCGGATGAAATGATTGAGACTACCAATGACTTGGGGAAGACAGAGCTTTTCTGCTCTATTAATTGTTTCTCTGCTTACAGTAAAGCTAAGATGGAATCTTCTACAGGTATTATTTGCTTAGCAGTTATCGGAGATTTAGTAACTGTTGAACAATATTACTGCTTTATAACTTTGATTCATTGCTAAATTAAGCTGACTTAAAATAGGTAGTGGCTGGAGTTGAGGCCTGGGAGGGTGAGGAGGAAGCAGGAGGGAAAAAAAGTCAAAACAATCTAAAACTTGTTTCAAAGAAAGGTTTTCCATTGTTTTTGCATGATAGGAAGGCTACTTCATCACAAGATTTAGTAGTTACTTGTAAAGATTCTTGTATTAGAATACAGAATCTTGTACTTAGCCCTGCTTTATAAAAACAAGGCTCTAAGTTAACATTTTTTACATGAAGCAGAGTTAGTTGAAAATAATTTGATGTTCACTAATAGAAAGGGATAGATAATCCAGAGCCAACTATGTATTCCACCAAAGAGCCTCGTATAGGACCAGTAGTCTTTATTTTATAGTCAGTGGAATGAAAATTCCCCTGAGGCTTATGCATCATGCAGATGGACTTATTACAGAAATCTCTGCAATACTTAGACACCAACCTAGCTCCTTCATATTGAAGTTGATGTATCCTGGAATGGTTAGAAATTATAACCGTTAGGAGATCTTATAGGAACCTCTTGTGTTCTTCATGGGTAATTTCACAGTAAATATTTGCTTGAAACTTCAAGCAAATAATACGAAAGGACTAAGAAACTGTGCAAACATAAAAGACGTGAAAAATGTAAATTATCAGTTTAATGTTGGTGTTAATGTTATCCTGAAGAACCTGGCTATCCATAAGCCCTAATAAAAAGTACTCCAATACTCAGCAATACTTAAAGCTACTAGATATTTATGTTATTCATTGAGATACCTGTTATTAAACAGTGCTTTGATTCTGCCTGGTTTATAAGAAATCTTTTCATTTTTATCAATAAATATTTCAGTGGTACCTGATACTTCAACGAATTTCTCTTCTCCAAAGAAAGATGCAACTCCAGTTATAAGCAATATAGTGTCATTGGCAGATACTCATGATGCCCTGCCCATTGTGAATTCTGATGTGTTACAAGGTAAAAATTTATGTGACGATATTTGCCATATACACTGTTTTGCCATACTTGATTATAGAATCTGTCTTTATTCTAAGTTTCCTTTCAGTTGTCTAATATGAAATAAATAATTATAGTTAATGATACTATTTTATAGATGATGGTGTAAGATCTTGAATTTATGCTTTAACAGGTGCAGTTTCTCCAGTAACAGCAGATGTCATTGAGGATGTAAGTTTTATTTTTAATTGTTTCTGCCACTGCCCTTTTTTGTAAATGATTTCCTTTTGGCTGTGCTGGGTCTTGGTTGCTGCATGGGCTTTTCGCTAGTTGCCGTGAGTGGGGGCTGCTCTCCAGTTGCGGTGCTGGGCTCCTCGTGGTGGCGGCTGCTCTCGTTGGGCGCGGCTGTAGGCACGTGTGCCTCAGCAGTCGTGGCTCCCAGACCCTGGAGCGCGGGCGCAGCAGTCGTGGCACACAGGCTTCGCTGCCCTGCCGTGTGTGGGATCTTCCTGGGCCAGGGGTTGAACCCGTGTCTCCTACATTGGCAGGCAGGTGCTTTACCACTGAGCTACCTGGGAAGCCTGTTAACTGCCTTCTTTTTTAAGCTTTCTTTTTTTAAACATGTTATATGTGTATTTGAACATATTCATTCCTGTTATGATCCTGGAGGTCAAAAACGTAGAGCAATAAAC
Source organism: Antilocapra americana (assembly GCA_007570785.1). Taxonomy (NCBI): domain Eukaryota; kingdom Metazoa; phylum Chordata; class Mammalia; order Artiodactyla; family Antilocapridae; genus Antilocapra; species Antilocapra americana. Next base: position 2,253,101 of record ML662451.1, on the reverse strand, counting down.
ACCTTTTGGTATTCACATTCAGGTTCCCAGAGCTCAAGTCTGTCTTGAAATTATTAATAACAAGACTGAGTTAAAATAATTGTTAATGTTTCCCTCTAGTGGAATTCATATTATAACTTACCATTGATTTTGTGTTGCTAGAATGGATATGTTTGATTTTTTACTTGACTGTTTGAAAACTGTTGAAACAAATGCTGTCTTTTTCTTCCAAGATTTCTCCCAGCGAATCAAGTAATAGTGTGCAGCAGCCAAGCCTTTCACCACCATCATCTGTAGTCAGTCAGCATATGGTTGCCTTAAATATAGAAGAAAATCATATGTTAAACCAGGATGCTGCAAACAATATGAAATCCATGAAAAAAAGTGACAGGCTACGTCACCCAAAATTTACATCCAAAATACAAAAAGTTAAAGGTAAATCACGAAGTATTAAAAAATCTTGGTGTTCAAATTTTCAACGATTAGAAAACAGTATTAAAAAGGATGTAATATTCTGTTATTCATGCCAGTTGTTCTGCCAGAAAAAATTTAACTATGGAAGAGAGTCACCTATAGCGCAAGGAATTTCCAATTGGAAAACAACTCTGGAAAAATTCAGAAAGCATGAAAAAAGTGAAATGCATTTGAAGTCATTGCAGTTTTGGAGAGAATACCAATTTTGTGATGAAGCCGTTAATGACAGTTTATCTAATCATTCAAAACAAATTGAAGGAAATAAAAAGTACCTAAAGCTTATAATTGAAAATATTTTATTTCTTGGAAAGCAATGTTTATTCTTAAGAGGAAATGACCAGTCTGTTTCATCTGTGAATAAAGGCAATTTTTTAGAATTGTTAGAAATCCGAGCAAAAGATAAAGGAGAAGAAATATTTCAACTTATGAATTCACAAGTTGACTTCTATAATAGTACACAAATACAAAATGATATTATTGAAATAATAAAGACTGAAATATTGCAAGATATTGTAAATGAGATCAATGTCTCCTCAGCTTTTTCAGTAATATGTGATGAGACAACTGAGAGTGCCACTAAAGGACTGTTCTCAGTTTGTGTAAGATACCCACAGAAAACATCAAAGGCTGTATTAATTAAAGAAAGATTTTTGGGTTTCATAGATGTTGAAGAGATGACTGGGACCAACTTACACAAAGGTATCAAAGCTTACCTGCAGCAAATTGGAGTTGATTTGAATAAAATACGAGGCCAGGCCTATGACAGCACCAGTAATTGGAGGGGAAAATTTAATAAAATTGCAGCAGAATTTAAGAAGGAAGAGCCAAGAGCTTTATATATGCATTGTTACACCCACTGTTTGGATTTAGCAGTCATTAGGTTTTGTAAAGAAGTAAAAGAGCTCCGAAATGCCCTAAATACTCTCAGTTCTTTGTTCAGCACTATTCATGGGGAAATGTCAGTAAATTTTCAAAACATCTATAAGCTAAGTCAAAACAAAACGTGCAGGAAACACACATCACAACCATGTTGGACAGCCCATGACAATGCACTGCTGTCTGTGATTGCGGGTCTTCCAGAAATCATTGAAACGCTGGAGGTTCTGTCAAACCACTCTTCAGACACAAGTTTAGCTGATGAATTGAGTGACTTGTTGGCATTGGTTTCCAAATTTGAATTTATCTTTTGTTTGAAATTTCTTTATCGAATACTAAGTGTTACAGGAATTCTTTCCAAAGAGTTTCAAAGTGAAACAATAGACATTTTTTCTTTGTCTTCAAAAATAGAAGCAATTTTGGAGTGTTTATCATCTGAAAGAAATGATACTTATTTCAGAACTATCTGGGATGGAGCAGAGGAAATAAGTCAAAAAGTATCCTGTAAAGGTTTTGAAGTTGAAAGACCTTCATTTCAGAAAAGAAGAAAAATTCAGAAAACTGTAGATCCTGACAGTTCAGACAATATGTTTTTTCCTACCTCAACAGAAGAACAATACAAAGTTAATATTTATTACCAAGGCTTGGATACTGTATTGCAGAATTTAAAATTGTGTTTTTTAGAGTTTGATTATTGTAAAATGAAGCAAATTTCAGAACTGCTGCTTAAATGGAATGAACCCTTAAATGAAGCAACAGCCAGAGATGTCCAAGAATTTTATAAATTTGACACAGACATCATCCCAGAACTTAGATTTTATCGGCAGTACGCAAAGCTCAACTTTGTCATGGAATATGATTTTATCAATTTCAGCCATCTTGGCCATTTATTTATTCAGCATGGTCTCCATAATAATATTCCTTGCATATCAAAGCTATTATATATTGCTTTGTCTTGGCCAGTTACTTCAGCCAGTGTTGAAAACTCATTTTCTACACTCTCTCGTCTTAAAAAGTATTTATGTCGTACCAGGGGACAAGAAAATCTTAGTGGCTTAGCCCTAATGGCTGTTGAGCAGGAATTGGTAGATAAACTGATGGAACCTGACAGGCTCAATGGAATTGTGGAAAAGTTTATCCTTCAGGTGAAAGAAATATAGTACTTGCTAACTTGAATTCACCTGAAAGAATTTTGATTTCTGTTGTATATTACAGTTTTTATTTCAGATTGTGTGTCTTTTTAAGAAAAAAAGTTTTCCTCAGAACATGTAACATTTACTTGGTTCGAAATCATGACATAGAGTGATACACAGTGAAAAGGCTCCATCCCTTTTTAAATGCTCATTTCTCCCTCCCGCAGATATTCTCTGTTTCTTCAATATCCTTCTGAAGATACTTAGTCGGAAATGTACTGTGCAATACATGCTGTTCTTCAGCTTGCCTTTTTTATTTAACATGAGGTTTTTGTTATGTTCCATGTATCAGTACATAGAGTTTTTGAGTCTTTTTTTAGTGACCACACAAGATTTAATTGTATGGATGTATCATAATATATTGGCACAGTTCCTACTGATAAACTTTTTTTTCCAGTCTGTTTCAATTACAGATAATGCTGCATTTAGTAACCTTGTACATAGGTCATGTTGCACGTTAGTGAGTTGCTGTAAAATAAAAATTTTAACTGGAATTATTAGGTCAGAAGATTTGCACATGTTTATTTTTCATAGATATTGGCAAATTGCTTTCTTTAAGGATTGTATCGTCTTATAGTCCCACCAACAATGTGAGAGTACCTGTTTCCTCAACTCTTTATTAAGTATTAATAAACATTTTGATCATTGCAAAGTGTTATTTGAATAATGATATGTTGGCCACCTGTTGCAAAGAACTGACTCATTGGAAGAGACCCTGATGCTGATAGAGACTGAAGGCAGGAGGAAAAAGGGACGACAGAGGATGAGGTGATTGGATGGCATCACTGACTCAATGGACATGAGTTTGAGTAAGCTCTGCAAGTTGGTGATGAACAGGAAATCCTGGTGTGCTGCAGTCCATGGGTCACAAAGAATCAGACACGACTGAACTGACTGGTACTAATCTCAGTGGAGTTTTTTGTTTTCACATAGAAGAGTTTTATAGTTTCTGGTCTTACATTTATGTCTTTAATCCATTTTGAGTTTATCTTTGTGTGTGGTGTTAGGAACTGTTCTTTTACACAAAGCTGTTCAGTTTTCCCAGACCATTTATTGAAGAGGCTGTCTTTGCCCCATCGTATATTCTTGCCTCCTTTGTCAAAAATATGGTACCCATAGGTGCATGGGTTTATTTCTGGGTTTTCTATCTTGTTCCATTGGTCTGTATTTCTGTTTTTGTGCTAGTACCCTACTGTCTTGATGACTGTAGCTTTGTAATATAATCTGAAGTCAGGAAGGTTGATTCCTCCAGCTCCACTCTTCTTAAGACAGTTTTGGCTATTCCAGGTCTTTTGTGTTTCCATATGAATTGTGAAATTTTTTGTTCTAGTTCTGTGAAAAATGCTGTTAGTAATTTGAATGAGATTGCATTGAATCTCATTTGAATTTCCTTTTCTGTGAAATCTCACATTTAAAATGAAAACTAAATTTTGCTGTGGTTTTCGTTGACACATAGCTGGATGACAGTAGGAATTCCTAATCTACTTTATGAGAATGTGACTATTTTTTGAAATAATTCTGATGGAACTCTTTATCTGTCTTTACACTTGGTGTGCATCATCCCATGCATATATAATTTTATACTTAATACATAGCCTTGCTCCATCTGATTGTAAACTTTATATAAAACTTTTAAGTTACATTCGACTTATCCTTCTGCAGTTTGCCTTTTTCACTTAGTGTTTGAGATGTAGACATGGATTTTTAGTTGATACATTCTAACTGCTGAATTTGTTTCTGTTCAGTCGCTCAGTCCTGTCTGACTGTGCAGTCCATGGACGGCAGCACGCCAGGCTTCCGTGTCCTTCACCATCTCATGTCCGTGGAGTCAGTGATACCATCAAACCAGTGGATGACGCCAGTCTCATCCTCTGTTGTCCCCTTCCCCACTCCATTATATGAATATGCATGTTTATCCTTTATTTAAATGGGCGTTTGATGTCATCTGATTCTGTATTTTCATAATACTGCAGTGATCCTTTGTGTATGTGATATACACTTGTACATCCAGCAAGTATTTTTTCAGCATTTATCATACGCCCGGCACTATTCTAGGTGGCAGAGATCCAGCAGAGAATATAATAAGGCCTTGACTCCGATGAAGGTTACCTTTCTCATGTGGAAATCAAAGATATTAGAAGAGGTTGCTTAGCAACTCATATAGATAGATGATAATATAGAAAAGAATATTTGTATGCTGCATAGGATAAAAGATAAGGCTTTGAAAGAGCTGAGGCCACTTACATTGTTCAGTTGCCAAGTCATGTCCGAATCTTCAGGGAGTCAGCCATTCACATCAGGTGGCCAAAGTGTTGGAGCCTCAGCATCAGTCCTTCCAGTGAGTATTCAGGGCTTATTTCCTGTAAGATGGACTGGGTTTGATCTCCTTGCTGTCCAAGAGATTCTCAAAAGTCTTCTCCAGCACCACATTTCTAAAGCATCGATTCTTGGGCATTCTGCCTTCTTTATGGTCCCAACTCTCCCTTAAGTGGCCACTTCAGGCCTTACCCAGCTGGCCCACAAGCTGGGAAGGTCTATTCTAAGATACCTACTTTGAAGTGGATTTGATGGATCAAGACTGCATTAGACTTCTGGTTGAACCATTTTTCTTCTCCCACCTGTAATATCTGTATCTGTTCCACATCCTTGCCAACAGTTTAATATTGTCCCTTTACTCTTTTTTTAAAAAAAAAATCCATTGATTTCTACTTTAATAGAAGGGAGTTAATCTTTAGTATTCCATGCTTATTGCATACATTTTCATTTCTTTCTGTTTTGTGTGAAAGTGCTTATCACTGACCTTTTCTCTGAAGTCACCTTTGCCTACAATGTGTTTCTCATTTTCATTATTTTCTAGCAGTTTGCATTTGTGATTTCAAGAGTTTGGGTGTTTTTTTCCAAATGTTCTATTACTTGTTAGTAGTCTGAATTCAATAATACAAAATTTAGAACTGAAAAAGAGGAAAAATGAAACCTACAATAATTAAAATGGGATTCTTGGTAATTCCCTCCCTGGTGGTTCAGTAGTTAGCACTCTGCACTTGTGCTGCTGGGGGTCCAGGTTCAATCCCTGGTTGAGAAACTAAAATCCCACAGTCTGTGCAGTGCGACCAAGGGAAAAAGAAACAAGCCGCTTTCTTTGTTGAATATTTACTAGGTAACCTTAGTACTTTTCTCAGTGCTTATTGTTATTTCACTTCTCACAACCAATCATTTTATGGAAGAAACTAAGTCATAGAAGTTAATGATCACATAATTAGTCAATGTTGGATGAATCTAGGATTTGTACTCAATGTGACTCCAAAGCTCATGCTTCTAATCACTATGTTCTACTACCATTTATAAAAACTATTATCAGAGATGTTCTAAATTAAAAACTCACTACCAGGAGTACACTGAAGAACAGAAGATGACAGAAATAGCTGCATACTCTTAATCTCCCAGATTCCTTCATAAAAGCAGAAATCTATGCAAGGCATCTGTAGCAAGTCTTGGTGACACGGTATCCCCACAATCCCAAAATGAGACCAGATAGTGACAAACTCACATCAGCTGTAAAACCTGAGTAGTGGCAGCGCTCTGTGTGGAAGGTCATGGACAAAAAGCAGTGGCTGTCTGATGGCCTTGAGAAAAGGGGACCTCCCAAACCAGACTGCCACAGGAAAGTGTGGCAGGCTGGTTTCAGAGCAGCCACAAAAAGTGAAGGTTCCTGCAGCTGCCAGTATGCAGGTGTTTTAAGAGGATTGCTAATCTCCAGACCTGAAACTAACAAAGGGAAGCTTTCCTCTCAAATAACCTTTTCAAGGAGAAACTGCTGGCTGTAATGGACTATAGGGGCAAAGGAAAGAACAGAGGGAAGTGGGGGAGAAATGAAGCAGCTGTCAGAACTAGGTCATTTATTTTAGTCACTTTGTGAAAATGCTGTATTTCGTGAACCTCAAGGATAGAAAAGTTATTCTGTCCCTTTTAAAAGTGTTTAAAACTGATCAATAGAATTGTGGAATATGATAGAAAATTATAACAATATAAAACTAAATCCTTACAAAACAACCTACTGTTTCAAGCCAAGGTTTTATGGTAAAATTGTAAAAGAACAGTATAAACTAGAATTAGAAACGCTCAGATGAGTGGATAAGAGGTGTAAAAATAAAGGCAAAGAATTCAGGAAAGTATTAGAAGTTAAAAGGAATAAAAGTGAAAACTAGAAGGAACTCAAAAGTGAATAAACAATTGATAATGCCTAAGGAAAATAGGTGGAAATGGAAAGAAGGAAAATGTTTTAAATAGGGAAGAGTTGATACCTCATGGAAAACCTGATACCATTAAAAAAGGAGTCCACAAAGAAATCCAAAGCAATGGAAAAGAGCGAATACCAAGATCTTCATGCAGGTTATCATGCTGTTGTCTATACAACCACCCCTCTATCCTCAGTCTTGTGGTGATGAAGCTGGAACACTGCACATTTCTGCTCTGCATAAGTGCATGCTCAGTCATTTCAGGCGTATCTGACTCTGTGACCCCATTTCTGCTCCAGCTGTATTTATATTAGCCTCTGCCAGTAGGGATCACTAGAGGGGGGAATGCAAGTCTGAAGGAACAGGATTATGTTCCATCCTGACTACTTTCTGTGGGCTTTAATGTCTGCTTGTGATTCTTGTGAGCGTTATTCCAGGCAGTGCTGTTAACATCCAGCACTTCCTTCCCTAGCCTCAGCTGAATCAGGTTGCAGTTTTTATAACACTTGAAGAAGCACTTTCATCATGCCTACTGTCAGAGAGACAGGCTGCCCCTTTTCAGGGATCTTGGTCTTAGACCCAAGCTCAGAGACCAGCACAAGCGTCATCCCTCCTCAGTGTCTTAACAGCTCCACGAGGCTGTTCTAATTCCTTTCCTTAGTTCTCTCATTTCAGGACATCAGCTGCTCTCTCCATGGGTTTCCCTGATGGCTCAGTGGTAAAGAATCTGCCTGCCAAGCAGGGGACGCAGATTTGATCCCTGTGTTGGCAAAATCCCCTGGAGAAGGAAAGGGCAACCCACTCCAGTATTCTTAGCTGGAGAATTCCATGGACAGAATTCCACCACTGGAGCCTGGTGGGCTACCGTCCATGGGGTTGCAAGAGAGTCAGACACAACTTAGCCACTAAAAAACCACCACCGTGACATCTTGATGTTCTCTCTTTGTCCCTTCAGTAGCCTATTTATATTTAGTATATTTTTATATTCTGTTCAGATAACTAGTATGGCTTCTGTTCTGACTGAACTCTGGCTGATACACTGAATCAAGATAACTTGCTTGAAATTAGCAATACTTTATATACTGAAAAGACACGCTGTACACCTAGGAACGTTGACCCAGAATGGTCAGTTCTGAGTCATGGCCTAAAAAAAAGAATGAAACAATTTTGAAAGGGTTTTTTTAAAAGAAAAAGTCCCTGGGAGTCCAGGCCCTCAAAAAAAAGCAAGGAAGGAGGTCACTTATAGGGACGATAAATCTGATTATGTTCATACTTCTTGATAGTGACCCTATGTTAAAAGATAATGAAGTAACATGAACTTCATGTTACTTTTTTTTTGGTCACACCATGTGAGATCTTCGTTCCCTGACCAGGGATCAGTCATGCACCTCTGCATTAGAAGCACAGCATCTTAACCACGAAACAACCAGGGAAGTCCCCAAACAGGATTTTATATCCACCCAAATGGACTTTCACGCATAGAACATTATTTCCATGAACCCTGCGTGAGGAATCTATTAGTATAAGGTTCAGATAACCAGATTAATAGGAGAGGCATTAATGTAAGAGGTGATAAAGCTTTGAAAGTATTAAAGAGTAAAATTAGAATATTACCTTAATGATTACCTATGGTAATATCAGTAACACAGTCAGATATTGTGTAGTTCCTAATCGATATTAGCAGTAGCTGAGAAAGGCATCCTTCTCAGAGATCTGAATTTCCATTCCATAGGACTCTTTCAGGCTGCTAAGTACTAATTTCAACTCTTTTTTTTTTTTTCTCCCAGTCCTAGCAGCTTGTCGCAGTTGCCGCTGCTGTAATACCTTCTTGGTGCTCTTTAGCCTGTCTAGTCTATAGTTCAAATAACTCCTGTGGTTCCAGTCTCCTGACTGTTGCCTGATAGAACACTAGCTGTGAATGTTGCCAAATAATTCAATCTGGAATCTTGTCAAAACCCTAGATCTAGCTGCTTGTTTACTGGAAAAGTAGGGGGTCAGAGAAACATATTAACATCAATGGGATTAACCAGCAAAGTCCAAATCCTGGGAAACTGCAAAGGATGAACACTTCTAACAAAAACTAACAAGGAAAAGATGGCAGAGGATCCTCTAAAAGAGCAGTGGGATTTGAAGAAGGATACAGCTCAGTTGGTAAAGGATCTGCCTGCAGTGCAGGAGACCCAGATTCTATCCCCGAGTTAGGACGATCCCCTGGGGAAGGAAATGGCAACCCACTCCAGCATCCTTGCCTGGAAAATCTCATGGACAGAGGAGCCTTGGTGGGCTGCAGTCCATGGGGTCGAAAAGAGTCAGACACAACTGGGCGACTAACACTAACATGTATATATATAACTGTAAAAAATTTTTTGTATTACAGTCCTGGGGGTAATGTCACTGAATTGTATACTTTAAAATTGAGGGACTTCCCTTGTGGTCCAGTGGTTTAAAAGGGGACACAAATTCCTGGCCTGGGAAGATCCCACATGCTGTGGGGCAGCTAAGCCCACACACCACAACTACTGAGCCCACACTCAAGCCCATGAGCCACAACTGCTAAAACCCACACCTAGAGCCCCTGCTCTGCAACAAGAGAAGCCACCGCAGTGAAGCCCACACACCACAACTAGAGTAGCCGCCAGCCCCTGCAACTAGAGAAAGCCCAAATGCAGTAACAAAGACCTAGTGTAGCCAAAGAAAAAATAATTTTTTCAAAAAGATGAGAGAATTTTATGATACATGAATTATGTTTCAATAAAGGTGTTATTTTAGAAGTAGTCATATATCAATATTGTGTAGGCCATGTTTAGATCTTTAAGCAGCCGTGAAAAATGGACATTTATAATGACATTGTGGTTATGTGTTTTTAAAAAAGTCACTTTTAGAGAAAAATACTTAAGCTGTTAGTCGTTAAATTACCAACATGTAATCTGGGGCTTCAAAATAATCATAGAAGAGGGGGAGTATGTGAGGATCAAGATGAAAAATTGGCCATGATTTCATAATTGAGTCTAGGTGATGGGTACGTAGGGGCTCATGGTATTGGTAACTCAGTTTTTACATGTGAAGTTTTCTATTGTAAGAATGTTACTAAATGATGAACCATTTCCCATTGGAATTCATGCCAGGAATGTAAAGGTGTTTTAATACTAGGAAATTTATGAAATGCAACAGAATAATATATCAAATTAAGAAAATGATATCAAATACCATAGCATTGCTAAAGCTTCAACTTTTGTGCCTGACTTTTAAAACTTTGGTAAAATTAGAATAAAAGATATTTTCTGTTAACAATAAATTGTTGATAATTATTAGTAGGTACGTAAAGATCTAGACAATAGAGTATATAACATTATCAGTTGAGTCACTCAGTCATATCCGACTCTGTGACCCCATGAACTGCAGCATGCCAGCATGCCAGGCTTCCCTGTCCATCACCAGGTCCCAGAGCTTGCCCAAACTCATGTCCATCGAGTTGGTGATGCCATCCTACCATCTCATCCTCTGTCATCCATTTCTCCTCTTGCCTTCAATCTTTCCCAGCATGAGGGTCTTTTCAGATGGGCAAAGTATTGGAGTTTCAGCTTCAGCATCAGTCCTTCCAGTGAATATTCAGGTCTGATTTCCTTTAGGATGGACTGGTTGGATCTCCTTGCAGTCCAAGGGAGTCTCAAGAGCCTTCTCCAACACCACAGTTCAAAAGCATCAATTCTTCAGTGCTCAGCTTTCTTTATGGCCCAACTCTCACATCCATACATGACTACTGGAAAAAACCATAGCCTCGACTAGACAGACCTTTGTTGGCAAAGTAATGTCTCTGCTTTTTAATATGCTCTCTAGGTTGGTCATAGCTTTTCTTCCAAGGAGCAAGTGTCTTTTAATTTCATGGCTGCAGTCACCATCTGCAGTGATTTTGGAGCCCAAAAAAATCTCTCACTGTTTCTTTTGTTTCCCTATATTTGCCATGAAGTGAGGGGACCAGATGCCATGATCTTAGTTTTCTGAATGTTGAGTTTTAAACCAACTTTTTCACTCTCTTTCACTTTCATCAAGAGGCTCTTTAGTTCTTTGCTTTCTGCCATACGTGTGGTGTCATCTGCATATCTGAGGTTATTGATACTTCTCCTGGCAGTCTTGATTCCAGCTTGTGCTACATCCAGTCCAGCATTTCTCATCATGTACTCTGTGTGTAAGTTAAATATGCAATACCAAATTAAAATTATCAGTATGAATTATCTACCATTTTACTGAGTGCTTACCATCTACTAGAAACATTTAAAAGTAGGAAAGTAAAAAGTAAGCATCTTATCTCATCCATTTTTATATCTAGGGAATGAAGTTAATGTTATTCTACTTCCTCTCTAGGCAGGCCAAGTCTCCTAGGGAGATGGCAAGGGCAATAAGCAAGTTGAAAAATGTTTCCAGATTACTACTAGAATCTACTACCAGGCCAGCTCACATGGAACGCTGTTCCAAGTGAGTCTCCCTATGAGCCTCCTTGCCTCTCTTTTTAGTTCATGGTTTTCTTCATACAAACTTACAAAATAGCCGTTAAACCAAGATGGATAAAAAGTTATCTGATTTATTAATTACAGTGACATTACAAGAATCTTCAGGAGAAGTAGCACCCTGAAAGGTCTCCAACATGCATGTTTATGCATATAAAACCAAAAAGCCGTCTCTTCCTGTTCTCTTGTTTGACTCCACCAAGTTTCTACCAGTATGTCCCTTGAAGAAATCTGTATCAGCTCCATGGACTACCCACTTTCCTGCCTCAAATAGACTTACGCTTTTACATCCATCTTGTTTAATTACCTTGTACTAGTGTCTGCTCAATTCTTCCTTAATAGCAGTTACAACCATATTTTGTATTCTTCCAAATATATGGAAGTTTATTTTCCTTTTTAATCAAAAGTATGCCTCTCTGCCCCCCAAAATGTGTGTGTGTATTCTGTTTCTCTGAAGAACACTAAGATGTATATAACCATTCCACTAAAAATGAGTGCAGGACTTCCCTGGAGGTCATTGTGTATGCCCAAACTCAATGAACAGATAGCTCAATGGACCAGATACACAATGAAATTTAGTATATGATAAAGGCAGCTGAACTAGTCAAGGCTATTTTGATTATCAAGAGACAGAAGCAATTCAAACTAGCTTAAGGAAACAGATTACTTTGGTGAATTGTGAAGCTGAATTCAGGTAGAACTGGAAACCATGAAAATAATGTTACCACAGCTCCTTCTTTTTATCATTAAACTTTACTCTTTCTTCTATACTGGCTTCATGTTTAAGGAATTCTCTCTGAGGTAGGTAGAAGAAGATGACCAACACCAAGCCTGGCCTTTTGCCTTTCTCCATGGTACCCATTACCCTGCCCACAGAGCTGATAGTCCCGGAGAAATAGGCACTCAGGGAAAGATTACATAGTTGAGGAGCATAAACTATTGAAGAAATAACAACAAACTGGCTAAATTACAGAACAAGAAGATGATATAAAGAAATATACAGAACAAAACATTTAAAGATACATAAGCAATAGCCTCAGAGAAGTGATAGTATTGAAAATATCCGTGCATTCATGCACAGTTGCTCAATCATGTCCGACTCTGCAATTCCATGGACTGTAGCCCAGCAGGTTCCAGTAGCCATGGGATTATCCAGGCAGGAATACTGGAGTAGGTTTCCATGCCCTCCTCCAAGGGATCTTTCCAATGCAGGGATCAAACCTGCCCCTCCGGCTTCTGCATTAACAGATAGACTCTACCACTGAGCCACCTGGGAAGTCAATTGAAAGCGTGAAGCAAGAATAAAGAGTTATAAAGAGAAACTTAATACTGGGTACAGAAATGTATAATAATTGAAATAAAGAACAGAAAAGGTAGATTGGAGAAAATAACTAGAGAATATACCCCCCCCCAAAAAAAAATAAAGGAATCTAAATATTTTAACTACAAAAAAAAAAAAATCAACACAAAAGCCAGTAACGCAGGGAATGAGGGATGAAGATCTATAAGGCATACAGAAAATGGCAAAACGACAGAAGTCCCTCTTTACCAGTAATTGCTTTAAATGGTTTAAACTCTCCAATCAAAAGACAGGGTAGCCGAAAACAAAAAAACCACAGCACCATTTCATACCCATTAGAAGGGCCATAATCAGAACATTGAAAACAGCCAAGTGTCAGTGAGAAATTAAACTGTCATACACTGCTAGTGGGAAGTGGGCACTGTGGAAAGGAGTTTGGTGGTTCCTCAAAATGTTGAAGTTATCGTAAAAGCCAGGAATCTCACTCCTAGGTATATACTCAACTGAAAAGACATGTTCACACAGAAGCTTGTGCATGAATGTTCATAGCATCACCATTCACAAAAGCAGAAACAACCCAAGCATCCATCAACTGATACTCTATTTTATCTATACAGTGGAATATAAGCCTGCGCACCACAACTATTGGGCCCTAGAGCCCAGGAGCCTCAACTACTGAGCCCAGGTACCACAGCTAGAGAAAAGCCCAAGCAGCAACAAAGACCCAGCAGAGCCAAGAATAAAAAGAATAAGGAAATCAACATATTTTAAAAAAGACGTCTACCCTGAGACTGTCATGCTGAAGTTAGGAGAAGGCATTCCAGTCAACAGCCTCAGCTGAGCCCTTGGCCAGTAACCAGTGTCTGGCAGTCATGTCAACGTCACCTTGACTGTCAAGGCCAGGGAATTTTCTGATGCCTGCAGACCAGTCAACAACTGTCTGCAACTGCATGACATCCCAAGCAAAATGGCCAAGTCAAGCCCTTCCTAAACTCCTGACACATGAAGCTGTGATGAAGTAAAATGATTGGGGTAATTTATTACACAGCAACAGGAACCAGAACAATTCCTGTCTTGAGATGTATGGAACCATTTAACACATTTGATTTTTGGAAGTCTACTTGCCAAAACTGGACTGAGAGATTTACTGTGAAATCTAATGAAGTTCTTCATTTGGTTACCTCATATCCATACTCAGTCTTGAAAGATAAGGTGTACAAATGATAAAAATGCTTTTCTTTAGTATAATTTTCTATGTACAGAAACACTGGCCTAGAAATTCGAGCATAAATTTTAATCTCAGTTCTGCCATTTACTGATTTTTGTGCCTTGGTTAATTCACTTTAACTTTCTGAGCCTCAATGCCTTTGTTTATTGAGGCATTTTCCCAGAGTTATAGTATAAGGATTAAATGAAATACTATAGGTGAAATAACTTAGTAAACAATATGTTTATAGTTTATGAAGTTATTTCACCTATATGATTTCTCTTTTTTAACATTTTTTTGTAATATTTATTAATTTTGGCTTCACTGGGTCTTTGTTGCTGCTGGAGGGCTTTCTTTAGTTTCAGTGAGTGGGTGCTCCTTTCTAGGAGCGATGCTCAGGATTCTCACTGCAGTGGCTTGTCTTGTGGAGCCCATGTCCCTTGCCTTATCAGGCAGATTCTTAACCACTGGACCTCCAAGGAAGTCCTCACCAATTTGATTTCACTAAAATAATTCCTATGCTATTTCCCTGGGTGGTAGCTGTGATTATTAATAAATGTTATTGGACTGTTTGGGGCTTGGTGAAGAATCTGTCTTCCAATGCAGGAGACACAGGAGACGTTGATTCAATCCCCGGGTCGGGAAGACCCCCGGGAGTAGGGAATGGCACTCCACTGCAGTATTCTTGCCTGAAAAATCCCACGGGCAGAGGAGCCTGGTGAGCTACAACCTCTGGGGCTGCAGAATTAGACACGACCTAGTGACTGAGCACACCCATAGGACTAGTTGGCATAGAGTAGAGCGAGAGGAAAGAACAGTGATCTATCAGCGACTAGCCAAAGAAGTGAGTACCAGGCCCAGGTCGTGAAAGAAATAGCCAAGGTAATTAGACAGAAGATGATAAATTCATATATCTCAACATTTCAGAATTTCAATTGAAAATGTGAAGCAGAAGTTGAATTTATACAAAATTATCAAAGTCAGAATGACTCTTGTGGCAAATGAGAATTAGTAAGTAAAGTGAAGTGTGAAGCTTCCAGGAAAACACATGCAGAAATGGTCTAGTTACCAGATGGGATAAAAGCAAAAGAAAGCTTTGAAGTCTAATATGAAAAAAGCCCATTTCCTGAAGGTAACAATATATTATTTACATAGTTCTTCAGTATGAACCATTGAAGGCATATTTTTTTTCTTCCACAACGGTAAAGATAATTCCATATTGAACATCATATCCTTTTGGGGGGTAGAGAGGGAGATGTTAGCCAGCGATCTAGCTGCATGCAAGATCTTAGTTCCCTGATCAGGGATTGAATCCATGGTCCTGCAGTGGAAGCCTGGTTTTAACCACAGGTCAGCCAGTGAATTCTGAAGGTCTGTATCTTATCTTGCATTCAGTTCAGTTCAGTCGCTCAGTCATGTCCGACTCTTTGTGACCCCATGAACCGCAGCACGCCAGGCCTCCCTGTCCATCACCAACTCCTGGAGTCTTCCCAAACTCATGTCCATTGAGTTGGTGATGCCATCCAGCCATCTCATCCTCTGTCGTCCCCTTCTCCTACCCTCAATCTTTCCCAGCATCAGGGTCTTTTCAAATAATTCAGTTCTTTGCATCAGGTGGCCAAAGTATGGGAGTTTCAGCTCCAACATCAGTCCTTCCAATGAACACCCAGGACTGATCTCCTTTAGGATGGACTGGTTGGATCTCCTTGCAGTCCAAGGGATTCTCAGGAGTCTTCTGCAACATCACAGTCCAAAACCATCAATTCTTTGGCACTCGGCTTTCTTTATAGTCCAATTTTCACATCCATACATGACTATTGGAAAAACCATAGCCTTGACTAGGTGGTTGGCAAAGACTAGACTAGACTTTGTTGGCAAAGTAATGTCTCTGCTTTTTAATATGCTGTCTAGGTTGGTCATAACTTTCTTTCCAAGGAGTAAGCGTCTTTTAATTTCATGGCTGCAGTTACCATCTGCAGTGATTTTGGAGCCCCCCCAAAATAAAAGTCAGCCACTGTTTCCACTGTTTCCCCATCTATCTGCCATGAAGTGATGGGACTGGATGCCATGATCTTAGTTTTCTGAATGTTGAGCTTTAAGCCAACTTTTTCACTCTCCTCTTTCACTTCATTGAGAGACTCTTTAGTTCTTCTTCACTTTAGTAGACCATAAAAGTGTTCCCTGACTGAGTGAAATGTAATGTAATGTAATGATGTCTCAGATGTAGTGGCATGTCTGCATGCGTGCTAAGTTGCTTCATTCGGGTCCGTCTCTCTGCAACCCTGTGGACTGTAGCCCACCAGACTCTTCTGCCCATGTGATTCTCCGGGTAAGAAAACTCAAGTTGATTGCCATGTCCTCCTCCAAGGGATCCTTCTGCCCCAGGAATTGAACCTATGTCTGCTGCAGCTCCTGTATTGCAGGTGGCTTCCTTACTGCTGACCCACCAGGGAAGCCCTAGATATAGGGGATTAGACACCAAATCTGGAATAAAAAATTTTGTATCTTGAGTGTCAGCTCTGCCATTTACTAGTTCAGAGACTTTGGATAAGCCGTGGGCTTCCCTGGTGGCTCAGATGGGAAAGAATCTGCCTGCGGTGCAGGATAAGCCATGTTCTCTCAGGCTCAGTCTCCTAGGTAAAATAGGAATTATTTCTAATATAATGTATACAATAATTATAGTTATTTTAAATTTATTTTACATCAGGATTCTCACAGAGGATTCAAAGTCCAGTAAGACATGCTCCCTGCCACTCAGAGGTCTAGTGGGTGAAAGAGAACTGTAGACAAATAAATCCAATGGTTAACAATAAAGGAACATCAAAGGAATCATTGTTTTTCTTTGTGTCTCTGCATGTGTGTGTACCTCTGAGCTGTAGAAATTAGAAAAAAAAAACAAAAAAACTTTGTTTTATAAGAAAAAGAACAGTAAGAATATTTTGAAAGTTGATATTTGTTAGTCCTGAAATGGAGCAGGACGCTATGATCCTTGGCACCACCCCGCACCGTGTCCTCTACCTGCCTTTTGTCTTGGATAACTTTAGTCAAAGAACAAGTTTAATCAGAGAAGTGAGAAATGCTGAAACAAAGGAAAACAGTCACAGGTGACTAACTGGTTATAATGTAGTCATTTAACACAGTCCAGGACCTTTGATTTTTCCCCAAGGGCTAATAGATAATATTCTGAGCCACATCCTGTGAGCTGTCTTATCGATACTAAAACACCAAGTGGAGAAGTTAATTACATGATAAGCAGGACATGAGCAGCCACAATTTCGAGAATTGGCTGCAAAGAAATGGGAACAAATGGACCCTGGAAATTGAGGAAAATGTAAAATACTACTATTTTAAATTCTACCATAAAGGAAAGTTGTGAGAAAAAAAACATTTGCTTTGGGTTTTTTTTTTAATGTCTCATGTAAAATATTAAATAAAATTCCACCAAAAAAATTTAAAAAATGAGGGGCAAGAGTATACAAGTCTATAATACAATCATATATCAGAGAACCTAAAAAGTATAAAATGAAGGAAAGAAAAATGAGTACCATCTGTTTGTTGCTGTTGTTGTTTAGTTGCTAAGCAGTGTCTGACTCTTTGCAACCCCATGGACTGTAGCCCACCAGGCTCCTCTGTCCAAGGTTATCTCCCAGGCAAGAGTACTGGAGTGGGTTGCCATTTCCTTCTCCAGGGGATCTTCCTGACCCAGGATCAAACCCTTGTCTCCTGCCTTAGTAGGTGGGTTCTTTACCACTGAGCCACCAGAAAAGCTTATAATATCTATTACTTGGCTCCATATGAAAAGAAACTGTATTGTTACTTTCATCTGGTTTTGCCCAGAATAGAAAAATTTGGTTTGACTCTCTAATGGCAAAATTACATTATTAGTTTATTTCAGTGTGGCATGTGGGATCTTACTTCCACAACCAGGAACCAAACCCACACATACCCCTTGCACTAGAAGCTTGGAGCCCTAACCACTGGACCACCAGGGAAGTCCCTATAATTTAAAGTTTGAAACCAGAAAGAGAACAGGATAAGCTATCTAGCTGAACCCTGTTGGGTTAACTCATAATTATATCCAGCAGTCCTTGTGGTGCTATCACACCTTTGTTAAATTCACCATCTTATCATTTGATTAAAATAAATCCCTGGTTCCAAATCAATATATAAATGAAGATCTGGTTTCTCTTCAGACACAAAGTAAAATATCAATGAATCCTCCACATGCAGAGCTTTTCTTTTGTCTATTACAGCCAAGGGCAAAGTGTTTTTTCTACTGCCCAATCCAAAACCCTTTTCTCAGACACAGACTGGCTTTCTAGTCCGTTGGAATTGCTACCACAGAATGTCATTTACATGTCTCTCCACAACGCAGGCTCAAGAGTTGAACATTCTCTTAAGTCCCTCTTTCTCACTGGTCTCAAAAAATACACCAGTCCCTTTTGCTTTTAGGAACTGGGGTATATTTAATTATTTTGTGGAAACAATATAAAGTTCCAGCCATCTCAGCTGAGGCAACAGATATGTGAGTGAAATAGCCATCTTGGTCCAGCAGTCTTCAGAAGACAAAAGCTCCAGTGTCTGTCCACCTTGCTGAGGCCAGTCAGCTCTCAACACCATAATAATTTGTTGTCCCAAGTCACTAAATTTATGGGTGGTTTGTTATGAAGCATTAGATAATGGAAACTGCTGACATGGACAACAGTGGGCAAGGGGTCAGGCAGTTTAGGAGGCAATTTTAATAATCTGGGTCATCTCAGTGCCTCTTGCTCAAGCTGCTTGCAAAGAACAAAAGAAAAGTTTTATGATCAAAATCGTCAATAATGGCCTACAAATGATCTTGCCTCTGCCTACTGCTCTGGCCTCTACTTATACCACTACAACAGTCTTTTTTTAAAAACCATTTTATTGGGATGTAATTCACATACCATCCAATTCCCTCCAAAGTATATGATTTAATAGTTTTTAGTATATTCACAGATACATGCATCCATGACTAGTTACTTCAGAATATTTTTATCACCTCAAAAAGGCACCCTGTATCCTTTAGCAATTACACCCTTATTCCTAGTTTCCCATTTCTCAACAGCTTTTCCCCAGTCCTAAGCAACCACTTACGTACTTTGTAATTTCCCTGTTCTGGCCACTTTATACAAATAGAATCATATAACATGTGGTCTTCTGTGACTGGCTTCACTTCTGTTGTAGCACGTTATCACTGCTTCATCCTTTTTATGGCTAATAGTCCATATATCACTACCCATTCATCCGTGACTTTTATTTCCACATTTTGGCTGCTATGAATGAGTCTATAAACATTCGTGTACAAATTTTTGTGAACATGTTTTTGTTTCTCTCGGGTCATTAGACTTGGTGGGTCGTATGGTAACTGAACAACTGCTACCGTTTTCCAAGATGGCTACACAATTTCACACTCCCAGTAGCGTGTAAGGGCCCTGATTTCTCCACATTTCTGCCAAGACTCCATCTACTACTTGTGAAGTGGTATCTTTTTTCCTTCTCCAACTTCTGTTGAGGTATTACTGACAAACACAATTGTATAATAAATGTACATTGTGTCTAGGATTACATTGTGAAAGCACCCAACTGCTTCTTTAAGTTCTACTCTCTTAGCAAATTTCAATTCTATCATGTAGCGTTTATGAACTAGAGTCCCATTGTCTTCAGACATCTTCGAAGTGTGAGGCAGTATCTCATGTTATATATATATATTTTTTCACGACCAGGGATGGAAGCTGGGCCCCTGCATTGGAAGTGTGGAGTGCTAACCACTGGACTGCCAGGGAAGTCCCTACGTGTTTCTACTTTTCATGTAGTTACCTGGCGGTTTTCTATGTCTTCCCTGAAGGAATTTCTATTTACATCCTAGGCCTATTTCTCAATTGGACTTATTGCCTGGATCCAAGTCCCTAACCAGATATGACCTGCAACTATTTCCTTCTGTTCTGTGACTTTTTTCACTTCTGTGTTCTTTGAAGAAATGTGATTAATTTTGGTAAACCCAATATGCCCATTTTTTGTTGAACACCTTTTCAGTATCATATTTAATAATCTCTTGCACAACTCAAAATTCACGAACATTTACCCATTTTCTAAATTTAATTTTATTCGGGCATTTAGGTGTTCAACACTTTAGTTGTTAATTAAATTAGCTTGGGGAATACCATGCTGTTATATCTTTAAATTCTTTTTTTTTTTTAAATTCTTTATTGTGTTGGTTTTGCCATACAATGACATGAAACCACCATGGGTTTACATATGCTCCCCCTCCAGAACCCCCCTCCCTCCTCCCTCCTGATTCCCTCCCCCTGGGACATCTCGGTGCACCAGCCCCAAGCATCAATCCTGGGCTGGCAATTAATTTCACATATAATTAACAGGTTTCAATGCCATTCTCCCATATCATCCCACCCTTGCCCTCTTCCAGAGTCCACGAGTCTGTTCTATACATCTGCGTTCCTTTTTCTGTCTCGCATGCAGGGTTCTTGTTACCATCTTTTTAAATTCCATATATATGCGTTAGTATAAATCTTTAAATTCTTAAAAACAGGATGTTTTCCTATTTGGCGCTTCAATTTCTTGAGTCTTTCCCCAGACCGCATGATTGCACTCATCTCACACTAGCAAAGTTAATACTCAAAATCTCAAAGCCAAGCTTCAACAGTACGTGAACCGTGAACTTCTGGATGTTCAAGTTGGATTTACAAAAGGCAGAGGAACTAGAGATCAAATTGCCAACATCCACTGGATCGTCAAAAAAGCAAGAGTTCCAGGAAAACATCTACTTCTGCTTCATTGACTGCCAAAGCCTTCGACTGTGGGTGGATTACAACAAACTGGAAAATTCTTCAGAGAGATGGGATTACCAGACCACCCAACCTGCCTCCTGAGAAATCTGTATGCAGGCCAAGCAACAGTTAGAACTGGACATGGAATAGACTGTTCCAAATCAGGAAAGGAGTACATCAATGATGCATATCGTCAATGATGCGTATTGATGTATTGCAGAGTACATCATGAGAAACGCTGGACTGGATGAAGCACAAGCTGGAATCAAGATTGCAGGGAGAAGTATCAATAACCTCAGATAGGCACATGACACCACCCTTATGGCAGAAAGAGAAGAACTAAGAGCCTCTTGATGAAAGTGGAAGAGTAAAGTGAAAAAGTTAGCTTAAAACTCAACGTTCAGAAAACTTAAGACCATGGTATCCAGTCCCATCACTATGACAAGATGGGCAAACAACGGAAGCAGCGAGACTATCTTGGGGGGCTCCAAAGTCACTGAAGATGGGGATTGCAGCCATGAAAGTAAAAGATGCTTGCTCATTTAAGTTATGACAAACGTAGACAACATATTAAAAAGCAGACATTACTTTGCCAACAAAGGTCCATCTAGTCAAAGAAAGCTATGGTTTTTCCAGCAGTCCTATATGGATATGAGTTGGACTATAAAGCTGAGCACCGAAAACTGATGCTTTTGAACTGCGGTGGTTAAGACTCTTGGGAGTCCCTTGAACAGCAGGGAGATCCAGTCAATCCTAAAGGAAGTCCATCCTGATTTTTCATTGGAAGGACTGATGCTAAAACTCCATACTTTGGCCTCCAGATGCAAAGAATTGACTCATTTGAAAAGATCCTGATGCTGGGAAAGACTGAAGGCGGGAGAAAGGGAAGACTAAGTATGAGATGGTTGGGTGGCATCGATTCTATGGACATGAATTTAAGTAGGCTCTGGGAGTTGGTGATGGACAGGGAAACCTGGTGTGCTGCAGTCTATGGGGTTAAGAGTCAGACACGTCTGAGCAACTGAACTGAACTCTTTTCCTCCTCTCATTCCCCGACCTCAAGTATGTCTGGAACTTCTTTAAATTGGGCTGTTGGGTCTCCACTGTGGCACAGGCATGCGATTCTCTTGTCGCTGCACATGGGCGCTACAGCTCACAGGCAGTCGCTCACGTGGAATCAAGTTCCACAACCAGGTGTTGAAACTGCATTCCCTGCGTTGGAAGATGGATTAAGACCCTGATCACTGGGGAAGTCTCTCGACCCATTTTAACATCAAAGATGGAAGGCATGCAAAACATTACATGCCTCATACACAGAAAACCTTGTGGACGTGCTCTCAACTTATGCATCACTTCCCACATACACTTAAAAAATAGCAACTAATCAATACACCTTGTAAGGCAGGGCTTCTTATTTAACCCTATTATAGCATGAGGTTGAACAACCTGTCAAAATATAATAGCATATTAAAAAGCAGAGAAATTTCACAAAGGTCCATACAATCAAAGCTGTTTTTCCAGTAGTCAATATATGAATATGAGCTGAACCATGCTGATGAACTGATTATCAAAACTATGGTGCTGAAGACTGAGTCTCTTGGACAGCAAGATCAAACCAGTCTATCCTAAAGGAAATCAACCCTGAACATTCATTGAAAGGATTGATGCTAAATCTCTAATACTGTGGCCACCTGATACGAAGAGCCAACTCACTGGGAAAGACCCTGATGCTAGGAAGGGAGCAAGAAAATGAGATGGTTGGATGGCATCATCAACATGAGTTTTTTGAGCAAACTTCAAGAAACAAGGACAGAGAAGCCTGGTGTGCTGCAGCCCATGGGGTTGCAGTTGGGCCATGACTCAGCAACTGAACATGTAACTTGTCAAAAAAAGTTTAAAAATTATTTTTAATATATACCTCACATTAATTTGGTGTGAAACAGTCCTTTAACAGCTTGTCAAATTGTAATGAGTTTCAAGAATGAAGGGGATAAGCAGATTTTATAGTAAATTACAGCAGTTGTTTCCCTTACACTTAACAGGTGATCTGAGAATTTGCCCATTACACTGTATATAAAATTCAACTCCACTTTACAGAAATTGCTACTCGAGACAACCAAAACATGGTATTTGGAAACATGCAATTCAGTCTGTTACTGAAATAACACCCAATTATTCATAACCATACTTTTTGATAATCCTGTTGCAATACACACAAGTGGTATACAACTGCTTTGATGTTCAGTCACCAAGTCGCATTACAATCTTTTGTGACTTTGCTATCTCATGGACTGTATATATAGCACACTAAGCTCCTCTTTCCATCATCTCCTGTAGTTTGCTCAAATTCATGTCCATCTAAATCGGTGTTGCTATCTCTCATCCTATGCCACCCCTGTAGCAATTAACAATTGCCAATCACATGGTAACTCCAAGACTTACGAAGACTGAAGGCAATTTTTTCTTTTTAAGGCCATACTGGGCAGCAGCATATGAGATCTTAATTCCCCAATCAGGACTCAAACTTGTGCCCCTTGCACTGGTCCACTCGACAGCCAGGGAGGGGAGTCCCTGAAAAGGCGATTTTTATGATACTGACAGCTAAATCCATGAATAAGTAAGGGCTTCAGCTTGATTAGTAATTAAGAGGCTGAAGCAGCTTTGCCAAAAAAGCCTCAAGAAATAAAAGTCCTGAGTTATACAATTTGTTTTAAACTTGTAAGATGGAATGACTTCTTCAATGCCACTGAGAAATAAGTTGCTGACACTTATGGAAAATTTGAAATGTCTTTATTCAACAACAGGTTGATTCCTCTCTCTGCAGTTCTCCTCACCAGTTTTCAAGACACAGTTCACATGGTCCTGTCAATCAAAGGAAACAATTATCCAAAAGTGGCAATAATCAGCTATCAAGGTCTCAAATATTTATCCATCAAGTAAACTTTAATCAAGGAATGTGGCAGAAGTATTTGATTATCTTTAGATAAATAAGGGTTAAGCAGCACAAATAATTTTAATACCAGACTCACCTACCAAGGTTATTAAATTTTATTTCCATCTTCTACAAGAACTTTTAGTTACAACCAAACTCTTAAAAGGCAGATCTCTTCAAGACACTCCATTAACTGGCACCCTCTGGTGGCTCGGCCAGTAAAGAATCCAACCCCAATGCAGGAGACCCAAGTTTCATCCCTGGGTCAGGAAGATCCCATGGAGAAGGTAATAGCAACCCACTCCAGTATTCTTGGCCTGAGAAATCCCATGGAAAAGGAGCATGGCAGGCGACAGTCCATGGGGTTGCAAAGAGTCAGACACAGCTGTGCAACTAATACTTTCTAAGGTATAAGACAAAGCTCTGTTTTCCCATTTCTGTTTAAAATTCAACTGAATTAAAATTCAACTGATTATGATAGCCCTTTATACTTAAGTGATACCATGAACAAATGCAATTTTTATTACATGAGACAGGTAAGTTCCTGTCTACAGCCCATTTTGTAAAAAAAAAAAAAAAGCTTTATTGGAACACAGTCATTGTCCATTTGTCTACATAATGTCTATGAATGCTTTTTAGTCAGAAAAGCAGAGCTGAATTGCCCTTTAAAATTGCCAACCCTCTAGATTTTGTTTTCCATCTATTCTACTCCATCTACTCCACAATTTAACTATCTGGATGAAAAATAGGAACTTCAAATCTTCTGAATCTTCCTCTGCATTGCTGTATGGATGCAAAGGTAAATATAGCTATATATATTTTTATTAAAAACTTAAGTCCCTGTTTTTCCTGAGGCTTTAGCCAAACAAGACTAAAAAAAACAAGGCCTATCACATCTCAGAAGACTAAAAAAAAATTAAATGTTTAAGTAAATGTTATAAAAACATACTTGCTACAAAAAAGTTTTAACATAGAAAAAATTAAAATGAGATATCCACATAAGTAGTTACCCAAGATTCCTTCTGAAGGTAACTTTTTTCGATGTGGACCATTTTTAAAGTCTTTATTGACTGCTTTTGTTTTATGCTCTAGTTGTTTGGCCCCCAGGCGTGTGGGATTTTAACTCCCGGCCAGGGATTGAACCCTCACCTCCTGCAATGGAAGGTGACGTCTTAACCACTGGACCTCCAGGGAAGTCCCTGAGGATAGTTTAGATTTAAGAATCTCAACTTACCTTGAGACTTCATCAGTCTAACAAGTTGTGGCTTTCCTTCTTGTATAAGCTCATGCTGTGTGACGTCTTGAAAACTTACATCCACCTATCATTAAAATATAACTTGGTTATAACAACATATTTGGCATATCTTAAACATTTTTGAACTGATTTGTAACATGTACACTTTATTCTGACATCAACAGGTACATATTTTGGCATAGGTTTGGATTTCAATATTGGTTTGGTTTTTTTTGGCTATGGGCTTCCCTCATGGCTCAGACAGTAAAAAGAATCCACCTGCAAGGGAGAAGACCTGGGTTGGGAAGATGTCCTGGAGAAGGGATGTCTACTTCAGTGCTCATGCCTGGATAATTCCATGGACAAAGGGGCCTGGCAGACTGAAGTCCATGGGTTGCAAAGAGCAGGACATGGCTAAGCAACTTCATTTTCATGCTTCTGTTTGGGTAAGACCTGGGCACTGCAGGGTGCATCTACTGGGAAAAGTCTGCATCACTAAGTGCCCCCTGAAGCGCAAACCCATGCTGTTCAAGGGTCAAATGTACCAAGGAATTCTCCCTACCAGTGACACAACAATTGTTCTTCAAAATTTATAATGGAAAAGCAATCTCAAGATTTCTGAATTGGTCCAAAGTTAGAGTACCACAAATTACAGTATTTCTCCACAAATTCAAGCCTTTTCTGCTCTAACTCCATTTTTTTCTTCTATTGTTTAACATTTTTGTAATAAATATTCCCAGCTGTTTCTCTTTCCAACTTATACACACCCACACACATCTATTTTAAAAAACCAAAATACAGGGGTATCAAGAGGTGAACATCTTAAAAATCAAATAGCTTTCACCCCACACAATTAAATCAAATCATTTAACCATTAAATAGAAACCAAACCCCAAATCCTTAATAGGTAGACTTTCAAGGAAGCTTACTTCAAGTCAATGAGTACTCCAGTTATCAGCCAACATCAATCATTCTTACCTAAAGAATAATAAGAAAAAGTTAATATAAAAGACAAGGGCATTAAGATTTGAAATGCTAGTTAATTTCAAAATTTAAAGAGTAAAATTGCAGAAACAAAGATGGGGGGGCAAGTTACAGCATAAAAAATAGGAAGAAACTTCATGGTGGGGGGTAGAATCTAAAATCATTCTGATGTAGCAGTAGACACCTGAATTAGTATGAGAACTGTATCTTCTTTGTATTTACAAAAACCTAACTGCATTTTCACCAGTCTGAGCACAATGAAGTTTGACTGCAACCCAAAATATACTATCCCTTATGTGAAGGTATGTGACAACGTTTACCTTACCAAATGAGTTTTAACATCGGCTCTTTTCATATAAAAGCACATACCCTGCTCCCCACCAAGTATGTCTTCCATTCTCAGGTGGACTGACCACCTTCAGAGTCCTCCAAGAGTGCCCTCCCCATTCCACAGTACACAACAATGCAGTGGTTATCCTGCAATCCTATGTATTTGCCTCATTCTTTCCCTCTTAAGTCCTCACTGAGTTTTAAGTTACGGCAGGGAAGCTATGCCTTATCAGGACAGCAAGGAACCTGAGTTTTTCTGAGGGAGAAGACATTCACCTTCACTATAAATGCCTGGCAGAGCCACAGTGCACAAAAACCAGAAAGATCAGCCTTAATCCAAATTCCAGGTTTTTCTTCCTCCCTGATTATCAGAGACTGCCAAGGGTATATGAAATAGTTCCCTGTTGCACATGTACCATCCATAAGGGATACTATATCGTTTTGCATTCTTCCTCCATTCTCCAGATTACCCTATTCTGCATCCAGCCCCTTTTTCACCCTTTGAATAAATCTTTTCAGCACTGGTGTTCAAAAGCAACATTTATGTTTGAAGGTTTACCAACAACTGTGTGATTTCCACAGTTGAGTCTTAAAAATTGCCAATCATTATCTAGCAGCAATGACAGATGATTAGGAGCAGCCAAATCCTCTGAATTCTTTCCCTAACAGGCAGCCATTTGAGAACTGCGCTAGCTGACAGAGCACTGAAACGTTATCAGCTAAAGCCCAAACCAAATAAAGGCCCAGAACAAACATCCCAGCTCTCTAAAACCTATCCAAAATCATTAATGTTAAGGCAGTAAATGCAGGACTGTGGATCATGTCACTGCAGCTGACAATGATTAACAATAAGAAACATGCAACCCCCATTTAGGTTAAAAGTCCAAAACTAGTCACACGCATCTCTCTATCGAGAAAAATGAGACTATTGTGCATTCTTTGTAGGTTTTGCAACCTTATATGAAGAGCACCCATTGCATTTCTTTCATAAAGCACCGGTGGTATCTATTCCCAAGGGCCTAACAGTACGAAAATGCATTCTGGCATCACACCTCTGAACTTTTGACCATTGTCATTAAAAATAATTTTTGTTTGTAATAAGAAAAGACTATGAAATACAATGCAAGCACCTGGGATATATTTACTAATGAAGCCCGTTTATCCCGTTTTTTGACTGATTTTTAAAAAGACCCTCTGCACTAAAATTCACAAATTACAGCTACATACAAATTGAAACTAGTAAGAATCAACTTAAGTCACAGGTTTCTCATTGAAAGTGCAAAAGCCTATTCATCTTGAAATAAGCAGAATGAAGCAAAATTACCCCCCAACCCAATGATGTCCATATATTAAGTACATTCTCTCAAAAGTGCTATTGACTGTTAAGAAATAAACCTGATCTTTTATTTCTAAACAATCACTGAGCCACGGTAGCCAAATGTTGGCTACCAACTTCATGGATTATGCCATAGGAAAACCCCATCAGAATTGCATGCCAATTTCGTGACACTGTTGTCACTAATACTGAGCATTATGTTTGATGTACATTGTATTACTAACACAGAGCTAAACTGGTCACCATTTGTTCTTTCATCTATCAGGAGTCAAGTCATTTGGTTGAATGGACTACATATTAAAGTTACAAGTCTGTCCCCACCATGTGAACTGCTTGCCAAAGAGCAAGCAATTTTTCTTGATACAAAAGAAATTCTCGTAAGAGTTTTGCCAACATTTATGGAAGTAAACCAAACTTTCCAGTTACAGAGCAGAAAACATTGTACATGAAAGCTATTTCTCATGCATGCTAGCTAAAAATCAGTTCATAGACCAATGTTCAGTTGAATTGAGGTCTGGAACAACTGTAGATGCAAAGCTTAAATCCTAAACAACAAAGAGGGTGCTTTTGAAGACTTACTATTTTGGTAATTGAACAGTTTGGATTGCAACATCTCATCCCTAAAAAGCTAAGGGAACCCAATTCAAAAAGCTACCCTGAACATTTGCAGTTATCCTACAGAATACGACGAAGTCTTACAATTGGGAAATGATTCCCAACATGTAGTCAACAGGCAAGTCAACATGCCACACCATCTCCCCCAGGTTTAGAGTACAGACATACTTAGACAGATCACAGAACTTGAACTATTGGTGTTAGATTCCCATCTATGCCCCCAGTTAGTGACAAAGCTGTTCCCATGGAGCCCATTTAAAAAATGTTCAGATCACATTGCAAAAAAAACCCTGAACTTTTAGTTTTAATTCACTCAACCCTATGGAGTAATAACCGAGATTACACTCTGAAATTGATATTGCTGACCTATGGGGAGGTCAGTATGCTATAACAGAAACTAATTGTCACATGCTATATACAGTCTGTGTCAAGATGCTAAAAGCACTCTACTTTACAAATATGGTATGGTCCCCTCCCCCACACCACTGATGTGTTTCATGTTATCTTCAGTTACGATGCAACTAAAAACCACACAACTGAATCAGATACGTACCAAATAATCAAGTTTGCACTTTTTATCTGAGAACTGCAACAGCACTGAATTCTGCCTGACAAATTACAGCTCTAAACCCAAACCCACACAGTTTTGATATAAGCTAGCTTTATCATA
This sequence comes from Antilocapra americana, assembly GCA_007570785.1. Classification (NCBI taxonomy): domain Eukaryota; kingdom Metazoa; phylum Chordata; class Mammalia; order Artiodactyla; family Antilocapridae; genus Antilocapra; species Antilocapra americana. The sequence continues at coordinate 2,224,422 of ML662451.1, read as the reverse complement.
CACGTGTTAGGTGCTGCACTGTAATTTCATTGTCAGAAGTATGATGTCAGAATGCCCACGGAATAAAAGTACATAGCAAGTCACCAAGTTAGATTATATTGCTTGTTACCTACCTGTATGCAGTCGGCAATGAGAATCTCGGAGCAAGCAGGAATACTACATCCGGGTCCTAATGTCCATTGCCATTTGCGGTACTACGTTCCTCACAGTTACGCACTGCAGAAATGCTGGCTAAATGCAGTTATGTAGCAGGCCACTACTTTGATAGTGCACAATTGCAGTCCAAGAACACCAGAAAATATTCCGCCACAAACTTAGTGGCTAGCCCAAGAAAAGCCAAGTATCTAAATTTTCATCTGCCATGATATGCCACTTACAAAAATTGCACAGGCGTAACATTACAATTTCCCAAATCATCATCTATTTATATTAGTGATGATAATGCATCTAATAAAGAGTGGTGGGGTTTACAGTACTTCTAAGAGGTTTAATTAGTGTTTTAAGTGAAGAGGATTATGGTTTCACTAAACATGAGCCAATGGGTTAAGTTTCTAAGGTACCTATTAAATACACTGGGATCTCTTAGAGAATGCAGTTTTTAAAGATAAGGAGCAATAAGAGGAGCAGTTAGTTTAAAAACAATTAAGTGTTCCTCTTAAAATTATGAGAGAAAGTGGAGAAGAGGAAATGGGGTCAGGTGGTTTCTTTAAATGAGAAGAATGGCCAAAATCCTTCTGAACTACTACCTTCCCTTTCCCATCCCATGTTTCGTAAATCAGCTTTTAGGAATCTACTTTTCAAGATGATTTAAATTCACATTAGGCTATCATATACATTGCAAGACTTGTTGAAAGTCTGAGTAGCTTACAACCCTTGATACACTGCTATTTCAGTGATAAAAGTCAAAACTTAAGTTAAAACTAAGCAACATTATTTGCTAAACAATGTTTAGCAATTGTACACAGTAAGGCTATCAAAACCACAACTTTCAGGAGATTATCCATTAGCATCCTTCACCACTCTTCAAAGGTAAAGTACTACGAAAAGCTTATTTTAGGGGTCTGTGCCAGCATCCCTTACAAAGAAAGGCATGTAATCTGAAAAATAAACTGAAACATTAATTTTATAGGCAGATTTTCCCATTTTCCCACCAGCCCCCACCCACACATTCAAGTTCACCCTCTGTGGGTGTCCCATGAACACCCCTTATTTTCTTATCATTAACGGAGTCCCTACCATACAACTCAAATTGTAATGGACTCCTTTCAAATCAAGACCCTTGTTTCCAGTACAGAAAATCTCATACATTATCACCAATTAATGACTTGGGACAAAACTTCCTATAATTATGGTAGAACTACTCATTTCCAAGTGTCTTGGTAAGCAGTAATAATGAACATTTTCTAATGAGATTCTCTCCCTTAATTAGCACACCAGGTACCTGTCAGTCACACAACCAGAATTTGGTGGCATGCCTTTATACTCCACTAGTGTTTTAGTATTAACAGGTTTCCTATGCACAGTGCTCAATTGTTTCAACTATAGGTTTCCCTTTGTACTCAGGCACAATACTAAACTTACTTCAGCATTTAAACAAAGATTTGATTTAGAATTTTACTTTTGCCAATTAACACTAAAAGAGGTGAAAAGGAGGAAGACACATTCCATAGTAAGAGTTCTATAATGTACAAATTTGAATGGAAACATAGCTAAAATCAAAGCCAAACCATTCAATTACTTTACCTACTACTTGTAGGAAATTGTTCCTCTGCTTATATATACACTGGGAAAACAGGTGTTCCCAGTGTACTAACAGACACCAGTAACAAACTATTTTATTAATAAGTCTCTGATGGAAGGAGAGTCAATGAAGTTGACGTGAAACTGACAACACCATCGAAACACTCCAAAAGCTTTACAGTGGGAAGGATCATCTGTGCTGTGTAGCACGAGCAACTCTCCAGATTTTGTGCCACATCAAAAGCAAACTATGAAAAACAAAAATGTTTCATAAGAATGGTTCTCTGCAACCCTGTTATTAACAGTCACTACAAGCTCTTAGAAAACAGAATAGGTTTTTTCATAGTCCTACAGATTTTGCCCAATAGAAGTAGCACAAAGAGATGTAAAAGAGTACAAGTATATACATTTCTAACCTACTTTATGATTAACTATACCTTATTTTTGAATTGAATTATTCACACTAAACTCCACCTTTATAAATCACTTAAAAGTAATACATGAAAAGGCTTCATGTTTAACAATCTTTAATTCAAACGTGAAAGTTCAATACAAGCCGTTTGTAGGGCTTGGGACTTGTTTTTTAAAAAACAAGAATGGAGGAATGCAACAAATGATCTTTCCACTTTTTCTTCAGAAACTTAAGAATAGATCATAGGGCCATTAAAGATCCATTTAAGTCATACCCACGTTCTCCCCCTACCAATAGTCTTACACCCATTCCATAATCTTCATACACATTCCTGAATGAAGATTTACAGTTCAGCTTTGCTTACATAGCCATTTAAAAATACTCAGCACCAGCTTGCTTCCTTGCCAAACAAATCATGAAACTACTTCAATAAGCATTTCTTCTTTTTAAAACAAGGGGGTATTTATAAGTAGAAAGCAATACTTAGCCTACAAATAACATTTCCCAGAAATGGCATATTGCCATTCAAAGGCCTAGACACTCTTATGCTTTCCAAGTGGAATACCTAGCCTAATGTGCATAGAAGCATGAATGGCAAAGTTGAAGATCAATATAACTATTTTTTCTATTTATTTGAAGCACAGTAAAAAAAAAATTGGTACACTTTGGAAATTCAGTGGCACAGGTACACTGCCGTAACTTGAGGGACATTATACAGTTTAAAAAAAAAAGGAAAAAAAAAGGAAAAAAAAATTCCCCTGTTGCAAACACTGCATTACATAATTTTACCTGCCCCAACAGACCATTTACAAATATTAGGTCAATAAACTGCTAACATCCATAAAAAGGTTGCTTTCTTACTAAAATGCAAGAATTTAAAAGATTGGTATCTAAACAAGAAAAGACAAAAACAAACTGGAATGAAAGCCTAGATATCACATCTAAAATCGGGGTTTTTTGTTTGGGCCTTCATACTCTTCTCTCCCTCTACCATATCCTGCCGGAGTTCCAGGCCCCATTCCTCTAGGACCCTGTCCACCCACAGGCCCCGCACCTCCCTGCCCAAAGCGCTCAGTACGCTATTGGAACAGTAATTAACAGTTCATTATATGTAGTTGATGTCCATGTGTGTTAAATAAATATTTTAGAAGGTTCCGTAGTCAACGTTCGTCGATACAATCACCAATGAGTCGATCCACAGGTACCGGGAACATAGAAAGGAAAAAAGGGTAATTTGAAAATTAGTTTACGATAATACATGCCTTGTGGTATGTTCCCACTTGAGCCATTCTCATACACCTGTTTCAAAGAATAGATCTTCCCTGTAGTGCTAAAAAATTTAAGAATTAGTGCAGATGTGAAAACCCATTCCAAAATGAGTTTTAAGAAATTTCACATCAGATTAACCCACTGAAAAGCTTACAAACTTCTCACTTTCAAGGTCTGAACAGGAAATTTAATTTCCACGTAAGCCTAACAAGCCCAACCAGACAGATTCAATTCACTCAATGAAGTGACAAAGACCTACTCACCAGTTAGTGGTATGTGCTTTCAAGATCTTAAGACACATCTGCTAAGTTGCAGAAATCTTAAAAGGTTCAAAGTTTTTAATAAAATGCTACCAGACTACAAAAAGAAAAAGAATAGAAGACTAATAGGTTTAGTCACTTAACCAGCACAGTAATTTGATTTAAAAGTGTTGCCATATTCACTCCAAGTATATCACAGCCATCACTACATAAAACCAGAGAAATTATGTTCACAGTACTGTTCTTTATAGTTGCAAATTAACTGAATATACAGCCCACCCTCATAGCAGCCCAACTTTTCATTTTCCCTTATGTCTGTGCAAAGTCCAGATAATTATGATTCCGTGTTTTGGGTGTCTCCCAAGCAGCATTAACACCAAGCTTAAGTGACTGCAATAAAGCAGGGCTTTATTCCATCTAGTTTTAGGTTAATTCTAGTCCTAGAAACCTATGATCCCAAACAGAGTAACCCTACAGACATGCAAGCACAGCAGCCTGAACTACCTTTCAAATTCATATAAAGCAGACCAATTATTATGAGTATTGCTCAAAACAAAACCCCCAAACAGAACAAAAATCCAACAAAACCCCCCAGAAATTAAAAAAGGCATCAGGGTTTAAAACTATTACAAATAACTTCAACATGCTTCCTACAAAATTCTAAAGGACTACTTAAGACTAAATCCTATTCCTTCAAACTCTTTCAAAATCCTAACGATTTTAGGTTTTCAGCGCATTGTATTATCTCAAAAAGGTGAAAAGGAAATTAGGGGGTTTGTTACCACATCATCTTAGAACCCAGGAGTGACACATCACAAGGACTATAGAATCTGAACTGTGGAAACATTGCGTCAAATTAAGTTACAAATCTGATGTGTAACCTACATCTATTAGGAAGCATATAACCAAAATATAACCCATGTTATTTTAAAAATTCATTTTGAAGCTAACTGCTACATTTAACCCTCCAACTATTTGACTCTAATCTTCAAAGCCTTAAGTAAATGAGGCCCCATTCTAAATCCTTGTCATTTGTAAAACGAATCTAGTGAGCTATATGCTGCACCTTCTCTCCTTTGCCAAAAGACTGTAGATGAACTAATTAGATTCAATTCAGTTGTGACAAAGCACTTTTCTCCAAACCCACCTCTACAGCCAATATTCAGTTCTTCTAAGCATTGTAAAATCCCGATATCACCACTCAGACCAATTCTCTTGGTTGTTCTAAAGGATCCTGACAGGCTATCTGTACAGCTAGAATATGACACCATCAAGAAGATTCAGATCAAATGCACACAACTAGTATGCTGAAAAATAACAGTGACTTTTGCTATTCTGTAGCAAAAGAGAGATGTCCATTTATTTTAGAAAGTACACCTAGAGACAGGCCCAACAGGAGGGAAACGACGAGTCCGAAGACTAACAATTCCCTTTTCATGGATAAAGTCACACCAAATGTAGGTCAAAGTCCTACACATTGCTAAAACATGCCTAAGGCTATAAGCTACAAACAAGTCTGATTCACACTTATGGCAAATACCAGCTTAATGAATGACAGCTTGCCATCTGATTACTCTCACTTGGATGTAGAATAATCAGTAGTATCTAACATTTAGAATTTGGATTTGCCATGAACTATTGTGCAGAAGTACACAAGCAATATAATGAAAAGCACCTAAGTCTACTTATTGCCAAAGATAACTCCAACATACTACTACTAACAGTATCGACTTTTTGTTGGCAACCTTATCAGGTGAGGTTACCACATTGAGTTCTTCTATGTTGCCAAGGTATTCATCAATATTACGGATTTACACGACAGGGGAACTAAAAGAAGTCCAGTCACCTACTTAAAAAACAAAAACAAAAAAAACACACACACGTAAGTTGTGAGAATGAGAATTTCCTTTTGAACTATGTCCCACAAGATACATTACCATGTCGCTTCCCATCATGGAACCACTCATTGTTGCCGGTGGAACTCCAGGATTAGCTTCATAACCTATGCCACCACCACCACCTAGAGGTGGAAATTTCTGGCCTCCTGAGCCATAGGGATCTGGGAAACAAAAATGCTGGTTACCACTCAACCAAGTTAATATTCTTCATTAGTATTACTACTTTAGTTTTCATTCTTACCTCCCATGTTCATTGCTCCTCCACCACCCATTCTCATGTCTCTTTCTCTCTGAAATTTAAAAAAAAATTCCTTTCATACACTTGTACTAAACCCATACCAAGCATTCTTAACTACCAAGGCATTTCCCAAGCTTAACAAAAATTGTTTACAACTTAAAGAAAAGAACCAATTAGTCAATTTTTTAAAGACACCATTATCAAAAACCTATAAAGCAAGCTTCTTCCTAACCAATGAAATCTTTTGGCCCACCGAAGGAGAAGGTAAAACTCAAGGCACATCAATCATAAACACTTGAGTTAAAAAGAAAAAAAAAAAAAAAGGGCAGAACAGCTACCATGTGAAAAGTGGTATTTAACTGAATAAAACTGCACCCTAGGTATCCACAAATTCTGCAGAAAACTCTGATTACATTGCAAGTTTACTTACTGGATCCATATAGCCCATCCGACTATAACTTTCCTCTCTTTGGCGTCTCATCTGTTCTTCCATCTCACGTTGACGAATCATCATCTCTTCTTCCCTCCTACGTCGTTCTTCCTCTTGCCTGGAAATATCCATCAAGTATGAAATCAAAAGCTTTTTATGCACATTAAAAAAATTCAACTTGGAGGAAACTAGTTTACTTAAGAGCATTACAGCAAAGGCAAGGTTGGGACAGTGACTAAGGAAAAATGCCCTAAATGTATTCCAGCAAAGTAAATGAACCATATAACAGATATCTCTATTTTGCAATTTAAGCACTAAACCAACACTGACATAGTATTTAACATCTCTGTACCTCAACTGACTCACCTGCCAAATTTAGGTACACAACACTGAAAGGTTTAACAAAACTGTACCTCAATTGCATTTCTTTACGTTTCTGCATTTCTTGATTGTGTAGTTCTTCCATGCGTCTTAATTCTTCCTGGCGTCTCATTAGATCTGAACATTGGAAAATTTTGTTTTAGATTCACATTAACAAATTCTAGTAAGTTCAAATGGCAAAAGATCCTACTGGCAAAATTCAGAAGCATTTTACCTTGACGCAAAAGATTTGCCTGATGCTCATGATAGGCATCTTCCATTTCACTTTCCAATTTGTCTTTTGCATCTTTCATGTTTTTTTCAACCTGTTCCCGCTGCTGTTTCTCCATTTCATCAAGGGACTTCCACCGCTGAGAATACTCATACTCAAATGTCCCATGCTGGGCAAAACGAGGAGGGGTTTCTCTCTCCCTGACAATATTTAAATATGAACCAATTTATGGATGCACACAAAAAACAGATGTCCCCTAAAAAACACTGGTCCTCCCACTGGCTTCGCACTTCTAATAAATACTGGAAGGCAAAAATTACCTTGATTCTTAGTATCTCTTTACAACGTTCCAGGATGATACTACACAGTAACATGGGCAATGAAGATCAATCCTACCCTCCTCACTGGCCTAATGCCACTTCCCAAGCCAAGTTTCAATTCAAAGAATATTTTTCCAACTCTGGAAAACCAGGATATCTACAACACATCTTAGCAACTGTTAAGAACAAAACAAGATTGCATATAAAATATACCTACCTCAGAAACAAACTAGGTATTTGAATAACTGCTTCAAAACCTCTAGCTTTCTAAACCTGAAATTTTCATTACACATATCTAAGATTTTGGTACATATTAAGCAAATCTGAAAAATTATCAAGTTCTCCGAACTTATGGTTGCTGAAGGGGAAAAGATAGTTAAGAGTTTGGGTAAGACATGTACACATTCCTATTTAAAATAGATAACCAACAAGAACCTACTGTACAGCACAGAGAACTTTGCTCAATGCTATATGGCAGAGAGGATGGGAGGGGAGTTTGGGGCGAATAAATACATGTGCTTGTATGGCTGAGTCCATTTACAGTTCACCTGGAACTATTTAACACTGTCAATCTGCTATACCCCAAACAAAATTAAAAGTTTAAAACAAAAAAATGAACACATTCTCCTTTATACTTTAAGAAATTGTTCTTACTTTTGATACATTGGATTCTTCTGGGCAAGTTTTTCAGGAAGACCGTCTTCATCATCTAACTGTTCAAGTGGTTCCACAATGACTGGACGAGGAGTTCTAACAACAAAAATGGTTCCATCTTAATTTCGTTCCAGCTTTATTGCAATTCCTTTATAAGTAACTAAACGAGTTACTAAGATAAACATAAAAACTTACGTTGTCAGTAAGAAAACACCTTCACTGCATCTTTCAAATGCTTTTCTTGCTGCTGGTTTAGAAGCAAATTCAACAATGCCTTTCCCTGTAGATCTTCCACGATCATCCACGATTACAACAGCCCTTTCAATAGGACCAAACTGGCTAAAGGCTTCTTCCAACAGTTCATTGGAAACATAAGGTGAAAGATTTCGAACAGAAAGGGCAGCAGCATGTGTGGCAAATCTAACCCGAAGCTGTCTGCCTCTCATGGGTGTATCATCAAGTTCAGCTTTAGCTATTTCAGCCAAAGCTCTAGATTCCTGCAAGCATCAAGACACACACTCAAAGTTAATGACCTCAAACTGGCTAATGCCCACCCTAAAATTGCCACAAGTCTAACCTCCAATCCTTTTCTGCCGGCTCAGTTCAACTTATCTCCAAGCAGTCTTCCCTGACACTTAGCCACCCAATTCCCCGCTTTAAACGCTATTATGCACTATACAGCAATTGCATCTCTTCTGTGAATGATGAACTTTATATAGTTGTTCGTTCAAAAAACACCATATAATAGTAAAAAAAATAATTCCACCAGAAAAAAGCACAAAACCCAAACTCACAAGCTTAATAAATCCAAATCCTTTGCCTTTGTTTATAAAAACTTCTCCTGGTTCTCCATATTTAGCAAAAAGTCTCTTGAATTCATCCTCCGTGATATCTGCAGGTAGATTTCCAACAAACAACCGACAACGCTGGGTGTAAGTTTTCTCTCCAGGCCTCCTCAAGAGTGACAAGTTGGCTTTAAACCCCTGATGAAAAAGGAAGTCTTCAGATACAAAGTACCTCTGCGAGTAGGAAGAAGCAATAGTCTTTCCCCCAAAACTGAGTATGTTACCAATGCAATTGGGTTGCTCTTCTGTTGCATTTAAAGATCGTACTACAGGCCTAACCGGACTTCCAAACTCATCAGTCGTAACATTAAAGAGCTTAAACCATCAGAAACCTCTTGTGAAGACAAGCCTCTCTAGAGCAGACTCTGTATCAGAAACCTCGTCAACCGTTTATGCCTGACGCCCCTGACAGCATCAAAACTAGAGCGGACAAAAATTTACAAGGGTGGAGGAGCATTAACAAAACGACTAAAACCCTGCTGTCAACGACGAAACCTGTGGCTACGCGTTCAGAGAAAAGCTCGCCCGATTTCGTCCACCCTAAACTCCACGCCAGGACCCGCTAGCTTCCACAGGGTCCATCCGACGTCCCTCAGGCCGCCCTTGGGCAGCCCGGGGGCCTCCCCGGGCACGCGGCCGGCGGCCCCGCGCCGCCCCCCTCCCCCCTCGCCCCGCCCACCCGCGCGCAGGCGCCCTTTCCGGCCTCCGACAAAATGGAGGGCGGGGAGGGGGGCCGCCGCCATCTTAGGGAGGCCGACGCGCGGCTCACGTTGACACTCACCTCAGAGTCCGAAATCTTCTCCTCGCTGCGGCCGCCGGGCCCCCCGGGCGGCGGCCCCTGGTGGTGCTGCTGGTGGTAGGGCGGGTGGTGCTGCCGGCCCCCGCGGGGCTCCCCGCCGCCTCGGTGCGGCGGCTTCGGGTGGCCGCCGGGCGCGCCTAGGCCCGGGCCGCCGCCGGGCTTCGGGCCGCCTGGCATTTTGCCGCCCTTGGGGCCGCCGGGTCCCGGGCCCTGCTTAGGCCCGGGCACCGGGCCGCCCGCAGGCGGGGGAGGCGGCGGGCCCCCGGCCTGAGGCGGGGTGGTGGGCACCCCACCGCTCGGCGGGGCCGGGGGAGGCGCCCCTGGCGGCGCCGAGGTGACAGCGGGCGGCGGGGTCGGCGTGGGCCCCGGCCCCGTGGGGGCCCCCGAGGCCGGGGGCGTGGCGGGCGGCGCCGAGCCGGCGGCCGGAGGCGCGCTGCCGACTCCGGGAGCCGAGCCGGGTCCCGGGGGAACGACGGACTTGGATGAGTCCTGAGGCGGCGGCGGCGGCGGCTGGTGCGGCGGCTGCGGATGGGGCGGCTGGTGCGGCGGCGGCTGAAGCGGCGGCGGCTGCTGTGGCGGCGGCTGCTGCGGCGGCGGCTGCTGCTGCTGCTGGTGCGGAGGCGGTGGCGGGATCTGAGGCTTGGGGCCACCCTGGCCCGGCACGGGCCCCATGGGTCCGCGATTCTGATTGAGGCCCATGCCGGGCGGCGGGGAGCGGAAGTCGTGGAGGCCGCCGCGGCCGCCGCCTCCCCCGCGTCGATGGAAGCCACCGCCACCGCCGCCCCGGCTTCGGAACCGGTCCCGAGACATGTCTGGGATCAAGGGGCGGTCGAGGCAAAAACGAAGAAGACGCTCCGGGAACGTGGAGGCCACCTTGCTTCGCACAAGATGGCGGATGACACAGGCGGCGCGCCGCCTTTGTCCTCTTCTTATATAGGCCGGCTGGCATGGCCCCGCCTACTTCTCGATCGGTAGCTGCAACAGCCAATTGCAAGTACTGTACTTGGTGACGCTAGGTTACGAAGATCTCATCTCTCCTATTGGCTCTCGATGAGAGGCGGGAGGAATGGAGGGGTTGAAGATTTCAGTCGGCCAATGAGCCGAAACGGAGTTATCTGTAGGCCACCGTGATTTGCTGGGAGATATTTGAATGGGTTCGCCGGAGCAATTTTCCTGTGAAAGCAAATAGCCAGGACCCTATAAGCTCCTGGGGAGAGATGTTCGAAGACCCTCTTCTTTCTTGATTGCCCTTTTGAGCAGCCTGCTAGTATCTTTCTCCAGAAAGAACAGTAGTCTCCAGTTCAAAAGCATAAATTAGCTTTGTGCTGGGCTAATGGAATTAGAGAAAATTCTACAGATTTCGTACACAGCATTTTACTGATTTGATTTTGGAACCTCATTAGAGTTTTGGTTCTAGCAGTATAGTCTCTGTGGGCTTAAGTGAGCCTACTCTTTGCTCAAAAAGGCCTTGATTTTGTGGTATATATATAGACTATTTACAAACACAAATCACAGAAGGAATTAAACATTTTTCTTAATTCTACCACAAAACACTTGATGAACAGATTAAGATACTTTAAAATTACCATATTTAAATATATATATGGAATCAACCAATGGACAACATCCTTCTTATTTCGAAGTGCATGAGCCATTTCCCTTATTACCTCTCCTAATTAGTGTCACCTAGAGACGTCTGACTGGATCATTCCTCTGGTTAATATCTGCCCATGGCTCATGTCTTCTTTTCTAATTCTGTACATCATTCACCATCTGAATGGATGACCACCCAATAATACCCTGTCAATCCTTTACCTCCTCACCTCTAAGAGATGTATTTCCTTCTATCCTATGTTAGCCACCCCACCCACATCATAGTTAATCCTGTTTGTTATTGTCAGGAATAACATCCCTTTAAAAAAAAAATCTCTGTTTCGGAATCCCAGCCAACATAGTAACTTCTGAGTCTGACTTCATCAGAACTATCAAAACAGAACTTAACTGGAAGTCCAGTGGTTAGGCTTTCATGCTCCCACTGCAGAGTTCGCAGGGTTGATCCCTGGTTGGGGAACTAAGATCTCACATGTCATACAGCCTGAAAAAGAAAAACACCTCCAAAATTTTCACTTTCACATTCATAACTTGTGTCACCTAGTTTAGATGTTATGATTGCGATTACTCTTTCTCCATTATACTCAGCTGGTAAAATTCTATTTCTGGTTGGACCAAAGAATTCATCTTCTTTAACAAGGGCTGAGGCTCTCACTTTAAACTTTGACCACAGATCTCAAAAGGGCATTAGGGTTTTCCTGTCAATCTTACCAAATTTCCCTTGTAAGTTCACTTTCTCTTTTCCAGAGATAGTGTAATTTCATGCTTTCTCTGTTCAAACTCCAACACTCTCTTCTCTCACTCCCTCGTAACTAGTGACTTCTCATCTTTCTTCAAGAAAATAAAAATCACTGGATAGGAACATTTTCATCCAGCTAGAAGCCACCAACCTACTTGCATCTGCACCCATCATCTCTGACTTCCTTCCTGATATCATGAAAAGTGTATCTCTGCCCCTACCAAAGGGCAAGCCCTAGGCCCTCACCTGCCATCCCTGCCCCAGTGATTTGGATCCCATGCTGCACACCCATCATGCAGTTTCAGGGATTTTTCTTTACTGTATTATCAGTTACTTGTACTGAATCATTTTCATCTTAAACAAAACCTTCTCTTTACCCTCTCATCTCATTTCTTCCACTCTTCTTTGCAACAGCACAAAAATTGTCTATGCTCAGTTCAGTTCAGCTGCTCAGTCATGTCTGACTCTTTGCGACCCCATAGACTGCAGCATGCCCGGCTTCCCTGTCTATCACCAACTTGCGGAGCTTGCTCAAACTCATGTCCATCGACTCAATGATGTCATCCAACCACCTCATCCCCTTTCATCCGCTTCTCCACTTGCCTTCAATCTTTCCCAGCATCAGGGTCTTTTCCAAGGAGTTAGTTCTGCACATCAGGTGGCCAAAGTATTGGAGTTTCAGCTTCAGCATCAGTCCTTCCAATGAGTATTCAGGACTGATTTTCTTTAGGATTGACTGGTTGGATCTCCTTGCTGTCCAAGGGTTCTTCTCCAACACCACAGTTCAAAAGCATCAATTCTTCAGTGCTCAGCTTTCTTTATGGTCCAACTCTTATATCCATACATGACTGCTGGAAAACCATAGCTTTGACTAGACAGACCTTTGTTGGTAAAGTAATGTCTCTGCTGTTTAATATGCTGTCTAGGTTGCTCATAACTTTTCTTCCAGGGAGCAAGTGTCTTAATTTCATGGCTGCAGTCACCATCTGCAGTGATTTTTGGAGCACAAGAAAATAAAGTCTGTCACTGTTTGCATTGTTTCTGCATCTATTTGCCGTGAAGTGATGGGACCAGGCGCCATGATCTTAGTTTTTTGAATGTTGAGTTTTAAGCCAACTTATTCACTCTCCTATTTCAGTTCCTCTTCACTTTCTGCCATAAGGGTGGTGTCATCTGCATATCTAAAGTTACTGATACTTCTGGCAATCTTGATTCCAGCTTGTGCTTCATCCAGCCCAGCACTTTGCATGATGTACTCCGCATATATGTTAAATAAGTAGGGTGACAATATACAGCCTTGATGTACTCCTTTCCCAATTTGCAACCAGTCTGTTGTTCCATGTGCAGTTCTAACTGTTGCTTTTTGACCTGCGTACAGATTTCTCAGGAGGCAGTAAGATGGTCTGGTATTCCCATCTCTTTAAGAATTTTCCAGTTAGTTGTGATCCACACAGTCAAAGGCTTTGGTGTAGTCAATAAAGCAGAAGTAGATATTTCTCTGGAACTCCCTTGTTTTTTTGATGATCCAATGGCTGTTGACAATTTGATCTCTGGTTCCTCTGCCTTTTATGAATTCATCTTGAATATCTGGAAGTTCTCGGTTCACGTACTGTTGAAGCCTCGCTTGGAGGATTTTGAACATTACTTTGCTAGATTGGGAAATGAGTGCAATTGTGCAGTAGTTTGAACATTTTTTGGCATTGCCTTTTTTGGGATTGGAATGAAAACTGACCTTTACGAATCCTGTGGCTGCTGCTGAGTTTTCCAAACTTGCTGGCATATTGAATACAGCACTTTAACAGCATCCTCTTCTAGGATTTGAAGTAGCGCAGCTGAAATTCCTTCACTTCCACTAGCTTTGTTCATAGTGATGCTTCCTAAGACCCACTTGACTTCAGACTCTAGGGTGTCGGGTTCTAGGTGAGTGATCACACCATCGTGATTATCTGGGTCATGAAGATCTTTTTTGTACAGTTCTTCTGTGTATTCTTGCCACCTCTTCTTAATATCCTCTGCTTCTCAATTCTACTCAGATGGAGGAAACTGGAGCCCATTATCCAGAGTGAAGTAAGCCAGAAGCAAAAACAACAATACAGTATATTAACGCATATATATGGAATTTAGAAAGACAGTAACGAGAACCCAACATGCGAGACAACAAAAGGAACGCAGATGTATAGAATAGACTCGTGGACTTTGTGGATGAGGGTAAGGGTGGGATGATATGGGAGAAGGGCACTGAAGCATGTTAATTGTCATGTGTCTATAATCAATCGCCAGCCCAGGATTGATGCTCGGGACGGGTGCAGCGAGATTTCCCGGGGGGGAGGGAGGAGGGAGGGGGGTTCCGGAGGGGAAGCATATGTAAACCCATGGTGATATCATGACAATGTATGGCAAAAACAATAAAAAAAAAATATATCCTCTGCTTCTGTTACGTCCATACCATTTCTGTCCTTTACTGAGGCCATCTTTGTATGAAATGTTCCCTTGGTATCTCTAATTTTCTTGAAGAGATCTCTAGTCTTTCCCATTCTATTGTTTTTCTCTATTTCTTTGCATTGATCACTGAGGAAGGCTTTCTTATCGCTCCTTGCTATTCTTTGGAACTCTGCATGCAAATAGGTATATCTTTCTTTTGTCCTTTGCCTTTTGCTTTTCTTCTTTTCACAGCTATTTGTAAGGCCTCCTCAGAAAACCATTTTGCCTGTTTGCGTATTATTCTTGGGGATGGTCTTGATCACTGCCTCCTCTACAATGTCACAAACCTCTGTCCATAGTTCTTCAGGCACTTTGTCTATCAGATCTAATCCCTTGAATCTATTTGTCACTTCCACTGTATAATCCTAAGGGATTTGATTTAGGTCATACCTGAATGGTTTAGTGCTTTTCCCTACTTCCTTCAGTTTAAGTCTTAATTTTACAGGAAGGAGTTAATGATCTGAGCCACAGTTAGCTCCCAGTCTTGTTTTTGCTGACTGTATAGCACTTCTCCATCTTGTATTGCAAAGAATATAATTAATCTGATTTCGGTTTTGAACATCTGGTGATGTCCATGTAGAGTCATTTCTTGTGTTGTTGGAAGAGGATGTTTGCTATGACCAGTGCATTCTCTTGGCAAAACTCTTAGCCTTTGCCCTGCTTCATTTTGTACTCCAAGGCCAAACTTGCCTGTTACTCCAAGTATCTCTTGACTTCCTGCTTTTGCATTCCAGTTCCCCATGATGAAAAGGACATCTTTTTTTGGTGTCAGTTCTAGAAGCTCTTGTCTATGCTAAAGATCTCCGTTATCTTACCTCTCTTGCCTCTTCAATCCACCTCAGTTGGTCCACCCTCTGCTAAACTTGCCAAGGATACCAACGAGCCTGCTGTTGCTGCTGCTACTGTTTTAATTGCTAAGTTGTGTCCAACTCTTTGCAACCCCAGGACTGTAGCCCATAAGGCTCCACTGTCCTTGTGGGATTTCCCAGGCAAGAATACTGGAGTGGGTTGCCCTTTCCTTTTCCAAGGCATCTTCCAGACCCAGGGATGGAACCCATGTCTCTTACATTGGTACATGGATTCTTTACCACCAGAGAAGCCCCCCAATGAACTACATATTGCCAAATTCAATAACAACTTTCTATACTATTTCTTTTTACCTGTTAGCAACATTCAACATAGATGGTACTCTGTCTTTGATGAAACACTTTCTCGCTGGCCTTGGTGACATCACACTCGGATGATTTTCCTCTTGCCTCAGTGATGTCTCCTTTGCTGACTTCTTCCTCTTACTTTAAGACCTCTAAATGATGAGATATTTCACAGGCAGTTTTGGACTGGCTTTAACAACAAGGCTCTCTTTTGATCTAGATAGTCTCTTCAAGACTTCAAACACCTTCTGAATATTAATAATCTTTACATTTTTACTTACTTGATAGGGTAGATCTCTCTTCTGAGTTCCCAACTTATGTGTCCAACTACTTACTAGACATCTCCATTCCTAGGTCTAGCTTGTGTATCAGATTTAATATATCAAATCTGGAGCTCTTGACTTTATCAACCTAACATATTCCTTCCAGTCATCCCCAGCATAGTAAATGGCATCATATAGTTAACAATAACAGGGATTTATCCTCTGCATGAAATTAAACAGTCATTTCTACCTCTGAAATATATCTCAAATGCCACTACAACCTAATTTTTTCTACTTCCATCTCTCACCTAAATTACTGTAACCACCTTTAAAAAAAAAAAGTTTATTTATTTAGCTACGCTGGCTCTTAGTTGTGGTATGTGGGATCTAGTTCTCTAACCAGGGATCAAATCCTGGCCCCCTGCATTGGTAATGTAGAGTCTCAGGCACTGGACTACCAGGGAAGTCTCACTGCAACCATTTTATAACTTTTCTCCTTGCTTTCTTTCTGGGTCCTCTCTAATTCATTTTCCATTCAGCAGCTACAGTGAACTTTTAGGAAAAAAGAACTCAGATGTCATTTTCTTTCCCCTATTTAAAGGCCCTCAGTGGTTTCTCATTGCTCTTAGAATAAAAAATCCAAACACCTTACCAAGATCTAAAAGGCCCCCATCTGCTTCCCCATTCTTATCTCTCTAGTTCCCAAACCCCATCCACAGGAAGCCCCTATCTTTTATTAGGTTTATCAAGTTACTTTGTCTGCATGGTTTTTGCCTCAAAGTATTTGGACTTGCTGTTTACCCAGCTCAAAATGCTCTTCCCTCAACTTTCTGTAGAGTTACGGCTTCTTCATTCTTCTATGTCAGTTTGAATGTCACCTCAAAAATCTTCTCCCCTCTCTGTAATGCCATTCTATATATGATGTAATATACATGAGAGCTCTCTTTACAATTTCTAGTATTTATCTTGTTTATTTCTTTTGTTGATTGTCTGTTTCCTCTATTGCACTGAGATTCTGTCAGAGTTCTTTAAGTCTGTACCATTGGTACCTAACAGACAAGAGTACAGAAATGCTTAATATGCTGAATGAATGAATGAAGCATAACAGTTTCAAGGCTCTGATTCCATTTCCAGGGCCTTGTCCCAAGGTTCTATACTTTTCTGGCATACTCCTTAGGGAAGTTGTGAAGATTAGGTGAAGTATTTAGTATAGTTGCTAAGTGCTCAATAAATACTAGCTATTGTTTTGAAAAAATGTCAGAAGCTCTTGAATGTTATAGGCCAGAAGACAAATTGAGTTCAGTAACAAATGTCTGGTTAGTGTATTTTCGAAGAAGCAAGGTTGGTAATGGCTCTTATTTTTTAAATAAATTTTATTAAAAATAAATAGTTTATTTACAATGTTGTGTTAATTTCTGCTGCATAACAAAGTATACATATAATATACATATATGTATGCCCTTTCATATTCTTTTCCATTATGGTTTGTCAGAGAAGATTGAATATAGTTCCTTGTGCTACACAGTAGGGGCTCCCCTGATAGCTCAGTGGGTAAAGAATCCACATGCAATGCAGGAGACAGAAAAAAGGTGGGTTCAATCCCTGGGATGAGACCATCCCCCTGGAGAGGAAAATAGCAGCCTACTCCAGTATTCTTGCCTGAAAAATCCCGTGGACAGAGGAGCCTGGCAGGCTACAGTTCATTGGTCGCACACACACAATAGGATCTTGTTGTTGTTTTTCCATCCTATATATAATACTTTGCCTCTGCTAATCCTAAACACCCATGGCTTCCTTCCCTACTTCCTATCCGCCACCCACTCCCATTGCCACAAGTCTGTTCTCTATATCTGAGTCTGTTTTTGTTTCATAGATATGTTGATTTGTGTCATACTTAGATTCCACATATAAGTGACATCATACGGTATTTGTCTTTCTTTTCCTGACTTAACTTTGTTTACCATGCTCCCAAAGCAGTGGGCTCTAAAAATGGTGTCACTATTGCCCTTTCTTCCTATCTTCCAGGTAGCAATCAAAATTATCTTTTAAAGAAGCAAATCTGATGCTTCTTACTCTTCTTTTTAAAACCCCTTGTTGTCTTTTTATTGCCCATAGGAAAAAAAAATACAAACTCCTAAATTCCTACGATGAACCTTCATTCCCACCACATTTCTCTCCAGTTATCTCTCCCTCTTGCATTCTTTGCTGCAGTCATACTGGCTACCTTTTAGTTTTTTTTAACTTGCTCTCACCTGAATTAATCTCTCTCTAGCTACCTTCTTACCACTTTTTGGTTACCTCCTATCCATCTTTTAGGACTTAACTTATACCTACCCTTCCCTGAAGGCCTCTTGTGACCCCAAAGAAAGAGCAAGTTGCTTCATTTGATTGGCATCTTGAACTTTCACTCTCATTACACTCATCCCGCTCTATTATACAGACTTTCTAAATTGGACTCTTTAGTCTGTAAGATCATGAGGGCAATGACTGAGATTCTCTTTAAACCACCAAATCCCTGCAACCTGGTGGTGAATACTCAACATATATTTGAATGAATGAATGAACAAATCCATTAGTCTCCCTTTTCTGAGCCATTGAAGAAAGGCCCCAGTCATAAAAGACTAATTTCTGGTATTAAACACAACTCCATAGTTCAAATATGTGGAAAATTATGCTGAATGGCATGTAGAACAATATTCAGTCTGTAATATGCTGAATGTGGATGAACTTACAATTCAAACTATAATTTCAATAATAAAAATTCTCTGGTTTGATTTTTTAGGAGGCATAGAAAGTAGGGGGTGGAGATAATATGCTTGATAAAATATATTGCCACTCCCTAATGAACATTAGGAGATCTAGATCTCTTAGACAGAATGCCTGATGAACTATGAATGGAGATTCAAAACATTCTACAGGAGACAGGAATCAAGACCATCTCCAAGAAAAAGAAAATGCAAAAAAGCAAAATGGCTGTCTGAGGAGGCCTTATAAATAGCTGAGAAAAGAAGGGAAGTGAAAAGCAAAGGAGAAAAGGAAAGATACACCCATTTGAATGCAAAGTTCCAAAGAATAGCAAGGAGAGATAAGAAAGCCTTCCTCAGTGATCAATGCAAAGAAATAGAGAAAAACTATAGAATGGGAAAGACTAGAGATCTCTTCAAGAAAATTAGAGATACCATGGGAACAGTTCATGCAATGATGGGCACAATAAAGGACAGAAATGGTATGGATGTAACATAAGCAGAAGATATTAAGAAGAAGTGGCAAGAATACACAGAAGAGCTGTATAAAAAAGATCTTCATGACCCAGATAATCGCGATGGTGTGATCACTCACCTAGAGCCAGACATCCTGGAATGTGAAGTTAAGTGGGCCTTAGGAAGCATCACTACGAACAAAGCTAGTGGGGGTGATGGAATTCCAGTTGAGCTATTTCAAATCCTGAAAGATTACGCTGTGAAAGATGCTGCACTCAACATGCCAGCAAATATGGAAAACTCAGCAGTGGCCACAGGGCTGGAAAAGGTCAATTTTCATTCCAATCCCAAAGACAGGCAATGCCAAAGTATGTGCAAACTACCGCACAATTGCACTCATCTCACATGCTAGTAAAGTAATGCTTAAAATTCTCCAAGCCAGGCTTCAGCAATATGTGAACCGTGAACTTCCAGATGTTCAAGCTGGTTTTAGAAAAGGCAGAGGAACCAGAGATCAAATTGCCAAAATCCGCTGGATCATCAAAAAAGCAAGAGAGTTCTGAAAAAACATCTACTTCTGCTTCATTGACTATGCCAAAGCCTTTGACTGTGTGGATCACAATAAACAGTGGAAAATTCTTAAAGAGGTGGGCATACCAGACCACCTGACCTGCCTCTTGAGAAACCTGTATGCAGGTCAGGAAGCAACAGTTAGAACTGGACATGAAACAACAGACTGGTTCCAAACAGGAAAAGGAGTATGTCAAGGCTGTATATTGTCATCCTGCTTATTTAACTTATATGCAGAGTACATCATGAGAAACTTGGGCTAGAGGAAGCACAAGCTGGAATCAAGATTGCCAGGAGAAATATCAATAACCTCAGATATGCAGATGACACCACCCTTATGGCAGAAAGCAAAGAAGAACTAAAGAGCCTCTTGATGAAAGTGAAAGAGGAGAGTACAAAAGCTGGCTTAAAGCTCAACATTCAGAAAACTAAGATCATGGCATCTGGTCTCATCACTTCATGGCAGATAGATGGGGAAACAGTGGAAACAGTGTCATACTTTATTTTTTGGGGTTCCAAAATCACTGCAGATGGTAATTGCAGCAATGAAATTGAAAAACACTTACTCCTTGGAGGGAAAGTTATGACCAACCTAGACAGTCTATTAAAAAGCAGAGACATTACTTTGCCAACAAAGGTTTTTCCAGTGGTCATGTATGGATATGAGAGTTGAAATATAAAGAAAGCTGAGCACTGAAGAATTGATGCTTTTGAACTGTGGTGTTGGAGAAGACTCTTGAGAGTGCCTTGGACTGCAGGGAGATCCAACCAGTCCATCCTAAAGGAGATCAGCCCTGGGTGTTCACTGGAAGGACTGATGTTGAAGTCGAAACTCCAGTACTTTGGCCACCTGATGCGAAGAGCTGACTCTTTGGAAAAGACCCTGATGCTGGGAAAGATTGAGGGCAGGAGGAGAAGGGGGCGACAGAGCATGAGATGGCTGGATGCCATCACTGAGTTGATGGCCAGGGGTTTGGGTAGATTCCAGGAGTTGGTGATGGACAGGGAGGCCTGGCATGCTGTGGTTCATGGGGTCACAAAGAGTCAGACACGACTGAGCGACTGAACTGAACTGAATGGGTATTAATTGAATTGGCTAAATTTACATCTTCAACTGTATCCCAGGGCCTGAGTTACATTGTTGGTCAGCTTAATTTGTGTTAATTTGCTTTGTAGTTCCAGCTTTGCAGAGGCTATTCAGTTTCCAGATCTATCAGCACAGATCTATCTCTGTAGCTTCACAAACACAACAGAGGCTTCAAATTATTTTGGAGCAGAAAAGAGGGCATCTGAGGTCCCCAAACCCACTCTTCCCAGTAATAAGGGGTTCCTAAGTGAAAGACAGTGCTAGTCATTCAGTTGTCTCTGACTCTTTGAAACCCCATGGACTGTAGCCCGCCAGGCTTCTCTGTCCATGGAATTTTCTAGGCAAGAATGCTGGAGTGGATTGCCATTCCCTTCTCCAGGGAATCTTCCCAACCCGGTCTCCTGCATTGCAGACTAATTCTTTACCATCTGAGCCACCTGAGAAGCTGGATAGGCCCAGATGGCAAATTCTAACCGTGTAATAAAGATACTAACCACTAGGTGTCTCAGTGGCTATGCCATCTCCTCCATCTCCTTGGAAAGCAGCCAGCTGCACAAACGCCAGTACTCTTGTTACTGAACCTTCAAGCAAATATCCTATGGGAAGGAATGGTTTCGGTACCTGAGTAAGTCTTCCAGCAGATCTAATCAGAATCTAGGTGGCCTCTCTCAATAAGAGAAACACTGGATTAACCAAAGTGTCTCACTCAGCATGCCTTTGCTTTGCTAAGAGAAAACAAGCTGTGTTGGTAGAGCATTTATTTATTGTCTCTATCCACTTACTTGTTTATGGTTTGGGGGAGAGGGATGGAGACTTGGCTTGAAGTGATTATGATGTTCTACCTGATCTGGATCACCTCTCACCCCTAGAGTGAGCTACGTGTCCCTCCAGGCCCTCTCCACATAGATACTTGAAGGTATCATCACTCTGAAGCCAAGCTGAGCCACCAGGGAAGGCCAAGAATACTGGAATGAGTAGCTGATCCCTTCTCCAGCATATCTTCCTGACCCAGAAATCAAACCAGGGTCTCCTGCATTGCAAGTAGATTCTTTACCAAGTGAGCTATCAGGGAAGCCATAAACTGACCACTTGGATTGATTTTTTAAAACTAAGTATAGCTGACTTACAAGGTTGTATTATTTTTGGTGTACAACAAAGTGATTGCATTATAATATACATATATTATTTTTCATATTATTTTTCTGGATTTTAAACATCAAAAAAAATTAAGAGTTTAAAGAATTATCAAAGGGAGGAAGATAACTCAGAGACATCCATATATATGAATTTTTATGATAAGGGAACATCAGAGATCAATGAGAAAGGAATAGCAATAAATGGTATTAAAATAACTAGTTTATGAAAAAATTACCAAGCCAAGCTAATTCTAGATAGGTGGGTTAAAGAGATAAATATGCTTTTAAATCAAATCCTGAAAGAAATAATGAGGAAAAAATGGATGTGAATATCAGATCTTTGTCAGGAAGAGAAATTTCTAAGATTTAATATGATACAAATAAATTACAAACAAAATATCAATAAATTTTCATGTATGAATGTTAGAAATCACCATGTGAAAAAAAAGACAAAAATTAAAAGTTCAACTGAAAAACTTAATTGCAGAGAAACATTATAAGTGGTGAATATCTTTAATATGTTAATGTAAGTAATTTATACAATTTTATAAAATCACCAAGATCTCAGTAAAAAATAGCCAAAATAAAGGAACAAATATATGGAAAGTATTCATCTTCACTGATAATTCCAAAAATGCAGATGAAAATTAGACACCATTTTTCACCTAAGTTAACACAAATTGTGGACTTTCCCGTCATTAGGACTCTGTGCTTCCACTGCCAGGTTTGGAAGAGGTCTGACCCCTGGTCAGGGAACTAAGATTCCCATAAGCCATGTAACATGGCCAAAAATTTTGAAAATAATAATAAAATAAAAAATAATTTAAAAATTAACACAAATTGAAACAGTCACTTCTGATACAACCCTTTTGGAAAATAATGTAGCATACTGTTTAGAAAATCCATCCTCTCCTTTCTCCTCCATCCATCTCAGTCTTCCTCTCCTCCGAGCTCCTTTCCCCTCTTTCATTCATTCATTTTTATTCAACAAATACCCTTTGTGTGCCTGCTAGGTGCTGGAATCTAGCCTAAATTCTAAATACAGTAAAAAGCTTTATGTGCAGTTTTGTTCATCTCAACATGATCAGTAATAGCCTCAGATTGAAAACATCCTACGTTTTCATCCATAGAGAAGGTACCAAATGTCCTGTTTTGCTCCTGACACTCTTGGTTTTCTTCTGAGTAATTCCCAGAGTAATTCCCAGAGTAATTATTAAATGGTGCCCCCATTTAGCTAACTTCCTGGCTGATGGCAGTGAAGTATTTTGAGGAAGAGCCAGCTTTTTTAATTTGTACAAAAGCACCACTAGGATTAGCCACTGCCCATCACATTACTGTGGTAGGGTGACTTCTCGTGTTGCATCTATTTTTCTATAATTTCTGGATTTTCTAAAATGAAAAGATAAAATATCTTCTATGCATATGGGGCTTTACATGCATCAGCTCATTTAATTTTCTCAACCCTATAAGGCATGCCTCATTTTATTGTGCTTCACTTTATTATGCTTTTTACAGATTAAAGGTTTGTGGCAACCCTGCCTTGTCAGATGATAGCTAGCATTTTTTAAATTAAGATGTACTTTATTTTAGACATAATGCTACTACACACTTAATAGACAACAGACTAGTGTGAACATAACCTTTATATGCGTTGCAAAACCAAAAAAATCATACGACTCACTTCATTGCAGTATTGTGTATATTGCAGTGGCCTGGAGCCAAAATATCACACCCACAATCTCTCTGAGGTGTGCTTGTACTTAGTTGCATCCGACTCTGCGACCCTAAGGACTATAGCCCAGCAGGCTCCTCTGTCCATGGGATTCTCCAGTCAAGAATACTAGAGTGGGTTGCCATTCCTTTCTCCAGCAGATCTTCCCAACCCAGGGTTGGAAGCCAGGTCCCCTGCATTGCAGGCAGATTCTCTACCATCTGAGCCACTAGGGAAGCCCATCTGCAGGGTATGCTTATAATTTTTTTCCTCTGTCTTTAAAAAAAACAATGAAATGAGGCAGTTGAAGTACTGAGAGATTTCTTACTTAGAGTCACAAATTTACCAAATGATGGGACCAACATTTATACCTAAGCAGTCTATCTCTATACCCTTAAACACTACAGTATCCTGCCCAGAAGGACAACTATATCCAAATGAGCTTGTTTTTCATTTTTCATTATGAGCTTGTTTTTCATTTTTCATTTTCATGTCGACTACCTACATAAATGTTATTTGAAAAGTGCTTACAAATAATAGCCTCAAAAGGTCTCCGTTTATTTCTGAGAAACATAATATTTTCTAAGAACACTAATTAGAAACACATAAAATAGTTGATTTTTTAGAAATTTAAGATGCAGAAATTTACAAACTGTAAGAATCCCAAACACAAAGTTGTGAATGTCCTTTTTAATATATATTTATATTTCCATTTACATTTCAACACACGTAAGTACACATGATTAAAATACCTGTTTTAAATGTAATGTATTGGTAAAGGGACTTCTCTGGTGGGTCTGGGGTTAAAACTCCATACTTAAACTGTAGGGGGCGCAGCTCAATCCCTGGTCAGGAAACTAAGATTCCAAAAAAAAAAAAGAAAAATGTGTTGGTGGACAAATAATATTTTTCCTACATGATTAATTAATTTAAAGTGAATTAAACAATATGGATTAGCACGTAAGGAAATGTAAAAAAAATTATGAGTATTGTTGAGAATTTCCAAAAACAACTGTTTAGTGCTAGTTTTAATTATCTGTTAATCTAAAATAAATTGTTTAATAACTTTAAGTCACTTTTTAAAAAATCACATACTACAAAAGGACAAAATTTTAATTACCTCCTTAAAGGGAACACAGGTATACTGAAGTATCACCTTACCAGTCTGAATAATACTACATTGGTGACAATCAAATTCCCTTTCATGGGCTTGAGTGTTTCCAAGTTACCTCAGCTACAGATCCACAGCCCATGTTAAAGATTGGCTGTAGAAGGTCGGGAGCTGACTGTGGCTCAGATCATGAACTCCTTATTGCCAAATTCAGACTGAAACTGAAGAAAGTGGAGAAAACCCTAGACCATTCATGTATGACCTAAATCAATTCCTTTATGACTATACAGTGCAAGCAAGAAATAGATTTAAGGGACTAGACCTGATAGACGGAGTGCCTGATGAACTATGAACGGAGGTTTGTGACACTGTACAGGAGACAGGAATCAAGACCATCCCCAAGAAAAACAAATCCAAAAAAGCAAAATGGCTGTCTGAGGAGGCCTTATAAATAGTTGTGAAAAGACGGGAAGGGAAAAACATAGGAGAAAAGGAAAGATATACCCATTTGAATGCAAAGTTCCAAAGAATAGCAAGGAGAGATAAGAAAGCCTTCCTCAGAGATCAATGCAAAGAAACAGAGGAAAATGACAGAATGGGAAAGACTAGAGATCTCTTCAAGAAAATTAGATATACCAAGGGAACATTTCATGCAAAGATGGGCTCAGTAAAGGACAGAAATGGTATGGACGTAACAGAAGCAGAAGATATTAAGAAGAGCTGGCAAGAATACATAGAAGAGCTGTATAAAAAAGATCTTCATGACCTAGATAATCGTGATGGTGTGATCACTCACCTAGAGCCAGACATCGTGGAATGTGAAGTCAAGTGGGCCTTAGGAAGCATCACTATGAACAAAGCTAGAGGAGGTGATGGAATTCCAGTTGAGCTATTTCAAATCCTGAAAGATGATGCTTTTAAAGTGCTACACTCAATATGCCAGCAAATTTGGAAAACTCAGCAATGGCCACAGGAATGGAAAAGGTCAATTTTCATTCCAATGCCAAACGAAGGCAGTGCCAAAGAATGCTCAAATGCATAATTGCACTCATTTTACATGCTGGCAAAGTAATGCTCAAAATTTTCCAAGTGAGGCTTCAACAGTATATGAACGGAGAACTTCCAGATGTTCAAGCTGGTTTTAGAAAAGGCAGAGGAACCAGAGATCAAATTGCCAGCATCTGCTGGATCATCAAAAAAGCAAGAGAGTTCCAGAAAATCATCTATTTCTGCTTTATTGACTATGCCAAAGCCTTTGACTGTGTGGATCACAATAAACTGTGGACAATTCTGAAAGAGATGGGAATACCAGACCACCTTACTGTCTCTTGAGAAATCTGTATGCAGGTCAGGAAGCAACAGTTAGAACTGGACATGAAACAACAGACTGGTTCCAAATAGGAAAAGGAGTACATCAAGGCTGTATATTGCCTCCCTGCTTATTTAATTTATATGCAGAGTACATTATGAGAAACTTGGGCTAGAGGAAGCACAAGCTGGAATCAAGATTGCCAGGAGAAATATCAATAACCTCAGATATGCAGATGACACCACCCTTATGGCAGAAATCGAAGAAGAACTAAAGAGCCTCTTGATGAAAGTGAAAGAGGAAGGTGCAAAAGCTGGCTTTACAGCTCAACATTCAGAAAACTAAGATCATGGCATCTGGTCCCATCACTTCATGGCAAATAGATGGGGAAACAGTGTCAGACTTAATTTTGGGGTCTCCAAAATCACTGCAGATGGTAATTGCAGCAATGAAATTAAAAGACACCTACTCCTTGGAAGGAAAATTATGACCAACCTAGACAGAATATTAAAAAGCAGAGACATTACTTTGCCAACAAAGGTCCATCTAGTCAAGGCTATGGTCTTCCCAGTGGTAATGTACGGATGTGAGAGTTGAAATATAAAGAAAGCTGAGCACTGAAGAATTGATGCTTTTGAACTGTGGTGTTGGAGAAGACTCTTGAGAGTGCCTTGGACTGCAGGGAGATCCAACCAGTCCATCCTAAAGGAGATCAGTCCTGGGTGTTCATTGGAAGGAGTGATGCTGAAGCTGAAACTCCAATACTTTGGCCACCTGATGCGAAGAGCTGACTCATTGGAAAAGACCCTGATGCTGGAAAAGATTTAGGGCAGGAGAAGAAGGGGATGATAGAGGATGAGATGGTTGGATGGCATCACCGACTTGATGGACATGGGTTTGGGTGGACTCCGAGTGTTGGTGATGGACAGGGAGGCCTGACGTGCTTCGATTCATGGGGTCACAAAGCGTGGGACATGGCTGAGCAACTGAACTGAACTGAAATTGTATATACCTCATCCATTATGTGCTGACATTTCCTAGTTTCATTCTCAGATGCTGAATGTAGCATAGGTCAGCTATGGATGAAGCAGATTCAAGTTTCCATTCCAGTTCCATCTCAGGTCATTTGTCCCTAAGCAAGTTTCTAGCCTCTGTGAGCTTCAATTTCCTCATTTGTAGAAGGATAAAGGTAATAATACCACAGGGGATGAAGTAAAGTGGGTCAGAGTCTTAACACAGAGACTGGCTTCTGGTTAAGTTCTCAGTTGAAGTTGGTTATTATTATCTATGTGACAACCAAGTTCTGGGAACCCAACTTGGGCTCTTATGTTGTGACCCTGGTTAGACAGGAACAATTTTGAAAATAACCTCTCTGCTCTGAGCACTTCATTGAGTAAAGGACACAGTGAAAGCACAGCTTGATTGACGTTTCCCCGAGAGAACGCAAAGGAACAGTCTAGAAGGGTAGGACAAAGCAGGCAAGATCATCAAGGCTGGTTGGATTTTGGCAGACATGCTACACACTGCAGGGGTGTATCTGTGGCATGCTGGAGTGAATTTTAATATCTTTCAGACCACAATATCTTCCTGGGCTTTTGACACTAGTGAAAGCCAGTTTGGGCACTGTCCCTCCCCTGCTAGCCACTGGAACTGCAGCATGAGCAGCAAAAGAGCCTTTGTCTCATCAGCCTGCCCTCACACAGGCCCAGAATGTGGCCTTTGCTCTAGATTAAGTCCCACTGTTCAAGATTCTCTTCTTCTCCCAACAGCCTAGAGTTAGTACCATGAGCAGGAGAGAGCAGGAGGAGGCTGCCCCCATTTCCCTTTGCTGTTTTTCAAAGTTTAACTTGGGCTCAAGTCTATAAGGATTAAATGAGATAGATAATACCTATTTAGCACAATGCCCACTACAAACTTTTTACTGTTTTTCCTGTGCATCCCCATGCTCCACGACCTGGAATGCAGCAGACATTGGTTGATGAAAGGTCATCTTTCCTGGCTTTTCTCAGGCAGGGCCTGTCACTTGCTCCTTTTTTTGTTCTTAAACACTCTGTTCTGGATCTGTCATTGTGCTTGATCACTCTGCATTGCATTTCTATGGTCTGCTGACTTGCAGATTTCGTCCACAAGTCTGTGAGTTCTTTGAAGTCTGAGACTACATCCTTTATCTGTGAATTCAGCCTGTGAAATCATATCTTAGGTGCATAATGAATGTTTCATGACTGTTAAATAAAGCAAAATACATTGAAAAAAAGTGTGCATTGTGGAATTTTTATAGATCTGGATATGAGTCCTAACCTTGGGAATAAATCTGTGTGTCCCTAGTAAATTACTTTGCTCACAGTTTCCTTTTCCTCACCCCGCAAAGAAGGGTGACCTGTAAATCCCTCCTAACATAGTTGTGAGGATTAAATAGAATAACGTAAGAAAAAATATACCACCCCACCCCCCCAAACCTGGCCAATTTTAGGTGCTCAGTAACTGAGTTCCTACTGTAAACTGAATTTACACTAATAAACTAAAGAAATGAAAATTCAAATCTGGACTCTTTAGTCTCCTTCATTTGTAAAATCCTCATGGAGTAAGGAGATATGAGAAAAATGTAAAGTAATGCGATGATGTCTCTGGCTAAACAATGGGTGTTTAGCTGAAGGAAGAGTCTAATGTGTTATTACTGAGCTTAATTAGGTCTTCTCTGCTATTCTATCACAATGGATGAAAATACGTTCTCCTTGGGGTTAATTCAAGGAACACTCCACTCTGGAGGGAAAGCCTGGGCAGGAGCTTCACTCCCCAACTTGAGGCAGCAACATTTCTTCTCAGGCCTCTTCACAGACACTAATAAACCCTGCAAACTGCGTCCTCCTCCTCCCCCGGGGCTTCTCTCTGAATCACCCCAACCAGAACAAGGCTGGCAATATGACTCAAGATTCATCAGGCCTGGTGAATGGCTCCAACAAGGGCTGGGACTCGCGGAGGGGGCCGACTTTAAATAAACACGAATCCTATTGGACAGAGGACAAAAGATGAGAAGCGAGGTAAACCTGAGAGGCAAGCGGAGAGAGTAGTCCTCGGAATGCCCTGGAAGCCAGATCCGAGGCTGCTCAGGAGCTCCTCCCCAAGTCCTGCGTGACCCACCTGCCGCCCCTCCCCCGCTGCCTGTTCTCGGCTGCTGAATTTAGACCCTGAGCCACGTGCTGTGCCGGCTGCCTCTGGAGAACCCTCGTGGGAGTGAGAATGGGATGCTTCTGAAGCAGCCGGGGAATCCACTGCACGCACAGCCTGCTTGTTCGGTTTTCGACCATCAGCTTCATTTATCTGGGGGGAAACGAAGCAATCACGCAAGAAATGATGCTAGGAAAAAATAGGCTAAAATTCTGAACAGTTTATTCACAAAACTGGATTAGATCTATCACCCTCCCCCAACCCCTGTGGGTTATCATTCTGGGACTCATCTGCCACTGTCCACTTCCCCCTTTCCCTTTCCCATTGCCTTCCCACTGCCCTTCAGGGGAGAATGGCCTCTTCTACTTTATTGTCTTTTACAAAGTTATAAAGATTTTCAGAGGACTTCCCTGGCAGACCAGGGGTTAAGACTCCATACTTCCAATGCAGGGGGCCTGAGTTCAATTCCTGGTGGGGAAACTTATGGTCACACACACCCACAGGTAAAATAAATTTAAAAAACTCAAATTTTTTTTTTGTTTTTCAGAAAGTTACCTCAATCTCACAAGTTTGAAACAGTGATTTTGAAAAAGTTCAAAACTCTAAGTTCCTATCTGAAATATTAGCATCTTTTCTTGGGATACTTTGTCCAACTCCATAAGAAAATTGCTCTATTCCTTGTTTCTCATTCTCTTAAAATTCACAAGGAATTGTCTATCCTAGATGTCCTTTGTATGTCTTTTAAAAGAAATCAGTTCCTTTTTTATAAAAGAAAAACAACAACAAACCCAAAAATGTTTCAGGTGTTATGCCCAGATCCCAATCTCCACAAACCACCAGGAGGCCATTCACCGATGCAAGCGCAAGAGGGAGTTTATTACAGACCCGGGTCCGGACCGCACATACACACACCCGACGCAGCGGAGTGAGGGCGGCGGCCCCGAGCCGCATGGTACAAGATTTTTAAGGGAAAGAGACAAAGGGTAGGAGGGCTCGGATGGGGTAGGTGAGGGGATTTTCGCGCACTAACCCCTGATTGGCAGTACTAACCCCTGATTGGCAGTCGTGTCTAGGGTGGTGACCTGGGGGTGGGGGAACTTGAGTGATGTCTTCTATCACAAGATGGCAGCTCCTCTTTTTAAGAGGGAGTCACTTAGGCTCTACATTCCCCCCTTCTCTAGTCCCAGAGGAGGCCAAATCATGGGCCTTCAATGAACTCTATGTCATCGCTCAGCCAAGGTGGATGTTACCGACGTGCAGTGTCTCTTTTAAACTTTTTCCAAATTTTTCCGGTCGGTGGTGGCTCATCAGTTCTGTATTTCTTATCAGGATCTCCTGTCATAAAACAACTCATGCAAATGGTTACCATGATGCCTGTCCAGGGTGGGTGGTTTTAATCAGTGTTGTGTTGTTTTTTTTAACAATTTTCCCCTGCGAGACTTCATACTCAAGATATTTTTTTTGGGTATTGGGGCTGAGGTCTCTTTTTTTTTTTAAACTTTTTCCTGCAGTGCATGGACATAGGCTTGCCTAGCAAAGCAGAAGTTTCTCTTTTCTTGGTCTAAGTCAAGGTATATATACATTTTTTTCTCTGAAACCAGCATTTACCCTTTGAACTCAGGGAAGGTCACGGAGGCTGAATGAAGCCTATATCTTACAGATAAGAAATGGAGAACACTGAACAGATCTGTACTCCAGAGCCCCAAAATCCTGTTCAGTTTTAATTCAGGGAACAGAGCAACTATGACTGTGATAACTTCTTGTCAAACTGGGGCATAGGACTGCCTCAGCTTGGGGAACAGACACTGAATTGGAAGTATTTCAGAGCTCCAAGTCCTAGATCTGAGCCTTGTATGATTAAAATCTTGATTTCTTGGTCTGTCATTTTGTTTTAACAGACCCACTTAGAAGTAACTGGAGGAGGAATATCTGGAATTTTAATAGACAAAAGAAATCTCATTTTTTCTAGATGAATAGGCCTGAAACCCAGTCTAGATGTGGCAATTCGGGGAGACTTGTGGCCTGGTAGCCAGTTGCCTAGTTTTATAAAAGGTAAGGTCACTAGCTTCCAGCAGACATTGTTTTCAGAATGGTAGCATCTAAGCCTGACACAACTCAGAAAACTCAAGTGTTTAGTAATACAACGTCTAATCTGAAATTATACCCGTAGTATCACCTAGTTATTTCTCAGGATGTCTGAGCCATAGCTACTCTATTTTGACTTTTAATCGTAAAATTTTTTAATAGTCAAAGCAGATGTCACCATTAATGATGTCAGTGTTTTTCTAGATATGAGAAGATGCAAGAATTGGAACTCGTAAAATCTTCTCCTGAAAAGATCTAACTATCTGAAGGCCTGTTCTGCCAGTTTTTCCCAGAGCACAGAGTGTCTCATTCCTGATTTTCACCCTGAACTCTTCTCAGGGGCGTTGAAAGTCAGCAGTTGCAGTGGCCATGATTTAATCGTTGTAGATGCAGTCTTTCTTTGGCAGAGCCCCTTTTTGCTCAAAAACTTGACCATGATTTTGAGGGGGGGCATTTCATGACCGTTTTATCTCATGGTGCTGAGAATGTCCATTCTCAGGTTTGGCAAAGATTCCGTTGACAGGCCACTCAATGTGCTGTCACTGGACTAGGCCATAAAACAATATCCAAAATTCTCTGGACCACCTGTCTTACTAGCCTCTTGGTCCAGGAAAATATTTCCTTTGTTGCTTTTTCTCATATCTAGAGTTACACTGTTACCATCATCGATCTCATATGGGACTATATATTATTTTATTAGAAGCCTCAGATACACATTTGGCAGTGTAAAAAGGGCAATCTTGTAAAACAGGTGAAATACAAATAACATAGCCAGCAGTACCAGCAAAGTCACAAGTAAGACTTAGGTCATGAGCTTCTGTTAAATGCAGCCCAGTATACATCAGATCATCTGACTTACTCTGTAGAATCTTTATCTTCCAGGGAAATTGTCTATAAGGCACTGTCTATAAGGCACATAGTCCAGTTTTTTTAATATTACTAGACTGATTATCTCTAGTATGATTTAATTATTTTTAACACAGAGGAGACTTTAAACCCAAATTACTATAACCTGGTGTTATCTATACAAATCTATCTCATAATTGTGGGAGATTTTTTTTCCTTTGCTGAAACTTTTCTTGTTGTTCCGACCAAGCTTGAGCAATAGGAAAAAGCTCAAATTTATGGCCAGAGTCAGAGCAGGCATTATTAATTGGCCTGGAGAGGGGATCTCATATTCAGTGGCCTGAATATGACTATAATATTTTTTAAGTAAATTTTTTCAGGGCCAACCAGTCAGACTCTTGTAGCAGAGAAACCTACCAAGGTAACCCAGAACTAGACACAGGCAATTGGCCACAAACCCAACAATTGGATTGATTTCTAAAACTAGCCTAGAATCAGATCTATGACAGAAAAGCATTTGATTTATATGCAAAGGTCCAAGAAGCCAAGAAAACATTATAAATGATCATACGAATCAGGTCCAGCATTCTAGGCAAGCTGTCCACCTCTGATGTCGTCTTCCCATCCTGGTATAGTGTAGTTTCTTCTGATAAAGTCTTTTCATCCAGGTTGGAGACAGACAGTCCCTTAAATTATGTCTTTTTTTAGTCCTGGTTGCAGATCATGAGGCATCTGATCTTCATCCAAAGAGAGATTACTGAGATAAGCTTCAGAAACAAACTTAGGGTGTTCTTTAAGAATTCAATTAAAGTTTACATTAATATCACATAACAGCAAAGAACTATCTAAGAACTGAGTCTTACTACCTCCATTGGTAGACCTCTATTAACAAACTGGGATTTAACATTTATTGAAACATCATCATTTTTTTTTTAATTACCCTCACTTTTATCAAATTTAACTAAATTAAGGCTAGTTTGTTTGCAAAACAGGTCTGTTCACACTAGTTTTGGTCTGATGATTTATATACTCATAATTGATCCTAGACTTTTTTATTTTGTTGAAACATTTATAGAATCTCAGACTGAACTTTTAAATTCAAACAAGGCTGGGAAACTCACACCAAAGGCTTATCACAGATTTTGCCTAACAAATCTAGGTGAATTTTTCCCTTAAAGGTCTCAAAATTCCTTGGGATTTTTGTGCCTGTTAGTGAGATAACCTTCTTAGCTCATTTGATAAGCTTACTGGAAACCTAAGAATTTCAAATTTCTGAAGAAGTTAGATATAAAATATTAATTGTATTGTTTATAACGTATAATTTTACCAAATTATTTTTCTAATTAGTTTGAGGAAGGTTTTTCCTACTCCTTGAAAACACAAGATTTTAACCTGTAATTTTTCAGATAAAAACCATAAAAGTTATAAGCATATTTGCGGTTCACTCAGTTCTTTTGCGAACTTTTGTGAAGTCATCAGGCTTTTTATTAGAATACCAGGACATATCAGAATGTTAAGAACTCTATATAATTTCTAGATTATCTGTATTAGTAATTTTATCATACATTATAACATGAGTGGATTTATTACTCATTTGATAATATTTTTTTTGTAATTTAACCCACTAGATAAATGCAACTGGTTTAATATCTCTCTTTGGGATGTTTCAAGGGCCCTCTGAAGCACTCCAAAGTTAGTTAGAGGTCAGTGACTTAGAAAGTATTGTCAATAAATGTGAAAAGGGTTTATAACAGTCAGATAAGATCATATAAGTCACTGTGAAACAAGTTACTCACTTAGCTGAAATTAACAAAAGATTTTAAAGGTAAACATAGAACAGATCACTTCAGAGATAAACTTAAAATCTATTATCAAAGGTAGTTTAACATCTCAAGAAAACTCGTATTTATGCACAAAACTCTTTCCTTGGGGTCCACTTTCCACAAAACATTCGTGTCACTTTCTGTACCCATTCCTTTTCTCTCTCATCCTGAAACAGCCACCTAGAAATCAGACCTACTTCCTTTTCCCTTCATAAAATGTAATTTCACTTTTTATATCTTCTTTACTGAAAACACACATCTTACTTTCCTTAAGCAACCAAGAACTGACCCTTATATTAGCATTCTATAGATTGGTGAACATAAATAGCAGTGATAATTTCTAAAACCCTTGTTTTCTTAGAACATTTTAGGATGGCACCAAACATTATTCACTTACAGTCTCAAATCTCTTTAGTTTCTCTGTAAAAGGAAATTAGTGTTTAGTAGTAAATGTTTCAAAATCTTATTTTATCTGGAAATGACCTAATTATTTAATAAACTTTTAACACTTAGCACAACCCTTAAAAATTCAAGTTATGTCAATCTGGAGAGACTATTTTAGACAGATATTCTTAAAGAATAATCATATAAAAGTTCATATCTCATTTACATCTTTAGAAGTTTTTTTTTTCTCTCTATTTTTTTTTAACTCGAGGTAATTACAGATATAATATTTAACTTATATTAAACCTAGGTACAATGAAAATATTCTACTTGATGTTAATGATCAACAAACATTAATATCAGGTATTTAATACTGAATTATTTCCCAGTTCACACGAACCTGAAATTTATCGTTTAATTTAGAATTATTTGATTTGTAAGCGCTTATCTTTCTTTAAGCCAATTAAATAGAGCTCATTTACAAATTAGCCTCAAAAATTATTACACAGAAACAAAGACATACCAAAACATATTTAAACAGACACAAAGCAGGATCTAGCTTTATTTTCTAAGTTTAGAGGTCAATAAAGTCTCTTGTTTCTTACCGGTCGGGGCACTCTGGCCAGCTGTCTGCGTCAGGAGGAGACCAGGGACAAAAGGGTCCCAGTTGCGGCCGCTGGGTCCAGTCCATTGGCAGGCAAGCCAGCCCCCGAGTACCCCGAGTGGTCAAGACAGTCTCAGCGAAGAAGAGGGGGACACCTTCCAGGGCCCGAAGCTGGGTTCTTGTCTAACACTCGGAAATGGATTGTCCGAGGAGACACATGTGCTGACAAAGCAAGAGACTCTATTGGGAGGGGCACCCAGGAGAACTGCTCAGCTGTGTGGCTCACAGTACAGCCACACGGACAGACAGAGAGACAGAACAAACAGTCCTCCGGGAGTCCGGAGGCAAAACTGAAAGTAGGACGACGGTGTAATCTGTGACCCGGTAGCGACCCGGGAACGTCTTTATAAACAAGGGGCACTTGCTCTTTTACATCTTTGAAATGTCCAGTTACCCGGTCTAGGGGAGTAGAGGTTGACTGTCCCATAACGTCCGTCAAAGTCAAATTGAGACACAGACACACAAACAAGGACAAACCAAGAGCACAGATCATCACCCCAGACGGGGTTTGTAGACAAGAGGTGAAAACAGAAACTGATGAGGAGCGGTATTCTGCAACCGCCTCCTCCAGAAGTAACCTGATGTGAGGGCTCTCGCCCTCACCCCGCGGGGCCCAGGACGTCTCCTGGGACCCGGTAGTCGTGACCGCTCAGCGCGTCCGCCTATAGTCACTTTTGACTACCCACCAGAGCGGAGCGGTGTCTTGGGACAAATCCCTCAACCGCCTCCTGCCGATTTAGGAGCCTCCTCCAGAAAGTAAAGAAATCAGAACCAGAGTAAACTAAGCAGCACAGTCAGACGAGCTGAACCACACAGGACAAACGCAGACACACACTCACCAATCGGCCGAAAGTTCCCTCCGGTTAAGGCGTCCTGGTGCCGCGGAAATCCCGGACGAGCCCCCAAAAATGTTATGCCCAGATCCCAATCTCCACAAACCACCAGGAGGCCATTCACCGATGCAAGCGCAAGAGGGAGTTTATTACAGACCCGGGTCCGGACCGCACATACACACACCCGACGCAGCGGAGTGAGGGCGGCGGCCCCGAGCCGCATGGTACAAGATTTTTAAGGGAAAGAGACAAAGGGTAGGAGGGCTCGGATGGGGTAGGTGAGGGGATTTTCGCGCACTAACCCCTGATTGGCAGTACTAACCCCTGATTGGCAGTCGTGTCTAGGGTGGTGACCTGGGGGTGGGGGAACTTGAGTGATGTCTTCTATCACAAGATGGCAGCTCCTCTTTTTAAGAGGGAGTCACTTAGGCTCTACACAGGACAGACAAAACTCACTCATGAAAGGTCAGTTCAGTTCAGTTCAGTGGCTCAGTCATGTCTGACTCTTTGTGACCCCATGAATCACAGCACGCCAGGCCTCCTTATCCATCACCAACTCCCGGAGTTTACCCAAACTCATGTCCATCAAGTCAGTGATGCCATCCAGCCATCTCATCCTCTGTCGTCCTCTTCTCCTCCTGACCCCAATCCTTCCCAGCATCAGGGTCTTTTCCAATGAGTCAACTCTTCATATGAGGTGGCCAAAGGATTGGAATTTCAGCTTCAACATCAGTCCTTCCAGTGAACACCCAGGACTGATCTCCTTTAGGATGGACTGGTTGGATCTTCTTGCAGTCCAAGGGACCCTCAAGAGTCTTCTCCAACACCACAGTTCAAAACCATCAATTCTTCGGTGCTCAGCTTTCTTTATAGTCCAACTCTCACCTCCATACATGACTACTGGAAAAACCATAGCCTTGACTAGACGGACCTTTGTTGGCAAATAATGTCTCTGCTTTTGAATATGCTATCTAAAGATAGAGAAGCTCTATACAGTCAGCAAAAACAAGACCAGGAGCTGACTGTGGCTCAGATCATGAACTCCTTATTGCCAAATTCAGACTTAAATTCAAGAAAGTAGGGAAAACCACTAGACCATTCAGGTATGACCTAAATCAAATCCCCAAGAGGTCAGCATAGCTTTTCAACCATACATAGAATTCTCAAACCAGACTGTGTTTTTGAATCCTGGGTCTACTGCTCACAGTTATAGGCCTTTGTCAAGTCTCTTAACTTCTCTAGGCCTTGAGGGAGATTTCCTTATCTGTAAGACAGGGATGATAATAATGGTATTGATACTTATTTTTAGAATTAGGAGGATTAAGGGAGCATTTAAAGCATGTAGAACAGCACATGAGACCTACTATAAAGACATAGTCTTAATATTTTACTAGAAGATAGCTTTGAATTCCATTATATAGATGACAACTGGGACTTGTATTCTAGATCTTTAATTGCTCCGCCACTCTGATATTTGTGACAAACCATCATTCCCAATTCATACACACCTTTTAATATTCTCCTACTTGGCCACCTGAATGCTTATACTTTCAAGAGTCAAGTACCTCCCACCCTTGAAAGAAGAGAAATGAACCCCTCTGGTCAGAACTTCTGTTTTGATGAAACTGAAGTGGCTCCATTTCTAGGTTTGAAGAGGTTTCAATTTATGGAAATGAGATCGTTAGCAGAGTTGAATGAAAAGCAGCTCTCAAAAGGAAGACAAAGGACTGACCTGTGAATTAGAAGCATCCACAGAATCCGTAATCACACAAACAAAAGATGGGTTTCAATGCCTTGAAATTCAGCTTCTGGTATTTTGAAAAAGCCTCTTTTGAGGCAGTCCTCACCTTTCCCCTTATCCTTCTTCAGTATTTGTAGTTTCTTCTTGACTCTGCACCAAAGCCTTCAAGCTAGGGGACAGTGGCAAGGACACTGTTTAGAGGATACAAGAAAGGGGGGATTCCTTGGCAGTCCAGTGGTTAAGACTCAGCATTTTCACTGCAGTGGCTAACCTCAAGTGAGATCAAAAAAAGAAAGAAAGTTTACAAGGTAAAAGTTTTCATCATAAGAAAAAAAATTCTACGTGTGGCAATGGATATTAACTAGATTTATTGTGGTGGCCATTTCACAATAAATGTGTGTGTAAAGTCACTTCATTCATATCCGACTCTATGTGACCCCATGGACTGTAGCCTGCTAGGCTCCTCTGTCCATGAGATTCTCCAGGCAAGAATACTGGAGTGGGTTGCTATTTCCTTCTCCAAGGGATCTTCCCAACCCAGGGGTGAAACTCATGTCTCTGATGTTTCCTGTATTGGTAGGCAGGTTCTTTACCACTAGCACCACCTCACAATAGATACAAAAATCAAATTATTATGTGCACATGAAATTAATATACTGTTATATGTCAATTATATTTCAATTAAAAAAATTTTTTTAAGGTTACAAAGAAGCTTTACTACAACAAAAAACAATGGAGATAATACGTAGGCCAGAAAAGGTGGAGTAAAAGGGATGAAGTCTACAGAAAGCTGCTGGGCCAGGCTTATTTTCTCTACCCCTCCCCCCTTTTTTTTTCTATTTGCTTTTTAAAAATTTTTATTTTATTTATTTGGCTGCTCTAGGCCTTCATTGCAGCATGTGGGATCTAGTTCCCCAACCAGGGACCAAACCCAGGCTCCCTGCAGTGGAAGCATGGAATCTTAGCCACTGGACCACCAGAAAAGTTCCTGCTTTTTTTTTTTTAATCACAGCATCATTTATAATAGCAAAAAACTGGCAACAACTTAAAGACTAACCATGGGAGTCTGGATAAGCAATGCTTTAACCATACTACAGAATATTATCATGTAGACATTAAAAAGGTTTTTCTAGTTTTCAACAAGGACCTTCTGTACAGCACAGGGAGCTCTGCTCAATATCACAGGCAGGCCTGTGATGTGTGGCCGGTCTAGATGGGAGGGGAGTTTGGAGGAAAATAGATACATGTATGTGTATGGCTGAATCCCTTTGCTGTTCACCTGAAACTATCACAATACTGTTAATCAGTTATATTCTAATATAAGTTAAAAAAATTTTAAAGATCTTTCTAGTTCTAATTACATGAAAAAATATTAACTGAAAAAAGGTTATAAAGCAATAACAATATATCCCATGTATATAAATGCTACAGCTATCCCTCTGAATGCATAGAAAAATAGACTGAAAGAAAAAACACAAAATAGAATTATACTTTTGAATAGATAATTTATTATTTTCACTTTCCAAGTGTTTTCTTTTTCTATCAGAGGAAAAGAAAAAATCTTAAGGACAGCTGTCACTTGCTGCCAGATTGAGGGCAGTCTTTCTCTGGTGGTTTAGTCACTAAGGCGCGTCTGACTCTTGTGACCCCATGGACTGTAGCCTGCCAGGCTCCTCTGTCCATGGGGTTCTCCAGGCAAGAATACTGGAGCGGGTTGCCATTTCCTTCTCCAGGAGTTCCTGCTTTTTTTGTTTGTTTGTCCATTGAAATATGGTTGACTTACAATGTTGTATTAATTTCTGCTGTACAACAATGTGACTCAGTTATACATATATATTTTTTCATATTCTTTTACCTTATGGTTTATCTCAAGGTATTGAATATAGTTCCCTGTGCTACAAAGTAGGTCTTTGCTGTGTATCTATTTGCTTTCTTAATGTTAAGTATAAACTACATTACAAACAGGAGGGACCCTTCTGGGGAGGAGGTAACAGATTTTAAATATGTAGAAAAGTTAATAATGTTTTTGTTTCTTTCATGATGCATATCTTTATCTTTTTAGTAATTGGTTGCTTGGTTTCATCCATTACTCCACTACAATATAAGCTCTAGGAGGGCAAAGAACAGGCCTTCAGTCTTGGCTTATCCTTGTATCCATGGCAACTAACACAATGCCTGGCATGTTGTTAAAAATTTTAAATATAGAAAACAATCTATAAAAATACTACAAAGAAATATTGGAAAACATTTATTTTTAAATTCTTGGGGGGGCATGAAACCTTTCTATACAAAAAAAATTGAAAAGCCAAGACTGACTACACACACACACACAAAATTATCTGCCTGAAAAATAATAATAACCAGCACGTATATGTCACTTTATATGTTCCAGCTTCTGTTCTAAGCATTTTATATCTCTTAATGCATTTATGCATCTTAATAATCTTATGATTCAGACACTATTATCATTTTCCTTTTACATATAATGAAACTGAGGCTCAACAAGATTAAACACTTTGCTCAAGATCAGCTACTAAATTGTGTAGCCTCAAATTAGATCTCATGCAGCCTAGTTCCAGGGTCCATGTTCTCAACCACTGTATTACAGTATTGAAAAATACTGTAAAAAATTTTTTAGATAACCAAAAGACTGGGAGAAAAATTTTGCAACATATGTAGCAGACAAAGGCTCTTAATATTCATAACAATTAAGAGTTCCTAGATGAAGGCTGGATTTAGAATGTTCGAGATGGATTTAGAAAAGGCAGAGGAACCAGAGATCAAATTGCCAACATCCGTTGAATCATTGAAAAAGCAAGAGACTTCGAGAAAAATATCTACTTTTGCTTTATTGACCATGCCAAAACCTTTGACTGGAGAAGGCAATGGCAGCCCACTCCAGTGCTCTTGCCTGGACAATCCCATGAACAGAGGAGCCTGGTAGGCTGCGGTCCATGGGGTTGCTAAGAGTTGGACACAATTGAGCATCTTCACTTTCACTTTTTGCTTTCATGCGTTGGAGAAGGAAATGGCAACCCACTCTAGTGTTCTTGCCTGGAGAATCCCAGGGATGGTGGAGCCTGGTGGGCTGCCATCTATGGGGTCGCACCAAGTCAGACACGACTGAAGCGACTTAGCAGCAGCAGCAAAGCCTTTGACTGTGTGGATCACAATAAACTGTGGAAAATTCTGAAAGAGATGGAAATACCAGACTACCTGACCTGTCTCCTGAGAAATCTGTATGCAGATCAAGAAGCAACAGTTAGTACATGGAACAACAGACTGGTTCCAAACCGGGAAGGAGTACGTTAAGGCTGTATATTGTCAAAATGTTTATTTAGCTTATATGCAGAGTACATCATGTGAAATGCTGAGCTGGATGAAGCATAAGCTGGAGTCAAAGATTGGCAGGAGAAATATCAATAACCTCAGATATGCAGATGACACCACCCTTATGGCAGAAAGCAAAGAAGAACTAAAGATCCTCTTGGTGAAAGTGAAAGAGGAGAGTGAAAAAGTTTAAAACTCAACATTCAGAAAACTAAGATCATAGCATCTGGTCCCATCACTTCATGGCAAATAGATGGGAAAAGAATGGAAACAGAGATTTTTTTTTGGGGGGGGCTCCAAAATCACTGCAGATGATGACTACAGCCATGAAATTAAATGGCTTGCACCTTGGAAAAGAGCTATGACCAACCTAGATAGCATATTAAAAAGCAGAGACATTACTGTACCAACAAAGGTCTGTCTAGTCAAGGGTATGGTTTTTCCAGTAGTCATGTATGAATGTGAGAGTTGGACTATAAAGAAAGTTTAGTGCTGAAGACTTGATGCTTTTGAACTGTGGTGTTGGAGAAGACTCTTGAGAGTCCTTTGGACTGCAAAGAGATCAAGCCAATCAATCTTAAAGGAAATCAGACCTGAATATTCATCGGAAGGACTGATGTTGAAGCTGAAACTCCAATACTTTGGCCACCTGATGGGAAGAACTGACTGATTTGAAAAGACCCTGATGCTGGGAAAGATTGAAGGAGGGAGGAGAAGGGGATGACAGAGCATGACATGGTTGGATGGCATCACCGACTTGATGGACATGGGTTTGGGTGGACTCCGGGAGTTGGTGATGGACAGGGAGGCCTGGCGTGTTGCAGTCCATGGGGTGGCAAAGAGTTAGACACTGAACTGACTGAGATGAAGGCTAAGTGCTGAAGAATTTATGCTTTCGAACTGTGTTGTTGGAGAAGAGTCTTGAGGTTCCTTTGGACAGCAAGAAGATCAAACCAGTCAATTTTAAAGGAAGTCAACCCTGAATATTCATTGGAAAGACTGATTAGGTAGTATGAAGCTGAAGCTCCCATACTTTAGCCACCTGATGTGAAGAGCTGGCTCATTGGAAAAATCCCTGATGCTGGGAAAGATTGAGAACAGGATGAGAAGGGGGCAACAGAGAATGAGATGGTTAGATGGCATTACCAACTCAACGGACATGAGTTTGAGCAAACTCTGGGAGACAGTGAAGGACAGCAAAACCTGGCATGCTGCAGTCCGTGGTATCACAGCCTCACACATGACTTAGCAACTAAACAACAGCAAGAGTTTCTAAAATCAATAAGAAAAATACAGATAATCCAGTTGGGATATTGGCAAAGAATATGAATCTAAAATTCCCTGAAGAAATAAATTCATATGTTCAGTAAATATTCCTTACTGGTAAGTAGTGATTTTTAAAAGTATAATAATAGTGAGCTACTATTTTTACCCTTTGATTGGCAAAACATAAAATAGTGCTACTATCAAGTACTGGCAAGGTGTGGGGAAATAGAGAAAACTGTTAGAACTGCTTTTGCATTTTATTCCCTGAGTTATTTTTCATTGCTATCACTAATGACTGACTGATCAATGAGTATTTATTTTCAAATTATTCTAGATTTGACCAGGGGAAGCTCCTTCAAGCTGGCTCATGTGTACGTTTGAATATCACATCATTCTTTGAGCACTGCTTAGTTTCCAGCACAACAAAACATTTGCAGCTCATTCTGTTCCAGCCCTGTAATCTGTCATTTCTCTAAGAGTTCCTGGTTCCAAGTATATTCAATGTTCTTGTACTGTCATTGCTTCTGGTGCTCTTGAAGGGCTCGAAAATGAGTATGCATAAAAATGCTTAATGATAAATGTTAAGTAAAATAACCAAGACAGAAAACTATGTATACAGTATGGTAGTTTCCATTAAAAAACACACACAAACACAGATACAGCAAAATTGGGGGGATTATTTTCTTGTTTAATTAAAAGATAGTTGATTTACAATTTTGTATTAATTTCTCCTGTACAGCAAAGTGATTCAGTTGTACATATATATACACATTTTTTTAAACATTCTTTTCCATTATGATTCATCTGAGGATACTGAATGTGGTTCCCTATGCTCTACAGTAGGACCTTGTTGTTTGGGATTTTTTTGTTTTTGGCTGTGTTGCATGGCTGTGGGATTTTAGTTCCCCATAGTGGGATTAAACCCAGGCCCTCCACAGTGAGAATACAGTCGTAATACCTGGACAGCTGGGGAATTTGGGAGGATTTTTAAAATTTAAAATTTCAATTTGCATTTCAAAATTTCTGAAAGGTAGCATATAATTTTTTAAAAACATGTTAAGGCATTTTTTTTATTACTTTTTCAGTAAACTTTATTTTAGGGTAGATTTGGATTACAGAAAAGTTGCTAACATAGAGGAATTCTCTTAGGGCTTCCTTGATGGTCTAGTGTTTTAGAATCCTCCTGCAAATGCAAAGGACCTGGCTTTGATCCTTGGTCCAGGAAGACCCCACACGTTGCTGAGCAACTAAGCCCATGCTCTGCAGCTACTGAAGCCTGCATGCTTAGTGCCTGTGCCCAAAAACAAGAGAAACCACCACAGTGAGAAGGCTGCACATCACAATGAAGAGTCGCCCCCACCATTGCTGCAACTAGAGAAAGCCTGTGTACAACAATGAAGATCTAACACAGCCAGAAAAAGAAAAATAGTTCTCTTATACTCGACATAGTTTCACCTATTACTAACATTATTTGTCACAACTAATAAACCAATATTGATCACTCAGTTCAGTTCAGTTCAGTTGCTCAGTCGTGTCCGACTCTTTGTGACCCCGTGAACCACAGCACACCAGGCCTCCCTGTCCATCTCCAACTCCCGGAGTCCACCCAAACCCATGTCCATCGAGTCGGTGATGCCATCTACTCATCTCATCCTCTATCTTCCCCTTCTCCTCCTGCCCCCAATCCTTCCCAGCATCAGGGTCTTTTCCAATGAGTCAGCGCTTCGCATGAGGTGGCCAAAGTATTGGAATTTCAGCTTCAACATCAGTCCTTCCAGTGAACACCCAGGAATGATCACTAAATGAAGTATTATTCATGTTTTAAAGTACTATTTATACTTTATTTAACTCCATACTAAAAGGACATTAGTTTTTACCTAATGTCCTTTTTCTGTTCTAGGATCCTATCCAGGATACCACATACTGTAGTCTAGGACTCCCACAGATACCAAAATCCAACGATGCTCAAGTCCCTTATATAAAACGGTGTAGTATTTGTGTATAACCTACACATATCCTCCTATGTACTTTAAATCATCTCTAGA
This sequence comes from Antilocapra americana, assembly GCA_007570785.1. NCBI lineage: Eukaryota > Metazoa > Chordata > Mammalia > Artiodactyla > Antilocapridae > Antilocapra > Antilocapra americana. The sequence continues at coordinate 2,180,414 of ML662451.1, read as the reverse complement.
TTACTCATAATATCTAATACAATGTCTTAGTAAATGTTATGTAATCAGTTGCCAATGCACAGCAAATTCAAGTTTTGCTTTTTGGAATGTTCTCTAGTTTTTTACAAATATTTTTGACCTGCAGTTGACTCCATGAATACGGAGCCCATGGATATGGAGGGCTGTCTACAGTTTTGGTCATTATGTCACCTAGGCTCCTTTCCTTGATTTGATGACCTTGATAGTTTGGGGGGTAGTCAATTGCTTTATAAGATTTGTTTGATGTTTTTCTCCTAATTAAACTGAAGTTATAGGTTCTATTAAAGGCCAGAGAAATAGAGTACCATTTTTATCACCTCAAGAATACTTAATCACTTGTTGGTATGTTGCTCAGTAGCTAAGTTGTGCCCAATTCTTTGTGATGCCACTGCTGAAGGATGCCAGGTTTCCCTGTCTTTCACTATCTCCTGGAGTTTGGTGTGTTATTTTTATAATAAAAAATTAATATGCTTTTTAAAGTTCTAAGAACAAACAATGCATTTTTATATATTTGTTAAGAATGTAAGTTTGGCTGTTTTAACAGAAATTAAAAAATACTAAAACATGATAGAAATTAATTTCTTTCTCTCAAAAAGGTCTAGACAGAGCAGTCCAGAGCTGATGGGGCAGTTTGCTTTACAAGGTTGGTAAAAGACCCAGATTCCTTCTGTCTGATAGTTCTGTTTAACAAGTAGCTATCACCGTGACTACAATGGAAGTTTTCGTTGTTGTGTGACTAAGATGGGTGCTCTAGAGGCTGCCATAGCATCCACATTCAGGAGAAAAAGGATAGTATACTCTTTCTTTAAGACTTACTTGGAAGTTGCACATTTTGTTCGTTCTGCTCACATTCCATTGGCCAGAACCTAGTCACATGGCCATACCTAGCTGCAAGAGAGGCTGGAAGTGTAGTCTCATAGTAGACAGCTCTGTGCTCAGCTAAAGTTTCTATAAAGATTAAAGAAGGGGAGGCTGGATTTTGGGTAGACCATCATCAGTCTCTGCCAAAGCTGGGATTCAACCATCCTAAGAGTACAAGATGGATCTGGGAAAATCCAACACTTTAGTGGCTAGTCATCATCATCTTCATTACATTACCACCAAAAATTACAGTGAGAATGAAGAAGGAATTCATAGGGCCTGGACTCCATCTTAGGTTTGTTCATGCTGATCATGCTCGGCCGCCTCTCTAATGGACTCTAAACTCTGTGCTTAGTGCCTATGGAAACAACAATAAAAGGACAAGACCCCCTCCGGACAGGGGGACCTTGAAGATCTTATCCAGGTTACTCATCACCTAAGAGAAAACATACACTAATCACCCCTGTCTCTGGACAGGCCATGAATTTTTCTGTACCTATTGGAGTGTAACTCTGGGCTTATTGACTATCCGGCCAATTATTTAACTGTTTGAACACATAACATGTGAATGATGAGATTATTGTGATTGTATTTACCCTTCCTTTGTTTATGTAAGTCTCAAGGAATTTAGGGTGGTGAGTTCAGACCCGTACACATGGGGTATAAAAGATTTCACAAATGCTGGTCGGGGTCCTTGGCTAAGAAGAGACTCTGCCTTGGGCCCGCAGGCATAATAAACTGCACTCCACTATCTGCATTGTCCTTCTGAGTGAGTTTGTTTCCCGGAACGTGTGGCTACAAGAACACCAGACATTCCTTTTTCTAATGTCATTTGGCTACCCCACCACTAAGGAACTTATACCAGCCATTTTTACTCCACATACTCTCTGACCTCATACCATTTCCACATTTCTCTGTCCCATCCCATTCTTCTTTCTTCTCCCTCTCAGGAGTGAAACCAAACTCACCAGTTTGCTTGAAGTGGTGTATCCAGCCACAGTCATCCCCTTAGGGGTTCACCTTCTACTTTAAGAGGATTATCAAGATTTTCTTTTCAAAGAAAAACTTTTGCTTAGAAAAGTTAAAATTTTCACACCTTTAAGCTAAGAACATCCTTTTTGCCAACAGATGAGATAAAATTCCTTTGTGTCTAGCACTCTTTGAACATTTCTGCACACAACAATCAGAAGTATTAACTGAAAACCATTGTTCTCAGTCAGCTTCCTGGCCCCATGTAAGACTGTAATGTTGGAAAATTTTGTTTTCAGGTACCTTCAATTTTTCTCTACTCTCTTCCCCTCTCCTTCCTTTTCCTTCATGTCACCCCCCAAGACATCCTCCTGCCTTTGCTTTCCCAAAAAAATTCATGAACCACTTTTGACTATGTCATAAATAACAGCAGGGCATCTAGTTACTAATTCCAGGATTATTTTCATTTTGGTGTAGTAGTGTTAGCTGCTTGGTCGTGTTCCCAACTCTTTGTGACCCTGTGGACTGTAGCCTACCAGGCTCCTCTGTCCGTGGAATTCTCCAGGCAAGAATAATGGAGTAGGTAGCCATTCCCTTCTCCAGGGCATCTTTCCAACCCTGATCAAACTCAGGTCTCCCACATTGCAGGCAGATTCTTTACCATCTGAGCCACCAAGGATCTCTAAATGGGAGAATTCCAGGTATCTCAGTTCTCGGAGGGAAACTCTAAATCCTTGACAGCAAAAAAAATGAGACAAAAACAAACTTTTATTGAAAAACTGGTCCATACTAGGCATTGTATACAACACTTTCACATAAATTGGTGTATTTAATCCTCATATTAATTATGAATAGCAATAGTATCCCTATTTTATGGATAAATCAGGCTCAGAGAGATGTCACAATTGGAACTCAGATCTGTCTAAATTCCCAAATCACTATAGTAGCTGTGAATATTTGCCTGAAGAAAAGAAATTAAGGATTACCACAATTCCATGGGCCAAATCTTCCTTGAAACTATATCCAGACAGATCTTGGACCAGAAGTAAGCAATGTAGGGAGTGGTTGCAGGAGATAATTAAATTCTATACCAGCCAGGCCCAGTCCCTTTTGCAGCATTTCTCAAGAAGTAGGCTACATCAGAATCACCAGGGGCTCTTAATAAAAATATGCCCTCCTGAATCGTTCCCCGACTACTGATTTCAAAACCCAGGGCCACAGTCCTGGAACCTGCATTTAAAATAAGACTCTGTAAAGCACACTGAGTTTGCAAATCACTGAACCAGTGAATAAACACTCCTCCTTCCTACACCTGCTCATATTTTTGTAATTTTATAGATTGTTTGCACTCTTCTTAGAGACTGAGAACCAGAAAGCTTAGGATTTGTTCTTCTAAATTATTCATTTAGCAGTTATTTATTGCATGCTTTCAAAGGTACCAAGCATAGTGTCAGGCGAGTGTAGATGTCACGAGAGGGTATGTTCCTCGGTCCTTGTCTCGTCACAACAAAGATTTGGAGTGACGGACATTGGAGTCCTCGAGGGGCCACAGCTCTCAGGTCTGGACAGACAGCGTTATAGCTCTTAAATAACTCAGTGTTACAGCTCTATTTTATTTAGAAGATGATAGCCGGAGAATTCATCCTCAAGGCGTGAGGACATGCAAGGCGGTGAAGAGAACACCGCAGTGTGTGGGAGTGAAAGGGAGAGTCCATCTTCAGGTGCAGGAGAGAGAGAGAGAGAGAGAGTGAGCGCTTTGGCTCCTATTTTATATGTTTATTTCTGACCCCTGGGCCTGTTCTATGCAAATTGGACTTAGACAGGAGTGCTGTTCTATCTGCAGTTCTCACTCAGGTCCTCGGACCTTCCTTATTCAATTTTCGCAGGATTTTCCCTTCCTTATCTTCTAGCCACCGCCATTTTGGACTCCTGTTTCCTATTCTAACTATCTAACAATAGGAAAGCTAGAACATTGCTTTTGAAGTGTATTAGAAAGGAAGGCAAACAACTGGGGAGAGAGAGATTTGAAAACAATGGCCAAGAAGAAGTTGAGAAGTTATTTGAATGATCAGTTACAGAAATGCTCAGGGTTTCCAGTGAGAGAGCTTCGATAATCTGGGACTATGCAGGAGTCGCTGGTCACCCATGTGCTCTGTGTTACAGAAGTGGAGCATGCCTTCCTGGATATGTTGATCAAAGATAAGGTAGCACGAAAGCCATTCTCTTCCACTTCCCATGAAGAATTCACATCACTAGCTATTATCTAGCTTGGGAAGGATGTGTGTCTACATGCGCAGTGGATCCAGGTTTTGTAGGAGCTGAGTTTCTACAGTCCCAAAGATCCTCTCCAAGAAAAAGAATACAAAATTATGAGTACAATATTAAGTATGTAAGTGAATCTTGATTTAGAATGAGAAAAGAAGTCAAGACAAATTATTGAAGACTCAGCTTCAGGTCACTCTTTTCTGAGATCTTTAGGCAGTTTTTCAGAAATGCTTCTTGACTGCAAGCTGCTTCCTCTCAACTCTCAGGCTACAATTCCCAGCAACTCCCACCTCTCACAGGGGCTCCTGCAAGTGAGGAATCCTGAAACTTAAGCCTCATTGCTGCTGCTGCTGCTAAGTTGTTTCAGTCGTGTCCAGCTCTGTGTGACCCCACAGACAGCAGCCCACCAGGTTCCTCTGTCCCTGGGATTCTCCAGGCAAGAATACTGACTGGGTTGCCATTTTCTTCTCCAATAAGCCTCATTAACTTCACGATACATCTTATTTCCTTCCTTCTTTCCATATAGGACAAGTGCTAATCTTTTCTCCAGTGGTCTTTGCTTAAGGTTGGCTCCAGCAAATATGCAAAAGGCTAGTTAAACTGGTTTTGCTGGGGGAGCAATCTTAAAAGAACAAAATCTGATGATGGTGGGGGTCTAGGCTGGGGAAAATGATTTATTGGATCTCACTCCATTCACCCTGGGGAATCTGAAAACAGCAAAGGTGATCTGTGAGAATTTCGATATAGGTTATTTATTTGCTTCAGCTGAGCTGTGCAAGCTGCATAATAAAATTCTTTCAGCTTAAATTTGTTAATTAACTTAGGTTGTAAGAGGTATCTCGCCCCTGCTATTCAGAAATTCTCACTGACTCTCACACCTTGTATGAGTAGTACACAAAGGAATGAGAACAAATAATTTCTTAGTAAATGCAATTTGTTCAGTAGATAAAAACATGGTGTTCAAAGGGAGCACCTTAGTGGAAAAATTTTCAGGAGTACTGTTCTGGTCCAGGCACCTCATTTTACAGGTACTAAAACTGAAGTCAGAGAAAGAAAGAACTATGTTCAAAACCATGTAAGCAGGCAGTAGCAGATTCAGAATAGAATTGCTGGTCCAGGCTTCCCTTTGAACATCCCAGTTAAAAATCTTGGCTTTTGGACTCCCCTGGCAGTCCAGTGGTTGGGACTCACACTTCCAATGCAGGGGGCACAGATTTGATCCCTGGTGGGGGAACAAGAATCCCATATGCTGTGGAGCGTGGCCAAAAACAAAATCTTCATTTCTAATAGCAGGCACAGGAATGATCTGGGAGGCAAGCAAGAATAATCTGTTAAATTGGGTTTGGAGCCGCTGACAACCTGTTGGGGAGATGATGGGCCAGGCTAGCCCTCTTTGATGGGAATGCAAATCAGCCTAGCACTACTAAAGAGTTATTTGGCAATTAGTATCAAGAACCTTGAACATGTGCATTCCCCCAACCCTGAAATTTTATCTTTTGGAACTGATTGTAAGGGCATAATCAGAAATGAGTGTAAAGATGTATATGGGCTTCCCAGGTGGTGCTAGTGGTAAAGAACCCACCTAGCAATGCAGGTAGATGTAAGAGACACGTGTTCCTTCCCTGGGTCAGGAAGATCCCCTGGAGAAGGCAATGGCAACCCACTCCAGTACCCTTGACTGGAAAATCCCATGGACGGAGAAGCCTGGTAGGCTCCGGTCCACTGAGTCGCAAAGAGTCGGACACGACTGAGCAACTTCACTTCACTTCATGGCAGCGAAAGTGCTGAGTCCTGACCACTGAACCACTAGGGAATTCTCTTGCTCTGTTGTTTTTTCCTGCAGTTATTGCTTCATTTTTACGTTCGTTTACTTTTCAATAATCCTAAAATTAGCTTGCTTTGAGTGTTCCATGGAGTCTGCTGTATGTCTATCAGTATTATTTTTCAACTGGTCAAACATATCAGATATTCTATCAACTTCATTTTTTTCCCCAGACACCTCATTACTGGAGCCTCATTTCTGTTACTCTGTTCTGGAGTAAGACCAGGCTTTCTAAGGGCTTCCCTAGTAGCTCAGTGGTGAAGAGTCCACCTGCCGATGGAAGAGACACGGGTTCTATCCCCGGTCCAGGAGGATCCCACATGCTGTGGAGCAGCTAGCCCCTGAAGCACAACTACTGAGCCTGTGCTTTAGAGCCAGAGAACCACAGCTGCTGAAGGCCTGCAAGTCACAGAGTCCGTGCTCTGCAACAAGAGAAGACGCCACAATGAGAAGCCCATGTGCCCCGCTCGCCACAACTGGAGGGAAACCTTCGTGCAGCAATGAACACCCAGCACAACCAAACAAAAAAGGAAAAGGTTTCTAGATGTGACACAAACTATCTGCATAGCACTCTTTTCACCATTTTGCTGGATTGTGTCTTCTGTTTCCTCCATCTTATTTCATTAGAAATAAAATAAATCTATTTCATTAGATTTATTCCCTTATTTTACTGGAACACATCCTCCAGTAGTTTCTCTATTAAGGGGGCATGTAAGAAGAATCTACTGAAAGCTTATAAATGTCTTAATCTTATTGTTATGTTTCACAGTATGGCGAGGTGAAGAAAGCAAGGTTGATACTCCATTTTTTCTCCTCAGAATTTAGAAAGTCTTGCTCTATCATCTTCTAGCTTCCAGTGTTGTATCATGATTTCAGAATGTCATCTGTTTTCCTCCTCTCTCTGGAAACTTTTAGGAATTTCTTTTTCTAGCTTGTAATTTGAGTTCTTTTTTTTTTTTTTTTTAGGCCACAGCATGCAGCATTCAGGGTCTTAGTTCCTCAACCAGGAATTGAACCCATGACCCCTGTATTGGGATGTCAGGATCTTAACCACTGGACCATCAGGGAAGTCCCTGTAAATTGCGGTTTTTAAGAATGTATGCTTTGAAGTGAGCCTCTTTTATTCATTTGGAAGGCTTTTTCACTCTAGAGATAATTTCTCTTAGCATAAAAGTATATAAACTATCAACTGTGTATATATTCTTTCTTAACTCACAAATGGTAATAACACAGTTTGAGTCTTTTATACTTTTCCATATTAAATTCTAAAACTTCCCAGACTTTAGAAAATGCAGGGCTTTCTGGTGGTCCAGTGGTTAAGACTGCACTTCCACTGAAGGGGTGGCAGGTATGATCCTTAGTTTGGGAAACAGTATCCTGCACGCCACTAGCACCAAAAAAAAAAAAAAAAAGGTATATATAGAGAGAAGATGCAGACCAGAAAGGGAGACATTTACTGAAGTCATGAATGACCACAGAAATACTGAACTCTCCTTAAAATTGTTAAATCAGTACTCATTAACTTCAAGTGGAGTATGGTAACAAGCCTATGTTAAATATGCACATCTCCTAATTTTTCCTTCTTCAATTAGTTGATTGAATTTTGCATTTCCAGGGCTTTTGAATATGCAGATGTCATTTCTTCCTAATTATTAAAACCACTGGATTTGAGGGAACCCAAGGATGTGTTTTCTTCCATTTAAAATTTTAAGTTTTAAATACTTTGGGACTTGAAAGAATCTTGCATTCTCACATAATCCTGGAATGAAGGCAAGTATTATTTTTTAATATCTTAAATATCTTGTTTAATTTTTAATGCCTCATAGGTTTTGTGGAACTTGCAGCCAACAGCCAAAAATATCATTCTACCAACTTTTGAGTGCCCAAAGTTCTCCAGGGAACCCTAAAAAACTCATGAGACCAAATACGCGTGAGAGAAGTCAGAGGACCATGGAGAGAAGACTAGATTTCCCTTGAAATAAAGAATCTGCTCTAGGTGTTCTAACAGCCACTGTTCAGTTCAGTTCAGTCACTCAATCATATCCGACTCTTTGAGACCCTGTGGACTGCAGCATGTCAGGCCTCCCTGTCCATCACCAACTCCTGGAGTTTACCTAAACTCATGTCCATTGAGTCGGTGATGCCATCCAACCATCTCATCCTCTGTTGTCCCCTTCTCCGCCCCTCTTCAATCTTTCCCAGCATCAGGGTCTTTTCAAATAATTCAGTTCTTTGCATCAGGTGGCCAAAGTATGGGAGTTTCAGCTTCAGCATCAGTCCTTCCAATGAATAGTCAGGACTGATTTCCTTTAGGATGGACTAGTTGGATCTCCTTGCAGTCCAAGGGACTCTCAAGAGTCTTCTCCAATACTACAGTTCAAAAGCATCAATTCTTTGGTCAGTGCTCAGCTTTCTTTATATTCCAACTCTCACATTCATACATGACTACTGGAAAAACCATAGCTTTGACTAGATGGACCTTTGTCGGCAAAGTAATATCTCTGCTTTTTAATATGCTGTCTAGGTTGGTCATAACTTCTTCCAAGCAGCAAGCATCTTTTAATTCCATGGCTGTAGTCACCATCTGCAGTGATTTTGGAGCCCCCAAAATAAAGTCTGTCACTGTTTCCACTGTTTCTCCATCTATTTGCCATGAGTGATGGGACCAGATGCCATGATCTTAGTTTTCTGAATGCAACTGTTAGGGCTTCATAATCCTAGTCTTATTTATTAATAACAAATGTCAAGATAACAGACATTTCTCTAAATCCCCTTGTGAACTTTACAATGCTTCTTATCAAATCTGTTGAATCATCCCTTCATTCAACATATACGGAGGGAAGCAAGGGTCTTCTCATTTATTGAAGGCCTACAGTGTAACTGGCACTAGGCTAGGCATCCACAGACATGACCTTACTGAATTTCCCAAGAATTTGCAAGATGGAAATTATTATCTCCTCCTTACAAATGAGGAAACTGAAGTTAAGACAGCAGCTATTTTGCCCAGGTTCTGCCAAGAAGGCACTTTGCTGATTATGCTGTGAGAGAAACAGGTTCACTCTGGAAGTTTTACAGTCTAATGGCAAGACGGACATACAAATGACTATAATATAAAACAAAAGAAATAAATGAGAAGATAAAAGTGCCAGCAAAATATCCAGAGAGCACACAGGAAGGGGAATTTTGTCTGAGTTGGTGGGGACAGGTATTTCTGCTGGGACCCAAGGGATGAGTGGGATTTTTAAATAAATTAAGAAGGTAGTCCCTAGAATATTGCTTGAGCACAGCCAGTGGAGTGTTTTTTGTTTGGGAGATAGTGACTGTCTGTGTGGTTGAAGCACAGAGAAGTAGAAGCAGAGAAGGGAAATGAAGCCAGATCATGTATGGTCCTGAAGGCCATAACGTGGAGTGTGGACTTCATTTTGAAGATAATCAGGAGCCAACAGATGATTCAGAGCAACCATTCTCAAGGTGTGGTCAGTGGAACTCTCTGAGACCTTTTCAGAGTGTCCGTGGGGTTAAACCTATTTTGATACTAATAAATATCTTGTCTTGGGACTTCCCTGGTGGTCCTGTGGCTAAGGCCCTGTGCTCCCAATGCAGGGGACCCAGGTTTGATCCCTCGTCAGGGAACTGGATCCTAAATGCCACAATTAAAAAACTCACATGCCTGCAATGAAGATTGAAGATCCTGTGTGTTGTAACTAAGATATGGAACAACCAAATAAATAATATTTTTAAAAAATCAGTACAGTTTCTATACACTAACAACTGATTATCTGAAAACTTATAAAAAGTAAATATTTTGCCTTTTTAAAATGGTGGTAAAGAGCAAATGCCATAAAATCTACCATCTTAACCACTTTTAAGTGTACAGTTCAACAGTGCTGAGTATAATCATATTGCTGTGCCACCATCACATCATCCACTTCTAAAACTTTTTTTTTCAGAACTGAAACTTTACACCCACTAAATAATAACTTCCTATTTCACATTTCCACTAGCCCCTGCTAATCACCCTTTTACTTTCTGTTTCTGTGAATTGGACTCTTTAGACATCTCATATAAGTGAAAGCTTATAGTATTTGTCTTTTGAGGACTGGCCTATTTCACTTAGCATAATTCTTCACAGTTCATCCATGTTGTAGAATGTGTCAGAATTTCCTTGCTTTTTAATGCTGAGTAATATTTCACTGTGTGTATATCACATTTTGTTTATCCATTCATTCATTGATAGACATTTGGGTTGCTTCCACCTCTTAGCTATTGTGAAAAATACTGCTGTGAGCGTCAGTGTGCAAGTACCTCTTTGAGATCCTGCTTTCGATTCTTTTGGATATATATCCAGAAGTGAGGTTGATAGAGCATATGATAATTTGATTTTTAATTTTTTTGAGGAAGCATCATAATTTTCCATAGTTGTTGCACCATTTTACACTGTTATTTGCTTTTTTAGCTATGTTAACATTTGCACTGATATTGTAAATCAATGGTGGATTAATGGTGGGTCAGTATAACCCAGTGGCTCCAGATTAAAGCTGTATTCTTTGCACATAATCACAGTAAAACAAGTGTTCTCAATGAAGCAGTAAAAAAATTCTTAATTTTAATTTTATTAAATTTTGACTCTCGAGCACATATCTTTTTAATATCCTGTGTGGCAAAATGTGATGAAGACATAAAGCACTTTAGCTGTGTATCAAAGTATGAAGTTTATTTCAAGGAAAAACACTTGTGAGATTGTTTGAGCTGGGAGCAGATCTAGCTGCTTTTTCACATAACACCATCTTTACTTGAAAGAATGATTGATGAATGATGGTTATACAGACTTGTGTAATTGGCAGACTAATTCCCAAAATAGATTGAAATGAGACTATTACCTCAAGGAAAACAACTGTTAATATTTGTTGCTAGTAATAAAATTCAAGTTTTCATGTGAAATTATAATTTTGGAAAACTTGCATCTGCTATCATGACCTTGACAGGTTTGCAATACTTGAAGACTTTTATGATTAGGCTGTTGGTGACATTAATGAATGAGATTTTTGATATTTTATAATGAAATGTGTCAGCATTTGGAAGATTATGGTAACATGGTGAATCAATATTTTCCACATGACCGATGCATGATGTTATAAAATTATTCATGGGTGGAGCATCTATTCAGCGTACAAGATAGATCAATGAATTTGAATATAACAGAATACAGAATTCATTGATATGGCTTCAGATTCCACATTAAACCTAGCTTTTCATAAACTATTCTGTGTATGTTAATTATTGGTGTCATGCCAAAGAAGAATATCCATATCCCAAAAGGTTTTTAAAATACTTTTCCTTTTCCCAATAACACATCTATGTGAGGTTAGATTTTCTTTCATAGACTTCAACCAAAGCAGCATATTGCAATAGATTGAATGCAAAAGATTTGAGAATCCAGCTGTTTTATTTTGAGCCAGACATAAATGAGGTTTGCAAAAATGTAAAACACTTCATTTTTATCTCTAATTTTATTTTGAAAAATATAGTTATTTTTCATAAGATATGTTATACTAACACCGAGTGGGTTTATTGCTATCATCATAAGTAAATGAAGATATATTTTAACACATTCCAGCTCTAATTTCAAACATGGTAAATATACATCAACAAAAGCTCAATATTTATTTATTTGTTTTTGACTGTGCTGGATCTTTTTTTTTTTTTTAACTTTTATTTTATTTATTGGACAAACAGCATGTGGGATCTTAGTTCCCCAACCAGGGATCAAACCCATGCTCCCTCCATTGGGAGCTCAGAGTCTTAACCACTGGACCACCAAGGAATCCCTGTGCTGGGTCTTCATTGCTAGTTGCAGCGAGTGGAAGCTACTGTCTAGTGGCAGTGGGTGGGCTTCTCATTGCAGTGTGAGGACTTCTCGGTGCGGTGGCTTCTCTTATTCTGGAGCACGGGCTCTAGGGCACACGGGCTTCAGTAGCTGTGGCTCCCTGGCTGTCGAGCACAGTCTCAGCAGTCGTGCCCCACCGACTTTGTTGCTTGGAGGCATGTGGGATCTTCCCAGACAGGGATCGAACCCGTGTCTCCTGCATTGGCAGGTGGATTCTTGACCACAGAACCACGAGGGAAGCCCCTAAAATCTCAATAATTTTAAGATTGTGAAGGGGTCCTGATAGAAAGAACTTTAGAACTGGTGATTTAGGGGTCTAGTGCAACATGATTAGGACTTTTAGGACTTTTTTTTTTTTTTGGCTATGCCAGTTCTTAGTTGTGACACGTGGGGCCTAGTTCCCTGAACAGGGAACCAACTTGGGCCCCCTGCATCGAGTGTGAAGTCTTAGCCCCTGGACCACCAGAGAAGTCGCTAGGACTGTTTTTAAGAAAATAATTCTGAAAATGGTGTTTGGAAGGCCGGAAAAAGTTAAAATTTAGAGGTAGGGAAGTCAGTGAGGAAACTATTAAAATAGTTGTACCGAACAGTCCACAATCTGAATGCAAAGTAAGAAAAGTACAGGGAAAAGGTTTCAACCCAATAGAGACTTTAAGAACACTCAAACTTAAAAGAAAATGCCATTTTTAAAATCTAACTGATTGCTAATTGAATGCTCAAGAAGTCTGGTGATAGAGGAAAGTAGGTGAAGGTACAGAGAAGCAGTCACATTTATACACAGCTGGTGGATGAATTTGGCTTCACCAAATATTAATATCTATCAATATTTAAAGTATCTATGTATGTTGACCCAGAAATTTGTACTTTTAAGAATTTATACTACAAATATATGCATATTTGTTCAACATTACACACACACATGCACATATTTATATGCAATGGAAAGAGTTTAAACATTTGTAGAGGATGGTTAAATATTTGAGTTAAGCTATCCGTACAGTGTGGAGAAGGGAATGGCAGCCCACTCCAGTATTCTCCCCCGGGGAATGCCATGGACAGAGTAGCCTGGCAGCCTGCTGTCTAGTGGGTCACAAAAGAGTCGGACCTGAATTAGTGTCTGACACACGCAAACCATACAATGACATAGTAGGAAGTTACTGAAAAGAAGCAATCAGTTTTTATAGGTACAAATATAGAACTATCTCCAAAATATATTGTTAGTGAAAAAAAAGGTTGAGAAAAATGCACATAATGTGCTATCGTGTGTGAAAAAAAAGTGTGTGTGTGGGGGGGGGTAGGTATACAAGACATACAAGAAACTTGTGATAGTGGCTGCCTCTGAAGTAGAGAATTAGATGGCTGAAAGACAATGGTAGAAGGGAGATTTACTCTTCACTATATACACTTTTATATCTTAAAAATTTCACATCAGATATATGTATTACGAGTCCAAATTTCGCTTCAATGATTAAGAACGAGAAGATCGTTTCAGTGACAGTAAGAGTCTTATCTATCGCTGTGCAATGTAATGGAGAGCTGGAGATAGATAGCACAGACATTGTAAAAGCGGAATTGATTGGTTTTTAAATCTGTTTTGGCTGTGCTGGATCTCAGTTCCCTGACCAGGGATTGAACCCTTTTCCCTTGCTGTGGAATCATGGAGTCTTAACCAAGCAAGTCCTAGAACTGATTAATTTTGATGACTGATTTCATGTTGAAGGTATGAGTGGTGCTGGGGCTAAAAAGAAAAATAAAAAGGGATTAAAGATGATTTCATTTTCCAGATAGAGTGATTGATGGCACCCATAACCCCTGGGTGTGCTCACTTGTGTCCGAGTTTTTGTGACCCCATGGACGTAGCCCACTGGGCTCTTCTGTCCGTGAAATTTTCCAGGCAAGAATACTGGAGTGGGCTGCTATTTCCTACTCCAGGGGCGTAACACTGAAAGAAACACAAAATAAGGAACTGGTTTATGGGGGTCGTAGAGATGGCATGAAAAGAGTTTCAGGCCCAGATGCTCCAATCATTTATAAGAGTACACCTATAATTTACTAAAAATATTTTTCACAAATATACTCTCTTAAATTCAAACCAACAAACAAAATAACTATATAAGGTAGAAATTACTATCCCTGCTTGATAGGAACAAAGTAACCTCTACAATGTTAATAAACTTGCATAGAGCTGAACATCTATTAAGTGTGAGAGGTGGCTTTGAATTAAGTTGTTCTTATTCTCCAAAAATGTCTTCCTCCCCATCTATCAGATGCCAGCTGTTAAACTGGCACAAGAGGCCAAAAGAACAGGTTGTGGACTTGAATAGACTTAGATTCAGATCCCAACTCTGCTAATTGTTACCTGTATGACGTTGAGCAAGTTACTTCAGCTTTCTAAACCTCACCTTCATCTTGGTGTTGTTTAGTAGCTAAGCCGTGTCTGACTCTCAGCGAACCCATGGATTGCAGCATTCCAGGCTCCTCTGTCCTCCCCTATCATCTGGAGTTTGTTGAAATTCATGTCCATTTAGTCGGTGATGCTATCTAACCATCTCATCCTTTACCAGCCCCTTGGAAAAATACCCTGATGCTAGGAAATATTGAAGGCAAAGGGAGAAGGTGGCGGCAGTATCTAGAAATGAGATTTAAATTAGATTACATATCTAAAGGTTTTGGCAGACGTGCATGATGGCTTAATATATGGCAGCTCAACTGTCATATTTATTAGATATGGGACCTATCAGTACAGTAAATTGATAGTAAGAACTTTACATCTGGAGTTAAGGGAGGAGTAGAGATTTACCTCATATAATAACCAGTTTTTGCCATAATGACGCTTGAAAAATTATTCCACTTTTCAGTCAATGATTCATTTTTCCCAATACTACATTTTTTTCACTTAAAAATAGTAAAAGTATGCTCTATTTTTATTATGTAATATTTCAATCCTATGGTTTCCAGTAAAAATACACTCACCACTTTACTTGGCATAACAGATTTAGTCAGAGAATATCATATGAACAAATTTGTATTGGACTCTAGATTTAGATGAGCACAAATGTTTTGTTTTGCATATATACACAAAGTGAGAAAAATGAAATATCTTCTATGATGAGTTGAATGAGTGCTTATGTCATTTCCATTTTTCAAAGCACATTTGGAGTTAGCCTTTATTTTGTGCTAGAGATATTTTTCCTTGTTATAAACTTATTTTTAAGTGCAGTTCAAGTGCAAGAAAACCATGAGCTCCTAAAAGATTGAAAAATTGGTGCAAAATGGCCAATGAAAGAATACACCTTCTAGAAAATAATTTCCCTATACCCATCCTCCACCAACCACCTCTCACAAACAAGTCTTCTCTTCTTTTTTTGATGAGTTTAAAAGAGTGATTAAATTATATTTTATGTACAAAATATATTAACCTTCAAGTAGCTGTTTATTTGAAGATTAATATATGTATTACATGGTATGGGCCTTCCCTGTGGCTCAGATGGTAAAGAACCTGTCTATAATGTGGGAGACCAGGTTCAATCCCTGGGTGGGGAAGATACTCTAGAGAAAGGAATGACAACTCACTTAAGTATTCTTGCCTGGAGAATTCCATGGACAGAGGAGCCTGGCAGGCTATAGTCCACGGGGTCGCAGCATCAGACATGACTGAGTAAATAACACACACACGGTATACCTCAAATAGTGTTATATTATGCAGTGGTATATATTGCATTATAATATTATTGTGCAATTATAGATTGTATTATATGCAATGGTATATATGTGTGATAGACATACATAATGGTATATATTTACCATTATATTATATATATATTTATATGTATAATGTATATATATAAATATAATATATTACCACTATATTATAATATAATATATTATATTATGGTGGGTACCATTATATATATACTACTATGGTATAACATATTTATGATACTCAAGTGAAAACAATTATATGTTATAAACCATATTGTAGCTATATATACCATCATGTAATAATATGTGTGCTCAGTTGCTTCAGCCACGTCTGATTCTTCCCATTCCCACAGACTAGCCTACTAGGCTCCTCTGACCATAGGATTCTCCAGGCAAGAATACTGGAGTGGATTGCCATGGCCTTCTTCATGGGATCTTCCTGATCCAGGAATGGAACCCATGTCTCCTGCATTGCTGGCGGATTCTTTACTACCAAGCCACTGGAGAAGCCCATAATGGTATAATGGTATACGTATATATAATCTATTGTGTAATAGATTATACAATATAATATATAATACATATAATTTACATATGATATATTTGTTGTACACCATTATATATTATAATTAATATATTATTTACTATAATAGATTATAATAAATACCATTATACTACATAATATATAAACCTATTTTCACTACTTAATAAATATATTTATTTGTTTATTTATTTTTACTTTAGTCGAGATGATTTAATATGCAGAGTTGGGACTCAGATCTTGAAAGAGGAGGTTCAGCTGGCTGCTGATGGAACTTCAGTGGGGGGCAAAGAGGTACCATGGAGCTGGGACTCAGACCTCCAAAGAGGGATTGTGTGCTGCTGGTTCTAGGAATATCAAAAAAGCTGGAACCAATTGCTGCTGCCAGGGTGAAGTGATCATGGATGGGAACAGTGAAGGAGCCAGTCCTTTATTCTGCCTCCAACACTGAAATCTCCCTCTATCTCCTCTATTTCTTTATCTTTAAAAACTGTTTGCAAATCTTGGGTTCTAAGTTGGCTCCCAAAGTTTCCATCTCTTGGTGTACACATTCTATAAAATCCCTACCCTCAAGAATGGGTGGGATCTGTAAATACAATGAGCTATAATATGTGATTAGGTTATCTTAAGTAGCACAAGTGAGGAGATTTTTGAGATGTAATAAGGTTTCTAATCAGTTGACTTTAAGGTAATCAAAAGGGAGATTGTCCTGGATGGGCTTGACCTAATCAGCAAGGATCCTTGAAAAGGGTCCTAGAGGTCAGAGACAGAAAGATCTGAAGCACAACTGCCTGTTGGCCTTAAAGAAGCAAACTCTCCTGGTATAGAGCAGTCTATATGGCAGGACATTGTGACTGGCCTCTAAGAGTTGAGGGCCTCAGCCCAACGACTGGAAGAAGTTGCGTCAGCCAACAACCAGCAAGCTTGGAAGAGGACCCTGAGCCTCAGATGACATCAAAGTCCTGGCTGACATCTTGATTTCATCAGAGAGAAAACAGAGTAGAGGATCCAGCTAACCCATGTCCAGATTTCTGACCCATGTGTGTGCATGCATGCTTAGTCACTTCAGTCGTGTCCAACACTGTGCAACCTGTGACTGTAGCCCCCCAGGCTCCTCTGTCCATAAGCATTCTCCAGGCAAGAAGATTGGAGTGGATTGCCATTCCCTCCTCCAGGGGGTCTTCCCTATCCAGAGATAGAACCTGTGTCTCTTATGTTTCCTGCACTGGGAGGCAGTTTCTTTACCACTAGGGCCACATGGGAAGTCCAAGACTGAGATAATGAATGTATTGTTTTAATCCACTAAGTTTCTGATCATTTGTCATGCAGCGGTGGAATACTGGTACCCGTGTGTATATAAATGATCTATGGCAAAAATAATTCTGTATAACAAACCATCCCCAAACTCAGAAGCTTAAAGGAACTACTATTTATTACTTGTCAGGTCACTCAGGTTGCTCTTTTGACCTGGGCTGGTCTAGGCTAATCTCACTTGGACTTGTTCATGAATCTATAAGAACTGCTGAATTGCCTGGAAGTTGGCGAGTCTAGAAAGACCTCAGAATGGGAAAGACTAGAGATCTCTTTAAGAAAATTAGGGATACCAAGGGAACATTTCTTGCAAAGATGGGCTCAATAAAGGACAGAAATGGTAGGGACCTAACAGAAGCAGACAATATTAAGATGAGGTGGCAAGAATACACAGAAGAACTATACTAAAAAGATCTTCATGACCCAGATAATCATGATGGTGTGACCACTCACCTAGAGCCAGACATCGTGGAATGTGAAGTCAAGTGGGCCTTAGGAAGCATCACTATGAACAAAGCTAGTAGAGATGACGGAATTCCAGTTGAGCTATTTCAAATGGTAAAAGATAATGTTTTTAAAGTGCTGCACTCAATATGCCAGCAAATTTGGAAAACCCAGCAGTGGCCACAGGACTGGAAAAGGTCAATTTTCATTCCAATGCCAAATAAAGGCAGTGCCAAAGAATGCTCAAGCTACTGCACAATTGCACTCATTTCACATGCTAGCAAAGTAATGCTCAAAATTTTCCAAGTGAAGCTTCAACAGTATATGAACTGAGAACTTCCAAATGCTCCAGCTGGCTTTAGAAAAGGCAGAGAATCAGAGATTGAAGTACCAACATCTGTTGGATCATCGAAAAAGCAAGAGAATTCAGGAAAGCATGTACTTCTGTTTCATCGATTATGCCAAAGCCTTTGACTGTGTGGATCACAACAAACTGTGGAAAATTTGTCGAGAGATGGGAATACCAGACCCATTTATCTGCCCCCTAAGAAACCTGTATGCAGGTCAAGAAGCACCAGTTAGAACCAGATATGGAAGAACGGATTGGTTCCAAATTGGGAAAGGAGTACGTCAAGGCTATCTATAATCACCCTACTTATTTAACTTACATGCAGAGTACATCATGTGAAATGATAGGCTGAATGCAGCACAAGCTGGAATCAAGTTGCTAGGAGAAGTATCAATAACCTCAGACATGCAGACAATACCACCCTTATTGCATGAAGTGAAGAGGAATTAAAGCACCTCTTCATGAAGGTGAAAGAGGAGAATAAAAAATGCTGGCTTCAAAGTCAACATTGAAAAAACTAACTGTGGCATCTGGTCTCATCACTTCATGACAAATAGATGCAGAAACAGTGGAAATAGTGACAGACTATTTGCTTGGGCTCCAAAAAAACTGCAGATGGTGACTGCAGCAATGAAATTAAAAGATGCTTGCTCCTTGGAAGAAAAGCCATGACAAATCTAGACAGCATATTTAAAAGAAGTGACATTGTTTTCCAGATTAAGTTTCATATATTTGAAACTATGTTTTTGTCAGTAGTTAAATATGGATGTGAGATTTGAACCATAAAGAAGGCTAATTGTTGAAGAACTGATGCTTTTGAACTACAGTGTTGGAGAAGAGTCTTGAGAGTTCCTTGGACTGCAAGGACATCGAACCAGTCAATCCTAAAGGAAATCAGTCCTGAGTATTCGTTCAAGAAATGATGCTGAAGATGAAGCTTCAATACTTTGGCCACCTGATTTGAAGAGCTGCATCATTAGGAAAGACCCTGATGCTAGGAAAGGGGATGCAAGAGAAGAAGGGGACGGAATAGGATGAAATGGTTCGATGGCATCACCAAGTCAAATGGACCTGAGTTTGAGCAAGCTCTGGGAGGTAGTGGAGGACAAGGAAGCCTGAAGGGCTTCAGTCCCTGGGGTGGCAAAGAGTTGGACAAGACTGAGGAACTGAACAACAATAACAAGAAGGAAGCACCCACTTTACTTTTGGTCTCACATGCAGACCTTCAAGATTAGAACAATTGAAACTGAAGGGGACAATCACTGCTTAGGAGGAAATGAGTGGTCTTTTCCCTGTGATTTCCTCTTTTGTCTCCCAGGAGTTGGAGCCTGCCATGCCTCCAGGCTACTGCTGCTGTTCCTGTGAAGCTACAAAGGGCGTTAACTGGCTTGACTTGTCAGTTCTGGGCCTGTCTGTGTTTTCAGAGTTCTTTTCCTCCCAAAGTTTGCCTGAATATCTTCTCTTATTGCTGTTCCTTATCCTTCACTTTACAATTAGGTGATATTTATTTGAAGCTTTTGGAGAAATTACAAATGGTGGGCTTTCTAGGTGATTTTTCTTAGTTCAGTTCAGTCGCTCAGCTGAGTCCAACTCTTTGTGACCCCACGAACTGCCAGACTTGCCTGTCATCACCAACTTCCGGAGCTTGCTCAAACTCAAGTCCATTGAGTCGGTGATGGCATCGAATTATCTCATCCTCTGTGGTCCCTTTCTCCTCCTTTAATGTTTCCCAGCATCAGTGTCTTTTTTCAGTGAGTCAGGTCTTTACATCATTGGAGTTTCAGCTTCAGCATCAGTCCTTCCAAATTTTGTTACCATATGTGGAAAGTTCAAAACTATTTGACTTAATTGACAGCATTGAAATATTTGTAAATTTGATGGTGTGTCCATACAACAGAATGTTATCCAGTTATATAAAGGAATGCAGTACTGATACATGTTACAACATGAATGAACCGCAAAAATAGTATGCTAAATGAAAAAAACCATTCACAAATGCCACATATTATATGAGTCCATTCATATGAAATTTCCAGAATAGAGAACTCAGTAGAGACTGAAAGTAGGTTAGTAGTTGCTTACGGCTGGTTGGGTTGTGGGGGTGATTGGAGAGTAATAGTGAAAGTGTATTTTGGAGGTGATGCAAATGTTCTAAAAGTGATGGTGGTTTTGGTTGTATGTATCTGTGAATATAGTAAAAAACTATTGAATTGTATGGTGGCTTCCCAGGTGGTGAAGTGGTAAAAAAATATCTACCTGCCAATGTAGGAGATACAAGTGATGCAGGTTCAATCCCTGGATTGGGACGATCTCCAGAAGTAGGAAACGGCAACCAGCTCCAGTATTCTTGCTGGAATAATCCAAAGGACAGAGGAGCCTGATGGGCTACAGTCGGTGGGGTCGCGAAGAGTGGGATATGACTGAGGACTGAGCACACACACACCCTGAACTGTATACTTTAAGTGGGTAAGTTACATGGTACTTAAATTATATCTAGTAAAGTTGTTTTAAGCAATTGAATTCCAAATATCCAAAAGAGTTTAAAGTAGGGTCTCAAAGAGATACATTTGCATCCACTATTCACAATAGTTGAAAAATGAAAACAATTCATGTGTGCATTTACAGATGAACGGATAAACAAAAGTATATACACACAATGGAATATCATTCAGCCTCTAAAACGGAAGGGAATTTTGACATATGCTATAATATGAATAAACCTCAAAGATTATGTTCAGTGAAATTGGACAGAAAAAGATGAATACTTATGATTCTACCTATATGTGGTACCTAGAGTAGTCCAATTTATAGAAACAGAAAGTAGAATGGTGGTAGCCAGAGAAAGAGGAAATAGCTATTTTTTAAGGGGTAATAATAATAATTACTTAATTTTACATTTACATAACTAACAATATTTTAAAGGTATATGATTAAGATTATTCCTCCTGCATCTTCCCTCATCTGGTCCCAAATAAGTAGTAACTACTATTCATTTCCTGTGTATCTTTCCAGATTTTTAAAAGTATATTTGAGAAAATACATAATTCTTTTCAGGGGGTGATTTTTAAATTTAACTCTTTGAAACTTTCCTTTTGAAAAATAATTTCCATATTATTGAGAGCAATGTTGTTATTATTATCATTACTGTTGTAATAGAAAATAAGAATATTTCATGATTATTCAGCTGGCCTACGACAATGTTGTGATTTGCCAAGCTCTGTCCTTTATCTTTTCTTCCTGAAATTTTGAAATATCTAATTCATCAACATTAAATATCCTCATCTTTAATATATCCTTGTTAATCATGAATTTTACTCTCAGGCGAGGACCTGAAGAACAAGGTTTATAGAAGAAGCAGTACAATGATATTCACTTTCTTTCATAGAAATAAACCAATAACTATGACAACTCTACAGGGCTTCCCTAGTGCCTCTGTGGTAAAGCATCCTCATGAAATTCACGAGCCACAGGTTTGATCCCTGGGTTGGGAAGATCCCCTGGAGGAGAGCATGGCATCCCATTACAGTATTTTTGCCTACAGAATCCCATGGACAGAGGAACTTGGAGGGCTACAGTCCATAGGGTCACAAAGAATCAGACACGACTGAAGCGACTTGGCATGTACGCATGAAAATGGTACAGAATGCATTTCCCAAGGATTAACTGTTGGATGGAGCACTGGTTTCTGAAGATGGCTTGGCCCCATAATGCATGATTTCCTCTTTTCACCCACCTCATCATCCATTTCCTGGCCTTCACCTGATCTTTTCAGCCTTGTCTCCAAAGCTTGTGTCCTCTTGAAGGCATCTTCAACACATAGTGTGTTGTCCATATGACCTTTCTAATATATTTGGTGATGCTTTACTATTTGTAATATGCTTTAATGA
The DNA here is from genome assembly GCA_007570785.1 of Antilocapra americana. Lineage (NCBI taxonomy): Eukaryota > Metazoa > Chordata > Mammalia > Artiodactyla > Antilocapridae > Antilocapra > Antilocapra americana. Next base: position 2,158,358 of record ML662451.1, on the reverse strand, counting down.
TGCCCATCTTAAAAAAACCCCAACCCTCTTGACCCACAATTCTCCTTATAGTATAGTATAGGGTTACCTTAAAGGGACTTAGGTTCTCACAAGTCATGTTAGGTCCCTACAGTTTGCATTTCATCTGTTTTTAGTTTCTTGAATTATCGGTTTGCAGGGGGCCAGGGGCAAAGTTAATGGGTTCAAGTTGAAACACACTTGCATTAACTGGAGTCTAAAAAGCTTTGGTACACTTCCACTGCACTCCCTACCATACCTCCTATCACCTGTTTTAATTGTTTAATTACATGTCCATATCAATTCTTCTTTATCTTGGCATCCTTAATTTCCAACACATGCTAGGCTTACCAATAAGCAAATTATGTTAAATCGTCATGTAGTGGATATGAGGTTCTAGAGCTCAGAGTAAGACTGGACTGAAGATGTCAATAGGGGCAGGCAATGAGTTACATGATAGATGAAATTTACCAGGGACGCTAGTAAAGTAGTGCTAAAAATTCTCCAAGCCAGGCTTAAGCAATATATGAACCATGAATTTCCAGATGTTCAAGCTGGTTTCAGAAAAGACAGAGGAACCAGAGATTAAATTGCCAATGTCTACTGGATCATCAAAAAAGCAAGAGTTTCAGAAAAACATCTATTTCTGCTGTATTGACTATGCCAAAGCTTTTGACTGTGTGGATCACAATAAACTATGGAAAATTCTTAAAGAAAAAAAAAAAAAAAAAAGAAATTTACCAGGGAAAGTTCCCATCTTCCAGGCCTGTAAAGCTGACTCTGCTCCAGTCTCTCAGCTTCTCTCACATGCCTAGAGAATATCCATACCTTAGTGGGTCAGCTTTTAGTGAAGGGAAATGGGGAAGATATCTTCACATGAGGGCAATATAATGTGCACTCATCGTTTGGGTGTTATACCCTTCTAAACATCTGTGATAGACTTGTATAAAGGAAATTCCCTGAAAAAACTGAATTGAAAATGTGGACATTCTGTTAATAAAAGTTACAGTAAACTTGTCATAAGGAATGCAAACAACTTCAAATCAGTAACAACTTCCCCGCAGTTTACTGCATGCTATTTTTTTTTGAAAAATGAGAAACAAAATGTCCCTATTGCTTCAGTGTACATCAAGATGTAAGTCAGGAAAGATTTAGCCCAATGCCCCATACTGTCTGTTAGAAAGTTAAGATGCTTGACTTAATAACCCAGCAGCACTACAAAATCTTGGACTGTCTTCAAACCACCAAAGCAGAATTTAATTAATTTAAATTTAAATTAAATTCTAATTTAAATAGTTTATATGTGAATTCTACTCTCATATTCTAAATTTTTGAAAATTAATTCATGCAGAACGTATGTATTAACTACTAGTTAAAGTGAATATTCACCATTTCTCCTACCATTTTTGGCAGATAGTTGTTAATTTTCTTTGTATTTATGTGTTAAGTCCTCTGAACCACTCTCCTCAGGCTTTTCTCCTTGAAGCTGAAAAGCTTCCATGGCCCTTCTTACTCTTATTTTTTATTTTTTCACAAAGGAACAGAAATTTATTTTACTATTTGCTTAACTTTAATTTTTTTCTATTGTCCTCATTTCAGAATGAGAATCTTTAAATTGTTTTTTAATTTAATTAAAAAAATAATATTTGAAGATCATTCTTTAAGTCAGAATTTTCTGCACAAAAGTCTGGTGTATGAAAAGGAGATAAGTGTTATTTTCTCCATATTAGAACAAGAAAAAAAAGAGTTATCCTTTAATGAAAGAATCCATCTTCAGGTTTTTTTGGAGCTAATGAAAAAGCTTTGGCTCAAGAAAAAGCTGTAGACCAGATTTCTGGATCGTCATTACTCAAAGGGCAGTGTTAAATTGGAGGATCAACTCTTTTTTTCATCCCTCTCTCCATTCCCATTGATATAATGGCAAATACTCATAACAGTGAGATTAAATTGCTACATCTCAACAGCAGTCACGTAAGTTTATAGAATCAAAAAATTCTAGAATAGAGGGTAATTAGTAGAGCATTTAGCTTAGGGATGGCATATGTAATGGGCAATGTAGCTCCCTCCACCCCTGTCTGATCTGTGGTAGACATCACTCACTAATTACTGAAACTAAATGTGACCCAACAGATGTTTTCTGTATAATACCCCCAGTGGACATTACCAGGTAATTGGCGCTTCCAGTGAGACCCTACCATAACTAATCTAATCACCTTACGTTTTAACATTGAGACCCATGAAGGTAAGGTAACTGCCCTAAGGTCATTCAGTGACTGACATGTGTGCATGTATGCGCAGTTGCTCAGTCATGTCCCACTCTGCGACCCATTGGACTGTAGCCTGCCAGGGTCCTTTGTCCATGAGATTTCCCAGGCAAGAATGCTGGAGTGGGTTGCCATTTCCTCCTCCAGGGAATCTTTTCCACCCAGAGCCTGAACCCATCTCTCCTGTGTCTCCTGCATTTGCAGGTGGATTCTTTACCCACTGAGCCATCAGGGAAGCCAGTGGCTGACAGAGAATCCTTCTTTGTATAATGTAAAAATCTGCTCACTTGTGAGCCTTGAATCAGTTGAGTATGCTTCATGTCCCAGCAATGGCAAATAAGAGTCTATATATGGTAGACCATTTCTATCTGGGAAGACAGGTTCCTATGACATCAAGAAACCCAAGGGAGAAGCCAGGGACAAACAATAGGTTACTCTTCCTGCTTATACTCTGGTGAGAGCAGGGGATAGAAGAAGGAGACATTAAGATCTTCTGAAAGTCTTCTAATTGTGGAATTCTTGAAACTGTCCTACCAGGTAGCAAGGAAGGAAGGAAGGTGTCTGTCTACAAGTGGCAGTCCACAAGAGGGGCACCTAATTCCCTTTCTACTTGTTCAGGTTCCCAAAACCAGGGTTTAGAAGTTCTTCAGAAACTGAATAGCTGAAGTAACCCTACTCCATTCACTTTTTATCCCAGCACCCTGTTACTTTCTTTTAAACATTCTCAGAATTTATCTAATATACCCGAGTGTCCAATTTTGTTTAGGACATATTTGAATCTAAAGGATGGAATTCCTTTAGGTAGTAACCTTTTTGGGGAAGAAACGCCAAGTACTTCCTACAGCTTCTCTCCACTTCTGCACGTGTCCCTAAGATAGTGTTGTCATGGCTGTGTAGGAAATGTTATGTTGCTGAAGAAGGACTTGGAACCCAAATGGATCTTGGGTCCATTTGATATTCTTGTACTATTCTCTGACTTCTCTGGATGCCCAGTAACCTGTTCATCATGAGCAGTGTAACTTGTAGCTTGGCCTTGCTAATCTTGCAGGGAGCCTGGAAGCAAACCACAGTTCTTCCTGAGGTCTGACTATTACTACTTTTTGTTCCCAGACCGAGCTGTAGAGTTACCTCCTCCTACACTTGCCAGCCAGTTCTTGGCTATCTTTCCTATTCCTCTGCAGGGTGTGTGGGAACTTCTGGATACATTTCACATCACACTGGAGCTACAGGGCCACTCACTTGCATAGCTCCTTCCAAAACACTGTATCTAATAATTGTGTGTATGGAATTTTACACAAATTGGGAAGATGGAGACATGTATCTCTCAATCATTCTCTCTCTTCCTTCTTTGCTCTACACTTTGAGTCAGGCTTAATGTCTGAGTATGTCATGGCTTCCTGACTGAACTGTTCTCGCTGGAAGCAGTATCTTTTATGGAGTGTGGGAGAATATGAGATTCTTAGGAAGTACTAAATTTCACAGGTTAAATGGAATTAAGGAAATTTAGCAAATTCTTTTTCTCTCCACTAAGCCTGTTCCACTCACTCCTGATTAGGGAAATATGTCTCAGAGCTACACTTCAGACAATAGTCTCTACTGGAACATAACTTGAAGAAGAAAATTAAAATGATATTCACAAAACACTACACTATTGTATTCTACTTGTTCATAGAGAAGTCAGAAAATTTTATGTGAAATAGCCCATTTTAAAGGTTTGTAATAAATATTTTAAGTTAAAAAAGTAAAAAAAATCTATAAAATTATATGCTCTTTTGGTGTTTGGAACCAAAAATATCCCAAGAGATTTAGAGGTATTAACTAATTCTCTCAGCAATCCATTTTACAGATTAGGAAACTGAGGCAAAGAGCAGGTAACCTGACTAAACTGTACATGGTGAAGCCAAATACGACTGTGGGAAAGATGTGTCTACAAGATTGCCAATTTGCAACCTCCAGGTTATGACATATTTGCACAGGCTAGAAGGAAAAAGGCTTTTAATTCTGAGTTGGTTTCTCTGCTGAATGACCTTAGACTGTCACTTAATCTCTAAAATTCCCTCTACAAAATTCAGATAATATGAGTAATCTTGCAGTGCTCACTAAGTGTTGGTTTTCTCCTTTTTTCTTTCCCCACATGGATGATTGCTCTGAAAATTGATGGTATGCTTGTATTATCATCTGGAATGTACAAACCCTGCTTATTGTTCAGGACCCAACACATTCCCAATACCTCTAGAAACAATCTGATATAGGAAACAGCTTTAGATTGTTCCAGTTCTAATGTTGTTCCTAATTCTTTGTGTGATCTCAAGCAAGTCAAATCTTATTTCTGGGCCTCAGTGGCTCCATCTTTAAAAACGTGGAGGAAATAAATGGCTTTAAACTGTGTTCAGAGAAACACAATTCTCTAACAGTGAGAGGGAGCATGAAAGGAGAACACTGAGGGCAAGGGGGAAGCTGGAGAGCAGGCTTATAGGTTCCCCATTTCCTCTTCAAATTTAACAATTCCAACTTCAAATTTAAGTCACCAGATTTTATTAGAAGAAATGGCTAGACTTTTCATTTACCCATAGTCCCTGGGATTTTCTTTTCTTGGTTGCTTTTTAATTCCTTCTTGCTCTTAACATGGAACTAAAAGGGTCTGACATCTCTTTTTAAATTCTTTCGGGCTGAAGCATACTTTTATTTATTTATTTGACTTTTTCTCCTCTTTCTCATCCAGAAGTGAAATTAAAGACGAACAAGAGTGAGCAAGATCAGCATGGAAACCTATCAATCTTACAGATACTCTTCAGCAAAGTGTGATGGATTAGAAAACTTCTTAGTTTAAAAACATCTATCAAGCAATATACAAAAGTTAACGTGACACACAAAAGTTACATCCCATTATCCTGTAATTCTCTGAGTTGCTCATTTGCATCTGAATGTCTCTTGTCACAAGGAAAGACTTTCCTGGAAGCAAATTCTTTGTATTTCTTTCTTATATGATTACCCCTATCTATAACTCCATTAGGGCAATTTCTCCCCACCTGGGGATGGGACACTGGAATGGATGAAGAAGAATGGATCAAGTCCTCATTTTCTTCAGCGATCTTCAGCTTTGGTTTCAGGGCAAGTTAGACCGAAATCTACTTCCCAGTTTTTTGCTTAAAGATGCTCATTCTTTAAGTCAGATTCTCAAAGCTCCTTCAGTGGAAGTGAATGAAGACACACAGTATTTGCAAACAGTCATACATCTTCAGAGGATAATTACAGTATTCTTGAAATATCATGAATTTTCACTTTTAATCTTCTAGATAAGAATGAATTTATTTCTTGCTTCGAAGACAGCCTGGTGCGTTGAAAAGCCTGGAGGATTGTGACTCAAGTCTAGTTCTAATTACACACCAGCCTCTACATGCTTTGGGGCAAATGACTTCCCTTGATTCAGCTGCAATTTTACCAAAGGGAAAGAGTAGATGGTTCCTAAGATCCTTTTTGATTCAGACAAAGGACAAGTTTGAGAAAATTGTCTCCAGTTGTTGCTTCAGTCTTCAAAATCACCAAAGGCTCTGGCATTGAAGTTAGGCTGTCAGAGTTGGCCCTTAAGAGTCTATGCCCTGTGCTTCAGATCAGGCTGTCTAAAGGCAAGAAAGCTGGATCTTCTTGAGATGACTGGCTTGTTCTCTCGTGACTTGGGATTCTTCACATTCAGGGGTCCACTGTGAACTTCAGCTCACCGTCATTTTCTCCTGACAATGGTATCACTGCAGTCAGGTCCAAGATGGTGATCGGGACCCCTCACTGACAGTTCACCCCATACTCCAGATGGCCCTTTTCACTAATTTCTTGCATTCCTCCTTCATCACTGCGTCATGGCCCCTTTAAGGAAGCGGCCATAGTTGAGTAGTGGGACCAGCTGCTGGCAGCAAAGAGACTTGCAGGATTTGGCCTACCCTGGGCTACTCAACGCGCACGCTCGGGACCGGGGGCTTGGTGGGAAAGGAAGGCGGGGCTTAGGGTGCGCCTGCGCATCAAGGGCGCGCGCAAGGGGCTGGTTTGGTGATCCCTTTAAGAAACCGCAGGCGGAGGAATTTCTCTGAGAGAAAATAATCCTACTCACGGGGCCCCTTGGAGGCCATTAACCCCCCGAGTCCCGGCCCCCCCCCCCGTTCCCTGGCAGGCCCTGCCGCCTACGCTCGCACCCGTGGGATCGCGAGGTCTCCGGCCCGGCGCGCGGCACTCGCCCCCTCCCCACTCTAGGCGCCAGGCCCGGCCAGGTCCGGGGACGCGGCCGCGAGGCGGCTATTCCTGCGGTGTGGGCGGGGGCCGGGGGCGCGAGAGGTTCCGCCGCCGCCGCGCTGGGAGCCGCAGCGGTTCCGAGCGGGGCCCAACATGGCGGAGAGAGAGGTGGAGTCCGGCCCCCGAAAGAGGGTAGGTGAGGTGAGGCAGAACTCGGGCGGCGGGGGGCGGGGCGGGGGCCGCGTCCCGGGCCCGGGAGCGGAGTGGGCCAGGCGTAGGCTCGTGGAGGGGCCGCCGGGGCCCGGCTGGGGCAGGGCTGCGAGCGGGACTGAGGCAGCCTGGGGTCTGGAGCGCGCTCAGAGCGGTCCTTCGGCAGGTGGGACAAAGATTGCTGCTGCCGGGGAGGGCGGGGGAGGGGCTGTTGTGTCTGTGGTTTTAATTTTTCCAGCACTGTGGGTGGGTTATCTGGGCCGGGAGAGGAAAGGTGTCAGATACTTCAGTGCATCTTTCGGGAACCAGAGTCTGGAAGTTTTTAACAGGAGAGAGGTCAGGTGGGGGTGGGGGTGGCGGGAGTGAGTCGTGGAGGGGTCTTCTGAGGAGTAACCAAGAGGGTGTTTCAGTAAGACCATTGCAAATTCATTTTCCTGCCTTCTTTCCCCTCCCCCCATAACCGTTATCAAGACCAAGGTGGAGGTGGTGCTCTTACCTAAGAAGAAATGGGTTCGTGGGCTTGTCCTGATTTAGGAGAAAGATGTTGGCAACTGTAAATGTCATGTTCTAGTCTAGTCCCTTTAGCAACAGTTAAGAATGTGGAAGAGCGTGACAAGTTTTGTCGTAACAAGGATGTACCCAACCTACCTGCAGAGGTGAAGCCAGTTCCACATAGGAGTTGTTGAGTGCCTTTTAAAGTTTGTCTTGAAACTTTTCTTATTTAATTCTGAGTGATTTTCTTTTTTTCAGATGGAGAACAATACTGTACTGTCAATTGAGCAGTATTTTTTAGATTTTTCTTTTACCTCCCGTCCCCCCACCCCACCCCCCGCCTCCCTCCTCCCTTAGCGTGCGTGTTAAGTAGTAAGTTTCCTACCAGGAATCTTCCTTTTTGTAAACGGTATCAAAATGATCAACTCAGTGTTAAGCCAACTGCCTAGAAAATTACTGCTTAAATCTTAATCTTTCGATTTATCTTAAAATTAGCAATCTCAGTGATACCACAGCTAACATTTCGAGTGCTTACCATGTGCCTGGCACTGTGCTTTATAGGAAGAATTAAACCTCAGCATTTACTATGGGCTTCCCTGGTGTCTCAGCTGGTAAAGAATCTGCCTGAGGTGCGAGAGACCTGAGTTAGATCCCTGAGTTGGAAACTTGGGGAGATTACCTGGAGAAGGGAAAGGCTTCTCACTCCAGTATTCTGGCCTGGAGAATTCTATGGACTCTATAGTCCATGGAGTTGCAAAGAGTTGGACACGACTGAGTGACTTTCAGTCACTTCACCATGTAGACCCATTTTGCACAGGAGGAAATGTAGGCGTATAGGGGTTAAGTAACATATTAGAGAGCTAGTTAGGAGATTTAGTTGGGATTTGAACCCATGTTTGTCCCAACTACAGTGCCCGCATAGGAATTTTTAAAGTCTGTGCTTTTCTCCTTGAAAGCTTAAATGGTAAATAACCAAGGAAGTGTCAAGTAGTATTTTTTCCACAATTTATTAGGAAAATATTTTCAACTACTCAGCAAAACTGAAAAAAAAATGCAGGAAGTGTCCATAATGCCCAACATTTAGATTCTGTCATTAACATTTTACTGTAACTTGTGTTATCAAGTATTTATCCACATCTGTCAGTTTATCTATTAGTTCTTATTTGTATTTTACTGTAGTATACTGAGCAATTGATGTTTATTGTTGATAGTCTTAGGTTTAGAAAACTTCGGATCTCTCATGCAATAGTTAGATCTTCCTCATAGGACAAATTAAATTGTATGATCGTATGTCCAAATAGTTCATTTAGGATTAATATTGGTTATGGAATGCATGTGTTTTGAAAGTTTAAATTGTTCTTCATACTTAAACTGGATCCTCATTATGCTTGAGTGAAGGCATATGGCATGTGGTCCACTTGTTAAAATATAAAGAATAAATTATTTTAGATGAGAATTCAAGATCATCTCTGAACTCAGTTGCTGCTAATGGTGTTGTTATTTTCACCATAAAACATAGAATGTTCTAGAAAACATCTATGCACTTTGGTAACAAATTAAGCTAGATTTTAAATACTACTTTCTCTTCTAATACACTTAAAAGGTGCCACACTGATATCAGTGTAAACTTAATATAACGGCATGTAACATACAGAGCACTTGTACAGGTTTTCCCTGTTATTTTACCAGTTTCATTGTGGAAGAAGGTTGCAGTCAGTCTCTTTTAGGCTCCATAATCTGTTTTGGTTTTGATATTTGGTTAGAATGTTTAGTAGAGTTGTTTAAGTGGTACACATGGTGCTTGTGATTTTTTTCCCCCCATATTTTTGTCTCCCTGCACTAAACTCTACATGGGTTCCATATGTGTATTCTGAGCAGTTAGTGGGGAGTATGTACAAAAGTACAGTATCTTTTTAAAGAAGCTGTGGTACATATAAAAATGGAATATTACTCAGTCATAAAAAGGAACACATTTGAGTCAGTCCTAATGAGGGGGATGAATCTAGAGCCTGTTATACAGAGTGGAGTAAAATCAGAAAAAAGAAAAACAGTTACTGTATACTAATGCATATATATATGGAATCTAGAAAGGTGGTACTGACGAACCTGTTTGCTGAGCAGCAGTGGAGACACAGACATTGCGTGCAGACTTATGGACATGACTGGATCGGGGAGGAGAGGTGGGGGAGTATGGCCAGAGTAACATGGAAACATACATTACCATGTTTAAAATGGATACCAAGGGGAATTTGCTGCAGACTCAGGGAACTCAAACTGGGGCTAGAAGGGTGGAATGGGAAGGGTGGTTGGGAGGAATGTTCAAGTGGGAGGGGACATGGGTAAACCTATGGCTGATTCATGTTGATGTTTGGTAGAAACAGATGTAATACTGTAAAGCAGTTATCTTTCACTTAAATAAAAAGTACAGTATCTTTTAAAATAATCTGTTTGACTCGAGGTAGTTAAACTACATAGGCCTAGATCATAAGTTTGTTTAATCTGAAATTGCCTTGATGACATGATGTTGTTTTTATGATACTGCCTTTGACTTTTATAATCACAAGTCACAAAAAAATTGTCGAGTACCTGTGCCTGTTGGTGAACTGTGTATTAGGCATTGTGCTATGGTATATGGTATGTATGATCATTTAGAATTACATATTCTGACTCGTCTGCTAAATTGTGAACTCCATAAGGATAGGGCCATTATATTCTTTTTTGAACCTCTAATACCTATGACCTCCATGTGATAGGGACTCAAAAATTGACTTTTGGTAGTTTACTTGTATTAGAGGCTCTATGGCTTGGGTACCAGGTTATCTGGTTTGTAGTTTTGGGACCTTCTGGTAATCTTTCATATCACCCTTTATATCCCAAATTCTCCTCTCTGAGTCTAGATTTAAGAATCTTTTGATTGTTTTGGATTATGGTTAGATGGGAGGGTGTGTTTTAAAGCCACTGACTTAACACCCTTAAATTCTTTGTAGGTCTGCCTGATGTCTTATTTTTATGTTTATGGGCACTTAGGACAATAGTAATACCTAAGGTAAGACTGATTCAATTGTATTCAGACTATATCTGAACGCCAGTCTCTCAATTTGTAAACATGGAGAAGCTGAATATGTGGGTGGGTGAGTAGTACCACATTGTTCAGTCATCTTTGCTGTATAAAGAACCAAGTTCATTTGAAGGCCAGTATTATACACACACACTCACACACTCTTAATTTAAAGTCAGGATATTTTTGAGGTATTATTTATGAGTTTGTTTAAGATTATAAAATTTTTATTTTCTGAACTAAGCTTTAAAATTCATAAGGTAGGTTTGTAAGTAGTGGGATTATTTTATACATGGTTATTATAATAAACTGTTATGAAGCATGAGCTCTGACTAAATCTGGTGACCATATATCTTTTCAAAGGTTACATACAAAATAATAACTTTTGTAAATGTATGTATTATTACCTGGTCTAGAAGATTGTATCCATTTTCATATTTAAACTTTTCTGTATATTAACTTTGAGATATATGTTTGGCATATGTTTAAAAGAAAGAGAAAGCATATGTATATAAGTAGTATACTTCCATTTTTGTAAAAACAAACTGATCTTTCTCTCCTTACATATGTGTCTATACTTGTATATGTATGAGCTTGGAGAAAGTTGTGGAGGACGCATGTCAGCTGTTACCATTGATTATCTTCAGCAGGTGGGGATGAGAAAGGAAAAGGGAGACTAAGGGGAAATTTTGCAAAATGGAAAATTTCTTGGGATATAAAAATTAAGGTGAAAATGTAAACTATGTTCTCATTGTAAATATGTTAAAATTGAACATGCATGTAGACAAGGAATAGAAAGTAACATGAACAAATGAAAACATTGATTTTACTATGTGATGGGATTATGGAGAAGTTTTGTTTTGTATTTCTGTTACTTTAATATTTTATAATAAAAAAATTACAAAAGGTTAATCCCTCTTAATTCCTTAATGATCTTTTTATCTTTGGTCTTTCTACTAAATGTGTTGCTTAAGAACATGGTGGTACATATCATTAAAAATATTTGCAGTTCACATGTGCATAGTGTAAGTTATCTACTTTAAGAATGCATTGATTGTATAAAGATTATTTTGAAGATACCATTCTAATGATGACAGTGATCCTGAATTGTTTTCACAATGTGCATCTTGTAACTAGCAGAGACTTCTATAAATAATGATAATATTTATAAACATTTACATGCCAGTCATTCTAAAGGTTTTATATATAGTGTATTTTTTAATCCTCATTAATTCCATAAATAGTAGTTAACTGTTACTGTCCTGTTTTGTAAAAGAGGAAACTGCAGCAGAGAGAGCTCAAGGTCATGATCTATTAGGTTAAACTAAGATCAAGTGCCACTTGAAAAATTGTACTGTTTGATAAATAGTATAGGTTAGAATTCATTATATTAATATACAGTAATTAATAAACATTGTGCTTAGTCGCTCAGTCATGTCTCTTTGTGGCCCCATGGACTGGAGCCCAGCAGGCTCCTCTGTCCATGAAATTTTCCAGGCAAGAATACTGAAGTGGGTTGCCATTTCCTCCTCTGGGGAATCTTCCCGACTCAGGGACCGAACTCGTGTCTCATGCATCTCCTGCAGTGGTGGCAGGTGGAATCTTTACCACTAGTGCCACCTGGGAACCCCTTAGTAAACATATACATTAGTTATTAGTATATGTGATACAAGGTAATATGTGTATATAATAGTACTGATTCAGAATTCATTGTCTGGAATTTTTGGTTTTTAAAATCATATTGTAGTTAAGACTCTGCACTTCTAGTGCAGGGAGCGTGGGTTTGATCCCTGGTTGGGAAACTTAAGATCCTGCATGCCCTGTAGTTTTGTTTTGTGGCAAACAAAACATTGAAATATATTTAAATCAAATTGATATAAATTATTTCTCAAGAGGCATCACATTAAATTTCTGCCTATAAAATATATCTTGCGATAACCTTAAAACATATCTTTGCACCTCACAGGCCTGTTTTTAAGACATACACACTAAATATTTTAAAGCTCTGATTTCCTTAAAAGATAAAGCTTATGCTTCCTTTGAAAATGGAATGCTTTTATTATGTGATAAAATATAAGTAGATAAATGTACAGTTGCAATTTCTCTGGATATTTAGAAGATATTTTTGAGTTCTGTGTTATATCAATCACTTTTCTTTTTTTAGATCAACCACTTTTAAAGAAGACTGACATTTCCTTTAAATACTCTGATTATTTTACTATGAGTTAGCTGTATGTAATTATTTTAGCAAAAGAAAAAGGAATTTTTACATAGTATTAGGTTGTACCATACAGAATTGCTAATATTTGACCATTTTAACTACATAGATGCCTTTTCATATGGCTCAGCTCAGTAGTAAGAGCATGGACTTTGCAAAGTCAGGTTATGTACAACCTCTGGTGTTTAGCAATAGTATTCCTATGCCCAGTTTCTTACGCTTAGGGAATACTAATAATGTTATTTTAATTTCATTCTTTCTGGCTTCACAGAAGCTTGAGCTAGCTGCCTTCCTGTCTTTGATGAAAGATAGTACGTAAACAAACCTTTTGTTGTCCAGTATATAGGCTACCCACTATTCCTTGAAGTCAAGGATCTCATGTGTTCATTTTTCTTTATATTTCCCAGCATGTATTGTAAATTTAAAAATATACAGTCACATATATACTACTCATTCATAGGCAAGATTAAAAAACTTTAATTCATAATTCCATATCAATGCAGAATATAAAAAATATATTGGGGCAGTGAATCCCCATGTTCTTAATACCCAGCTTTGACAAGTAAACAGTTATCAACATTTTGCCATTTTTTGTCTAATCTGATTTCTTCCTGCCTTCCTTCTCTCTCTCTTTTTTTTTTGATGAAATAACTTCAAAGAAATCTCGGGTATCACATCATTTAATCTATAAATACTTCCATATGCATTTCTAACAGATAAACGAGGCAACCACAATGCTAACAAAATTGAGCTCCTTGATCCAGTTTAGATTTCTCTGATTATTAATAAGTGTCTTTTACAACTGTTCTGTTTAAATTACTGTGCAAATGAGATTTATCATTTCGTCTGGCTTATATGTATCTTAAGTTTCTGTTAACTTAAACCATCCACCCTCCCCTTCCTTTACGCTATCCCCTCTAGCTCCTGCACTTTTCCCCATGCTGTTTATGTGTTAAAAATACTACCTCTTTTGACCAGGAGAGTTTCCCACATTCTGGTTTTGGCTGATTGAATTCTCATAGTGTTTAACCCTTCATATTTCCCACAAAATAGATATAGAGCAATTGTTCTCTATTTTGGCTGAAACAGTAGGTTTACTTAGAGAGCTCTTTAAATATCTTGATTCTCAGATCAATTAAATCAGAATTCACAGTGCGGATTCTAGGCATCAGTATTTTAAAAAATTTCCCAAGAGATTTCAGTCTGTAGCCAAGGTTGAGAACTTGAATTGGTAGACCTTTATATGAGATTTAGGTTCAGTCTCTTTGCAAAGAATTCATGAATTGATTGTATATTTCCAATCAGATAATTTTAAGAATGAAAGAGTATGTTCTTTAGTAATTACATTGGGACAGTAACGATGAACTGGAACTGTCCTGGACTAATTAGGATGTGTAGTCACTCTATTAGGTGATGCTGCAAATTCTTACTGCATCATTCCAAGTGTCACATAAATAGTTGTCACACTTCTAGTGATGCTAAAATTGATCAGTTTAGGTTTCGTCAGCAGGAGCCAAAGGTATTTTCTTAACTTAGCACCTAATAGATTTATCAGCCAATGATGATTATTGCCTTGATCCATTATTTTATTAGAATAGGGATTTTCTGTCATTTCTCCTATATTTATTTACTGGAATTCTTCTATAAAGAGTTCCTTTATTAGTTATTTGGTTACTCTGTAATATCATTTTTATAGGAGAGGGAGAGTAAATGCTTATTTTTTCCTCTGCATTTGCCACTTTTCAGACCGATGAATTGTTACCTAAGCAGATCCCAAAGGTGAGGTTTGGGAGGGACTGTCACTGAACTCAAATTTTAATACAGTTGATATATTTAAACTTACTGTGGTTAGTATACTTTTTGATGTTTAAATTTGTCATATTTTTGATTGATGGCTATCTGTATTAGTTTCCTAAGGCTGCCATCACAAATTACTAAATCCTTTCTTGCCTCTTCCAGCTTCCGGTAGATTGATTTGTGTTGCTTGGTTTGTGGCAGTATAACTCCAGTTTTTCCCTCCGTCTTCACCCTGCCGCCTTCTCTCTATGTCTTCAGTGTCTTCTAAGGATACTCTTCATTGAATTTAGAGCCAATCCTAATTCAGGAAGATCTCATTTCAAGACCTTTACCTATCTTCATTTCATCTGCAAAACCCATTCTGCACACGTTCTAAGGTGCTGGGTGGACATATATAGGGGTCATAATTCAACCCACTATAGTCAACTATGTGGAACTACTATGGAATGGAAACATCATGTCCATTCCATATGCAAAATACATTTACCTTCATCAAGAGACTCTAGTTCCTCTTCCTGCCATCAGAGTGGTATCATCTGCATATCTGAGGTTGTTGAAATTTGTCCCGGTAATCTAGATTTCACTTTGTGCTTCATCCAGCCTGGCATTTTGTGTAATTTACTCTGCATGTAAGTTAAATAAGCAGGGTGACAATATATAGCATTGACCTACTGCTTTCTCATTTTTGAACCAGTCCAGTATTTTATATCTGGTTCTAACTGTTGCTTCTTGACTTGCATACAGGTTTCTCAGGAGACAGGTGAGGTGGTCTGGTAGTCCCATCTCTAAGAATTTTTCACAGTTTGTTGTGATCCACATAGTCAAATGATTTTTGTAGTCAATGAAGGCAAAGTAGGTGTTTTTCTGGAATCCCCTGGCTTTTTCTATGATCCAGTGGATATTGGCCATTTAATCTCTGGTTCCATTGTCTTTTCTAAATCCAGCTTGTACATTTGGAAGTTCTTGGTTTGTGTACAACTGAAGCCTAGCTTAAAATATTTTGAGCATAACTTTGCTAGCTTGTGAAGTGAGCACAGTTGTGTGGTAGTTTGAACGTTCTTCGACATTGCCTTTCTTTGGGATTGGAATGAAAAGTGACCTTTTCCAGGCCTGTGGCCATTGCTGAATTTGCCAAATTTGCTGACATACTGAGTGCAGTATTTTAAGAGCATCATTTTTTAGGATTTGAGATAGCTCAGCTCCAATTCCATCACCTCCACTAGGTTTGTTTGTAGTAAAGATTCCTAAGGCCCACTAGAATTCATAGGATGTCTGGCTCTAGGTGAGTGACC
This sequence comes from Antilocapra americana, assembly GCA_007570785.1. Classification (NCBI taxonomy): domain Eukaryota; kingdom Metazoa; phylum Chordata; class Mammalia; order Artiodactyla; family Antilocapridae; genus Antilocapra; species Antilocapra americana. The sequence continues at coordinate 2,142,809 of ML662451.1, read as the reverse complement.
ACACCATCATGGTTGTCTGGGCCATGAAGACCTTTTTTGTATAGTTCTGTATATTCTTGCCACCTCTTCTTCATCTCTTCTGCTTTTGTTAGGTCTGCATCGTTTCTGTCCTTTGTCGGCCCATCTTTGCATGAAATGTTCTCTTGGTATCTCCAGTTTTCTTGAAAAGATCTTTAGACTTTCCCATTCTACAGCTTTCCTCTGTTTCTTTGCATTGTTCACTTAAGGAAGTCTTTCTTACCTCTCCTTGCTCTTCTCTGGGACTCTGCACTCAGTTGGGTGTATCTTTCCCTTTCTCCTTTGCCTTCGCCTCTCTTCTTTCTCCACTATTTGTAAGGGCTCCTCAGACAACCATCTTGTCCTTGTTGCATTTTTCCTTCTTGCGGATGATCTTGATCACCGCCCCTTGTACGATGTTACGAACCTCTGTCCATAGTTCTTCAGGCACTCTGTCTACCAGATCTCATCCCTTGAATCTATTTGTCATTTCCTCTGTAAAATCATAAGGGATTTGGTTTCTTCCCTGGGTAGCTCACACGGTAAAGAATCTGCCTGCAGTGCAGGATCTGGGTTTGATTCCTGGGTTGGGAAGATCCCCTGGAGGAGAAAATGGCACCCCACTCCAGTATTCTTGCCTGGAGAATCCCATGGACAGAGGATCCTGATGGGCTACAGTCCATGGGGTCACGAAGAGTTGGACACTACTGAGCAACTAAACACTACCTGGATGGTCTAGTGGTTTTCCCTACTTCTTCAGTTTAAGCCTGAATTTTGCAATAAGGAACCCGTGACCTGAGGTCAGCTCTAGGCCTTATTTTTGCTGATTGTATAGGGCACTCCATCTTTGCTTGCAAAGAATATAATCAGTCTGATTTTGATATTGACCATTTGTTAAAGTCCATGTGTAGAGTCGTCTCTTGTCTTCTTGGAAGAGAGTGTTTGCTATGACTAGTGTGTTCTCTTGGCAAAACTCTTAGTCTTTGCCCTGCTTCATTTTGTACTCCAAGGCCAAACTTGCCTATTACTCCCGCTATCTCTTGACTTTCTCCTTTTGCATTCCAGTCCCCTATGATAAGGACATCTTTTTTCCATGTTCTAGAAGGTTTTGTAGATTTTCTTAGGACCTTTCAACCTCAGCTTCTTTGACATTCGTGACTGGAGCGTAGACTTGGATTACTGTGGTGTTGAATGGTTTGCCTTGGAAATGAACAGAGATCATTCTGTCGTTTTTGAGATTGCATGCAAGTACTGCATTTTGGGCTTTCTTTTTGACTGCGATGGCTACTCCATTTCTTCTAAGGGATTCTTACCCACAGTAGTAGATTAATGGTCATCTGAATTAAATTTGCCTATTCTGGTCCAGTTTAGTTGACTGATTCCTAAAATTTTGGTGTTCCCTTTTGCCATCTCCTGCTTGACCATGTCCAACTTACCTTGATTCACGGACCTGACATTTCAGGTTCCTATGCAGTGTTTTCTTTATAGCATTGGATTTTCACCACCAGGCACATCCACACCTGAGTGTCGTTTCTGCTTTGGCCCAACCTCTTCATCTTTCTGGAACTTTTCTCTGCTCTTTCCTAGTAGCATTTTGGACACTTACCCTAGGGGTTTATCTTCCAGTATCTTTTTGCCTTTTCGTATTGTTCATGGGCTTCTCAAGGCAGGAATACTGGAGTGGTTTGCCATTGCCTTCTTTAGTGGGCTCTCTTTTGTTAGAACTCTCCACCATGATCCATCTGTCTTGAGTGTCCCAAACCTGGGTCTCCTGCATTGCTGGCAGATTATTGTCTGAGTCACCAGGGAACCCCCTCAAATTCCACATTTTTAGAAGGTTATTGCAGCAGCATACCTCTGTGTTCCAAAGGAACTTGGTGGCTTTAAACAACAGAAATTTATTTCTGCACGGTTCTGGAGGCTAGAAGCCCAAAATCGTGTCAGCAGGGCCATGCCGTGTCTGAAGACTCTAGGAAGGAATCCTTTGTGTCTTGTAACCTCTGGAGACCCCACATTCTTTGGTTTTTGTGGCAGCGTAACTCCAGTCTTCCCCTCCATCTTCACGTAACCTTCTCTTTCTGTTTGTTGTTTTCCGTCTAAGGATGATTGTCATTGGATTTAGGGCCCACCCTAAACGAAGGTGATTTCATTTCAAGATCTTTATATTATATCTGCTAAGAAGTTTATTTCAAAAAAGTCACATTCTGAGATTCTGGGTACACAGATCTTTTGGGGGCCACAGTTTAACCTACAGAAGGATCTTTTACTTCCTGAATCCTTTTTAAAGATGATTATTTTGTATTTAAACAACTACTTTAAAAATTTCTTATGTCTTTAGTCAAGTTCAGTCACTCAGTTGTGTCTAACTCTTTGCGACCGCATGGACTGCAACATGCCAGGCTTCCCTCACCAACTCTTGGAGCTTGCTCAAACTCATGTCCATTGAGTCGGTGATGCTATCCAGCCATCTCATGCTCTGTTGTTGCCTTTTCCTCCTGCCTTTGATCTTTCCCAGCATCAGAGTCTTTTCCAATGGGTCAGTTCTTTCCATCAGGTGGGTCAAAGTATTGGAGCTTCAGCTTCAGCATCATTCCTTTCATCATCATTTTCTTTAGGATTGACTGGTTTGATCTCCTTGCTGTCCAAGGGACTCTCAAGAGTCTTCTCCAACACCACAGTTCAAAAGCATCAAATCTTGGGTGCTCAGCTTTCTTTATGGTCCAACTCTCAAATCCATACATGACTACTGGAAAACCATAGCTTTGACTAGATGGACCTTTGTTGGCAAAGCAATGTCTCTGCTTTTGAATATGCTGTCTAGGTTTGTCATAGCTTTTCTTCTAAGGAGCAAGCGTCTTTAAATTTCATGGCTGTAGTCATCATCTGCAGTGATTTTGGAGCCCTTGAAAATAAAGTCTGTCACTGTTTCCATTGTTTCTACATCTGTTTGCCATAAATTGATGTGACCAGGTGCCATGATCTTAGTTTTCTGAATGTTGAGCTTTAAGCCAACTTTTTCACTCCCCTCTTTAGTTTTCATCAAGATGCTCCTCAGTTCCTCTTCGCTTTCTGCCGTGAGGGTGGTGTCATCTACATATCTGAGGTTATTGATATTTCTCCTGGCAGTCTTGATTCCAGCTTGTGCTTCCTCCAGCCCAGGGTTCTCATGATGTACTCTGAAGATAAGTTAAACGAGAAGTGTGATAGTTTCCCAGTTTGGAACCAGTCCATTGTTCCATGTCTGGTTCTGTTGCTTCAATGTCCAGTTTATCATTTTAATCATTTAAAATGTATAAATCAGTGGCATTTGATACATTAACAGTGTTGTGCAACTGTCACCACTATTTTGTCCCAAACAGAAACTCTGTATATACATGAAGGTATAAGTCTCCATTGCCCTTTTCTCCAGCCTTTGGTGTGTTTGCTTCTTATCTTAGGTCTTTCATATAAGTCCAGTCTGAAGTATTTGCCCTTTGGTGTCTGGCTTAATGTCTAGCATAATGTTGTAGCATATGTCAAAACTTAATTTTTTTAAATGGCTGAATAATAGTCCATTATATGTATATAGCACATTTTGTTTTATCTGTTCCTCTGTTGATACTTTGGTGGTTTCTACCTTTTGGCTGTTGTGAAAAATGCTGGTGTAAACATTGCCATGCAAGTATTTGAGTTCTGATTTCCATTCTCACTAGCAATTCATGAGTGTTCTGTTTTCTCTACATCCTCACCAATACTTATTCTTTTCTTTTGATAATAGCAATCCTGGTGGATGTGAAGTGTATCTCTTTGTTGTTTTTCCCCCCAGTTTTATTGAGATCTAATTGACATACCAGATTGTAGAAGTTTAAGGTATACAGTATAAGGCTTTGACTCACATACATCATAAAATGATTAAGATAGTAAGTTTAGTGAACATCCATCACCTCATACAGATACAGACTTCAATAGAAAATAAGTTTTTTCTTGTGATGAGAACTCTTAGGACTTATTCTCTTAACAACTTTCATATGTAATACACAGCAGTGTTAATTTTATTTATCATGTATATTCATTGTGGTTTTGATGTTTTTCCAAGTATAATTTACAGTATTCAGTTGTACAGTAGGGTGATTAAATTATATACACACACACACACGCACACACACACATTCTTTTTCAGATTCTTTTCTGACATAGGTTATTACAAGATGTTGAATATAGTTCCCTGTGCCATTCAGCAGGTACTTGTTTTTATATACGGTACTGCGTATCTGTTAATCCCAAGCTCCTAATTTATTCCTCATTGTTTATGTGTTTTTTGTTGTTATTTTTTTTGGCTGTCCTGCATGGCCTGTGGGAATTTAGTTCCCCAGCCAGGGACTGGGATTGAACCTGGGCCCTTAGCAGTGAGAGCATAGAGTGTTGAACACTAGACCCCTAGTGAAGTCCCTGTTTTGATTACTGTAGTTTGTAAGAAGTTTGAAATTGGAAAGTGTGTCTTCCAACTTTGATTGTTTTGGCTTTCCTTGGGGTCTTTTAAAATTCATAAGAACTTTAGGATTTTTTTTATTTCTGTAGTAAGTGCCATTGGAATTTTGATAGGTATTGGATTCAATCTGTAAATCTCCTGAGTAGTATGTTTCATCTCAGCACCATTAAATGTCACAATCAGTGAACATGGGATGGCTTCCAATTTATTTAGGTCTTTAATTTCTTTCAGCAGTGTTTTGTACAAGTCCTTCAGTGTATAAGTTTTACACATCCTTAGCTACAGTATCTGTCAGAGTAATAGACCACATTGATAGAATGAAAGGAAAAAGCATGATAATCTTTGTTGATGTAAAGGAAAAAAAGCATTTGAAAAAATTCGACACCCTTTTATAAAAACACTCATGAAACTAGGAATAGAAGGAAACTTTGTCAATATGATAAAGTCTATATATGAAAAATCATAGCTAACATCATATTCAATGATGAGAGTGAAAAAATTTCCTTTCAGAATAGGAATAAGACAGAGATACCGTTTTTTGGCATTTCTGTTCAATGTAGTGTATGAAGTTTTAGGCAAAGCATTTAGGCAAGAAAGAAAAGATCCAAATTGAAAAGAAAAAAGTAATACTATATTTACAGAGAATATGACCTTGTATGTAGAAGCCTCTAAAAATCCTCTTTCTCCCCCAAAATCAAGCCCTCTGAGAAAAGTTCAGGATTAAAAAAAAATGTAAAGAAATTAGTTTTATTTTTATATACTAGCAATGAACAACCCCAAAAGGAAATCAAGAAAATGATTTCATTTATATTATAATCAAAAAGAATAAAATGCTTAATTCCAGTAGTCCTCCAGTCTTCCCTTTTTGGCCAAAAAGGTGTTCCTAGGCTCATTGGCTCATCTTGTATATCACCATTTCAGATTTGTAATTAACTCCCAAGAACTTATTTTAAGTGAGAATTGGTAGTTATAGACCATAGACTGAACTCAGGCAAGTCTTTTGACGTTGCAGTTTTTTTTGAAATGGTATCAGCTGAATGTTTCCTATTCACTCCTCAGTCACATCTATGCTTTTCCTTCTGTTTCACCACTGAAATTCTCTTTAAAATCTCTGAAATGACCTAATAATCACCAAGTCAAATGGATGCTTTTTCAGAACTTTCCTTTTTTGATCTTTGTTAAATATCTGACCCTATTACCCATTCTTTCCTTGAAACTTCTCCCTTAGGTGTAAGATGGCATTCTCATGGTTCTTCTCTTGAATTGCTTCTTTTCAGTCATCTCTGACTCTTTTTTTGCTTGCACAGTAGGTCTTGTTCCCTCAGCTGAATTTTTCTTGGGTAATTCCTTCTACAGTGTTTTTAGCCATTACCCATTAAATACATTATGTGATTCCCTTTCTTGTGAATCTTTGTGAGCTTTGACTCACATTTTGACGTCTTGTGAGTATTGCTAACTCAGTATACCTAAAATGGAATTCTTTATATCCTTGACAAATACTTAGTCTTCCAAATAGTGCCCTATTCCTTCTGAACCTGTTTTTCTTCCTGTATTATCACCCAATTTAGAGACTCCCGAGTCATCTTGCTTCTTCCCTTTCCCTTATCAATCCAGTTTAAATTGGTAAATCTTGTTGAGATTATCTGAAATGATTTTTAAAACTTCAATGCTACTGCCAACACCCTAGTTCTAGTACTTAAAATGCTTTGTCTTTTTACTTTCTATGCCTTTACACTTCTTGTTTTCCCTTTCTGTAATCTATTAAGTCCTCTTCCCCATTCATTTTATACACTGGAGACTGATTTATCTTCAGAAATGAAAATCTGTTCATCTACAAGGTAACATGTTGACTCCCTCACTGTTCTAATTCCCTTAGATACTCTTTGAATTCTCTCCCTGTGGCAAGAGGCAGGTTGCCTCACAGCTCTTACTCTCATCCTAGAAATTTTCTTTTCCTTCATGGGAGAGTTTCTTTCTGGTTATCTTTGCTGCTATCATGTTACCTTGGTAGGGGTTCTGCGTGGGCTCTGCAACCCAAATATGGAGGCAAAATCTTTGCTTAATTCCACCCAATACAGCTGAGACCAGGCTCCGATTTATTACACAGGACTATTAAAGTTTGCTTTTAACCTTTAATAGAGGATGAGATGGCTGGATGGCATCACTGAGGCAATTAACATTTACTTGGACAAACTTTGGGAGATGGTGAAGGACAGGGAGGCCTGGTGTGCTGTAGGTCATGGGGTCTCACAGAGTTGGACACAATTGGGTGACTGAACAACAACAGTTCAAAGTTTAGCATGGTAGGAGGGAAATAGAAAACAAATATAGCTGGGTTTTGCACAGGTTGATCTAGGAGAAATGGGCAACATTTACCTACTAAGCCTTCAGCTTGTCTAATGAGTAGAGGATGTCTTCTCTTTGGAACCTGGAAGCAGTTTGAGATCCGAGGGAAAGAACTTATTCCTCTCTCCCTTCTTCTGAGGATCTAGCGTCCTGACCTGTAATTTCTTGTTTTTTCGGTGACTGACAGTGGGACTAGTTCATGTTCAGTCTCCTTTCTGCAGAGATGTAGTGTTATGTTAGTCTTTGGCTACAATAGAGCAAATAGACCAACATTTGTATAAGGCAGATTGGCTTATTCAACATATATATAAGATGTGTCACACAGCCATGGAGTTTCAGAGTTGGATACGACTGAGCCACTGAACTGAACACATGGTTTTAGGTGCTGGAGAAATAATAATGAACAAGAAAGACAAAGTTCATGCTGGTGGTGGAGATGCAAGACAGAACATAAGAAATAGATAAAATAATTTCAGGTAGTGAAGAAAATAAGAGAGCATAAGATAATATGATAGTGAGTGAGTGGGGTGGAAAGAAACAATATTAGATATTTCTCTGAGAAGCCAGCCTGTGGTTTTTAAATAAGATCTCTTTAAAAGATTCCTTTAGCTCCTGTGTATAGGGTGAACTTCAGGGAGCAAGATGGGAAAGAGAATGAATTTGGAGGTTCTTGGTGTAATTTTTGTGTAAGGTAACCATTGTTTGAGGAAGGTAGAGATGGTGAGAATTGGTTGTGATACATTTTGGCAATGGAGTCAGTAGGACTTGTGGATTGATTGAATAGGGAAATAAGACTGCAGACCTCTGGGTTTTCACTTGGATGAGCTAGATATTTGGTGGCACCATAAACTGAGATGGGAAAATGGAAAAGAATACACATAGTAATGAGGATAAAGGAAGTGAAGTGAAAATCTCTCAGTCATGTGATTCTTTGCGACCCCATGGACTGTATAGTCTGTCATGCTCCTCTGTCCATGGAATTCTCCAGGCCAGAATACTGGAGTGGGTAGCCATTCCCTTCTACAGGGATCTTTCCAACCCAGGGATCGAATCCAGGTCTCCCACATTGCAGGTGGATTCTTCATTGTCTGAACCAGCAGGGAAGCCCTGGAGGTTCCACCAAGATAGGAAGAAACGGTTATTTCCTTACATTACATTACTGGTCTAAATTGCTTGTGATTAGTATGTAACATGGAGAAGGCAGTGGCAACCCACTCCAGTACTCCTGCCTGGAAAATCCCATGGACGGAGGAGCCTGGTAGGCTGCAGTCCATGGGGTCGCTGGGAGTTGGACATGACTTCACTTTCACTTTCACTTTTCACTTTCATGCATTGGAGAAGGCAATGGCAACCCATCCAGGGTTCTTGCCTGGAGAATCCCAGGGACGGGGGAGCCTGGTGGGCTGCCATCTATGGGGTTGCACAGAGTCGGACACGACTGAAGTGACTTAGCAGTAGCAGCAGCAGTATGTAACAGCTTCACTGTAAAGTATACATCAGAGGTTTTCAACTTTGGTATTTTTGAGGTTTTGAACCAGGTAATTTGTTTGGCGTAGAGCAAGTTGCCCTGTGTATTGTGGATGTTTAGCAATACACCTGCTCTTTAACAACTGCATGCCAGTAGCACTGACTCCCCATTTGTGAGAATTGAAAACACCTCCAGGCATGGCCAGATGTCTCCTGAGGGACATGATTGCACCTCGTTGAGTACTGTGACTCTAGATGTAGCCTGAGGACCTAGCCAAGTGGTTCCATACTTCTCATTCCGTCCTCTTATATAAATTCTGTCAGTACAGCTACATTGATGGAGATGCTACTTTTCTTACTTTTTAAAAAATCATGTTTTGTTCAGCCATAATTGTTTCCTGATTTTTTTAACCTAAATTTTTATCCTGAGCACTGCTTCTGTTATTAAAAATATGCTTGTAAACATAGTTTTAATGGCTTTAAAATTACAATATTTTTAAGTTGTAATTCTTTATAACTCTAAAATTTTTTAAATTGTAATAATCTTTGGTATAGATAGACCATAATATGGGAATATCCTCCATTTGTAGGTTGTTTAAAATCTTTTCCTATTAAAACTGGCTGGATGAATCACAAGCTGGAATCAAGATTACCAGGAGAAATATCAATAACCTCAGATATGCAGATGACACCACCCTCATGGCAGAAAGCAAAGAAGAACTAAAAAGCCTCTTGATGAAAGTAAAAGAAGACAGTGAAAAAGTTGGTTTAAAACTCAACATTCAGAAATCTAAGATCATGGCATCTGGTCTCATCACGTCATGGCAAATAGATGGAGAAACAGAGAATATTTTTGGGGGCTCCAAAATCACTGCAGATGGTGACTGCAGCCATGAAATTAAAAGACACTTGCTTGTTGAAAGAAAAGCTATGACCAACCTAGACAATATATTAAAAAGCAGAGACATAACTTTACCAACAAAGGTCCGTCTAGTCAAAGCTATGGTTTTTCCAGTAGTCATGTATGGAGGCGAGAGTTGGACTATAAAGAAAGCTGAGCGCCAAAGAATTGATGCCTTGGAACTGTGGTGTTGGAGAAGACTCTTGAGAGTCCTTTGGACTTTGAGGAGATCCAACCTGTCCATCCTAAAGGAGATCAGTCCTGAGTGTTCATTGGAAGGAGTGATGCTGAAGCTGAAACTCCAGTCCTTTGGCCACCTGATGCAAAGAACCGACTCATTGGAAAAGACCCTGATGCTCAGAAAGATTGAAGGCAGGAGGACAAGGGAATGACAGAGGGTGAGATGGTTGGATGGCATCACCGACATGATGGATGGGTTTGAGCAAGCTTCAGGAGTTGGTCATGGACAGGGAGGCCTGGTGTGCTGCCATCCATGGGGTCATAAAGAGTTGGACGTGACTGAATGACTGAATTGAAACTGCCTAAACTGGGTGGGAGATGTTGGCACCAGTGAGTGATAGCCAAAGCCTTTGAGGTTTCCTTCTAGGATAAGGAAAATATTCTAAAATTGACTGTGGTCGTGGTTATGTAACTCTGAGTATACTAACACTCATTGGGTTGTGTACTTTAGATGTGTGATGTGAATACATGGCATTTCATTTAAGTTGTTATAGAAAAAGGAGGTTTAAAGCAAACAGCCTTATGTGTAACTTTGTACAAGTTCTTTTTTTAAACTATTTTATTTTTGGTTGTGCTGGGTCTTTGTTGTTGCTCACAGGTTTTCTCTAGTTGGGGCAGGTGGGGTCTGCTCTTTATTGTGGTACTTCGCTTTCTCATTGAGGTGGCTTCTTTTGTTTCAGAGAACAGGCTCTTAGCACTCGGGCTTCAGTAGTTGGGGCACAGAGGCTTAGTTGCTCTGTGGCATGTGGAATCTTTCTAGACCAGGGATTGAACCTGTGTTCCCTGCATTGGCAGGCAGGCTCTTACCCACTGTACCACCAGGGAAGTCTGATTATGTGTAATTTTTGTCTCTGACTCTAGAAGTGAAAACTACTGATTCAAGGCATGTGAAAAATATATTTACGGTTTATTGAGGTAGTCCCTATAGAGTAATATTTATCCCTTTTACTGTACAATATGTTCTGTAACTTACTGAACTACCAACATAGTCAAGATCCAGAACAGTTTCATCAACCCCCAAATTCCTCTTGTTCCTTACAGCTAGCCTTTCCCCTACCTCTACCCCGATCTGTTTTCTATTCTGTAACTCTGTATTTTCAGAAAATAATATAAATAACATCATACAATATGCAGCCTTATGAGTTTTGCTTTTTTCACTTAGCATAATGCGTTTGAAATTCATCCATATTGTTGCATGTGTCAGCAGGTGACCTAACATTCTGTTTTGTGGATGTACCAAAATTTGTTTATCAGCTTGCCAGTTGAAAAACAATTATATTGTTTCTAGTTTTTGGTGATTATGAGTAAAGTCATATAAATATTTGCCTGTAAGTGTTTTTTTATTTGGCTGCTCTGGGTCTTTGTTGTGGTGTGCTGACTTCTCTCACATAATACTCAAAATTCTCCAAGCGAGGCTTCAGCAATACATGAACCTTGAACTTCCAGATGTTCAAGCTGGTTTTAGAAAAGGCAGAGGAACCAGAGATCAAATTGCCAACATCCGCTGGATTATTGAACAAGAGAGTTCCAGAAAAACATCTACTTCTGCTTTATTGACTATGCCAAAGCCTTTGACTTTGTGGATCACAATAAACTGGAAAATTCTGAAAGAGATGGGAATACCAGACCATCTGACCTGTCTCTTGAGAAACCTGTATGCAGGTCAGGAAGCAACAGTTAGAACTGGACATGGAACAACAGACTGGTTCCACATAGGAAAGGGAGTATGTCAAGGCTATATATTGTCACACTGCTTATTTAATTTATATGCAGAGTACATCATGAGAAACGCTGGGCTGGAAGAAGCCCAAGCTGGAATCAAGATTCCTGGGAGAAATATCAATAACCTCAGATAGGCAGATGATACCACCCTTATGGCAGAAAGTGAAAAGGAACTTAAAAGCCTCTTGATGAAAGAGGAGAGTGAAAAAGTAGGCTTAAGGCTCAACATTCAGAAAACTAAGATCATGGCCTCTGGTTCCATCACTTCATGGGAAATAGATGGGGAAACAGTGGAAACAGTGTCCGACTTTATTTTTTTGGGGTCCAAAATCACTGTAGATGGTGATTGCAGCTATGAAATTAAAAGATGCTTACTCCTTGGAAAGTTATGGCCAACCTGCATAGCATATTGAAAAGCAGAGATATTACTTTGCCGACAAATGTCTGTCTAGTCATGGCCATGGTTTTTCCAGTAGTCATGTATGGATGTAAGAGTTGGACTATAAAGAAAGCTGAGCGCCAAAGAATTGATGCTTTTGAACTGTGGTGTTGGAGAAGACTCTTGAGTGTCCCTTGGACTGCAAGGAGATCCAACCAGTCCATCCTAAAGGAGATAAGTCCTGGGTGTTCACTGGAAGGACTGATGTTGAAGCTGAAACTCTAATACTTTGGCCACCTCATGCGAAGAGTTGACTCATTGGAAAAGATCCCGATGCTGGGAAGGATTGGGGGCAGGAGGAGAAGGGGACAACAGGATGAGATGGCTGGATGGCATCACCGACTCGATGGACATGGGTTTGGGTAGACTCCGGGAGTTGGTGATGGACAGGGAGGCCTGGCGTGCTGCGGTTCATGGGGTCGCAAAGAGTTGGACACGACTGAGTGACTGAATTGCTGACTTCCCTAGTTGTGGTGTGCAGGCTGCTCTGTATACTGCGAGCATCTCATGTTGTGTGGCTCAGGCTCTAGAATGTGTGGATTTAATTGCACCATGGCATGTGAAATCTTAGTTCCTCAACCATGTCCCCTGAGTTGGAAGATGGATTCTTAAACCACTGGACCACCAGGAAAGTCCTTGCCTATAGATATATTTTTTTTCCTAAGCACTATATTATTGCAGGGATATGCCATTGCACTTTGCTCCTTCAAAAAAAATTTAAAGCAAAGTATACAAATGGGGAAAAGCCCTTTATTTTCAAGAAGGAATTAATGAGGAAAAAGTCTGTTATGTTGGGTGTAATTTCTTTATACTCGTTCATAATGAACAATGAATTTGAGGCAGTTTATAAAAAGATGTATGGGGAAAAAAGATTAACAAATAAAAACACAGTAGGAAAATACAGATGATTTTAATGTGATTGATGAGACAATACAATTAGGTATGTATGGGCCATTATTAAGTGGAGCAGACATTACTGAATCAGCTCAAAAAACAGTATCTTCTAGCACTGATTCTAAAATTTCAGATGTGAATCTTCAGTAGGAGACACTGAGGAAAGGAACAATAACATTTCTTTTTTAACAGGAAACAACAGTCTGAACTTCTTGCTTATAGGTTTTTGTATACACATATATTTTCATTTCCTTTGGGTAAATAATTAGGTGTGGCATTGCTGGGTCATATAGTGTTTTCTTATGTTGCATTTTACGAGTTATTTTTGTATTTTGGATACAAATCTTTTACTTGATAGGTGTTCTGCAAATGTTTTTTCCTAGTCTATGGCTCAACTTTATATTCTTAAGTATTTTTCAAAGAGTAGAAATTGAGATTGAAGTTGGTGAATACACACACAGACACAAATTTAATTTTGTGGGAATAAGCACACAGATCATGTCAAAGGACCCAAGAGAAAACATCATGATGTATTTCTTTTTTTTGTTTGTTTCATAAAAAGCGACTTGTTATTGAAATATAGTTGATTTACAGTGGTGTGTTATTTTCATGTGTATGGCAGATTGACTCAGTTATACATGTATTTATCTATTTTTTCATATTTCTTTTCCATTATAGTTAATTACAAGGTATTGAACGTAGTTTCATTTGTCATACAATAAGTCTTTGTTGTTTATCTATTTAATACAGAGAAGTGTGTCTCTATTAATCCCACATTCCTAATGTATCACTCCTCCCTTTTCCTCTTTGGTAACCATAAACTTATTTTCTGTGTTTGTGAGTCTATTTCTGTTTTGTAAATAACTGCATCTGTATCATTTTTTCAGATTCTACATGTAAGTGATACATATTGGTTTTCACTTTCTTGCTTGTTTCACTTGTCATCATAATTTCTAGATCATTCATATTGCTGCAAATGACATTATTTCAGTCTGTTTTATGGCTCAATAATATTCCTTTATATATTTATATATAGACACACACACACACTTGCACACGTGTGCACACACACATCGTGTCTGGTTTCTGCATTTGTCTGTCAGTGGACATTCAGGTTAATTGCCTGGGTTTATGTCAGAGTGTTCTGCCTATGTCTTCCTCTAGAAGTTTATAGTATCCCGTCTTACATTTAGGTCTTTAATCCGTTTTGAGTTTATTTTGTGTATGGTGTTAGAGAATGTTCTGATTTCACTCTTTCACATGCAGCTGTCCAGTTTTCCCAGCATTACTTACTGAAGAGGCTGTCTTTTCTCCCCTGTACATTCTTGCCTCTGTGTTAGATTGGTCGGACATAAGTACATAAGTATATTTCTGGGCTTTCTGTTCTGTTCCATTGACCTAGTGGCTGGTTTTGTAATTTGACTTTGATTACTGTAGGTTTGTAATATAACCTGAAGTCAGGGAGTGTGATTCCTTCAGCTTCATTCTTTGTTCTCTAGATTGTTTTGGCTATTCAGGATCTTTTGTGTTTCCATACAAAGTTTAAAAGTATTTATTCTAGTGCTCACTTCGGCAGCACATATACTAAAATTGGAACAATACAGAGAAGATTAGCATGGCCCTGCTCAAGGATGACACTCAAATTCGTGAAGCATTCCATATTTTTGAAAGCTGTGGTACATATACACAATGGAATATTACTTAGCCATTAAAAAGAATACATTTGAATCAGTTCTAATGAAGTGGATGAAACTGGAGCCCATTATACAGAGTGCCATAAGCCAGAAAGAAAAATACTAATACAATATACTAATGCATATATATGGAATTTAGAATGATGGTAATGATAACTCTGTATGTGAGACAATAAAAGAGACACAGATGTATAAAAAATAATATAAAAGTATTTATTCTAGTTCTGTGAAAAATGCCATGGTAGTTTGATAAGGAGATTGCCTTGAATCTGTAGATTGCCTTGGGTAGTATGGTTATTTTTAGCAGTATTGATTTTTCGAATCCAAGAACACAGTATATCTTTCTGTTTCTGTTGACTTCAGTTTCTGTCATCAGTGTCTTAGAGTTTTTGGAGTACAAGCTTTTTACCTCCTGAAGTAGATTTATTCCTAGGTATTTTATTGTTTTTGATGCAATGGTAAGCGGGATTGTTTCTTTAATTTCTGTTTTTGATAATTTGTTGTTAGTGTGTAGAAATACAAAAGACTTCTGTATGTTAATTTTTTATTTGGCAACTTTTCCAAATTCACTGATGAGTTCCAGTAGTTTTCTGGTGGCATCTCTAGGATTTTCTATCTATACTATCATGTTATCTGCATACATTGACAGTTTTAATTCTTCCTTCCCATTCACATTCCTTTATTTTTCTTTTCTGAGTGCTGTGGCTAGGACTTCCAAAACTGTGGTGAATAAAAGTGGTGAAAGTGTGCATCCTTGTCTTGTTTCTGGTCTTGGAAGGAATGCTTTGAACTTTCCATCGTTGAGTGCGATGTTAGCCATGGATTTGTCATATGTGACCTTTATTATGTTGAGATATGTTCCCTCTGTGCCTGCTCTCTAGAGAGTTATTTTCAATGGATATTGGGTTCTATCAAAAGCCTTTTCTGCATCTAATGAGATGATCCTATGGTTTTTATTCTTTAGTTTGTTAATATGAATCAAATTGATCTTTGGATATTGAAAAATCCTTGCTTTCCTGGGATAAATCATACTTTATCATGATGTATGATCCTTTTAATGTATTGTTGGATTTGGTTTGCTAGTATTTTGTTGAGGATTTTTGCATCTGTTGTTCATCAGTGGTAAGTTGAATTCAGTTCAGTTGCTCAGTTGTATCTGACTCTTTGTGACCCCGTGGACTGAAGGATGCCGGGCTTCCCTGTCCATCACCAACTCCTGGAGCTTGCTCAAACTCATGTCCATCGCATCGGTGATGCCATCTAACCATCTCATCCTCTTTTGCCCCCTTCTCCTCCTGCCTTCAATCTTTCCCAACATCAGGGTCTTTTCAAATGAGTCAGTTCTTCGCATCAGGTGGCCAAAGTATTGGAGCTTCAGCCAGCATCATTCCTTCCAATGAATATCAGGGCTGATTTTATTTTACGATTGACTGATTTGATCTCCTTGGAGTCCAAAGGACTCTGAAGAGTCTTCTCCAACACAGTTCAAAAGCATCGATTCTTCGGTGCTCAGGTTTCTTTATAGTCCAATTCTCACATCCATACGTGACCACTGGAAAAACCATAGCCTTAACTAGGCGGACCTTTGTTGGCAAAGTAATGTCTGCTTTTTAATATACTGTCTTGGTTGGTGATAGCTTTTCCTCCAAGGAGCAGGAATCTTTTAATTTCATTGCTGCATTCACCATCTGCAGTGATTCTGGAGCCCGAAGAAATAAAGTCTGTAACTGTTTCTATTGTTTGCCCATCTGTTTGCCATGAAGTGATGGGACTGGATACTGTGAGCTTCATTTTTTGAAGATTGAGTTTTAAGCCAGCTTTTTCCCTCTCCTCTTTCACTTTCATCAAGAGGCTCTTTAGTTCCTCTTCGCTTTCTGCCATGAGGGTGGTGTCATCTGCATATCTGAGGTTATTGATATTTCTCCTGGCAGTCTTGATTCCAGCTTGTGCTTCATCCATCCCAGCATTTCTCATGATGTACTCTGCATATAAATTAAATAAGCAGGGTAACAGTATACAGCCTTGACATATTCCTTTCCCAGTTTGGAACCAGTCCATTGTTCCATGTCCGGTTTTAACTGTTGCTTCTTGACCAGCATGCAGATTTCTCCAGAGGCAGGTCAGGTATTCTGGTATTCCATCTGTTTAAGAATTTTCCACATTTTGTTGTGACCCACACAGTCAAAGGTTTTAGCATAGTCAATGAAGCAGAAGTAGATGTTTTTCTGGAACTCTCTTGCTTTTTCCATGATCCAGTGGATGCTGGCAATTTGATCTCTGGTTCCTCTGCCTTTTCTAAATCCAGCTTGAACATCTGGAAGTTCTCAGTTGAACCCTAGCTTGGAGATAATCATCAGTTATATTGGCTTGGAATATTTTGTGTGTGTGTGATATCTTTGCCTGCTGTTGGCATTAGGGTAGTGGTGGCCTCATAGAATGCATTCAGAGGTGTTCCTTCCTTCGCAGTAAAAAGCAGTGGAGAAGATAAATGAAATTAAAAGCTAGTTCTTCGAAATGATAGATAAAATTGATAAACGGTTAGCCAGAGTCATCAAGAAAAAAAGAGAGAGGGCTCACATCAGTAAAATCAGATGAAAAAGGTGAAGTTACAAGTGACTATAGAAATACAGAGGGTCATAAGAGACTACTGTGAACAGCAGGACGCCAGTAAAGTGGACAACCTAGAAAAAGTGGACAAATCCTTAGAAAGGTACAATCTCCTAAGACCCAACCAGGAAGAAATAGAAAATATGAACAAACTAGTTATCAGTTCTGAGACTGAATCAGTAATTTAAACAAGTCCAGGACCAGATGGCTTCACCAGTGAATTCTACTAAACATGTAGAGAAACGTTAACACCTACTCTTCTCAAAGTTTTTCGAAAAATTGCAGAGGAAGGAACATTTCTGAACTCATTTTATGAGGCCACCATCACCCTTATACTCAAACCAGACTCATTTATCACAAAAAAAAGAAAATGCCAGACTAATATCACTGATGAGCATAGGTGCAAAATAGTCCTCAACAAAGCACTAGCAAACTGAATCCAGCAATATATTTAAGAGATCATACACACTGATCAATTGGGATTTATATCACGGATATAAGTATTTTTCAATAGCCAGAAATCAATCAGTGTAGTATACCACATTAACAAATTGAATAATAAAAACCATGGAGTATTTTTCAGAATCCCCTGAAGAAATTCACTCCCCCACCCTCTTTACAGTACACAAATATCCATCAAGCTCCTGTCTATCCCAGACCTTTTGAAGTAGTATATGGGGGAGAAAGTGGAAGATTGCAGGCTAGGAACCACTGGCAGTAGAATTTGGCCCTGGTCCCTAGCAGTAACAACAGTTTGTGTTTCCTTATGGATAAAATGGAAATAAAGACACCATAACTCTGTTAGGTTTCAGTAGGTTAGTGCATATGAGATACATTAGGTGGTGATTTCTAAAGGCAAAGGGAAAGAGTAAGAGCCAAAGATTTTGAGTCATGGAAGGCTTTCAAATCATTGCCAGAAACTGGTAGTGAACATTACTCTTTTCTTACTTTCCATTTCTGTGTGCTAAATGTTTGTTTCAGTTTTTTCTCTGGTTCAGTCCAGTTATTCTCTTGAAATTGACTGTGATGTTTCCAGAAGTTCTTGAATTCCAATGTAGCATAGTAACTTTTTTGTTTTTTGTATGTTCTTCATATGAGTTTTGAAGAATTTATGTCAAAGTTGAAATGCTCCACTAAAGATAGTTAAGAAAAGAATACATGTTTACTGACCTTAAGTTATTCTTCATATTTGATGTCTTAACATATGTATTGGAGAAGTAAATACTTTTCTTACTGTAATTTTTATGTATGAAAAATAATTTCACTTCATTTGAAAGAGTATTCAACCATGATAAAAAGGAAAAAAGGGTCCTCTTCCTATTACCAAGAGAAAATCTGCTTTGTTTTGTTGCCATTTGTGGGATGACAGGAATAACGAAAGGCCCCCAAGTAGTTATTTTTCAGTTCAGTTCATTTCAGTAGCTCAGTCATGACCAGCTCTTTGCAACATGGACTGCAGCATGTCAGGCTTCACTGTCCGTCACCAACTCCTGGAGCTTACTCAAACTCAGGTCCGTTGAGCTGGTGATACCCTCCAACCATCTCATCCTCTGTCGTCCCCTTCTCCTCCTGCCTTCAATCTTTCCCAGCATCAGGGTCTTGCCATTGAGTCAGTTCTTCCCATCAGGTGGGTCAAAGTATTGGAGCTTCAGCTTCAGCATCATTCCTTCCATCATGATTTTCTTTAGGATTGACTGGTTTGATCTCCTTGCTGTCCAAGGGACTCTCAAGAGTCTTCTCCAACACCAGAGTTCAAAAGCATCAATTCTTAGGTGCTCAGCTTTCTTTATGGTCCAACTCTCAAATCCATACATGACTACTGGAAAGCCATAGCTTTGACTAGATGGACCTTTGTTGGCAAACTAATGTCTCTTTTTTTTCACCTCTTCTTAATATCTTCTGCTTCCATTGGGTCCATACCATTTCTGTCCTTTATTGTGCCCATCTTTGCATGAAGTGTTTCCTTGGTATCTCTAATTTTCTTGAAGAGATCTCTAGTCTTTCCCATGCTGTTGTTTTCCTCTATTTCTTTTCATTGATCACTGAGGAAGGGTTTCTTGTCTCTCCTTGCTGTTGTTTGGAACTCTGCATTCAAATGAGTATATCTTTCCTTTTCTCAGCTATTTGTAAGGCCTCCTCAGACAACCATTTTGTCTTTTTGCATTTTTTTCTCTTGGGGATGTTCTTGATCACTGCCTCCTGTACAAAGGGTTTGTTAAAAGAAAAAGTGGCTTGTTTAGTGTGAGGAATACAACTTTTAAGAGGTTTTTACTTGATTACTACTTTTCTTAACCTTGGTTATTAAAATTTTCAAACATAAATGTGAGTAGATAGTTAAACTAATGCTCATGCATTCATCATTCATCTTTTTAAAGATTCATCAACTTTCTGCCTCATTTTTCATCTATTCCTCCCACATTTCTTTCCCTATAATATACATATATATAATATTTCTTTATTTTGCTACACCAGGTCTTAGTTGCAGCACACAGGATCTTTGATCTTCATTGTGGACATGTGGAATCTAGTTACCCAACCGGGAATCAAACCTGGGCCTCCTGTACTGAGAGTGCAGAGTCTTAGCCACTGGACCACCAGGGAATGTTTTGTTCCCTGTAATGTTTTAAAGCAAATCTTGAACATACTTCTTTTTACCTATTAATACATAAAATATGTATCTCTCAAAGATGAGTCTCTTTTTATAAAAAATAAGCCATATATACAATTACACACTTAACAAAATCAGCTGTAATTTTTCAGTTTTACTTAATACCTTGTTCAACTGTTGAAACAGTTTGAGAAAGTTAGTAGCTAAAATGAGATTTGTGTGTTGCTAAAACAAAGTGTGTGGGTTGTTGTGTCTTTTCAGCCTCTTTTCATCAGTAAATCTTCCCCCTTTAAAAAAAAAGCCATTTATTTTTAGAAGATACTGTTTGATTTGTTCTGCAGCATTTCCTACATTCTGGGTTTTGCTCTTTATATCCTGGTGTCATTGAACACATTCCTCCATCCCTTATGTTCCTGTAAGCTGTTAGAAGTATGATTAGATTCAGGCTTATTTTATTATTGTTTTTTTGGTAAAGATTTCTCCATAGGTGGTGCTGTGTTTTGTGACACCAGTAATGGTAGCACATCACTATTCATGATGTTCATCCTAGTTTACGTGATATCAGCCTAATCCATATATTAAAAAGTTCTCCTTCAGTTTTGACCTAATGGTTTTATCATTCATTGATTAGTTCTTGATTCACTATGATTCACTTTTTAATTTCAGTTTCAGTTCAGTCGCTCAGTCATGTCTGACTCTTTGTGATCCCATGAACTGCAGCACACCAGGCCTCCCTGTCCATCACCAACTCCTGGAGTTTACCCAGACTCATGTCCATTGAGTCAGTGATGCTATCCAACCGTCTCATCCTCTGTCATCCCCTTCCCCTCCCACCTTCAATCTTTCCCAGCATCAGGGTCTTTTCAAATGAGTCAGTTCTTTGCACGAGGTGGCCAAGGTAAGGGAGTTTCAGCTTCAACATCAGTCCCTCCAGTGAACACCCAGGACTGATCTCCTTTAGGATGGACTGGTTGGATCTCCTTGCAGTGCAAGGGACTCTGAAGAGTCTTCTCCAACACCACGGTTCAAAAGCATCAATTCTTCGGCGCTCAGCTTTCTTTATAGTCCAACTCTGACATCCGTACATGACTACTGGAAAAACCATAGCCTTGACTAGAGTAATTATAAAATGATAGTTCCCTAATTGTTTTAGTTTTGCAATATCTGTTAACTGTGATAGTTCCTTGTTAATTAACTCTCTAGTTTTCTTATTGCTCTGAAATATTGTTAATGCAGGAAATACAAGATAAATGCTTAATTCTTTATTATTTTTAAAAATAAGTTGATGCCCTCACAGGCTCTACAGATGACAAGTAAAGGTTGTTTTTTTGGGTGGGTGGGGGAATGAGGGAGCTATCCTGATAAGTCATTAAAAATGGATTTATGTATTGTTTATTGTACTGTATTATACTTTATCTCAAATAGATGGGGAAACAATGGCAACAGTGATGGACTTTATTTCTTTGGGCTCCAGAATCACTGAAGATGGTGACTGCAGCCGTGAAATTAAAAGATGCTTCTTGGAAGAAAACCTATGACAAACTTAGACAGCATATTCAAAAGCAGAGACGTTACTTTGCCAACAAAGGTCCACATAGTCAAAGCTGTAAAGCTATGGTTGTTCCAGTATTCATGTATGGATGTAATAGTTGGACCTTAAAGAGGGCTGAGCTCCAAAGAATTGATGCTTTTGAACTGTGGTGTTGGAGAAGAGTCTTGAGAGTCCCTTAGACAGCAAGGAGATCAAACCAGTCAATCCTGCATATTCATTGGAAGGAATGATTCTGAAGCTCCAATACTTTGGCTACCTGATGCAAAGAACTGACTCATTAGAAAAGACCCTGATGCTGGGAAAGATTGAAGGCGAGAGGAGAAGTGGATGGCAGAGGATGAAATGGTTGGATGGCATCACTGACTCGATGTACATGAGTTTGGGCAAGCTCCGAGAGTTGGTGATGGACAGGAAAGCCTGGCATGCTGTTGTCCATGGGGTTGCAAAGAGCCAGACACGACTTAGAGACTGAAATGAACTGACGTAAATCAGTTGTACCATCTTTTGTCAGTAAAATCTTCAGTTAGCTTTTGACTCATTCTGTCAAGACTTCAGTAGTCTTTGATAATTTACTTGCTTTTTGATGCAAGATGAAGCACCTTGATACTGGGAATGACTGAAGGCAAAAGGAGAAGAGGACAGCAGAGAATGAGAGGATGAGATCATTAGACAGTATTACCGACTTAATGGACATGAACTTGAGCTAAGTCTGGGAGGTGGTGAAAAACAGGGAAGCTTGGCATGCTACAGTCCATGGCAAGGAGTCAGACATCACTTTGTAGCTGAACAGTGAAGCAGCTTCCTGTGTGTATTCCTTGCTCTAGATCTGAAATCACCCATTTCTGCTAGGAGTCCTGCTCTCTCTTAGTGGGTAATAGTGTTTAGAGACCATAACACTTGACAGTCTTTCGGGTTTTTTTTTTTTTTGACTGTGCTTGCGAGATGTTACTTCCTTGACCACAGGTTGAACCCATGCCCTTGACAGTGAACTTGTGGAGTCCTAACCACTGGGCTCCCAGGGAATTCCTAGGATTTTTTAAAGACATACCATCTTAGTTTCTAGATTTAGCAGAGTTCTCTGGAGTTTCTACTGAGTGTGGAAATGTGTGTCCTAAGCGTTTTGCACATTCATGGTTGGACTCATTTGGAGACCATTTAAAAAGGTTAGGTGATAAAGATGATCTTGTTCAATATGATCTCTGCTTGATGTTGCTCATAAGAAATCTAAAATGAAATGAAACTAATAAAAGTTAAAAATAAAACTGTATATAAAGCATATGCAGGAAGATCAGAATTTTAATATTAAAAGAAAACTATTTAAAAAAATGATTATCTGCCACAGATTTCTGACTATATTCATAACAAATATAATTGACTTTGAGGATGTAATTGCCATGAATTTTTATGTATCAAAAGCCTTGTAGTGAAGTATATAAAACAAATATTTAAATGGTTTAGAGGCATTATAGTTTAATTGAACCTTGTTCAGAATGGGGAGACATTGCCTTCTTTTTACACTCTCATGGAACGTTTACAGAAATTAATCATAATTTATACTTTGAAGAAGATTGCAAATTTTAAAACCTTAAAATTTAGAGATTACATTCTTTAACCATAGTGCATTAAAATTGAGATGAGCAGAGTATCAATTAAAACAGTCCAACCGTTTGCAAATTTTAAAAGTTTTAAGCAACTCGAGTTTAATAAGTTATAACCAACTTCAGTTGTTTCTAGAGTTTAATAATGTGTTATATTTTATATACCATATATATATAATATATATATATATATATATATATATATGTATAACCTAAATGTTTTATGTTATACCTTAGTACCAAAAAGAATTTAGCAGTGAGAACATGCCATATCACAACTTGGGATATGAGGAGAGCTATATTGTAAAGAAAATATTTAGGGCAATTCCTTGGCAGTCCAGTGATTAGGACTTTGTGCTCTCACTGCTGAGGGCCCCTGTTCAGTCTCTGATTGGGGAACTAGGATCCTATAAGCCCCAAGATGGGGCCAAAAAAAAAGAAAAAAAAAATGGGATTGGGCAGTCCTAACTTCTGGACTGCCAGGGAAATCCCTGTAACCACTGTGCTTTGATGACTTTTGGAAAAAATAGAGTAATATATCATGTTTCTGGATGGGAAAACTCAATTTTATTAAAATAGGACACAGTTTGCTATGGTGTAAGGGGCATTGCAGTTTTATTTAAACAGGGGCATCTAAGCAAAAATCTGAAGGCAATGAGAAACCCGTATAGATATCTGAGAGGAAGAACATTATAGGGAGAGGGAAAAGAAACAAGGGCAGTAGCTCTGAGGCAGAAGAGTACTGTGTGTATTTTATGAATATCAAACAGGTAATTGGAGGTGAAAGAGCAAGGTGATGAATAGTCAGAGAAGAGCTCAGGGAGATAACTGTCTAGATTGTGTAGGGTCTCTTAGGGCCAGGCCGTTCTCTGCTGCGGTGGCTCTTGTGTACATCGTTGATGTTTGCAGCATCCTTGACCTGTATGCACTAGATGTCAGTTGAACTCCCTAGTTGTGGTACTCAGAAATGCCTCCAGGTGCTGCCAAATTATCTAGATTTGGGAAGCAAAATTGCCCCTGATTGAAAACCACTTCTTTACTAAGTGGCTGTGGATCCATCTGTGGGGAGGCTTGGAGGAAGGTTTATGGTTGTGTTAGGGGCTTCCCAAGTGGCTCAGTGGTAGAGAATCCATCTGCCAAGCAGGACACATGGATTTGATCCCTGGGTCGGGAAAATCACCTGGAGAAGGAGATGGCAACCCACTCGAGTGTTCTTGCTGGGGAAATCCCGTGGACAGAGGCGCCTGGTGGGGCTTTAGTCGATGGGGTTGCACAGAGTTGGGTATGACTGAGCCACTAAACCACCGCCACCACCGCTTGTGGTAATGGAGCGGAGTGCTTCCTCAGGAGGACCAAATCTCCCCACAGTTAAGAGGCAAGGGGGACTTCCCTAGTTTTCCAGGGGCTAAGAATCTGTCTTGCAGTGTAAGGGATACCAGTTCAACCCCTGGTCTGGGAAGATCCCACCTGCCTTGCAGCAGTTAAGCCTGTGTGCCACAGCTATTGAGCTTGTGCTTCAGAGTGTGTTAGCCACACCTTCTAGCCCATGTGCTGCAACTGCTGAAGCCCTATCCCTAGAGCCCATACTCCATGACAGAGTGTGTCCAGTTGGGTCCAACTCTTGAGACCCTGTGGGCTATAGGCTGCCAGGCTCCTCTGTCCATGGAATTTTTCCAGGTAATAATACTAAAGTGGGTTGCTATTTCCTACTCCAGAGGATATTCCCAATCCAGGGATCGAACCTGCATCTCTTGTGTCTCTGCATTGGCAGGCGGTATCTTTACCACTGTGCCGCCTGGGAATCCACAATAAGAGAAGCTGCCACGTTGAGAAGGCACAATGAAGAGTAGCGCCCGCTCTTCACAACTAGAGAAAGCTTGCCTGCAGGAACAGAGCCCCACTATAGCCAAAAATCAATCAATTGATCAATAAATCTTAATCAAAAAAGAGCCAATGACTCTGTTAATTAACTTGTTCTGGAAACTGGGCACATGTCCTTAATGTCCACTCTGATGATTTAGGTCAATTTTTGGCCACCAGATTTAGACATTTTTCTGGTAGATAGATTACACTGGCCATGTATTTCATTCCTAGAATCATTGTGATCAGTTAGCCACTGCCAGATTCCTACAGGCCAAAGCATTCTGACTACTGGTACATCCCTGCTGCCCTTATCTTGGGGTTAAGTGCTGCCACCTGGCCTTTGCTGCGTGGGGCCCTGTTATCCTCAGTGAAATCAGGGAGCCCATGTCGGTGGGCTGACTTCCAAAAGAGAGCTGCCACACAGCTTCTCAGGGTGCCGTGCTCCTCTCCCTAGTGTAGTGTCCTCTGGGCCTTCTCAGAGAGTGTAGTTGGGTAAGAGGTGTGTAGGTTGTAGAGAATAAATGTACTCTGATGTTCCTGTCTCCC
This sequence comes from Antilocapra americana, assembly GCA_007570785.1. Taxonomy (NCBI): domain Eukaryota; kingdom Metazoa; phylum Chordata; class Mammalia; order Artiodactyla; family Antilocapridae; genus Antilocapra; species Antilocapra americana. The sequence continues at coordinate 2,117,867 of ML662451.1, read as the reverse complement.
TGAGCCTTTGGATCTCCTCTCCTACATAATGCTGGTGGAACTTTGGTACCTCAGTCTCTTTAAACTTTACTACATCTTCATTGTTAGTGTAGTTTTGATTTGCATTTCCCTAACGATTATCAGCTATTGTTGAGTATAAGTTTTAACCAACAACTAAGTCAGTAGAGCTACCTCCAGCTGCACAGCTAACACATTACATTCTGAATCTGTAGTCATCTCACTCATTTTAATGAATTATATAACCTCCTTGGTCTAATACCCTTAGCATCTATTTTCAAACGCAGTCCCAGGTTTTTGCCTTTATATATTAGCAAAGTCTTGGCATTTGGGACATGTAATTTCTTCCCTTTTGGGTCATAGTATGTATCTGTCTTACTGCAACCAACTTGTGGGTCTAGTGACAACAGGATTGGTTGTGCTTGATCTTGAAGAGAATGAACATCTTCTTGCAAGTCATTTGTGTCACAAGGATGTCACAGATATTCAAGAAAAGGAAGGTTGGTCTTACATACAGGATGGTAAGTTCTACTGGAAGTTTGAAATTGTCTTTTTCATTCTGGTTCACCCACATATTCCCATTCCAGGTTTAAGGATCCATTTTTTTCCCTAGTCATTGCCTTTACTTTCTCATTAGAATTGGTTTGACTGTGAATTTATGTGATAATTGTAGTTCAGCTGTTTGCCCAGTTACATTTTGCCTTTTATTTTTAGCAATAACAACCAGGGAAAGTGAAAGTTGCTCAGTCGTGTCAGACTCTTTGGGACCCCATGGACCATACAGTGCATGGAATTCTCCAGGCCAGAGTACTGGGTTGGGTAGCCTTTCTCTTCTCCAGGGGATATTCCCAACCCAGGTATCAAACCCAGGTCTCTCACATTGCAGGCGGATTCTTTACCAGCTGAGCCATCAGGGAAGTCCTTCAACCTATGGTTATAAGAATTGAGATTTTTTTTTTTTATACTATCATGAAAGTGCTCTGTTTCTCAGACTGTGATTTGATTTGAGAGTTAATGGACCTGAACTTGTTATTCTGTAACAGCCGAAGAGCACTTGGAGAACCCATCTCATAAATCTGTTGTATGAGATGGATAGAACTCATCATTCCTGCCTTAACAGTTAAGTGCAGCAGCTCTGATGGCACTATGTGCCAAGGATTACTAGCCTCCAATCAAGCCAGTCTCCAAATCTCATCTTTGTGGGTCTATCTACTGTGAACACTGCCATTACCTACCTACCCTGTATTAGTCAGAGATCAGAAACCAAAAAGTAAGTTGAATAGGAAAAGTTTAGTGTAAAGAATTATTAACCAGTAGCAGAGAATTAACTCTTAAGGGCAAAAGAGAATATTAAAGTTTACAGACTAGCAGGTAAATGGGGCAGCCACTAGCTGTAGGACTGACGCAAAGTAGCAGTGATGGAAAAATTTGGAAGATGCCTGTCTCCCATCTTCAGGGCTGAGATTCAGATTTTGGAGAGGGTGTGTGCCACTAGATGCGGAGAAGTTTTAGGTGCTGCAGATTTTTGCTGGAAAGGAGGAAACCTTTCTTGGGTGCTGACAAAGGTCACTAGAAAATCCCTTGCTGAACCGGATAAGAAGCCACCTGGAGTATTGGCATAATTCTCTGGGAAACCTCCTGCCCATTGGAGTACTACTGAAACTTGCTTGGTATGCTACCTTCTAGAGAGCTGACCAAATTTGATAGGAAACTACCTGCGGGGGTGTGTGTGTCTGAGTAGGAAACTACCAGTGGAGTTGGTGTGTGTCACTGAGACTGGTGGGGAGTTGGCACCTGGGGAGAGGGCCATTGACTGTCTCATAGGCCACTGGCCTTCACTGGAGCAAGCAGATTAGAGCACAGTGTAATGAGAGGACTCCTTCTTTACAGAGTATTCTTTTGGTGCCATCTGTTGTCAAAAGTTAACACTCTGCCAGATGACAAAGGAGAAGTTTTTATAGATGCCAAAAACAAGGCAGAGAAAGTCAGAATTGAAATTGAAAGACAGTATGTATATAGTTGGTAACTCAGATATTTACATTTCTTATGCTCTTTGTTCCTTTGAAAGTGAAAGTGCGACCCCATGGACTTGAGCCTGCCAGGCGCCTCCACCCATGGGATTTTCCAGGCAAGAATACTGGAGTGGGTTGCCATTTCCTTCTCCCAGGGGATCTTCCCAATCCAGGGATTGAACCCAGGTCTCCTGCACCACAGGTAGACTCTTTACCATCTAAGCCACCAGGGAAGCCCTCATTCTTGTGAGTTTACCTTGATTTCCATGTGGTGTAATTTTTCTTCTTTCTGAAAAGTGAAAATGAAAGTCACTCAGTCGTGTCCGACTCTTTGTGACCACCTGGACTATACAGTCCAAGGAATTCTCCAGGCCAGAATAGTGGAGTGGATAGCTTTTACCTTCTCCAAGGGAGTCTTGCCAATCCAGAGATCGAACCCCAGTCTCCCGCATTGCAACTGGATTTTCTAGCAGTTGAGCCACCAGGGAAACCCAAGAATACTGTAGTGGATAGTCTATCTCTTTTCCAGAGGATATTTTGGACCCAGGAATCGATCGAACCAGGGTCTCCTGCATTGCTGGTGGATTCTTCACCAGCTGAAGTACCAGGAAAACCTTCTTTGTGTAGGACATACTACCTTTAATATTCTTGTTGTGCTGGTCTAGTGGAGATGAATTCTTCAGTTTTTGTATATCTGAAAAGCTCTGTTTTGCCTTAAAAAAATTAGTGGCAAAATATACATAAAATGTACCATCTTCCATATTTTTAAGTATACAGGTCAGCAGTGTTAAATACATTTAAAATGTTGTACAACCATTATCCATCTTCATAGCTCTTTTCATCTCGTAAAACTGAAACGTATATCCATTAAACTGAATGTCTTGTCCTAACCCCAACCCTTGGCAGCTATCATTCTCCTTTCTGTCTCTAATTTATTTTACTTAGTATAATGTGTTAAGGTTTTATACATGTTGTTACCATGTGTCAAAATTTCCTTTCTTTTAATGGGTGAGTAATATGTAAACACCATATTTTGCCATTCATCTGTCTGTGGTTACTTGGGTTGCTCTCATGCTTTAGCCTTTATACTGTTATTATGAATGTGAGTACACTAACATCTTTTCAAGACCTTGCTTTTAGTTCGAGTATACACTCAGAAGTGGAATTGCTGAATCACTTGGTAATTCTATTTTTATTTTTGGAGGCACAATATAGTGTTTTTTCATAGCAGTTGTACCGTTTTTACATTCCCACAATTTCAATTTCTCCACATCCTTGACAACACCTGTCTTCTGTTTCTTTGATAGGAGCAGCAGCAGCATCCTAATGAGCTTGAGGTTGTATCTCATTGTATTTTTGATTTGCATTTTTCAAATAATTAGGGGCATTGAGTATCTTTTCTCATATTTTCTTGGGAGAAATGTCTGTTCTTGCCCCTGTTTTTTTTTTAATCAAATTTAATTTTTGGTGACACCACACGGCATGTGGGATCTTAGTTCCCCAACCAGGAATTGAACCCACACCCCTTGCAGTTGAAGCATGGAGTCTTAACCACTGGACTGCTGGGGAATACCCTTTTTGAATTGGGGTGGTTTTCTTGGAGGTGTTAGGAGTTTTCTATATATTCTCAATATCCTTTATCAAATAGGAGATTTGTAATTATAGTTGACCTTTGAACAACATGGGGGTTAGGGGCAGTAGCCCTCCATACAGTTGAACACCCACCTGGAATTTATAGTTGGCCCTCTGTATCTGTGGTTTTTCCATATCTGTGTAGTACTGTAGTATGTACTGTTGAAAAAATGCAGGTAAAAGTGGACCCGCACAGATTGTATCGTCATATATCATGTGCCTGAAAACATAAAGTAAGAATTGAAGAAGTTTCATTAATGTCTTAAATCATGTAGAAAAAGTGACTTGAGTTATAAACCAAAGTTACAGTAATTCTAACTTCTATAATTGCCCATATATTTACCTTTATTAAGATCTTTGTTTTTTCATATGGCTGTGAATTACTATATGATTTTTTAAAATTATTTTTAAAGTGTATATATTTATTTTTAATTGGAGGATAGTTGCTTTACAGTATTGTGTTGGTTTCTGCCGTATATCAACATGAATCAGCCAGGTCATATATGTCCCCTCCCTCTTGAGTCTCCCTCCCACCCCATTCCCACCCCTCTAAGTTATCACACAAAGCGCCAGATTTGAGCTCCCCGCTTCATGCAGTACATTTCTGCTGGCTGTCTGATTTTACATACGGTAATATGTATGTCAGTGCAGCTCTCTTAATCTGCCCCACCCTCTCCTTTCCTGCCGTGTCCACAAGTCTGTTCTCTATGTCTGCATCTCCATTGCTGCCCTGCAGGTAGGCTCATCAGCACTATCTTTCTAGATTATGTATGTATTCACTAATATATAATATTTGTCTTTCTCTTTCTGACTTACTTCACTCTGTATAATATGCTGTAGGTTCATCCATCTTGTTAGAACTGAGTCACATGGGATCCTTTTTATGGCTTAGTAATATTCCATCGTGTACATGTACCACAACTTCTTGATCCATTCATCTGATGGTGAACATCTAGGTTGCTTCCATGTCCTAGCAATTGTAAACAATGCTGCGATGAACTTTGAGGTGCATGAGTTTTCTTCAGTTACGGTTTCCTCAAAGTGTATGCCCAGTATGTGAATTACTTTCTGTTGCCCTTTCATTTCATTGTGCTGAACTTCCTTCAGTAGTATGAACTTCCTCAGGCTTTATTTGGTAATGTCTTAATTTCTCCTTGAAGGAGAGTTTTACTGAATATAAGATTCTTGGTTATCTGCTTTTTCTTTTAACGTTTTGAATATATCAACCTGCTGGCTTACAGTCCTTCTAATGAGTTCAGTTCAGTTCTTTCGCTCAGTCGTGTCCGACTCTTTGCAACCCCATGGACTGCAGCACACCAGGCCTCCCTGTCCATCACCAACTCCCAGAGTTTTCTCAAACTCATGTGCTTTGAGTCAGTGATGCCATCCAACCCCACTTATATACTTACTGAGGATACCTTGTGTGTGATAAGTCAGGTGTGTCTTGCTGCTTTCAAGATTTTCTCTTTTATCTCTGGCTGTTCAAAGTGTCTTTATGTGGATCTCTTTGAGTTTATCTATACATGGTGTTTGTAGAACTTCTTGGACATTTATGTTCATGTTTTTCTTCAAATTTGGGGAGGTTTTCAACTATCCATTTTTCAGATATTCTCTCTGCCCCATTTCGTTCTCTTCTCCTTCTGGGACTCCCACAATGCACATGTTGGTACACTGGTTTGTGTCCTATAGGTAACTTACTGTGTTTGTTTTTCTTCTATCAGTTTTCTTTCTTTTCCTCAGACTTGATATTTCCATTGTTCTGTCTTCAAGCTTGATGATTCTTTCTTTTGCTTGCCTAAATCTGCCTTTGAATCCATTTAGTGAATTCATTTTAGATATTGAACTTTTTGTCTCCAGAATTTCTTTTTTGGTTTCTTTATGTATTTTTCTCTTTATTGATATTTCTGTCTGTATAACATTTTATTGATTTTCTTCATATCTCCATATCAGTTTTTCTTGCTAAGTGTTGACCACTCATCATTCTGGTTTGTGAACCATTGACTCAGGTCATTAAAAAAATTCTGAAATCAGATAGTTGATACAAATGATAATCACAGATAGTTAATAACTATATGGAAAGATTCTTCAAAAATGAAAATGAAAACAGTTGAATGTAAATAAAAGAGCAAAATACAAGCTTAAATGAGGTAACATCTTTTTCCTACCAAATGGAGGATGATGAATAAAACTTTATGCCAGATAGTGGAAGAGTTCTATAATACTGTATTTGGAAAGAATATCTGATCACAGAACTCTTTTTTTCCTTAGGGCCTCTTGCAGGTTTTGTATAACAAATATTGAGAGATGCAAAGTTTTGGTATTCAGTTAAAGATACTGGGAGGAGATACAACATAATATGCTGGAGCCTGTAGGTATCCCAAGATGAAAAAGATTTATCTAGAAAGTGATACTGACACATATATGTTAACTGTGCCATGAGTAACTGTAAATGAAATATAAATCTAGTGCTGCAGAGAAGGCAAGACTTCTGAATGGTTTATCAGAAAAGGCCTTATCAAAGAGCTTTATTTTTAACAAATATTGGAGAGAATTCCCTGGCAGCCTAGTGGTTAGGACTCTGGGCTTCCACTACTGGTGACTTGGATTCAGTCCCTGGTTGGGGAAGTAAGATCCTGAAAGCTGAGTGGTACCCTTCTCCCCCGCCCTGCTCCCCCCAAAAAAAGTAAGCATTGGAGTTTCATCAGGTAGAAGTCATTCCCAGTTGGAAGACAATAGTATGAGAATGGAATGATGAGAACTTTAGTGAAGAATAATAAATAACTTTACTCCATAACCAGAGTAATTGTTTTCAGAACTTAGATCTTGTTCCTACCATCTCCTTCAGTGTTTTTGCTTAGGATAAAGTCCAGTGTCTAAACATGACTAATACTTAGGGTGACAAACTGAGACAGTTTTGAGAGTGAAAGGAAGCATGTTAATGATTACATGGGGATGGTAGGCATAAGCTGAGATACTTTGGGCTAACTGGAATATGTGGTCACCCTTTCCATAAAGAATGCCCACTGTTTGGCCCATGATTGGTCATCAGCTTTGTCTTACAGTGCTGACTTGCTTTAGTCCCAGAGTTCTTACCCACCTAGCCTTTCTGTTGTTTGAATTCTCTATGCTTTCTCCTGCTAAGAACCTTTACATTTGCTGTTCTTTTCTTGAATTTTTTCTCCTGTCTTTTCATTTAATTCTTGGTTATCCTTCAGGAATTAAATTATGGAACAGTTTCTGTTTCTTTCTTGACCTCCTCTATAGGTTAGCTAATCATGGAGAGTTAAGATTTATTTAAAACCGAAGATGTGTTAGGAATAGAAACGATAGTTCTTACAATCAGTTGAAGGGTTAGTTAAGTCATGTCCAACTCTTGTGACCCCATGTACTGTAGCCTGCCAGGCTGCTCTGTTCATGAAATTTCCCAGGCAAGAATACTGGAGTGGGTTACCATTTCCTTCTCCAGGTGATCTTCCCGTCTGAGGAATCAAACGTACATCTCCTGCATTGCAGGCAGATTCTTTACGACTGAGCCACCAAGAAAGCCCAATTGAATGGTGGAAAATATTTTGAGAGTTTTTTGAATTCTGGGGTGTTGGGGCTCCTAGTGAAATGAAAAAAAAAGGAATCAGTGGTGAAAAGAATAAATTTTAGAGAAGACAGTGACAGTTTTCAGTCTCTACTTAATCATTGAAAAATCCAGTTTTAACTTTCTGAAAATAGAGCTTTTGGTTTAGTTTTCACTGAATAAGTTTATCATATAAACTCTTAAATTGTTGCAGATATTAAAACCAGTTTGAGAAAAGTGTTTATGGTGTTAGGTGTTTTAGGCATTTTAGCATTTATGGCCAGAGAATTTGCAAAGTTGTATGGTGAACTTCCCTCATAGCTCAGTTGGTAAAGAATCTGCATGCAGTGCAAGGGTCTGCCTGCAATTCAGGAGACCTGGGTTCAATCCCTGGGTTGGGCAGATCCTCTGAAGGAGTGGCAACCCACTCCTATGGTATTCTTACTTCGAGAATCCCATGGATAGAGGAGTCTCTGGTTGGCTACAGTCCATGGGGTTGCAAAGAGTAGGACATGAGTGAGCAGCTAACACACACATGGTGGATAAAAGAGAAAATTAACATTTTAAAATAAAAATTATTGGTCCAGGATTCAATAAATTTCTGTGATTTTTTTTTTTTTTTCCCCCACACCACGCTGTGTGCAGATTTAGTTCTCCAGCCAGGGGTGGGATCTGTTTCCCTTCCAGTGGAAACGCAGTGTCCTAACCCCTGAACTGCCAGGGAATTCCCTCTGTGATTTTTTTAATGTGTTAATTTTTTCCCCGCAGGTGGTCATGGGTGGTAATTATCAATTCACCCTATATTGGGATTCTTAGCCCCTTGTAGGGTTAGGGAACTTTAGTGTTCTATTTGATAAGTAAAAATATACTTTATTCCCAGTGCTTACTTTTTTAAATAAAGAGAGATAAGTCATTTTCCCAGTGCTTTCCTTTTATTTTAAGCAGTGGATACATTTTTACAAACAAATGTTGTAGTGTATCCTAATTTTTAAGATAAGGGAAGATATCTTTTATTAGTATCATCATATTACTCCCTGGTGGCTCAGACAGTAAAGAATCTGCCTGTGATACAGGAGATGGGTTCAGTCCCTGGGTCAGGATGATACCCTAGAGAAGGGAATGGCTACCCATTCCAGTATTCCTGCCTGTAGAACTCTATGGTCAGAGGAGCCTGGTAGGCTACAGTCTATGGGATCACATGGAGTTGGACATGACTCAGTTACTACTAACACTTTCAATGCATATTTTTGATTTGCTAATCATATGCTAAATGCTTTTCATTTAATCACGCTAACAATTCTGGGAAGTGTAGATCTCACTATATCGTTATTTTATGGGTAAAGAAATTTGAAAGTAAAAATCCCTGAAAGTTGTAGCATTTATTTTATAAGTTTAAATTTTCATCAGTTACATGTTTTGAAAGGGGTAGAACCCATAAGACTATTTTGGTAACTAAAAATGAACTGGTATTTTTTGTCTTAAGTTAATATCTATATTCATTTATTTTTTTAATTTTAGGTTTTGTGGTACTGAGAAAATCCTTGCCTGTACAGAATAGTTATTACAGATTCTTAAAATCAGCTTGGTTTTTGAGTCCAGTTAAATCTTTTATGAAACTTGAGAATTGAGTAATACATTATTCCAAGCTAAATTACAGTTTATATATAATTCTTATTTGTAAATATATAGGTTAGACAAGAAGCACCCAAACACATTTAGCAAAACCACCATATTACAGCCAAGCTAAGTCTTACTTGTACATTTGTTGTCACCCTAATATTAGATTTTAGGCCAAGCAGGTGTTCTGTAGTTCTGACGTGGTCCATAATTGAGAGTGGTGTTAGTATTACCTGGCTTGTGCAGTGTTGAGTAGTCACCAGCAGATCTGAGTTAAAACAAAAGATCAAAAAGGCAGACAACCCATTCAAAAAATGAGCAGAAGATCGAAATTAGACATTTCATCAAAGAAGACATATGGATAGCCAACAGACACATGAAAAGATGCTCAATATCACTATTAGCGGGTTTTTAAAAAATCTATTTAGCTTTACTTGGCAGGTAATTGCTTTACAATGTGGTGTTGGCTTCTGCCATCTATCAGCATGAGTTAGCCATAGGTATACGGACGAACGTTCCTTCCCTTTGGAACCTCCCTCCTACCTTCTACCCCATCCCACCCCGCTAGGTTGTCACAGAGCACCAGGTTGAGCTCCCTGCGTCAAACAGATCTGCTTTATATATGACAATATATATGTTACAGTGCTGTTCTCTCAGTTCATCCTGCCTTCTTCCCCTGCTGTGTCCACAAGTCTTTGCTCTATGTCTGCCTCTGTATTACTGCCCTGCAGAGAGGTTCATTAATACCATTTTTCTGTTGTGTTGTTTAGTAGGTAAGTTTTGTCTGACTCTTCTGTGACCCCATGGACTAGCCCACCAGGCTCCTTTGTCCACTGGATTTTCTCGGCAAGAATACTAGAGTGGGTTGCCACTTCCTTCTCTAGGGGACCATTTTTGTAGGTTCCATGTACATGTGTTAATACATGGTACTTGTTTTTCTCTTTTTGACTTAAACTTCACTCTGTATGACAAACTTTTAAGTTCATCCACTTCACTAGAACTGACACAAATTTGTTCCTTTTTATGGCTGAGTAATATTCTATTGTATATAACATCACTGCATATTAGAGAAATGTAAATCAAAATTATAGTGAAGTATTACCTCACACCAGTCAGAATGGCCATCATGAAAAAGTCTACAAACAATAAATGCCAGAGCGGGGATGGAGAAAAGGGAATCCTTCTACACTGTTGGTGGGAATGTTCTCCATTTCACTATAGTAAATCAACTATACTCCAAGGTAAAATAAAATTCTGTAAATACGAAAAACAAAAACAACAAAGTCAAAGTGAGTCAAAAGTAGATTCTTCCTTAACTGATGCTCTACCTTAGTAAAGAGATCAAATACATTGAGAGGCTAACATTAAAAGGAGATAATCAGATAACACTGGAAATTGTACTTGAGGGGCTTCAAATGTATTAAAAAATATTTATTTAATGGATTTGAATATATATTTAAAAATTTTCTCTTTAAAAAATACTGGCATACACCCACATCCCATTTCCCTAGTTACTCCTGTGTCAGGTGTGCCTTTTGGTCTTTAATATGCAAGACTTCATGGAAATAGTTTTCTTAATGTGTTTTTAGAACAGCTCAATAGAGATGTAGTTCACATGCCATACAGTTCGTCCATTTAAAGCACATAATTCAATAGTTGTATTTTCACAGTTGTGCAGCCACATCCATTTTAGATCATTTTCATCACCAGAAAAAGAAAAATGTACTATTGTCCAGAAACATGCATTTTCTTCAGACACTCAAACCCCTTTCAGCATAGACCAGTGCTTTCATTCTTTGGCTTGCAGAGTCACATCTCCCATTTCCCTTTTGTTCACATAGCTCATTGAGTGGAATGGTAGGAAGAGTGGCCTTTCCTGTTCCTTTCCTTTTTCAGTGTTTATGTAGTTGAATTCAGTTATGTTAAATATGTTTAATGAATCATCTGCATGATAATTTTTTAATTTTCTTTTTGAAATTTCACCAGGATGTACCTTCCCGTGCCCCTCCTCTGCCCCGCCTTTCTCTCTGGTATTTGGTATACCCATTCAATCTCAAATATCCATTTATTTAGTTCAGGGAAATTTTCTTCTGTTATTTCACCTGTTTGTTGTTCTCTTCCTTGGATTTGCCTTTGAGATTTCTTTTATACCTAATTGCTTAATCTTTCATGTTTTCATATAGAATATCTTCCAACTCTGACTTTTTGTTTTTGTTTTTTGAAAGTTGATTGAAAACTCTTGTCAAAAGCTTGCCCAGCAAAATTTTTATTTTCTTATCTCCTAATATTTTCACACGTCTCCTTTTCATGGCCATCTAGGTTTAGTTTTTTATACCCATAGCCTCTCACATCTCAGATAGTGCTTAAAGGTAGAAATTTCTTTTCTGTAAATTGTTTCCTTCTGGAGTGGTTATTCTTTAATTAACCTTGAACCTTCTCTTACACATAGTTAATTTCTTTCAGAAACCTGGGGTCCTTGGTTTTCTTTTTGTTCAGTGAATCTTAGATATTATTGATTACTATAGCTAGCTGTTGTGTTTCGTTTGTAGTTATGTAGGTAGCTAGGTAGTTCTTTTTCCCTGAAGTTTTCCCTTTGAATGGGGAGATTCACTCTGTAGTTTAGGGGGTTTATCATGAAGCAGAGTTGCTTCTCTTCCTGCCTCACAGATGAACAGCAGGTAGGGAGGAGAATGTCGGAATGCTCACACTTGCCAAAATGAGGAGGCCTTTACAGACTAGAAGTGGAGCTCTTAGTCGTGTCTTTATCAGCTTCTGAGTGGAGTTGCCTCTGCTTTACATTCCCCCTCCTCTGTGTCTGTTTTAAAGGTCTGAAATTACTTCATACTTGGCTCTGTTTCTGTCTTGGGCCTTAACATACTAAAAAAGGAACCATTCCTGTAATTTGGCTAACTTTCATTTAAAGAGCAGCAGATTTCTGGCTTTCACCTGCGAGTAAAACCTATTGATGCGATTGTTCTGTTCAGTTTTGATTAGAAGTTTAACATAGTTCTAATAATAAGTGTTGTTAGTAAGTTCTCAGTGAGTGTTGGCTGTGTTTTATTATTATTACAAATGTATATGATCTTTTGTGTTATGTGATAGAAAAGTGATTTTTGAAAAATAAGTAGCTTTCCCGAATCACTTTATTGTATACCTGAAACATTGTAGATCAACTATATTTCAGTTTTTAAAAAACCTTAAAAAATAGCTTTTTTAATAGGGAGAGTATGTATGTATCTCTTAACTTTTGGTTTGGAGGTTTTGGCCCTTTTATCCATACTAAATTTTTGTTTTACTTTATTTGATAGTGTTTTTGTTTATATTGTTATGAATTTGTATACTTTGGGTGAAGATTACAGGTCTTAAGGGAGGAAGAAGGGATATTAAAAAGTATGAATGAAGAATGATAATAATGTTACTTTTCTTTTTTTGCTTTTTCAGTTTGAGCAGAAAACTGGTGCAGTGTTTGATGAAATTGTAGAGAACTGTAAGTACCATTCTAAAAAAAAACCCAAAACAATGGTGTCTTAGATAGTAAATATAAATCTAGAGAAGGCGTTTATCTATAACAGTGATTAGTTAGGGCTAATTAATGTGATGGTCCAATTTGATTTGGTTTAGATCTTATCACACCCTCTTAGTATTTTAATAAAGTTAATCTGACTTGTAAGACTCTTCCTCTTTAAATATTCTCGTAGTTACCACTATTAAAATATAGCCATGGTTTGTGTATGTGTGGATCATATTGAACTTATCACTCAAACTTTGTTTACAGGGTCTCCTAATTCTCTCTTCATATTTTTTCCACTGTTACATGATTTTCTTAAAAGAAACTTTGTTTCTTAGATTATAAAAGTAATACATTCAATTTTATAATACAAAAATGAATAAAACATAAAATAAAAACCTTTATCTTTACCATTCTCCAAAGAGAATCTCTTTTGAAAGTGTAATATATATCTTTCCAGACTTTTTTCTATGAATGTAAATATATATCTTTATGTGATGGGTGGGAAGAGTGTACTGTTCTTACATTTTTCATACAACTGCCTGGACATCTTCTGTTAGTGTGTATGGACCCATTTTATCCTTTTTAGTGTGTACTCAGTATTTTATTGTCTCACTGTACTAGAAGTTAACCAGATTCCTCTTTTACATCTGTGTATATTATTTTCAACTTTTTACTGTTACAAACAGTGTTAAATATGCATTTCTGTACACATATTTGTCTACTTATTGAAGTGTTTTTGTAGAATAAATTCCAAGAATATAATTTTTCTTCCAGTTTTATTGAGATATAATTAACATGTTTTGACTTATGTACATCATTCAATGATTACCACACTAAGTTTAGTGAATCTAAGAATAGAATTGATGAATCATCAAAGGATGTTCGTGCACTTGTTTATGATGGATAAATTTCATCATCTGAAATTCCCAAGGCGAGGGAAATGTGCTTTTATTTTGTTTCTGTTTACCTTCACTAAAGGGGTCTGTTAGTACCTCTTTTCTTTTCTCTTTGGAATTAGTTTGTTAATATTTTTCGAGTGATAACAGTTCTTTAGACTACATATTGAAAAGTAACTAGCGCTCCTGATCTTCAGTGGATTTAGTTATTAAATGTCCTTTTTGTTGCATGCAAGTTTCAAAAATAGACTTTTGCTGGCATATCTCAAGAAAAAAGATTTAGAAGTATGCTGGGGTATTTCACAGAAATCAGGGAGGAGATAAAGAACACATTTCCTCCAGGGAACTCAGTGAAACGTGATCATGGGCCTGCTGTCTCTAGTACTGCCAAAAAGCAGTTATGCTCCAGTGACTTTTAGTCTTTGTTTATCCATTTTAGGATTTTAAGTTCCTAGTAAAAAGATTATAATTGGTCCAGACTGGTTTATCTTTGAACCAGTCGCCTGTGGTCAGGGGAGCAGGGTCAAAAAGTAAAACATGCTGTTAGAAGGTATCCCTCAGCAATTACTTCTCACTTTCAGCAAGTACTTTTTGATTTCCTGCTTCTGGATATGCCTTTGCTCAAGTCTGTATACCAGAAATAGTGATTAATAGTAATTAATCAAATAGCTTTCTAATGATGCATTTGATCGGATACTTTTTTTGTGAAAGATGTTGCAGTCACAGCAGTCTTAAAGCAGAAATCTGAAGGCAGCACTAAGCCTGCGGCTGTCCGTGGGTCTTCACACACAGAACGTTTGGAGTTTCTGTTTCTGGTGCAGGTGATCTTTTTTGCTCCAGCCTGCAAACATTTTTAGGCTAGGAGTTTGCAAGCAGGGGATTTTAAACCAAATGTTGAATGCAAATGGTGTGGTAAAGATAACCGTTTATCTCCCTCCTTCTGGTAGTTTATAGTTAAGGGGCTGTTGAAGGCAGAGAAGTAACTAGCTTGAAAGAGGAGGCTGGCCTGCCTCCATAAGGGAGCTCAGGAACACAGACCTCTACATATAGTGAGAAGGGCAGGCTGCTACATAGATGGTATTCAGGAAGTTTCTGATTCCAAAGATGGTCGTTTGAGGCCTGCCATTTTGTCTTGATGTTGATGTCCAGAAAAAGAAATTCACTGTTTCTCAGGCAGGTGCCTCAAAAGGTCTTGTGTAATACCAGACCTAACTGTGTGTTCATTGCCCAAGACCACTAGGATATGGAACTTCAAATATTTGTTTTATAAATGAAGTTCAGCCCTTCTAAGGGGTGCAACCTTTCGGCAAACTGTAGTGTCTGCTAATGTAACCCCATCAGTGAGGACTTTGGGAAATTTGGTTTAAACATGAAAAAAGTTAAATTGGTGTTCCAAATATATAGTGTTTTCAGTGAAAGAGATTTAAAAGAAAAAAATATCTTCAATATTTTATTCAAATCAGAAGACAAAGTAGGGTTGTCCACCTTCTAGTCTGTCATTTGTCTGGAGAATTGTGCTGTCGATCTTTTAAGGTAAAATGTTGATAGTGGAAATGACTGATGTATAACTCATGTTCCTTTAACCATTGCTTCACATTATTTATGTGCAATTCAAAAGAAGCTCAAAAATAATTTTTATTAACATAGCTTAATTACAATGTTAATTTCTGCTGTACAGGTAAGTGATTGTGTTATAGTTGTGTATACATTTTTTTAATGTTCATTTCCATTTATAGGATATTGAGTATAGTTCCCTGTGTCATACAGTAGGACCTTGTTGAGAGTTTTTTAAAAAATGCTTTCAGATCACTGCTTCTTTAAATCAAGGACTTTGATTAATTAAGTGGGTCTAAGGTAGCCACCAGGGAAGAACCGACCTGCCAGTGCAGTTTCAGTCCCTGCCTGGATTGGGAGGATCTCCTGGAGAAGGAAGTGGCCGCCCACCCCGGTATTCTTGCCTGGGAAGTTCTATGGACAGAGGAACCTGATGGGCTACAGCCCGTGGGGTTGCAAAACAGTCAGACACAACTTGGCGACCAGACGACAACAGCAGAGATGACCACTTGGTCACTTACCAGTGGTTAATTTTCTTACTGAGAGAATAAGTTCATTGAGGGTAACAGACTCAACAACTTCAAGGGAAAGATAAGAGCGTTGCTGAATTTTCATGTGCAGTCTTTGGATTAAAAAACTATTCATATTGTTTTGATCACTTGCTGTATATCAGTTTATTTGTGAAAAACTTTACGTGTACTACTTTTTAAAAATCTTGATCATTATATAACTGGTAGATTAGATTTAGCCATGTGTTGATGTAACAGAAACACAATAGGAACTTATTTTCCATGTGAAAGAAGCCTACATGAAAAAATGCTCCAGTTATCAGGAGTACAGGATGTTCTGATTTTCCTTATCACTTCCTTAACATATGGCTTCCATTCTCAGATGTTCTGAGATGCCTGCTGTATCTTCAGCTTGTGATGGGTTAGGGAGGAAGGCAAAAAGGCATCGTTCTCAATGGAATCAGCCTCTTAAAGAACTTTCATAGAAGCTACATATATACATTGATTTCCATTTCATCAGCCATCCTGATTTTGAAGAAAACTAGGATTGTCCTTTAGCTCTGCTTGTTGGTGTCAGCAGTAAAATTAAGGATCTCTTAATGAAGAAAAAGGGGAGTATTGTTACTAGATATGTCATCTCTGCCATAACACCCCTCTGGATGAAGATATTATAACTGTTTCTGTGTTAATAAGGAGGAAACTACGGCTTAGAGACATCATTTAAAGTGGTACAGCCAGGATTTGAATGCAGGTTTATCTTAACTCCCAAGCTCTTCTAAGCTCCTCTTAAATCTCTTGTTACCTATTTCCGAACTGCCCCCTAGTTCACTGGAATCACAAGTTTTGAATAATAATTCTTATTTGGTAGAAATAAAGGAATATTTTGTAAAGTAATTTAGAGATATTTTAATGAGTGTTAACCATGACAGGGTTTGGGGGCTGCCTATCAGCAGTAAAGAATCTGCTCGCAATTCAGGAGACACGGGAGACATGAGTTCAATCCCTGGGTTGGGAAGATCCCCTGGAGGAGGGCATGGCAACTCACTCTAGTGTTCTTGCCTGGAGAATCCCCATGAACAAAGGATCCTGGCAGGCTACAGTCCATAGAGTTGCAGAGAGTCAGGCACAGCTGAAGCGACTGAGCACACAGGAGTGTTGATGTCCGTTTGTGTTTAAATTATAAAACATCTGTCTTATCAGTGCAGTTCAATTTTTAAAAGAACTAATAAGTTGAGCAGTTTTTTTAACCTCAGAACTACTTAAATTTCTGTTTATGTGGACTATTGCTGAGTATTGTTTTTATCCTTCCAGCATTTGAAGGAATATCTTCTTTATGAAAATGTTGAAATCAAAACCTAGAGCTGTCTTTAAAGATATAAACATGGGTATAAAACTTAGATGACTTTAACTTAAAACACCTCACCATTCATAATAATTTTTTAGTTTATTAAATAAAAACATATTCTTTTTGAATTAATAAGCATTGTATAAAGTTTTTGAACAAATGAAATGGACTAAACTAATTTTTGCTCTATTTCTGTGTTGCTAAAAGGAATATGTATTTGAAAACAAGTTACACTTTTATTTCAAGATTGTTATCTTTAAAACTGAGTGGTGACAGGAAAACTTTGAGACTGAAAGGAAGACATGAGTTGTATATGAGTTTTAGTTTATGTTGATAATTAGTATAAAAGATTGGTAGAGTTAAAAGTATAAGATAAATGTTTAAATATAAGATGATTCAAATACAGGGTTCTCATCCATTTTCCAATGAACAGATCACAACACTTAGGTTTTTAATAGCTACAGTGCGTGTTGTCTTAGACATATAGATGAAAATCAGATGTCTGTTGATCATGTTAATTCAACTACTTGTTAATTTAAACTTTAAACTTCATATTAAGTAAGTTTAATTTAGAAAATGCTCCTTTTCTCACAGTTATTTTGTAAAAGAATTTTAAGTACCTAACATGCATATTTTAGAAGTTTGACTTTTTCATCACTAGTGTCACTTCTTCAATCAGTTTTCTAGAGCCTACTGTCTAAATTATTTAAGATAAAACATAGTTTGAATTTGCATTCTTATTACTGATAATGTGCAGCTTAACAGATCACCATAAACTTAGTGGTTTAAAATGACAATTTTATTATGCTTGTTGATCTGTGGCTCAGATATTCAGAAATGATACATGTGAGATGTCTTGTTTTTGTTCTGCAATATATTGCTTCTTGGCAGGGAAGATTTGAAAACTCAGTAGGGAGAATCTGTAAGTGTGTTGTGTACCACATTTATCCGTTCATCTGCTGGTGGACATTTAATTTGCTTCTATGTCTTAGCTATTGTAAATAGTGCTGGTGTGAACATTGGTGTGCATGTATCTTTTCATATGTGTTCAGGAATGGGATTGCTGGATCATTATAGTAACTTTTCAGTTTTTTAAGAAAATTTCAGACTGTTTTCTGTGGTGACTGTCTCAGTTTACATTCCCACTAACAGTGTAGGAGGCTTCCTTTTCCTCCACGCTCTCTCCAGCATTTATTTGTGAACTTGTTGCTGATGGCCATTCTGACCAGTGTGAGGTGATAGTTTTGATTTGCATTTTTCTAGTAATTAGCTACGCAGAGCATCTTTTCATGTGCGTGTTGGCCATCTGTAAGTCTTTAGAGAAATGTCTATTTAGGTCTTATGCCCATTTTTTGGAGTGCATGTGTTTGCTTACTTTGGAAATTAAGCCTTTGCCAGTCACATTGTTAGCAAATATTTTCTTCCATTCTGTAGGTTGTTTTTTTTTTTTTTTCTTTTAATGGTTTTCCTTTGCTGTGTGAAAGCTTGTAAGTTTGGTTAGGTTCCATTTATTTTTGCTTTTACTTCTTTTGCCTTGAGAGACTGATCTAGGAAAAGTCTATGTCTGAGAATGGTTTGCTTATGTTCTCCTAGGAATTTAAGGTGTCATGTCTTATATTTAATTTTTTAAGTCATTTTGAGTTTATTTTGATGTCTGGTGTTAGGGAGTGCTCTAACCTCAGTGGTTTGTATGACACTGTCCACCTTGCCCATCACCACTTACTGGAAAGTCTGTCTTTTCTCCATTGTATATTCTTGCCTCATTTGTTGAGGATTAATTGACTGTAGGAATGTGGGCGTATTTCTGGCCTGTCTTATTTTTTCTGTTGATCCATACGTCTGTTTTTGTGCCGGTCCCTTCATGTTTGGACTACTGTAGATTTGCAGTATTGTCTGAAGTCTGGGATGTTATTCCTCTACCTTTGTTCTTTTTCCTCTGAACTGCTTTGGCAGTTCTCAGTCTTTTGTGATTCTGTGTAAATTTTAGGATCATTTCTTCTTTTAGGATCATTTGTGGAAAATGTCATGGATAATTTGATAGAGATTGCATTAAATCAATAGATCGTGGTGTATAGTATGGCCATTTTAGCAATATTCTTCAAATCTGATATCAGTGTTTTATAGTTCTCAGCATATGTCTTTTACTTCCTGGGTTAGGTTTATTCCTATTTTTTTTTCTTTTTTTAACGATTTTAAATGATTAGTTTTAAACTTTCTGTTTGCGATTTCATTGTTAGTGTAAAGAAATGCAACAGATTTCTATATATTGAACTGTGTCCTATTATCTTGCTGAATTCATTTGTTCTAATTGTTTTTGTGTGGAGTCTTTAGGGTTTTTTATATAGGATATTGTATCGTCTGCATACAGTGACAATTTTACTTTTTCCCTTCTAGTCTGGGTATGTTTTCTTATTCTTGTCTGGTTGCTGTGCCTAGGATTTCCAGTACTGTATTGAAGTGATGAGGGTGGACATATTTGTACTGTTCCAGAATTTAGCAGTAAGGCTTTCACTGTGGGGTGCTACACCGACTGTGGGTTTATCATAAATAGCTTTTATTATGTTGAGATATGTTCCCTCTGTGCCTATTTTGATGAGAGTTTTTATCATGAATGGGTGTTGAATTTTATCTAATGCTTTTTTGCATCTGTTGGCTTTTGTCTTTTCTTTTGTTGATGTGGTGTATCACATTGAATTGCATATGTTGAACTGTCCTGTCCCTTGCATGAATTCAACTTGGTCATGTTGTATGATCCTTCTTGTATATTATTGGATTCTGTTTGCTAATATTTTGTTAAGATTTTTGTACTGTATTCATCAAATATAACTGGCCTATAATTTTCTTCTTTTGTATTGTTTTTGTTTGATTTTGGTATTTGGGTGTAGGTGGCTTCATAGAATGAGAGTATTCCTTCCTCTTCAGTCTTTTGGAAGAGATGGAGAAGTATAGGTATGAGTTCTTTGTATGTTTGGTAGAATTCCTCAGTGAAGCCATACGGTCCTGGACTTTTGTTTGCAAGGAGGTCTTTTTTTTTTTTAATTACAAATTCTGTTGCACTTCTAGTGATTGGTCTGTTCAAATAATCTATTTCTTAATCAGTTTTGGCAGGCTGTATCTTTCTAGAAACTTGTATTTTTCTTCTAGGTTGTCATATACCCGTTTATAGTAATTGCTTAGGATTTTTTGAGTTTCTGCTACATCAGTTGTTATTGTTCCTCTTTGATTTCTTATTTTGATTATTTGGGTCTTCTCTTTTCTTCTCCTTGAGACTGGTCAGAGATTTGTCAATTTTGTTTATCCTTTCCAAAAATCAGCTCTTGATTTTATTGTTTTTTTTTTTCCTGTCTTTTAAAAAGTCTTATTCCTCTCTGGTTTTTATTATTTCCTTCCTTCTGTTGATACTAGGTTTTGTTTGTTGTTCTTTTTCTAACTCTTTTAGGTTGTAGGTTAGGTTGTTTATTTGAGATTGCTCTTTTTTGAGGAAGTCCTATATTGCTATGAACTTCCCTGTTAGGTCTGTTTTTGGTGCATCCTGAAGATTTTGTGTGGCAGTTTTTATTTTGTTTTGTTTTTGGTGGTGCTCTGTGGCAAGCCCCTGCAATGGAAGCGTGCAGTCCTAACCACTGTATCACCAGGGAAGTTCCATATGTGGTTGTGTTTTCATTGTCATTTATCTTGAGGTATTTTTTGATTTCTTCATTGAGGTCATTGTTGACTCATTAATTTTTTAGTAGCATGTTGTTTTGTCTCCATGTAATTTTTTTCCCCCCTGTGATTGATTTCTAATTTCATGCCTTTGTGGTCAGAGAAGATGCTTGAAATAATTCCTGTTCTCTTAAATTTGTTGAGGCTTATTTTGTGCCCTAGAACGTCATCTATTCTAGAGTCTTTCATGACCTATATGTGTTCTGGTTTTTTTGGATGTAATGTCCTACAGATATGAATTAAATCTAACTGTTCTATTATATCATTTAGAGTTTCTGTTGCCTTACCGGTTTTCTGTTTGGAAAAATCTGTCCATTGATGTCAGTGGGGTTTTAAAATCTCCTACTATTGTTATGTTCCCATCAATTTTTCTTTTTATGTCTGTTAGTACAATATTTTATGTGTTTAGGTGCTCCTATATTAAGTGATCCTTTTGTCATTATATAGTGTCCTTCTCTGTCTACCTTTATGACGTTTGTTTTAAAATCTTTTTTTTTTTTCTGAATGTTGCTATCACTTTCTTGTCATTTCCATTTACATGAAATACCTTTTCCATCCCCTCACTTTCAATCTGTTCATGTCTTTTGCCTTACAGTGGGTCTCTTCTAGGCAGTATAATTGTACATTCTTGTTTTATTATACAATCAGCCATTATGTGTCTTTTGATTACAGCTTTTACTCCATTGACATTTATAATTGTTAATGATAGATATGTATTTATTGCCATTTTTCCTTGCCTGTCTTTATAGTTTTTAACCACATTTTCATTCCTGATCAGTATATGGTTTGGTTTTGCTTATGTATGAATTTTGTATTATTTTTGAATCATTCTTTATTGTTTTTTCATTATACTTGATATTTGTCTGTATTCATTGTTTAGCTCTTAGTCATTCATCACTGATGTATAGTAATTCATTATTAACGCTTACCCTAATAATTTCTGTTTATTCATTTTTAATTGTGGCAAAAACATAATGCAGAATTTACCATCTTAATCATTTTTAAGTGTACAGTTCCATAATATTAAGTACTTTCACATTTTTGTGCAACAAATCTCTGGAACTATTTTGTCTTGCAAAACTGAAATTTCTATACCCATTGAACAAAAATAGCCTCCCCTCTTAAGGTTTGTTTGTGTTGTAACATGTATTAGTGTTTCCTTCCTTTTTAAGAATGAGTAATATTCTGTTGTATGGATAATACCATATTTTATCTGTTTACCTATTGATGAGCATTTGGGTTGCTTCTGCCTCTTGGTCTATGTGAGTAATGCTGCGAATACCATCTTTTGATATGCTTGTTGGCCATTTGTCTTCTGGCAGAAATGTGTTTTTCAAGTCCTTTGACCATTTTTGAATGTTTATTCTTACTGTTGATTTATGAGTTCTTTATGTATTCTGAATATTATTGCTTATCAGATGTATGATTTGCAAATACTTTCTTCCATTCCATGTGTTGCCCTTTTACTCTGTTGATGGTTTCTTTGGATGTGCAGAAGTTTTAAAAATTGTCCCATTTGTTTATTTTTGCTTTTGTTGCCTGTGCTTTTGGTGTCATATACAAAAATTTATTGCCTAATCCAATGTCATGAACGTTTTTCCCTATGTTTTCTTTTAGGAGTTTTATACTTTTAGGTCTTCTGTTTGAAATATATCACAATTTCAAAATCTACATTACTGTTTATAGACTTCTTGATGTTTCTAGTTTTTCCATTACAAATCTTTCCTCTGTGACTATCCTTGTATGCCTTCTGATTCATATAAGAAAGTATCATGTATGGAATTCATGTAAAATCCATTATGGTGAGTCTCTCTCAAAAAACAAGTTCAGAATCTTTTGGTTTAGGACAGGAATTGGCTAACTTTTTCTCTAAACGACCGGGTAGTAAATATTTTAGATATTATGCCGTTTCTGTTGCAGCATATTCAACTCTGTCTTTTCAGCATGAAAGCAGCCATAAACAATACATGAAGAGATTAGTGTTTGTTTCCAATGAAACTTTATTGGCACTGAATTTTGAATTTAGCATTATTTTCATGTGTCTTTTTTAACTCTTTAAAAATGTGCAAATCATTCTTAGCTCATGGATTATGTAGTTAGGACACAGCTGGCTTGGATTTAGCATGTAGATATAATTTACATACCCCTGCTCTAGAGTGTATATGGAAGGTGATTGCTTAGGCATTGGATGTGTACATTCTCAACTTACTAGAACTGCAGAATTTACTGTTTTCATTTGTTTATATTTCTACCGTTGTTTAGAGTTTTGGTCACTATGCATCTCAGTTCAGTTCAGTTGCTCAGTTGTGTCTGATTGTTTGTGACCCCATGAATTGCAGCACGCCAGGCCTCCCTGTCCATCACCAACTCACAGCGTTTACCCAAACCCATTTCACTTCACTGGTCTTTCTTTTCCTTTTAGGTGATAATTATTTTAAACGTGGGAAGGAGGGACTTCCCTGGCAATCCAGTGATTAAAACTCGGCCTTTTCAGTGCAGGTTCCCACATGCCTAGGGCCCAAAAACCAAAACATAAGACAGAAGCAGTATTGTATAACAAATTAAAAAACACATAGAAAAACGGGTTTCCATCAATAAAATCTTTCTAAAAAATAAGTGAAAGTAGGATGGATACTTGGCTGACAGAGGTTCATCTAGTCAAAGCTATAGTTTTTCCAGTAGTCATGTATGGATGTGAGAGTTGGACCATAAAGAAAACTGAGTGCCGAAGAATTGATGCTTTTAAACTGTGGTGTTGGAGAAGACTCTTGAGAGTCCCTTGGACTGCAAGGAGATCCACCCAGTCAGTCCTAAAGGAAATCTGTCCTGAATATTCATTGGAAGGACGGATGCTGAAGTTGAAGCTCCATTACTTTGTCCACCTGATGTGAAGAACTGACTCACTGGAGAAGACCCTGATGCTGGGAAAGATTGAAGGCAGGAGGAGAAGGGGCCAACAGAGGATAAGATGGTTGGATGGCATCCCCAACTCGAGTCTGAGCAGGCTCCTGGAGTTGGTGATGGACAGAGAAGCCTGGCATGCTACAGTCCATGGGGTTGCAAAGAGTTGGACACAATGGAACGACTGAACTGAACTGAAGGATGGATAGTGGCAACTATTTATGGTTTTAATTTACATTTCCCTGCTGGCTAATGATTTCAGACATTTTTTCAGTGTGTGTATTAGCCTTTCTTAAAATGTTCCTTTGAAGTGTCCCAAGTCTTTGTCCATTTTTTGAATTGTTGGTTTGTCTTTTCTATTATAGTGTTGTCAGGGTTTTTTTTACATATTCTGGATATGAACCTTTTGTTTTATAGATGATTAGATAGAAATAGATGTGGATATATCTGTCTCCATCTGTTCAAGTATTCTGTGGCTGATGCTTTCATTATCTCTGTGGTATCTTTTGAAAAGCACAAGTTTTAATTTTGATGAAATTCCATGAAGTTCCATTTTTTGTTGTTCAGTCTCTTAGTCATGTTCGGCTTTGTGACCCCATGGACTGCAGCTCGCCAGGCTTCTCTGTCCTTCACCATCTCCCGGAGCTTGCTCAAACTCATGTCCATTGAGTCGGTGATACCATGCAGCCATCTTGCCCTCTGTTATACCCTTCTCCTCCTGCCTTCAGTCTTTCCCAGCATCAGGGTCTTTTCCAATGAGTTGGCTCATTGCATAAGGTGACTAAAGTATTGGAGCTTTAGCATCAGTCCTTCCAGTGAATATTCAGGGTTGATTTCCTTTAGGATTGGCTGGTTTGATCTCCAACACCACAGTTTGAAAGCATCAGTTTTTCAGCACTAAGCCTTCTTTATGGTCCACCTCATACATGACTACTGGAAAAATCATAGCTTTGATTATATGGACCTTTGTTGGCAAAGTATTGTCTCTGCTTTTGAATATGCTGTCTAGGTTGGTCATAGCTTTTCTTCCAAGGAGCAAGCGTCTTTTAATTCCATGGCTGTAGTCACCATCTGCAGTGATTTTGGAGCCCAAGAAAAATAATCTTTTTTCTGATTGATTTACTTTGATACTTTTTTGAAGATTAAATGTTCTGTATGTTTGGTTTTATTTTGGACTCATACTGTTCCAAGGGTCTGTATGTCTTTCCTTATGTCAGTACCACATTGTATTAATTACTTTAGTTTTATATTAGATCACATAATCTAAGCCATTTTTTTCAAAAGTTGTTTTTCCTGTTCTGGATCTTTTGCAGTTTCATGCAGTTTCTTAGAAACACCTTGTCATTTTCTATAAAAAAGTTTCCAGGGATTTTGATTGGGATTCTCATCTATAGATGAGTTTGGGGAGAGTCATAGAGTTTTCCTGTTCATGAATGTGATGTATCTTTTAAAAAATTTATTTAGATTATCTTTCCTTTTAGCAGGGTTTTGTAGTGTTTAAGTATGAGTCTTATGCATATTTTTTTATCCCTGTACATTTAAAATTTCTTGTGCTATTGTAAACGAAATTTTAAAAATTATATTTGCTGATGTATAATTTACATATAAGATGTACTGTATCGTGACATCATTTTTAACTTTTTACTTCAAAATAATTACAGACTTATAAAACAAGATAGTGTAAGCCATCCATCTCTTCTTAAAATTTGCTTTGTCTATTTAACTCCTTTGTATTTACACAGACATTTTAGAATCAACATGTAAAGATATATAGATAAACCATTGGCTATTTGATTAGAGTTGCATTAAATTTATGGATTAATTTGGAGGAGAATTGACATCTTAAATATATCCGTGAGCATGGTATATTTCTGAGTTTATTCTTCTTTAAATCTGTAAATAATTAGTAAATTATTAAATTTCTAAATAACCTTTTGTAGTTTTAGTGTATAGATTTTGCATGTATTTAAGAAATAAGCATTCCTGTTTTTCTTTTGGTCTTTTCAATATTTTGCCTCAATTTTGTGTGTATGTGGATAAATAAGGGACAGTTTTCCCCCATACTAGCTAGTTTTTCTTTTCCAAGTCAGTTAATAACAGTCCATTCTTTCCTTACTAATTTGAAATTTAATATTCCTATTTTTATTCTATTGTAATGATTAAAAAAATTTTTTTTAAGTTTTCCAATTGATATTTATTGTCTTTGCAGATATCTTTTCTCAGGTTGAGGACCTTCTCTTCTGTGTATTTGCTAAAATATTTTTTTCATGAATGACTGTTTTGTCAAATGATTTCTTTTCATATGCTGAAATTATCGTGTTTTTTTCTTTATTGTGTTAATGTTGTGAATTGATTTTTGAATTTTAAACCCACCTTGCATTCGTGACATAAATCGTACTTTGTCACGATCTATTGTTTGTTTTATATCTTTTAAAATCCAGTTTGCTAATGTAAGTATTCTGATTTTTAAGCACCTATATTTATGAAGGATATTGGTATGTAGTTTTTTTTTTTGTTGTCACATGTTTCTCTGGCTTTGGTTCCAAGGTGATAATGGCCTCATAATATTTGTTAGAAAGTGTTCCTTTCTCTTATATTTGCTGAAAGAATTCAGTTACTTCTTCCTTAAGTATTTAATTTACTAGTGATGTCATCTAGTCTTGATGCTGTTCATGTTTTCTATTTCTTCCATGTAATTTACACCTTTCAAGGCATTTTCTCATAAGTCAGCATAGTCTGGTAGAACTTTCTCTGACAGTTGAAATGGTCTATGTTGTACTACACCATCAAAGTATAGTAGCCACTGTCTGTGGCAGCAGAGTACTTCAAATGTGATAAGTGCAGAACTGAAGTTCTAGTTTTATTTAAGCATGTAGCTGGTGACTTACTGTACTGGATATTATAGATCTAAGTTGTGAATTCATTTCCATAGAATTAATTAATAATTTTAAAATGTATTGTCATATACTATGAATAATAGTTTTAGTTTATGTTCATAGTTTTAAAATTTATTTTTACATAGTTGTTTATAGGGAATTCCCTGGTGGTCCAGTGGTTATTAGGATTCTGAGCTTCCACTACAGGGAACCTGGATTTGATCCCTGGTCAGGGAACTAATGTCCTGCATGCTGTGTACTGTGGTAAAAAACACAGACACACACACAATTGGGAGATACAAGGTTGTTTATAATATCATCTTATTTTTGCTCTCTAATGAAACCTTTAGTGTTGTCTCTTTTACTCCTGAGGATTGGTAATTTGTGGCTTCTCTATCCTTTCCTCCTCTTTGTATTTTTTATTAAAATATTTTAAGTGTGAAAGTAAACATAAACTAAAATTCACCATGTTTGAACTTTCAGTTCAGTAGTGTTCATCACATTTAGATTGCTGTACAGGCAGTCTGTTAGCTTTTCATCTTGCAAAACTAAAAGTCTGTACCTATTAAATTCCCTGTTTATCCTTTCAGCTGTGTCATCTACCACTTTACTGTCTGTCTCTGTGAATTTTACTATTCTGGGTACCTCATATAAGTGGAATTATACAGTATTTGTCTTTATGGGACTGGTTTACTTCATTTAAAATGGTGTCCTCAAGGTTCATCTGTGTTGAAGCAGATGTCAAAATTTCTTTCCTTTTTAAGGCTGAATAATATTCCACATGGGCTTTCCCGGTGGCTCAGCTGTAAAGAATCTCCTGCCAATACAAGAGACATAGTTTTGATCCTTGGGCTCCAAAGATCCCCTGGAGAAGGAATTGGCAGCCCAGTCTGGTATTCTTGACTGGGAAATCCCATGAACAGAAGAGCCTGGTGGGCTACAGTACATGTGGTTGCAAAAGAGTCAGACAGAGTGTAGAGATCGAAAGCAACAACAGCAGCAACAATATTTCACCATATGGGTATACCACATTTTTTCTGTTCAGTCAGCAATGGACAGATAGTTGAATTATTTCCATCTTTAAGCCATTGTGAATAATGCTGCTGTGAATATGGTGTACAGATAAACATATCTTACAGACCATGCTTTTTATTCTTTTGAGATCATGTGGTAATTCCATTTTCAACTCTTGAGAAACTGCTCTTCTGTTTTATATAGCAGCTGTACCACTTTGCATTCACACCAACAGTGTGCAAGGGTTCCAGTTTGTCCACATCCTCACCTATGTGGTTACTTTTGCTTTTTGATAGTAGTTCAGTTCAGTCACCCAGTCGTGTCCAACTCTTTGTGACCCCATGAGCTGTGGCACGCCAGGCTTCCCTGTCCAACACTAACTCCTGGAGCCCACCCAAACTCATGCCCATTGAGTCGGTGATGCCATCCAACCATCTCATCTCTGTCGTCCTGCCCTCAGTCTTTCCCAGCATCAAGGTCTTTTCAAAATTCAAAACTGAATGTGAGTTGGTATCTCAGTTCAGTTTTGATTTACATTTCCCAAATACTTCATGATGTTGAACATCTTTTTTATGTACTTGTTTGCCTTTTTTATTTCTGTTTATGGTTAGTTTGTCTAGAAGCTTATCATTTTTGTTCTTTTTGAAGATCTTGCTTTTTGTTTGTCTTCACTGTTTATTTTCTGTTATATAGATTTTTCTTTTTATCTTCATTATTCTTCCTGATGAGTTGGCCAAATATTCATTTGCTTTTTTTTTTTTTTTATTAGTTTTGCCAAACAATGACATGATATCACCATGGGTTTACATATGCTCCCCCTCCAGAACCCCCCTCCCTCCTCCCTCCCCCGGGAAATCTCGTTGCACCAGTCCCAAGCATCAATCCTGGGCCGGCTATTGATTAGACATATGATAATTAACGTGTTTCAATGCCATTCTCCCATATCATCCCACCCTTTCCCTCATCCACAGAGGCCACGAGTCTATTCTATACATCTGCGTTCCTTTTGCTGTCTCGCATGCTGTGTTCTCGTTACCGTCTTTCTAAATTCCATATATATGCGTTAATATACTGTATTGTTGTTTTTGCTTCTGGCTTACTTCACTCTGGATAATGGGCTCCAGTTTCGTCCATCTGAGTAGAACTGATTCAAATGAATTTTTTTTTAATGCTGAGTAATATTCCATTGTGTGTATGTACCACAGCTTTCTTATCCATTCGTCAGTTGATGGGCATCTAGGTTGCTTCCATGTCCTGGCTATTGTAAACAGTGCAGCAATGAACATTGGGGTACACATGGCTCTTTCAGTTCTGGTTTCCTCGGTGTATATGCCCAGCAGTGGGATTGCTGGGTCATATGGCAGGACTATTTGCAGTTTTTTAAGGAATCTCCACACTGTTTTCCATAGTGGCTGTACTAGTTTGTAATCCCACCAACAGTGTGAGAGAGTTCCCTTTTCTCCACATCCTCTCCAGCATTTATTACTTGTAGATTTTTGGATTACAGCCATTCTGAGTGGTGTAAAGTGATATCTCATTGTGGTTTTGATTTGCATTTCTCTGATAATGAGTGATGTTGAGCATCTTTTCGTGTGTTTGTTAGCCATTTTTATGTCTTCTTTGGAGAAATGTCTGTTAAGTTCTTTGGCCCACTTTTTGATTAGGTCGTTTATTTTCCTAGAATGGAGCTGCAGGAGTTGCTTGTATATTTTTGAGATTAATTGTTTGTCCATTGCTTCATTGGCTATTATTTTCTCCCATTCGGAAGGTGCCGTGTTCGTGGATTGGAAGAATTAATATAGTGAAAATGAGTATACTACCCAAAGCAATCTATAGATTCAATGCAATTCCTATCAAGCTACCAGAGGTCTTTTTCAGAGAATTAGAACAAATAATTTCACAATTTGTATGGAAATACAAAAAACCTCGTATAGCCAAAGCAATCTTGAGAAAGAAGATTGGAACTGGAGGAATCAACCTACTTGACTTTAAGCTATACTACAAATCCACAGTCATTAAGACAGTATGGTACTGGCACAAAGACAGAAATATAGATCAATGGAACAGAATAGATAGCCCAGAGATAAATCCACGCATCTATGGACACCTTATCTTTGACAAAGGAGGCAAGAATATACAATGGAGAAAAGACAACCTCTTTAACAAGTGGTGCTGGGAAAACTGGATAGCCACTTGTAAAAGAATGAAACTAGAACACTTTCTAACACCATACACAAAGATAAATTCAAAATGGATCAAAGATCTAAGCATAAGACCCAGAAACTATAAAACTCCTAGAGGATAACATTGGGAAAACACTCTCTGACATAAACCAAAGCAGGATCCTACATGACCCACCTCCCAGAATACTGGAAATAAAAGCACGAATAAACAAATGGGACCTAATTAAAATTAAAAGCTTCTGCACTGCAAAGGAAACTATAAGCAAGGTGAAAAGACAGTATTCATTTGCTTTTAAGTAAAATTAAGAGACATTAATATT
The DNA here is from genome assembly GCA_007570785.1 of Antilocapra americana. Lineage (NCBI taxonomy): Eukaryota > Metazoa > Chordata > Mammalia > Artiodactyla > Antilocapridae > Antilocapra > Antilocapra americana. Next base: position 2,088,227 of record ML662451.1, on the reverse strand, counting down.
TTCACTTTTACCCAGAACTTTATTGAACCGTGTATTTACTAACCAAATAAACTTTTTGGCCAACCAAATGCACTTTTTGGCAAGCCCAATCAATACTTTATGCTTAATTTGATTTTTTTTTCTTGCTTCTAAAGGTGGAAGTTTAGGTCTTAGGTTTTAGATGTATAAATCTGTAAGTTCCCCCTCTAAGGACTTCTTTTATTGCCCGTCTCGAGTTTTGTTAATTTGTGTGTTCATTGTGTGTTCATGAACTTGATTCAGTTCATGTGCATGCATGCATGTTAAGTCGCTCAGTCACTTCTGACTCTTTGTGACCCTATGGACTGTACTCCCCCAGCTCCTCTGTCCGTTGGCATTCTCCAGGCAAGAATACTGGCATGGATTGTCATGCCCTCCTCCAGGAGATATTCCATACTCAGGGATCCCATCTGTGTCGCTTATGTCTGTTGCATTGGCAGGTGGGTTCGTTACCACTAGCACCACCTGGGTAGCCCCTATTCACTTTATAATATTTCTAGTTTTCCTTGTGATTTCTTATTTGAAGAGTCACTTTTTTTAAAAGAAGTTTTTTATTTCTAAATATTTGGGGTTTTTCCACATGTGCCTTTGTTATTGAGTGCATTTTGGTCAAAGTAAATATTCTGTATGAGTTCCATTCTTTAATAATATTCTTCCATACAATATTTCCATCATTTATCTTGTGATCTATATTGGTGATTGTCCCATGGGTTAACATTTTATAAATGTCAGTTAGGTTCAGTTGGTTGACAGTGTCTTTTTGGGTCTTGTATATTTTTATTGATTTCCTGCTATTCAGTTAATGGCAGAGAAGTGTTAAAACTATTCAGGTATTGCAATAAAGTTATCTATTTTTGCTCTTAAATTTTATTTATTTACTCGTCTTTTTTGGCTACATGGGATCTTCTTTGCTGCACAATTGCACAGGGTATCTTTAGTTGCTTCATGCAGGTTAGCTGCTTCTCTGACTGGAGAGCAAACCCGGACCCCCTGCATTTGAGAGCAGGGAGTCTTAACTGCTAGGTCACCAGAGAAGTCCCTATTTTTGCTTTTAATCCTGTTTGTTTCCAGTGTTCCTTCTCTTGTCTAGGTCTGGGTTTTCATCCAGTGTCTTTTCTTTAGGAGGAACTTTCTTTAACATTTCTTGTTATATAAGTCTGCTGATAACACATTCTTTCATATATAACAGTAATAATATATAGTTTTTTATTTCATCTCCTCCTGTTTACTATTTTGATCTGTATCGTCTAATGTGCAGTTAACTCATTCAGTTAAATTTTCATTTCAGATATATTTTTCAGTTTTAGAAGTTTTCTTTTTTAAAAATATAGTTTCTACTTTTATTCTCATTAAGATCATACTTTGCGTTAAATCTTTCTACTTTTTTTTTAATATATAACTTTTTTAGTATTTTCTGCTAATTCTAATCCCATTGTTTATATTCTTTCTGGCCCCATTTCTGTTGGCTGAATTTTCTTCTGGTTATGACTCTCATGTCTTTGTCGAATGTGTTGCAGTTTTTGATTGGATGCTGTATATTGTTAATGTTACATGAAGTGTTAGATTATATTTTATATTTCATATTGTATTTCCTTTAAGGAGTGTTGAATTTTATTCTGACATGCAGTTTGCTTTGATTCAGCTTGATTTTTTTTTTGTTTTTTAAGATTTGCTTCTAAAGCTTGTTAGGGCAGCTCTGGGGTTGGCTTTAGAGTTGTTTAGTCCTACTTTTGATGTGTGACTTTCCGTTGTCTCCATCGATTCTCATAGTTGTTTGGTGAGGTTCCTTTGTTTTTTTAAAAATAGGCTTTAATTTTTACAGTCTTTTCTTAGGTTCACAGCACAATTGAGCAGAATGTACAGGGTTCTCTTATGGTGCCTTATCTCACAGAACCGTAACCTTCCCCACCGTCTCATGTGTGGCTTGCTGTTCAGCCAAAGAATTTCTAGGGCTCTTTCCTTGTATATTTGTCTCTTCTTTGGTGGTGTGTCCTCCAGATACCAGCCGCTTTAGTTTTCTTAGTCTCGTCTCCCCAGTTTATTGAGACTGCTGTGCTCTACTCGAGTTTTCCCTCTGTGTACTGGAACTTGCTAAATGTTCCCAGGCAGAAAGTGTATGCTAGTCTCCTCATTAGTTTTGTCGGAGACCCAGTCTTGTGTTTATTGTTGTCTGTACTTGGGGTATATTTGATTTACATATTTCATCAAGTTTTTCATTCACAGCAGAAGGGTTATTCTGGTACCAGTACTCTGCTACAGCTGCAAGTAGTTTTATGATAGTGTGTTATACCTAGTGCCTAATTTTCAGTTGCTTTGTTCTGAATCATTTTGGCTATAACTCAGAGATGGTTCTGTAGATAGTTGTTGCCCTGAGGGCTTTTCTAAGCCTATTTAGTGCTGAATGTTTTCCTAGCATGATGCAAATTATATTGTGTGAATTACACTCGGCAGTATTCCTGTAGATGGGGGTCAGGAACCCTTTTTCATACAGGGTTGAATGGCCCACATTTAGGCTCTGTAGGATGAGGTCAAAGAAGAGGGTCTTCCATGTATTCCTCTCTTCCTCCTCTTCCCTCCCATCTCCCCTACCTCTTTCTTTCACTGTCTCAAAAATGTAACTATTCCTGGCTCAGGGGCCATCCTTTGATCAAGAGTTTACCAGCCCCTACTGTAGATAAAGTTGTTCAAGTGGAATCTTTTCTTTCTTTGTTTAACTCTCTATTGACATTGTTGTAGATAATATGAGATAGGAGATGTTTCTGCGTTTGATGAGTTCAAGAGAGTAACAGCATGAAATGGTTGTAAGTTTACTAATACCATTGAAGGCGAAAAAGTGAGTTACTCCATTTCTACAGCTTTAAAGCTCTTAAAAATGGCTATTTTACCACTACAGTTTTTCCAAGTTAAATAGGGTGGGATAAAAAATAAGGTTCAGAACTGGAACAGATCCTTGTTTATCTGTGTAGAAAAGGATATCAGCTAATTTGATGTGGCAAGAAGGGAGAGAAGATGAAAATTAAAACATGGTATTTTATATATAACAACTGTATCACAGAAATTGAGAATCAGAAGGAATAACAGGGAAGTTGTAGAACTGTAGATTGGGACACAGTTGGAACTGCCTCCTCATACCTCTGTAGAATTGTGCTTCTGCAGTTATTAGTGTGAATTACTTTTGCTTTTATTGTTTTGTTAAAATTTCATTGTTTTCTCCTTATTGAAGTAATATACTCTCTGAAATGTTATAAAAATATATAAATATTTACTTGATTGAAATGTATGATATTCTGTTGCAGTGATATGCTTCAGTTTTAACAGACCCTGGACAATTTTTAGGTACATGCTGAATATATCTATTTATAAACGTCTCTGATGATCATTGTTTTCAGAGCACTGTACATATCAATAACCATTCAAAAAAGGTAAAGTCTGTTGTATTTAGTTGTCCTCACAGTAAAGAACAAATAGTTACTTGTTTTATAATGCGTGTTAAATCATTTTTTAGCTCTAAAAATAGTATACAAGTGGACTATTGAATTGATAATATGTAACCGATTTCTGTCAGAGGTGTTACAAGTGTTCACAATTGTCAGTCACCTTTTAGCAAGTTATAAAGTCAAATTGTTCTGGATATTCCTGTTTTTTCCCCAGTGTGGGAACAAATAAAAGCAAAAATTAGTGAAAAGTTCTGTGAATCTCACTTGGGAGTCTCGTCTCTCCTCATTGAACGTATAGAATCGTCAATGGCATTCTTTAATAGTTCCACAGTAACAATACATATTTAAATAAAAACAAGAAAAAAAGAGCAGTAATCTTGAGTCATGACTCCATGAGAAAACTAATTCATTTTCATTAGTACTTAACATGGATTACTTTTGAACTGTCATAACTGGTTCACCTCTTGTATCGTAGATCATTTAGTGTTTCATCTTTGTCGGTTTAACATTCAGAGGGATGGTTGACCATTTAGGGTTTTGTGAAAGAAATTGAACCATCTGATAAGAGATTGGACTTGATGAAGATCGCTTTCAGCCTCTGGGTATACTGATTTATTATCTGAAGTTAATTATGCCTGGTTCATAAAAACTAGAGCCTATTATGTTAAGTGTGGTAGGGTATTAGCATCACCTGGAGGTGTGTTAGAAATCAGATCTTTTGACTGCCACCCTTGACCTGCTGAGTCAGAATCTTTAGAAGTTAATTCAGGAATCTGTTTCCGAGCTCACCAAGAAATTCTGATAGCCAGTAACTGTTGAGAAGCATTGCTTTAGTTCAGTGATCCTCAAACGTTAATGTGCATCAGAAGCAAAATTATCTAGGAGTGCTTATTTTTGTTTTGTTTAAAACATTTTTTAAAATTTACTTTTAATTGCAAGGTAATTACTTCACAATATTGTGATAGTTTCTGCCATACATCAACATGAATCAGCCATAGGTAAATATTTTTTTAATTGAAATAAAATTGACATATAACATTGTATTAGTTTTAGGTGTATAACATAATGACTTGCTATATGTGTATGTTGCAAAATGATTGCCATAGTAAGTTTACTTGACATCCATTACCAATGCTATTTGTTTTTTTCTTTTTTAATTTTGATGCTGTTAGAAATATATTTTACGTTGAGATCCACTTGTGTGTATTACAGTGTTTTATAGCATTACTTATTGTGACTCTGAACTATGTTTTCTGTTGTAGTCTATTTAAAAAAACAGCCCTGGCTCACTAATGAATTGACACTTTCAGTTTGAAAGAAGAATGTTTTGTTGTATTCCAGTTACTGTCAATTTCCATGAAAAGTTTTCTGTTGGTTATTGGCCTATTAATAGCCAATATGGTTTTTCATCTTAGGATCATAAGCTGAGATTACAATGTTTTTGTTACTGTAAGTGTGCCAAATTCTGGGAGATGATAGGGACAGGGAGGCCTGGTGTGCATGGGGTCACAAAGAGTCGAACACAACTTAGCTACTGAATAGCAACAAGTGTTCCCCAATGAAAAGGAGGGCCTGTCATTAAGGGAGGAAGCTAGAATGACTGTTGAAGAGCATCTAGTAGTTTCAGAAGAAGACAACTTGATTTAGCTTTTGATGAATTGCATGCTTACAAGAGTCAGAATTTGCTAAACATGTTTATTCTAGTGGTGCTTTTTATTGTAATTAATTTTAGTTGTACCATTTTTGACAATAATGAATTTTCCTCTGAAAAGTAAAATTGTTTCTGTGAATAATTTTAACGCTTTAGAAAGACTTAACATGGTCAAGTCAGTAAAAACATGGAGGTGCCTTTATTTTCTCATTCCATTCTAAAGAAACCAAAATTGCAATCTGGAAGGTTGCATTTGGGCTGTGATTTGTTCAAGGAAGAACTCAAATTAGCAAACCCATTTCCAAAGTCTTACTGATCATCAATGATAGGTCAATGTGCTTTCTTTATACATACCAAGTAAAAATAAATGTTTAAAGCATGTATGTTTCATTTTTAATTCCTGACTTTATTGGATTTTTAACTGGTGAACTATATTCCTGATCTTATAGTTTAGAGGGGCTTTTATTACTTTGTTGTTGTTCATTTGGTAAATCGTGTCTGGCTGTTTGCAACCCATCGTCTGCAGCTTACCAGGCTTCCCTGCCTTTCACTGTCTCCTGAAGTTTGCTCACTGAGTTGGTGATGCCATCCAGCCATCTCATCTTCTGTCGTCCCCTTCTCCTGTGCGTAATCTTTCTCAGCATCAGGGTCTTTTCCAGTGAGTTGGCTCTTCACGTCAGTTGGCCACAGTATTGGAGCTTTAGCATCAGCCCTCCCAGTGAATATTCAGGATTGACTTCCTTTAGGATTGACTGGTTTGATCTCCTTGCTGTCCAAGGACTCTCAAGAGGCTTCTCTAGCACCACAATTTGAATGCATCAGTTCTTCAGTGCTGAGTCTTCTTTATGGTTCAACTCTCACCTCTGTTCATGACTACTGGTAAAACTAAAGCTTTGTCTATATGGACTGTTGTTGACAAAAGTGATGTCTCTGCTTTTTAATATGCTGTCTAGGTTTGTCATAGCTTTACTTGCAAGGAGCAAGTCTTTTAATTTTGTGGCTGCAGTCACCATCTGCAGTGATTTTGGAGCCCAAGAAAATAAAGTCTGTTGCTGCTTCCACATTTTCCCCATCTTTTTGCCAGGAAGTGATAGGACTGGATCCCATAATCTTAGTTTTTTGTATTTTGAATTTTAAGCCAGCTTTTTCACTCTCTTCTTTCATCCTCATCAAGAGGCTCTTTAGTTTCTTTTCACTTTGCTATTAGAGTTGTATCGTCTGCGTATCTGAGGTTGTTGATATTTCTCCCGGCAATCTTGATTCCAGCTTGGGCTTCATCCAGCCCTATATTTCACGTGATATACTCTGCATAGAAGTTAAATATGCAAGGTAATAATATACAGCCTGGACATACTCCTTTCCCAATTTTGAACCCATCCGTTGTTCCATGTCTGGTTCTAACTGTTGCTTCTTGACCTGTATACAGGTTTTGCAGGAGGCAGGCAAGGTGGTCTGGTATTTCCATCTCTTTAAGAATTTTCCGCAGGTTGTTCTGATGCACACAGTCAAAGGCTTTAGCATAGTCAATGAAGCAGATGTTTTTATGAAATTCCCTTTTTTTTTTATGATCCAGCAGATGTTGGCAGTTTGATCTCTGATTCCTCTGCATTTTCTCAATCCAGCTTATCCATTTGGAAATTCTCAGTTCACGTAGTTTTGAAGCCTAGCTTGAAGAATTTTGAGCATTTCTTGCTAGCATGTGAAATGAATGCAATTGTACACTAGATTGAGCATTCTTTGGCATTGCCTTTCTTTGGGATTGGGATGAAAATTGAACTTTTCCAGTCCTGTGGCCACTGCTGAGTTTTCCAAATTTGCTGGCATGTTGAGTACAGCACTTTCACAGCATCATCTTCTAGGATTTGAAATAGCTCAGCTGGAATTCCATCACCTGCACTAGCTTTGTTCAGTGATGCTTCCTAAGGCCCACTTGACTTCACAGTCCAGGACGTCTGGCTGTAGGTGAGTGACTACGCCATCGTGGTTAACCAGGTTATTCAAACCTTTTTTGTGTAGTTCTTCTGTGTATTCTTGCCACCTCTTCTTTTTTTTTTTTAAGTAATTCAATTTATTTATTTTCAGTTGAAGGATAATTGCTCTACAGTATTGTGTTGGTTTCTGCTGGACATCAACATGATTCAGCCATAGGTCCACCTATGTACCCTTCCTCTTGAAACTCCCTCCTCGTCCCACCCGTCTGGGTCGTCACAACAGCCAGTTTGACATGCGCTGGTTTGAAGTCACGCAGCAAGTTCCCATCGGCTATCTATTTCACATGTGGTAGTGTGTATGTTTCCATGTTACTCCATCCCTCCCTCCCTCTCTTCCCTCCCCCGTGTCAGAAAGTCTGTTCTCTATGTCTGTGTCTCCACCGCCGCCCTTCAGATAGGTTCATCAGTACTGTCTTTCTAGACTCCATATATATGCATTAATATACAGTATTTGATTTTGTCTTTCTGACTGACTTCTCTTTGTTTAATAGACTCTAGATTCATCCACCTCATTAGAACTGACTCAAATGCGTTTCTTTTTATGTTGCCACCTCTTCTTAGTCTCTTCTGCTTCTCTTAATTCCTTGCTGTTTCTGTGCCCATCTTGGAAATCGTTTTGTCACCGCCTCCTGTACAGTCTTTCAGACCTCCGTCCGTAGTTGTTCAGGCAATCTGTCTACCAGATGCAATCCCTTGAATCTACTCATCACCTCTACTGTATAATCATAAGATTGTATTTTATTGAAAATAAAAATAAATCATCTCTTAGAAATATTTCAGTGGCAAAGCAAAATGCTAATTTAAAATTTTTTAACTGAACCAAGATTACCTTTTATGCTTGCTGTTGTTTATTTTTGCGTTCTTTGGAGTTTGTGTTTTTTCTTTTGATCCTTTGTTTCTTTATTAGAAAAGCAATGTCAGAATTATTAGAGAATAATTTCTAAGGTTGAAATTACAATTGACATTATTTTGTTTCTGAAAGTTACCATTTATTGAAGTAAAAATATATGGAATTGAGTAGTGTATTGGAAATGAAAGTAATAGCCCTTTCATAATGTTCATTTATGTAGGCTCTTTAGTTGGTGGTTGTACCTTAAAATGAAATGATTCTTGGGTATAGTATACAAATATCAAAATGCCACTAAATCAAAAGCAAAAAGGAGGACAAGGCATAAAAGTTCATTTGACCTCATGAAATTTATTTTCAAACACAAATATTGTACTTAAGTGCTTTGAATAACTTTCATTCTTCTTTCAGAAAATCTTAACAGCCTACCTGCACTTAACCAATATGCTCATTTTATTCTTTCGCAAAGGAAATTTATATACTGATCACATCCCTGTTGCACAGATTTTCCCACTTACTAGTTTTTCCCTTTTTTTAAAAAAATATTTGTTTATTTGGCTGCACTGGGTCTTCCCAGGTGGCACTAGCGGTAAAGAACTTGCCTGCCAATGCAAAGATATAAGAAACTTGAATTTGATCCCTGGGTTGGGAAGGTCCCTTGGAGGAGGGTACAGCAACTCACTCCAGTATTCATGCCTGGAGAATCCTGTGGATAGAGGAGCCTGGTGGGCTACATCCCATAGGGTTGCAAAGAGTCAGACACGACTGAAGCGACTTAGCATGCGTTGGTCATACTTGCGGCTCTCAGGGTCTTCAATCTTTGTTGCATCACACAGGATCTTTAGTCGTAGCATGCAGGGATCGAGTTCCCTGATCAGGGATTGAACCCAGGCCTCCTGCATTGAGAGCATGGAGTCTTAGCCACTGGACCACCAGGAAATTCTCCTCCCTCTTTTTTTTAAATTAACTTTTCTTATTGGAGTATAGTTGTTTTACAGTGTTAATTTCTGTTACACAGCAGAGTGAGTCAGTTATATATACACAAATAGCAACTGTTTTTTTAGATGCTTTTCCCACTGTTATTCCCTCTTTGTGAATCATTCCTAGGAGTATGCTATAAGCTGTGATAGTCTTCATCTTAAAAGACAAAACTCCCCCCTCCAAAACACCACCCAAAACAAAGAAAACAAAACAAAAATACAGAGTTGGAAGAACTCTTCACTCTAGATTTTAGTCCCGTTTCTGCTCATTTTCTTTAATTTAGAGCAAAACTCCTCTGTAGAGTTGTTGTACTTTGAGTTCTCTCCTCAGTTCTCTCCTCTGAGTCTCTTCATGGAATCGCCCCATTCCAGCTTTTGTGTATCCATTTCCCACTGATAAAGCTCCTGTCAAGTAAGAAGTTTGTTTTATCTTTGCCGATGTTAATAATCAGTCTTCAGCCTTCATTTTACTGTGTTAGCTCAGCAGCATTCACTAAGGTTGGCCACTTCTTCCTAATTGAAATATCTTTTTCACTTTGCTTCCATAACATCACCCTCCTGATTTTTCCGCCCACCTCATTGGTGGTTCCATTTTAGTCTTTCCCTGATTCCTTCCTTTCTACCAGATTTCTAAAAGTTGGATGAGGTATCTCAGGACTCTCAGCTCTCTTCCATCAGTAGTAAGTTCAATCACTAGGTTTTCTTAACTGGTCTCATGAACTTTAAGTGCCATCATTTCATCTATGACTCCCAAATTTATATATCATTTCTTGACAAGAGTTTCTTCTTTACCTCTTCAATACATCCAGTTGCCTTCTTGATATCTCCATTTGCAAGTTTAGTAAGGTTCTCAAAATTAACAGGTCCAAACCAAGCTATTCATGCTACCCCTCTCAGTCTGTTCCTGCCTTAGTGTTTACATCTCAGGAGTCTTTTCTGCTATTTTTGACTCCTTTCTTTCTTTTTTTTTTAAAAAAATGTTTATTTATTTATTTTCTTTACATTATTGTGTTGATTTTGCCATACATTGACATGAATCCTTTTTGACTCCTTCCATATACAACTTCTCATATACCAGGAAAAGCCTCTACTTTCAAATTATATCCAAATCTGAGTACTGTTCCTCACATTGACCATTCTGTCCTGGTCTTAGCCACCAGTTTTTCCTTGGCTTACTGCAGTAGCCTCCTCCGTGATATTCTTGCTTCCCTTCTTCACTCCTTGTAACATTTAACAGCTTTAAAGTAGCCCTGCTGTTTTATATCCTGTTCCTTGTAAAAAAAAATATAAATCATATTATTTCCTCTTAGGGATCTTTTTCGTATGGTTTGGAAATTCCTAATGTATCTGTCCTCTCGCATTTTCTCTTTTATCATTTTTAAGCACTCTAGCTCACATTTAATCATTTCCAGCCATATATCATTTTTTTCCATCAAGTATACCGATACTGTTCAGTGTCTAAAAATTAGGTAGGAATCTTTTGTGATTAATTTGCTTTCAAATGTTTCATTATCCTCTTGTATCTCCAGGTACAATTTAGTGTTGCATTTTTTGTGTAGATGTAGGCTCTGAGAAACAGAACCTATTTCTTTTATTTGGGCCACAAGGATGAGTACAATTCTGTTCCATTTAATTATGTATACTAATATAACTAACATAATTTAATCTCATACACTTTTATTCAGCCTGTAGGTTTATTGTGTGATAAGTATCAAAATTGCAATTCAAATTAGATAACTTAATAGCAATTGCCACCTCTGAAAAAGCTTTAAATCTTGAGCGCATTCTCAAATGAGAATAAATTTTATTTTTTCAATAGACAATAGATGTGCTTCAAAACTCAAGATACAAAAGGATATGCTTTGAAAGTTTCTGTCTCATAGCCACCTGATTCTGGTGTCACAGAAAATCAGTGGAAGGTATATTTAACGTATACATAGATATACACCTAAATTATAAAACATACAGCAGTGGTAGCCTAATATATATATGTATATTCTTTCTCAGTTTAGGTATTTTTGCTGATTGACTCTGAGAACTCTTATAAAGCTGCCTCATTCTTTTTACCAACTATAGAATATTCTGTTATAGGTATGTACTAAGTTAATTGAGCCTCATTGTTGAATCGATAGACTGTTTCCAGTCTTTGCTATTTATTCATGTTCTTTTTCATAGATCTTTTGAGAAATGTCTATAGGAAAAATTCTTATAAATTGAATTACTGGATCAAAGGTATGTGTGAAGTCTCATAACTATTGCCTGGTTGCAATTTTTTTTTTTATGATTGTGCATCTTATACTTTCTCTAATAGGGATTATAGTAGGGATTCCCTACTACAGGGATTGGCAAACATTTTTTTCTCTTAAGGGCCACATAGTAAATATTTTAGGCTTTACGGCTCACATATGGTCTATGCCACACTCTGTGTATTTTTTGGCCTCGGGCCAGAGTTTGGCCCCTTTGGCCAGTAGCATAGCTGCCAGGCTGTTATCAAAAACTTTTGTCTTTACCAGCTTGCTCTCTGAACATGGTATCTAACTGCATTATTAATTTGCATTTCGTTTATGAGCAAAAGTTCAACCTTAGTGTTTCCTTTCCTGTGAAATGTTCAGTTAGATCCTTTGCTTTTATAAATGTATTTGGGTTTTGTATCTTTAGTGAACTAAGAGTCTAATCTTTATCCATTAGGGAAAGGACCTGTTGTGATGTAAAGTGCAGTAAAATGTTTTTGACAACTTTGTCTTTGATCTTTTGGTTTGCCTTATGTTTCCTTCTCGTTAGGAATTTTTTATAGTCACGTTTGATCTTTTTATTCTTTTAATCAGTCAGTCTTTTATTCTAGGTTTTGTGTGATTCTTAGAAAGGCTTTTCCCTAAAAACAATTCTTCCATTTTTTTTCTTAATATTAGTGTTTTTGTTTTTTTATGTCTAAAAGTTAAATACATCTGGAAATTATTTTGGTGTGAGTTAGAGATCCAGTTCTTTTCAAGTGGTTCCCTTTTCCTCCCAGTATCATATCCTGAATTTAAAGAAAGATTTTGGAAATCTCTTGCAATATTACTTTTTAGTTGATTTCTTGTATACTATAGTACTTAGATTAAAATGTTGATCACAAGAATGCATATTCTTTGATTCATTAAACAGTTACTGAGCATATACCATGTGGTCAGGTAGTAAGGATAAACTGTTCTGTAGAGAAGGCTCTAACCTTAACCTTTGGCTGCCTTATGATCTGGTGAATTTATCCCACTATGTGTGTATTTTAACACCCTGCTTCTTTATATTTTCTCCCTATTCTTCTGTTGTTATGAAAATTTTCAAATAAAACAGTTAAACAATAAGAATATTATAGTGAATATCTGTGATATTGTACATGCTTTCTCTTCCCTCTGTGCTTTTCTCTGTGGTATACTATGGGAAAGTAAGTTGTGGAAATTCCTATGTGTCTGTTTCTCTGGTTGTCTGAGGAGAGGGAATCATAACTATCTTTTTCATCGTCATATCCCTAGAACCTAGCAGAGTGGCTACCATGAAGCGATTTCCTAATAAATAGGTGCTGAATGAATAAATACTTTTAGGCCGAGGTATATTTTTGAAGGATTTCAAGTGAAGGTGTAATGTGAAATGATTAATGGTTTAGAAAGATAATTCTGATATCTTTATGAAGGGGGCAGCTTGAAGAAAGCTTTCATTTGAACCCTATATTAGTTAGGACTTGATTAGAAGTAATCCAACTCAAATCAGTTTGAACAAAAAGGGAAATTTATCCTGGATCATGGAACTCAGGGAATGATTTGAAGATCCAGCCATATGAAATACAAGCAAAGCTATTGGTGCCACTAATATTTTTAGTTTTTGCTTCACTCTGTTTTCACCAGTTCTGGTTTGTTTGCTCATGGACCAATTAAATATGGTTTGAGGGCAGGATTTGTAGGCTATGGTTGCCTGCTAGATATCCTGTGAATTAAGTTAGTGAGCTGTCAACAGGAAGAGATGCGAAGTGGTGGAATGGTACCAATGAAGGAGATGGATTTGAGAGAGAGATTAATACAGTTAACAGAATTTGTCCAAGAGGAAGGAGAATTGTAGTGATTCTTTTTTTTATCTTGATCTGTGTGCTGATATGGCAATGCTATTAATTAAGACAGAAATAAAGTACAAGAAAGTATGTTTGGAATGGGAACATATGATTTTTGAGGTGTTAAGTTGAAGGTTCTTAGGGGTCCTATAGAAGCTAGGTGAATATAGACATCTGAAGTTTAGAAGAAAGTTCTAAGCCAAAACATTTGGGAAGTCATCAGCAAAAGTCAAGGCTATGATGGTGAATAAAATGGTCTGAGTGTATAAAATAAGACGAGAATTGGAATATTGAGCACATAAAATAGGAAGAGGAGAATGGAAAAAATTAATAGAATAGTAAGGAAAGTAGGAAATAGTACATGTCAAAGAAACCAAAGTATTTTATCTGGAAGGGATATGACACATAAAGATTGAAAAAATAATTCAGTTTGACCATGAGGAAATCATTGATGATCTTAATGAGAAAGGTTCCAGTGTGGAATTGGAAACCAGACTGCAATAAGTTCAAAGGATTAATGACTGGGAGATGAAGTAGAAACAAACCAATGTAAACTTTTCCCCTAGAAGTTTGTGAAAGAGAGGTGAATTAGGGCTGGAAAAAGAAATACAGGACTGAGTTTTCCTCTCTGTTTTATTTTGGAATGGGAGAGACTTGAGCATGTACTTCAGACAGTAAGCAGTTTTTAATATTTATTCAGGCTTGGATAAATTTTATTTTTATGTTTTAATATTCACCATTGTAAACTGTAACTGCTGTGAGTGTTTTTTTAAGAGTTAGTATAGAGAAATTAGGACTCTGAGGTCAGAGAACTGGGTTCTAATCTCAGCTCCCCAGAATAGTCTCTATGATAACTGTAATTATCACTTTCATATTCCCTTATGTGTGTCAGTCTCTGTGTTAGTAGGCCCTTTATACATACTATCATTAAACCTCACCACAAATTAATCTCCAAGGTGAGTATTACACTGTTTTACAGATAAGGAAGCCTTAGAGTTTCTTCTCAGGATCACATAGATTTTCAGTAAATATGCTGTGATTCCAGCACATATCTGTCTCATTCTGAAGTTGGTACTCTTTCTTTCTATATTGCATTGACTTTCTTTCTAACTTAAAATAGTTTCTCAAGTTTTATGTCCCTGTTTCCTTATCTGTCAGATAGGGATATCTTATCTGTCACACCTATTGAATACTGCAGTATTATTATCTATATTTTGTTTGAAAAGAAAAAAAAATATATAATTTGTTAAATGCCAGACAGACCTTATAAATATGGTCATCTTTAGCACTATCATTTGTCTAAACAGTATTTTACTTTTTAAGGTGGTGGTATCATGGATACAGAAATGTCTGAAGATATAGACCACAACTTAACTCCTACCCTTGACAGCATGTCTTATGGAATGCCGAATCAAACAGGATCTGAAAATTCATTGCTGGATGAAGATGATTATTTTTTGAACTCTGGGGATCTTGCAGGAATTCCAGTCGTTGGTAGTGACAATGAGGATGAACAGGATTTTAGTTCAAAGGACAATCTTGTTTCTTCAATTCATACTGATGATAGCTTGGAAGTAGAGAGAAGAGTCACACAGCATGAATCAGACAATGAAAATGAAGTACAGATTCAAAATAAATTAAAAAAAGACTTTCCTAAACAATTTGATCAGGTTTCTGTCTTTAAATCAATACGGAAAGATTTTAGTCTAGTAAGAGAAAACAGCAAAGAGACATTTTCTGGAAAGGAGAAAAATAGAGACCTAACTTATCATGAACGTGAAAAACGGTTGGATAAACCCCATAAAGAGTTGGATTCAAGGTTGAAAAGCAGTTTTTTTGATAAAGCAGGTAATAATTGTTGGAATAGAGCCATAAAACACAATAAATAACAACATACTGATAATAATACAACTTTTATTACTTCTGATACTAAGCAAAGTGTGAACAGTTAAATTCATTGTAAGCTTGTCATTTTTCTTTTATCCTTGTTCTTTGCAGAGTGACTGAATTTCTCCCAGTAACTATTGGTAATGGTATAAATGGTTGAAAAATAGCTCTAAACCTCATTTCTCCCTCCCCTGGTTGCAATATTTTGATGAGAAGGCAAGATACTCGAATCACCTGTTCATTTTCTTTGGTTGAACATTGGAACCTGAAGTTGGATTTAACTTCTTTGTGCTGTAAGCACTAATTCAAACTGCTGTCCCACCAATTAGTCCAATTTAGGGAGGGTTTTTCTTTTTGATAACATTTCTATTTTATGTTTTAAAAGTTTCTTGAGACTCCTCTTGAGCCTCTTTGCCCAGCATACCCTGTACTTTAGCTTCAGTTCCATTCTTGAATATATACATTTTCTTATTTCTCTGCCTTTCTTTTCTCTTGCTGTTCCATTTGCCTGCATGTCATTTTCTCTCTTGTATAGATGCCTGTAAAAGTGCTTCTTATCCTATAGTACCTAACTCATAAACCTCTTCTACCCTCTGGTCATCCTAATCTCTCTGCATCAAGAATGTTTGTTTCCTCATCTATATTTCCGTAGCATTTTGTTTATGCCTCATTTATTTATAGTAATTATAAATAAATTATCATACAGTATCATAGCTGTTTGTTTTGCCTTTACTTGCTAGTGTGAGAGTTTATTGAGGGCCGGACTGTATCTTACTCATTTTTGTGTTCCTGGGGCCTAACCTGATGTAGTGAAAATAGTAAAATTTCAGTAAATTTCCAGTGAAAGAAAGCAAGGTTGAATATACTAGTCCTTGTATTACTATTTCTTCTGACAGTGTTAGGAAAACTATGATGGAACAAATCAGTATCATTATAAAGAACAATTAGCTTTAAGTATCCATTATGTACAAGGGTATATAAGGGTATACTGTATTTTTCAGTATACAGTATTTAATGTATTTTCAGTATGCCCAGAAGGGCTTAATTATATGGGTACTTATCTTCAGGGAACATAATGTCTAATTGCAGAAGGGACAAGTCAGTTAGTTGAAGTGTTAATGAGCAGTTGAATAGCATAAAGTTTAATTTATAATTGAAAAGACAATGGTAGAAGAGTTTTTAATAAAGCAGTATGATAATATTTCTTTGAAATAACTGAAACTGTGTTTTAGGTACTCTTAGAAGAGAAATGATTTTTAACTTAGTGGACAAGGGAAGGTTTTCTAGAGGAGAGGTGATTTTTGAACTGAGCTGAATCTGGAAGACTGTAAAGATTAGGATAGTGGGGACTTGGAATGATGTAAGCAGAGTGGGGAAGAACAAACTTAAGTAATTTTTAGAACATAGTGAATAAAGTAACCACTTTATTTAGGTTTGAGCAAGGAAATAGTGTGAGGTGAGGCTAAAAGTTAGGTGGGGCCAGATTGTTTGTTTTGAGTGAAACTACCTTGTGGGTACTTTTTGGTACCCTTTTCACTCTAATGAGCATCTTTGTTGGAAAGAGAGGTGATTATCAAGTAATAGCTTTTTAGGTCACCTTTGTAAGATTTGTTATTCATATACATATGTTTGTTTTGTTTTGTTTTTTTCTTTCAATAGCTAATCAAGTTGAAGAAACATTACATACCCATTTACCACAAACCCCAGAAACAAACTTTAGGGTAAGTTTTCAGTGTGAATGTAGATTGCTGTAACTGTGGCAAGTGTCAAAGTTTTCTTTATGTAATTTTCTAAACTGTAACTATATGTATTAGGTAGAGCACTGGTTTTTTAAAATTTCCTTTATTATTTGGATAAGGACATCTTTGGAGATGTGCTAAGAAGTCTTTGCTGTTAGATTCTTTATTTGTATTTGATATTTGGACATATATCACATTTACTTGTAAGCACAGGGACGCTAATGAACATCCATAGAGTTCTTCATTTCCAATGAGCTTTTCTTTGGGTGTTAAACCTGAAGAGGAATAATTTAAAAATCTGAATATTTATTAATCCTTTATATTGTGTTTTAGGATTCCAGCTATCCATTTGCCAATAAAGAATCCATTGGTTCGGAACTGGGAAATTCCTTTGCATCAAATATTAGAATTAAAGAAGAACCTTTGGATGATGAGTATGACAAAGCAATGGCACCACAGCAGGGACTACTAGACAGAATTAAAGATGAACCTGACAATGCTCAAGTAAACATTTCACCTTTTTTCCCCCCCTTCTTTTTTGTTCCACACATGCATTATTCATTCAAGAAAGGAAGTTCTTGATTAAGAAGTGTTTTGTGGATGGGGTGAGAGGAGGCTCTTAATGAAGGTTGAGGAAATTGAATTATCTTAAGAATAATACTAAGGAATCAACCAGAGTTACAGGAAACTTTTTCCAAGTAGTAATCAAGGCTTCTAATCCACTTTGTTCCTTAATAATGCTGTTCTGTGATTTTTACAGTTTTAGTGAAGGACTAGGGAAAATGAGTCTTCAGGATATGCGATTTATAACAGTAGACATGAAGTTTATGGAGGTTTATGAGTTTATGGTGTGATTGTTTATATAAGGTAATAAGCCTTCTACAGTTACTGCTAATGAAGTATGTAAAGGTTAAGTGTTTTTCAGGAGGGATTAATGGACAGGTTATCTTTGGAAGAGTTAATTGATCGAAGAACCAGTTCTTTAGATCAGTGGGTTGGAGATAAAGGAGGCTTTGATGGGTGATACAGGATTCCAGTTTTGAGGTGTGTTAGTAAAAAGGGCAGGGATAGAGCTCTTGTTATTTCAAGGTTGCTCTGGAAATGAAAGTTGGAGAGATCCTGTAACTGAATCCTGAAGTCAGTGAAGTTATCCATGCAGTTAATGATATAGCAGTGGTTGGAACAGAATAAAGATGGTGTAATCATTTTAAGAATGTAGAAATGACCAAGGGATGAATGTGCAATAGCAGCAATTGTTTGAGGGTGTTCTGTATTTTATACAGATGGTATGAGTGCAGAGGCTGAGAAGTAAAGATAGCATGAATTAGCTATCTATGTTTTTGAAACGACATTTGATCTGCAGAAAGCTTACCTTTCCATATCTTTCTTTGATATTAGGGTGGTTGAGAATGTGAGACTTGTGGGGAAGAGATTTTTTTCACTCAGATGTTTCTAAGCAGGGTTTCTCAGCACTGTTGACAGTTTGAGCCAGATAGGTCTTTGTAGTGAGGGGCACGACATCCTGTGCATTACAGGATATTTGGTAGCATCCTTGACCTCTACCTAGTAGTTGCCAGTAGCACCCCGTCCTCAGACATTGCCAGATGTCCCCTGGGGGACAAAGTCCTCTGGTGTTGAGAACCATTGTTTTAGAGTATGAAAAGGGAAGAGATGTAAGTGATTTATGTGAGTCAGACTGATGGCTCAGTTAAACAGGAATTCATGATAAAGCTGTAGAGCTGGACGGGTATGGGTGTGGTAGCTACAAAGAAGGTGGTAGAGGTTAGATCAAAAGAATGGTAATAGAAGCAGGCAAAATAGAGATACCAGAATTAGAGATAAAGAGACGTCCTGACACCTAGGGGAGACCCATATGGCAGTGTATGTTTCAGACGACCACTCTTACGTCTGTACAGAGCAGATTGCCATCCTTTACGTGTCCCAGTCTGGACATGAGAAATCCATAAGGAGTCGCAGTGCTGTCAGGGTACCAAAGACATCAGTTTCTCCCTGTACATGATCCAGTGACACTCCTTGAGATGAAAGACAGTTATAGCAAAGACTACATACATACTTTAGGGGGAAGGGGGCATCAGGAAGGGTTATTTGTATTGTTTTGAAAACAACCAGATATTCCAGTGACTAGAAAACAGCAATAGGATGGAACTGTCAGGACCCAGAAATACCTACATTTTTATCAACTATTCAAAGTGTAATAATGTGTTATAAAATACCAAATAGGAAGTTTCGTCATGATTTTGGGGAAGAACTTCCATAAGAGCTCACCACTTGATTGACTGGACTCGAGAACCAAGCAGGAATGTAAGTCCAAGGCATAAGGTCTAGAAGCATTCTTTATGCTGACGCCAAAGTAAGGAAGTTCCAACACGTGAGTGGCTAAAGCTAGGTTTTCTCTGAGAAGTCCTCTCTGTTATCAGCGACACCAATTCTGTGGGATCAGACCTCATAATTCTTCTAGAAATTCCTCAGGGGACTTCATGTTAAACTATGAATACCGGATTCTTTATTTCCCTTTCCCTTCCTTACCCTTCTTCTCCCTTTCTTTCCTACTTCTTCTCCCCACTCCTGTTTCCTGTCCCCTTCTCTTGCTTCCTTCTTCATTGTTCTGTTCTTTTAGGTATTTCTCCGTGGTGACCATTGGAAATCTGTATTCATTTTTCAGTATCACTCTTCATTTCCAAAAATAGGTTGGAAAAAGGAGTTCCAATGAATTATTTTCTTAGATTCTGAAAATTAACCTAATGCTCATAAAATACTGATAGCTGTGGTCAGTCTTTACTTTTGACCATCAGTTACTTGTAATAACTTTTCTCTTGACTTAAGAAGATCATAGCTTTAGCTTCTGGCACCTTGTAAAAACCTCCCTTGACTTTTCTCTTTGCTTAACTTGTAGCTTTGCTTTCAACTTGCTTCCTTATTTTCCTTTTTACACAATTCATTTTGGTTTTAGTTTTTTTACATTCCCATATAACTCATAAGATACAGAAATGTGTTTATATATGTTTATCCAGTTCTTCCCAATTGCTCTTGATTAATCTTCAGTTACAGTTTTCTGGGTTTGCCAGTTGTCGTACTCCTTCCTCTATTACTGGCATAGCATCGTTTGTCCTCCGGGTTACATTTCTTCATTCAAATCCTATTGCATGTTACTATATTTTCTGTATAATATTTACAATTACAGATACTTTTATATGTACTACACTGTTTCATCCTCCAGAATAAAAAGGCCAGCGTAGATGATAGTAAGTCCATTTATAGATAAGGGAACTGAGGTTCGTAGAGGTTAATAGGTTATTCAAGGCCATATGGCCAGGAAGGAGCCAGTCAGGGGCCTTCATCACGGCTTTGTTATTAGTCTACCAAACTTTGTTCTATAAATAAAAGTTGTTTCTCATTGTTTCCTTTCCCCTTTTCAATAGATTCTAAAAGCTGAGAATTCAGTAAATATTACTTTAAAGTAATGATTTTTTTTTCATTTTGCTCATAATAAAAGGAGAGCTAATCTATAGTCTCATTGAAATAAATGGATTAGAATGGGAAAGCAAATCAGTTAATTGTGACAATAGTGAGTCATATAGTCTTGGAAAGTAAGATGCAGTAATTAACTGGTGGAGCTTGATTTTAAGCTATGTCAAGTTAACTTGGTTAATAGAATCTGGGTTTTTCATTTCTGAAACACTGTCTTGTAATACTGACATATACTTTATGGTAAACAAAGGGAAGGTAAAGATACTGGTAAAGGACTTTTTTGGTTTTGACATCTGTTTTTCTGCTTCTGAGAGCTTTTGGGTCATAAGATTTTCACTTTTCAAGTCATTGATTCACTAATAAGTCAGTGATTTTTTTATTAAATATCTGTGAAATTAGTCATTGTTGGAAGGATGCTAACATAAATAGGATTCTGCCTTGAAGGCATTGTGGGGTGTACAACCAGAGTACTTAAGATATATGTGTATTTTACTATGTTACATAAGTAATACGTACTTGAGGCTTAAGGAATATAGCAGAAGTTTTAAATAACTGTTGTAGACTGAGAAAGAGAGCTGATTGGAGACCCTTAAAGTATACCCATGAATATTGATATTTTTCCTGGAATTTTCTGAGAAAAGATTTTCACTTGTAATATGCCTTAATATACTATATAATGTAGGAATGTTAGAATGAGTTAGTATTAGAAAATCTCTTAATGTACAACTTCATCAACAGGTCACATAAGACTAGATAGATAGATAGATGCCAAAAAAAACTTTAAATGTAATTCACTATGCATTTCTTATAATAGATACTCTCTTGATCAGGTAAGGAAATACTACTTCTGATCAATAACAGTCATTGAATTTAAAAGTAAAATGATGGAAACATTCTGTTAATAATTACTAAATGAACACAAATTACAGATGTCAGCATTATTATTTAACTCTTGTTGGATTTTCGACCCAACACATGTTAAAGAAATTAGAAGAAATAATGGAAAAGGGGAGACAAAATTATCATCATTTGCTGGTAAGGATCTTTATTAGAAAATTAATAGAATTCATGAAAGTTTAGTTGAGTAGATAGTTGAATTTTAGTCATGTAAAACAGAGAAGTATTTCTATAACTCAGTTGTTTCCCATCTAGATAATACAGTGAAAAGATACACTATTTCCTACAGCAAAGCGACTAAAAAGTGCTCTGTCATATAAAACAACTTGAATGAATGAATAGACTTTCTAAAAAAAAGTAAAGTATTAGTTATTCCTAAAGTAAAATATAGTTCTGATACAATTCTGATGAAATATCAATGGTTTCTTATATTTTGAAGAAGAATAGACATGCACACACACATTATATTACATGTATGTTCTGGTAATTAGAGATGTGGCAAACTATTAAATGATTAAGCATCTCACAGTTATTTTCATTAGGATAGTGTGAAATCATAAGAGTAGTCAGCCTGATAATGATGCAGAATAGATTGCCACAAAAGAGTATTTTTAGAGAAATTTGATATGTTAATTGTGAGTGAAAGGAATTCAGCTTTTCAGAGAAAGAAAAATGCTCCTTACATATCAAAATTAAAAGATCCCAGATGGATCAAACTAGGAGTTGGCAGATTATCTCAGCAGCACAGGCTAAATCCTGCCTGTCCTCTTTGTTTCTGTTTTTCTGTATACTATTTTTGTAAATAAAGTTTTATTGGTTATTGCCACAGTTGTTCACTTATATATTATCTATGGGTGCTTTTGCTCTACCAGGACAGAGTTGAGTAGGTGTGATAGCATGGCTTGAAAAGTCAGAAATAGTTCGTATCTGGCCTTTTGCAGATAAAGTTTGCTGACCTCTGGATTAAAGGACTCTATAAACGATGAGAGCATTTTCTTAGCAATTTATCATGGAAGTAGAACTTTGTAAGAAATAGAAGGAATTGCTAAAGCTAAAACCATCTTTTTTTGGCATAAACATGGGAACTTCAGTGTGCAGAATTTGAAGTGAAAGAACATATTGAGGAAATATTGATAACAGATGCTATAGGAGGTTAATATTATTACCTTGTAATGCTTTTTTGTAAATGGATATTGAAAAAATTGGAAATTAAAACAAGAATGGGAAAAGACTAAGTGGCTTTTTCACAAATTGCTGAATAAATGTTTTTTAAAAGTTTTTAGAGAGCAAGTCTGTCATTGTGCACCAAGAACCTTTACTATATACTTATCTACCTAGTAATTCCACTTTTAAGGTTCTTTCCTTAGGCGATAATCCTAAATATGAATGTATGAGCACTCACAAAGATGTACATCGTGGCATTAATGATTAGAGCAAATGTGCGGAAACAGATGGACCAGCACTTGGTTGTGGTTATTAATTTCAGGGCCTTCGGCAAATTGGAGACTGAGACCAAGGGAAGGATTAGTGATGGTATCCTGTCTTATTTAAAGTTTTGGTATTTTGTTTATCATGGAGTTTTGCATTTAAAAAAAATATGACTGAGAATTGGTTCCTTAATTTATATCTGAGGCAAGGACCTCACTTCACCCCAGTCTCATCCTTGTGTAATCTGTTATGTCTATTAAATAATAATCAGTAATTGCTCGAATTTGAGTAACGTACAGACACCTATTGCCACAAAAATGGGAGTACGTTGAAGTTGCCTGAGAACTCCAAGAATAGGACATCTTCTGGGGTTTTGCAAGTTTCAGTGTGGTAAACAGTGAATTAAAAAATTAAATCTATTACTTAGAAGTTTCACAATGCAATAATTTAATTGTAAAACCTAACAACAGTACTAAACACTTGTAGTATAACTCAGTTGTATGTGATTATTCATGATTGAAAATAAGCTTAATTCAATAAAAAATTACTCAAAAACTCAAACTTTAGAAAAATTTTTTTTTAGAATTTTCATACTGCTTAGAGTAACTTTATATAGACCTCTCATGGATTCTTGGAATCCACCTTTAGAAACACTGATATTTAGCCACTAGAAGTTATTTTGGAATAAAGTGTGGTAATATGCAAATACTCAATTGATTCAAGTGACAAAAAAAATCACTTTATAAAAATGGTTTATTCAGTAGAATTACAGCTGTGTAAAGAAACACATGTCGGAGGGGAAAAGACTGGAAAGAAATATACCAAAAGAATAACAGTGGTTGGTTGTTTGGGGATAATGGAAATATTGTAAGAATTTTTTTCTGATTTCTACTTGTCTAAATTTTGTATAGTAAGTGTGTATTACTTTTATAAATATAAATACTTAAAATACTGTAGTAAATTAAGAAATAAAAAATAGTTTGTGAATATCTGGTAGTGCTGTAGGCTAATTAGATAGCTACTTTGATTTTTTACCTCTTACTCTCAGCATGTATAAACCTGTTATACCTTCATAGTTTGCTTGCTATTATTTCTTACTAATGTAGTAAACATTTTTCACCCCTGTATAGCCTTAGTAAAATGTCTTCAATGTTTCAATATCTTTAGAGACATTGTATTCATTTTTTATTTACATATTAATTTATTTTTCTTTTTAAAAGGAGTATAGTCATGGCCAGCAGCAAAAAACTCAAGAGGGGGAACTGAAAATTAGCGCTGTGTTTTCAGTCAGTGGCAGTCCTCTTGGTAAGAAACAGAACTGAATGAATGAATCATGTTTATTTATTCTGACCAGTGTGAGTGAGAGGAAGTACCTACTTATATTAGTAAACTAGGCAGTTCTCTCTGCCTGTTTAGAATGGCTTTAATTGTGCATTGCATAATTAGTGTTGGATTTCAAAACTAGTTCTAGAAGAGAAAGAAAGGATGCCTACTTAAAATTCATGGTAAAAAGTAAAACTTTTTTTCAATCTTTTTTTTTCAAAGCTCCACAGTTGACTACTGGCTTTCAGCCTTCGCTGGCGTCATCTGGCATGAATAAAATGCTTCCTTCAGTTCCAGCCACAGCTGTTCGGGTTTCCTGTTCTGGTTGTAAAAAAATCCTCCAGAAGGGGCAGACTGCTTATCAGAGGAAAGGGTCTACTCAGCTGTTCTGCTCTACATTGTGCCTCACTGGATATACAGTTCCACCTGCCCGCCCATTGCCTCCTCCCACTAAGAAAACTTGCTCAAGTTGCTCAAAGTATAGCAGAATTCTAAATTATCTTCTGTTTCCTTTCTTTCAAGATGCTTTGTTCTTACTTGTGTATTGTTTAATTTTCTACCTCTCTGTGTTTTTTGAGAAATATCACACATTGTTTACTACAAATGTGTTGCTGCTGCTTTCAGTCTTTCTGGATGCGAGGTGCTCAGCTTTCTTTTAACTTTAATTAATGTGCATTTTATATAATAAGAGACACTTTTGAAACATATTTTAGCATCTCTGTTAGTCGAGATGCTTTATCAAACAAAAACCGCATAACTGAGAGTAATATATGACTGAAGTATTTTATAACTGTTGGCAATAGACACGTAAATCCAACAAATATTTAATGTTTGTGTGTTATTTCTTGTTTTCGTAGTTGGAATTCATTCAGTGCTTTTAATACTAACTTTAATTAGATTCCAGTATGTTTATTTTTACCCTCTCAGTATCTCTGAAGTATCTCAGAGGTTACATTTCAGTGTTTAACAACAAACGATTACGACTTTAGGATCATGGGGGGAATGTGAACTGATTTGGCAGGGCGACCATTAGACACTGTTCACATAAGTCAGAAAAAGGTGAATGGTGCTCTTGTTCTGAAGCTGAAGCAGTTCGGCTTGCCTTGTTAAGCTGCTCAGACTGTGATTTATTTGTATCAATACTTGGATCAGTACAAGGACCTTGCCCTTTTCTGTCTAGGAAGGGAAAAAGGTGCTCTTCTAGTTCAGTTGGAAAAGGCATATAGAAAGAAGCTTCTAAAAGAAATTTGAGTATGGTTAGATGTTCCAAAAGTTATATTTGCATTCCTTTCTGTTTCAAGTTAAATTTAGTAAAAATAGACTTTATTTATACTGTTCGAATTATGAAATATGCTTTAAAAAATGAATACTTACAGACCACATATCTAATTTGTGTATTTTAGTAAATTCGTCATCATTCTAGGTTAACCACCCTGAGATTTAGACTTTTTATAAGGCTTTTTTCAGTTTCCTATTTTGCCATGAAATAATTTCATGTAATAACTTCCTCTTATGTTTCTTTATTTAATTGTTGCGCAATCAGCACTTTCTAAAATTTCAGTGATATTTCTCCTTTCATAATAATAGTCATAGATATTTATTGCAATGATTTATCAGCGAATTTCAGACTGACCATAGGAAACTCATAGTAGAAGTTTTAAAAAGTGTGCCCTCTTTTTGTGTTTTTAAATTCATATCCATACATGTTGTTCTGCTCATCTAAATTCACTGTATCTCTTTGGCCTCTGGTATTGACCTCCCATTATCTGGAGATGGTTATTTTTACTTGCATGTCATCCCTTAGTTTTATTTGATCTTATGTAGTTTTATTATTTTTAAGATTACACTTTCTTCTTTTGTAATGTTTGGTCTTACCCATAAATTTCAACCTTTCATTCTTTGACTTTAAACTGTTCTACCTCTTTCTTCACTTACTCTGTTACCTTTTTTAAAACCCTTTGCTCTTTCCTTTGCCCCTTTGGTCTGGTCTTTTCTTCAGGTATTCCTTGCCTGCTTATCACATCAGGTTTTCTGTTTCATCTTCTGTCTTCATTTCCCCCTTTCTCTTATCACAGAGTACCTTTTTCACTTGTTTCTCAGTCCTCAGCCATTTATATTAGTCTTGTTTTCCTTTGTTTTTGTTTCATTTCGTGTTCTGAACCTTCTTTCATCTCCATTTCATCACTTTTCCTTTCTCTTTTTTTCTCTCTTGTTTACACAATCATTACAACAGTTTGGAATAGTCTGGTTTATCATTATAAAATTATTAATGTGGATTGTGCCTTAAATATAAGGAAATTAGAGTGAAAGAAGTTAATTTACTCAGTGTCACATTTTAATAGCTTGTTTTGACACATTCATTTTCCCCTCTTGATAGTCCATTTAGTCAAATAGATTTAATTTGTAATTCAGTCCCTATGATAAGGATTTTTATTTTAATTTGAATAGGTGGAGATAGAAAATATTTCCTTTCTGATAAGCTTACCGCTATTTTTTGTTGTTCAGTCACTAAATCATGTCTGACTCTGCAGCCCCGTGAACTGCAGCTTGCCAGGCTTTCCTGTCCTTCTGTCTCCCAGACTTTGCTCAGATTCATGTCCGTTGAGTTGAGAATGCTGTCTAACCATCTCATCTTCTGCTGCCCACTTCTCCTTTTGCCTTCAGTCTTTCCCAGCATCAGGGTCTTTTGCAATGAGTCAGCGCTTCGCATTAGGTGGCCAGTAGACCAGTAGAAATAATAGCAGCAGCACTTAGGTTGAAAGAAGCTACATTACTATTGGAGTAACAGTTTTATTTTTGTTAGTCTTTTATTAACCAAATCTCTTAGCATCTTGAATTTAACCTGAAGTCTGAATATATTTTTGCTAATCATTTAATTGTTAGATTTCATTAGTAATAAGGATGTAACAAATTGTTTTAAAAAACTCAATTTCAAATCCTACACATTTTGATTTTTTTGACCTTTACTACGTGTTCAAACATTACTAGAGTAAGTTGAGATTTTAATCCAACAAATAGGCAGATGTGAAAAACATTTTTCACGTTCTCCCACATATCGTGTCTTCATTTTTGCCTCTGTCTTTGCTTTTGTCATCAAATCCAACATTTAAAAGAGATAATTTGGATAAGGATACTTGTGTTAATACCCATAGATCAGTGTTCTAGATATAATGGCACTCCAAGAAGTAACTGTTTGAGGATTGTCTGTACCATTTCTGAATTTTTGCTATCTGAAATGATGTTGCTAACTCTCATTCTGACATAAGATGTAATCTGTTAAAATAAAATGTAATGCAGCTGGATGGTAAACATAGTGAGAGCCGGGAGAAATAGGTGCTTTTATGCTTCTATTGCCTTGATCCATGCCGTTCCCCAACTGTTACCTCCTTAGCCTTCTAGAACACACCTATTTAAGGTCCAGATAAAATGTCATAATTTTCATGTCACATCTTGTCTAGTATTTCTGTACTATATTTTATGTGTATAAATATATTTGTCAAAATTATTATACTATTTAAAGAATACTTCTGTTACAGTGTTAAATGTAACATTTGTCTGCTTGTCTCAGTATACAAGCTCCTTGAGTGCTTGTATCATTACTTGACCTATAATTGCTCATTAAATACCCTTATAAATGAAATATAATAAATTAAAACCTAATTAAAAATAGCTATAAGAATTGAGAAAATGCAGATAATAGAGCAGTGTTAAACTACTAAGTATTGAAGATGAGGTGTGGTGGTACGAATTACAGTATAGTACAATATCAGATGCTCCTTGGGAAGAGTCCCACCATGTTTACTGTTTTCTTTTATTGAAGCAGGGATATTTGTAATCTTTTCTAAAAAGTACTATATTAATATAATCTGTTGAAAATGTAAGAATGAATATAACAATTTATTTATTATTATGTGAGTGTATACTCATGGGACAGAGACATTGTTTAAAGAATTACTGGTTTTTAAAATGGTTTGATCTTAAACTATCTCATAAACTTTTATAGAGCAAGACTGGTTTGGGAGTGGGGTAAAGGGTGGAATGGTAGGGAGTCTTAATTATCACAGTTTTAATCTACATTGTCTTTTACTAATGCTTACAGATTGAATTACTTAGATATGAAAATGTTCAGTATAATCTTGATAGAATATGCACTGTGTAGTTTGAAATGTATTCTTACTTTTAGAAGACAGTGACTTCAAATTTTTCAAATGTCATGTTATTTAGAGAGTTATTTTGAACATACAGGAGACCTGAAGAAAGAAAATGAGCATCTCCTATAGTTCTGCCTCGTAGATATAGTAAATGATAACTATTTTATACAGATTCTTTTAATCTTGAAACATAGTATACTGATCCTCACAACAGTTCTATGAAGTAAGCCTTGTATTTGTTTCATTTTATATAACAGAGCTTGAGGATCAAAGAGATTTATCAGTTTATTCAAGAAAACCTAGGTTTCAGGTTTAAATTTCAGTGCCCTTTCCCTACACTTTTAATTGCTCTGGTTTCATTTGATATTTCTAGTTGACAAAAAGGGAAAAAAATGACGTATGTTGTGGCTTATTTTATCTTTGTTGTCATTTTTAGAGACATTTTAAATCCAAAGGATGTGATCAGTGCCCAGTTTGAAAATACCACCACTAGTAAAGATTTTTGTAGTCAGTCGTGTTTGTCAACATATGAACTGAAAAGAAAACCTGTTGTTACCATAAATACAAATAGCATTTCAACTAAATGCAGCATGTGTCAGAAGAATGCTGTTGTAAGTTATCTTTTTTACTTTACTGGGGGAAAGAGTCTGGTATTTGTGCTTAAAGGACAGCTTTTGATGATCTTTGCTTGTTGTTTCTAAGTTGTTATTTTATCATTTCTAGATTCGACATGAAGTTAATTACCAAAATGTGGTACATAAACTTTGCAGTGATGCCTGCTTCTCTAAATTTCGCTCTGCTAACAATCTCACCATGAACTGTTGTGAAAACTGTGGGGGTTACTGCTACAGTGGCTCTGGACAATGCCACATGCTTCAAATAGAGGGACAGTCTAAGAAGTTTTGTAGTTCAACATGTGTCACAGCATATAAGCAGGTATGTGACCATATTTCAGAAGGATCTATTTTGGTAGAAATTATGAAAATGTCACAAAAATATTAAGTTCTTATTATTAGCTTAATTAATATTTTTGCATCTAAATAGTGCTTGTGAAATGCTTGTATGTTAAACAGTCTTGTTATGGAGTTTTCTAAGTCCTAGTTATACCCCAGTATCCATGGGGGATTGCTTCCAGGAACCCTGAGGAAACCAGAATCTGAGAATGCATAAGTCCCTTGTATAAATTGATATAGTAATTGTATATAATCTACACACATTCTCTTGCATACTTTAAATCATCTCCAGATTATTTATAATATCTAATACATTGTACGGAGAAGGCAATGGCAGCCCACTGCAGTACTCTTTCCTGGAGAATCCCATGGATGGAGGAGCCTGGTGGGCTGCAGTCCATGGGGTCGCGAAGAGTCGGGCATGACGGAGCGACTTCACTTTCACTTTTCACTTTTATGCATTGGAGAAGGAAATGGCAACCCACTCCAGTGTTGTTGCTTGGAGAGTCCCAGGGATGGGGCAGCCTGGTGGGCTGCCGTCTACGGGGTGGCACAGAGTCGACACGACTGAAGTGACTGAGCAGCAGCAGCAGTGCATTGTAAATGCCATGTAAATAGTTGCTTGCCTGCAGCAACCAAAGTCTTTTGCTTTTTGAAACTTTATGGAATTTTTTTTATTAAATGTTTCTGAACAGTATTTTGAAAATACAGAAAAGCACGAAGAAGAAAATATAATGCATCGCCCAGAAATCCCCAGTCTCATCATTTCGGTTTGTGCATTCTAATCTTTGCATCTGCTAATCCCAGACTCCCAATCCATCCCTCTGCCACCCTCCCCCTGCCTTGGCAACCATCCATTTATTCTCTATGTCCCTCCCTCATTCTGTTTCTGTTTCATAGATAGGTTCATTTGTGTCCGATTTTAAATTCCACATATAAATGATAGCATACGGTATTTGTCTTTTTCTTTCTAGCTTACTTCACCTAGTATGATAATCTCTAGTTGCATCCCTGTTGCTGCACATGACATTATTTTGTTCTGTTTTATGTACTATTCCATTGTGCACATGCACCACATCTTCTCTGCCCATTCATCACTCAGTGGGCATTTAGGTTGTTTCCGTGTCTTGACTCTCGTGAATAGTGCTGCTGTGAACAGTAGGGATGCATGTATCTTTTGAATTATAGTTTTGTTTGGATGTATGGACAGGGGTGGGATTGTTGTATCACATGGTAATGCTGTTTTTACTTTTCTGAGGAACCTCCGTACAGTTTTCCACAGTGGCTGCACCAATTCGTATTCCCACCAGCCATGTGGAAGTGTTCCCTTTTTTTTTTACACCCTGTTTAGTATTTGTTATTTATAGACTTTTTAATGATGACAGTTCTGACTGGTATGAGGTATAGTTTTGATTTACATTCCTCTGATAATTAGCAGTGTTGGCAGTTTTATTTGTACTATTTATATTTTGTTGATAAGTTTTGATTAAAAATTCCACTTTAAAATTGATAAAAAGGATAGTAAGAACTTTTTACATTTTCAGTTTTATGATACGTTCCTGTTTCACTGCATTTACTGATCATTCTTTTTCACAGAATAGTAAATTTTTATATAGTTTATGAAAACAGGTGAATTTAATAATGTTGATTGAGAAGTTTCTTTTAAATTGTTCTTAAAACTTTGCAATGATTTTGTAATTTTAAACATCCTAGTGTTTCCATTTATTTCTTGTTAATGTGTAAGCATGTTTAAAGGACTTAGTGTGTTAGTTCCTATTTAATCCTTCCTTAGAAACACTTTGTTTTTGTTCTCACATTGCAAAAAAAATCCATCATCTTCATTTGCTTTATCTTTGTCCAGAAGACTGTTTTCCTGATACTATATCAAGTTCTAAAGGTTACTTCTGTTCAGTCTACTGGAAGATGGTAGTTTGATCCACAAGAGGAGAAATACTTTGAAATGCCCTAAGTTTAAGTTTATTACTTTTAATTTAGCTAATACCTATTAAACTTTTCTCTTATTAGTATGTACTTTAGTTTAGAGAAAGGATGTGAATTTAGAAGTAAATAGAATTTGATTTGATTTCCAGACTTTCTATTCAAATAGAATTTTATATTGGGGAAAGCAGTTTAACTCCCTGGCTACATTTTCTAATCTATAAATGAATATGTACTACCAATATCACTGGGATGTTTTTAGGATTATGTGAAGTAAGAATGAGAAAGCACCAGTATACAGCCTGAAACATCTAAGATGGTCGTTTTTGCTACTTTTCTTTACTTCTATATAATTGTTTAATTTATTTTACAAGCATTAGATGTGGTTCCTGTTTTGAGGTGCTATATGTTCCTTGGGGAGATACACATATAACTGTGTAGAAATGCTATGTAAGTATTATGGGATTCAGAAGCAAGGTCAGTTCTGCTTGATAGTTTTAGAGATAACTCTTGACCTAATTCTTAACAAATTAAGTTTGTATTTGTAGCCCTGATGGAGGAAGAAAGGAGAAATTGGGTTGGAGATGTTGAAGACATGCCAGAATGCAGGATTGTGCCCACTTGAACATGTATTTATTTTAGTAGCAAGTCTTGTATACTTATCCTTGAGGAGGACATAGGAATCTTGAAATCTTTTAATTGGTGCTAGATATACCGTATAAGTTATCCTGAAAGTATGACATGTTAATAGTATTCAGCATTATTTACTACTGATTTCACAGAGTGGGAGCTTAAGATAACAGATATTTTCATTGTCTATATTGGACACTTGGGATAGCCAAAGTTTCCTTCCACTTTACTGCTTAGAGTGTGCTTTGTTGTTATTATCATAATTTATTTTTTGGCTGTGCCATGTGGCATGTGGGATCTTAGTTCCCTGACCAGGGATCAAACCCATGGCCCCTGCAGTGAAAATGGTTAGTGAAAGTGTGCATTCTTAACCATTGAACTGCCAGGGAAGTCCCTGTGCTTTGTTATTGTTAGTGGTAGTATATTTGAAAGTGAATTTTTCTGGTAAGTTTATTTATTTCCTTGGATTCACATTTCATTGCTACATGTAACACCTTTTGTGGGGAAGTTCTTCCAGTGTTTTGAAGAGAGTAACAGCATGAATTCTCTGTTGTATAATTTTTAAAATAGTTGGGGGGGCATTTGTTTGGTTGGAGTTTTGTATGGTATAGTCTTATAGCTAATTTACTTTATGCATGATATTGAAGTTTGTACTTAACCCCTTACGCTTATCTTGAAGTGAAAGAGTTAGTCACTCATTATGTCTGACTCTTTGCTACCCCATGGACTGTAACCCACCAGACTCCTCTGTCCATGCGATTCTCCTGGCAAGAATACTGGAGTGGGTTGCCATTTCCTTCTCCAGGAGATCTCCCCAACTCAGGACTCAAACCCAGGTCTCCCACATTGCAGGCAGATTCTTTACAATCTGAGAGGGAAGTCTAAAATAATGTTTTTAAAACTATAGTTGCAGTGAATTAATGTATCCCAAAATTAGTTGCTAAAAAGCATTGTTTTTTAATGAAGTTGAGTAGAAAGGAAAAATATTAAACTTATTGTGATATATATTAACTTATGAAACTTTTCGGTTTTATGTACATGCTTATTTAATACACAAACACAAAACATCAGAAGTGTGTGTTACTGAGTCATTTTCTAAAATTTATCTCTTACTGAGGATTGTAATCATAAAAGTTTGGAAGCCACTGATTTAAAATATTTCAACAGTGTTAAGTATAAACATTTCAAAGAATTATGTTTTCACTTGTAATTTGGTAAAACTGGATGTTATTTTATTCTCTTAATAGAAATCAGCCAAAATTACACCATGTGCGCTTTGCAAATCATTGAGATCCTCAGCAGAAATGATTGAAAACACCAATAGCTTGGGAAAGACAGAGCTTTTCTGTTCTGTTAATTGCTTATCTGCTTACAGAGTTAAAATGGTTACTTCTGCAGGTAATATTGGTTTCATAAATTTTATAATAGTTGAAAAAATTATGGTTATTGCTTTGTCTTTGTGTTATAGATTTTTGTCCATATTTAATTGATTTTAATGCAAATTAAAATATTTCAGATCTCTGTTGTAAAATACCACCTTTTATCTTGATTGCTTCTTTTATGTTTATTTACTTGCCTATTTGTACATCTTCCTTACCAAAAGAATTTGGGGCTTTTTAAATGTATTTTCTTTATTCATACCTGATTTATTTCAAGATTTATTTTTTAGTTTTAGGGTGTAGACTGTGACAACTTTAAATTATCTGAAATATTTTTAACATCGTTAGTTTTTGTCTACATGTGGGGTTAACTAAATTTAATTTTAGTTCCTGCAACATGACTTGGCCCTTGAATTTTCATGTATTGTATGATACTTACTTACTTTCTCATACATTTGTATACATTTGTATGTATTACTCATTAGCTTTTATTTTGATTTGCTAAGGTGTACAAGTTCAGTGTAACAGTTGTAAAACCTCAGCAATCCCTCAGTATCACCTAGCCATGTCAGATGGAAGCATACGCAACTTCTGCAGCTACAGTTGTGTGGTAGCTTTCCAGGTATGGCTTCAGGACTCTTCCTTTTCTCCAGCCAGTTACTGGCCTACGATAGTGAAGTAAACTTATTAGGTGTTTGCTAACTGCCTGGATTGCTTACATTTCTTTCCCAGTTTTAGTAAATAAACTAGGGTTCTTTGGTCCATCCTGTATTTGGAGGCATGTTATTTAATTGCTTCCTGCGAAATTAAATGATACTATTATTACCTAGATTATCTGTTGGGAGGATGTGATTTTTAAAGATTATTATTAGTTAAATTATTTTATTTTTTGGATGTAAATAACACCCCCCCCATTCAGTTATAAGCTACTCAAAGGCAGGGATTTTTGCCTGTTCTCAAATGTCTGTTAAGTGCCTAGAACCGTGCTTAATATTGGTAGGTACTCAGTGCCCTCTTATTTGAAAAAGTGAGTAGGTTGATCTTTTTATTTGTTTCTTCTTTCAGAATTTGTTCAACAAACCAGCAGGAATGAATTCTTCAGTAGTGCCCCTGTCTCAGGGCCAAGTAATTGTAAGCATCCCTACAGGTTCAACAGTGTCAGCAGGAGGGGGTAGCACCTCTGCTGTTTCTCCCACTTCCATCAGTAGCTCTGCTGCAGCTGGTCTCCAGCGCCTTGCTGCCCAATCCCAACATGTGGGGTTTGCACGAAGTGTTGTAAAACTCAAGTGTCAGCACTGTAACCGTCTTTTTGCCACAAAACCAGAACTTCTTGACTATAAGGTAAAGTATAGGAGCATAGTAGAGAGTTTGGGTATAAAAATGATCTATTTGTACTTACTTCTGGCTTTTCACCTTTCAAAATTACACTATTTGTTTGAAAGTAAGAGGGATCAAGATTTCCCCAAGATAAAAGCCAAATGTCTAATCAGTACTTAATCTTACTCCTTTGCAGGGTAAAATGTTTCAGTTCTGTGGCAAAAATTGTTCTGATGAATATAAGAAAATAAATAATGTAATGGCAATGTGTGAATATTGTAAAATTGAGAAAATTATAAAGGAGACTGTGCGATTCTCAGGTGCTGACAAGTCATTCTGTAGTGAAGGTAAAGACAGAAGATTATCTTCCCTACCGAGCATGTTGGTTGTTTCAAAAGTAGTTGATAATTTAAGCTGTCACTGTGTAAGTTTTATCTGTTTCATCCTTTGTGTGAAACACCAAAACCTTTTGTTTTGTTTATACTTGTTCACTCTTTTCTGGTATAGTCCTTCATATTGTAAAGATGTTAAAATGAAGGAAAAGATCCTTAAAGTGTATAGCAAAAGATGATGGTGATGGGAAAAAGATTTAATGTTATTAGATTGATGAGGATCTTTTAGTTCTTATATTTATTTCTAAAGAGAACTGCTTAAATTTTGGAAGCATCCTAAGATTATATACTTTTTAAACATCCATTATAATTCTGAATATAAATGTCTGAATATGCAAATCAGTGTGTCTTCCTTATTTAATGACTGTAAGTTTAGGATGTTTTGTTTTACTCTAAAACCCTGCAGAATTAACCTCCTCGTCTAGTGGCTTTCAAACTTCTTGACCATGTGCAGAAAACATACATTTTACATTTGACCCAGTGTATGATCACATACCCAAAGAAGACAAGTTTTATGAAACAAAACTGACCTTTATTATATATGATGGACTCTAATATTTGCTCTGCTGTCTTATTTTGTGTAAAAAAGAAAATGGTAGTATCAGTCCTCTAAATTGATTTCTTGATCTACCAATTGGTGGGAACCCCACTGTCCACACTTTATCATAGGGCATTTAAATTAAAGATGTACAACTTATTATTCTCTCATATTAATTTTACCTTCTCTGATTTTTTCAGGTTGCAAATTGCTTTATAAACATGACTTGGCAAAACGCTGGGGAAATCACTGTAAAATGTGCAGTTATTGTTTACAGACATCTCCCAAATTGGTACAGAATAATTTAGGGGGGAAAGTAGAAGAGTTTTGTTGTGAAGAATGCATGTCCAAATATACAGTTTTGCTCTGTCAGGTAAATATGATTCATGATCCTGGGTTTTTCAAGTTAGGGCACATTTTTCCCTTCTTTTTTTCTTTCAAATAG
Source organism: Antilocapra americana (assembly GCA_007570785.1). Taxonomy (NCBI): domain Eukaryota; kingdom Metazoa; phylum Chordata; class Mammalia; order Artiodactyla; family Antilocapridae; genus Antilocapra; species Antilocapra americana. The sequence goes on along the minus strand of ML662451.1, from coordinate 2,052,719 downwards.
TATAAAGGGCAGTTAATGATTTTCAGTGTTAAGTGTTAATGTAGAGTTTTAAAAGACTTTAATGTCACTGAAGTTACATTAGTTTCGTTTTCTAATTTCTTTGTAGAAGACATATGTCTTAAAACATTAAAATATTTAAAATTATAATTATTCACTTATTCTTTAACTAAAATAGTCTTCTGACATGTTTAAGAAAAATCAGTCTATTTCCATTTCACTTTTTAAAAATTGCTATTTATTGACAGCTCTATAATGTGACTTTTTAATGTTGTATAAGATTGTTGACAGATAAATAATTTCTAATTTCAGAATCATTAACCTTTTTTTTTTTAAAAAAGCTGAAATATAGTTGTGGTAAAGTATTAGGTGTTCAATATAGTGATTAACAATTTGGAAACATTATACTTCACTTATAATTATAAAATATTAACCGTATTCCTTGTGTTGTACAACATCTTTATAGCTTATTTTCTACATAGTAGTTTGTATGTCTTAGTCCCCTACTGTATAGTATATTACCCCTCCCTCCAGGATAGTTAACTTTCATTTTTGTGATCTAAATTCTAAGCGGATTTCCTCACTTGTTACTTGTGACCTTTTATTTCATCAGACTGTAGATAATTTGTTTCTCACTTTTTTACTATCTTCTGTTTCTTTTTTCAGATGGCAAAATGTGATGGTTGTAAGCGACAGGGTAAGCTCAGTGAGTCCTTGAAATGGCGGGGAGAAATGAAACATTTCTGTAACCTGCTTTGTATTTTGATGTTCTGTAATCAGCAAAGTATGTGTGACCCACCTTCGCAAAACAATGCAGGTAAAATTAAACTTTTAGTCTTAGGTCAGTGCCAGGGACTAACTGCTGTTCCATAGATTGAGAACTTTAAACAGTTGTAAATAATCTCATGAATTGTAGATTTCATTCTGTTCAAATCATATTAACATTTAGATCCCTTTATGTTTAATACCTTAGATTAATGCCCTAAATTCTTTCAGTTTTCTCTGAGCATATTTAGTCAAATAAACTCTGTAAGAACTTTATGGGAAAGAATGGCAGTTAACGTTTTATAATTGAAGATGTACGTCTTGACTTCTTTAAGAAAAGCATTTAAGATTGTAACAAAGAACATAGAATATAAACCACATAGCCTTTTTTATATACCACATGCATAGTTATGCAAGAGAAAGTACATGAAATACTTTTAAGGTTCAGTAATTTAAAAATAGAAAAAAATGCAGTTAATCTTGAAGTGACTCTATAATCCATTTTACTCTAACCTCAAAGCATTGTTTAATGTTCCCCTAAGATGTTGGTTTCTATGTATGTTCATATAAATTACATGAGGTGTTCTTATTTTTGTTTATTTTAATCAGCAAGTATTTCCATGGTGCCAGCTGCTTCAGCAGGGCCCCCATCTCTAAGAAAAGATTCAACTCCAGTTATAGCTAATGTAGTATCATTAGCAAGTGCTCCTGCTGCTCAGCCCACAGTGAATTCTAACAGTGTCTTACAAGGTATGACTTGATTTGACAGCAGCTGTTTAGTCTTTTGAGGTCGACGACAGTGGTCCTCTACCTTTTTTCTGTCTGTAATCATTTTCATGTGTTTGTCACATTCATGTTAGGAACAGCGGTTCACTCTGTGCTGCTGTGGCATTGAACAGTGTTTTCATAGTTTCCAAATCTCTTTTTCTTGTATAATACTTTAGATGCTACTCTTCCCCTGAATAAAATAAACGATAATACATATTTTTATTATAAAACTTTGTTTTTTTTTCCCTAAAAATCAGCTTTTAATGCTAGTGCTTAATAAGATCCTAAATTTTCTATTTTTATTTATATCAGGTGCCGTTCCAACAGTAACAGCAAAAATCATTGGGGATGTAAGTTGTATTATTTTTATTGTTATTGCCATTGTCTTTTCCATCTTATGCAGAATGAATATGGCTATGCTGAATTGCCCTCATTTATTTATTATTTATTATATAAAATAAATTTCATGAGTTCATTTAATCTTGTTCAGGAACAAGATTTCCTGGTTATTTAACTAGGTCTTTTATGCACTTCAGTTTTTTTGAATGATTTATGTAGTTACTGAAAGTTTTTGTTTCAATTGTATAGAATTAAATTTTATAGCATTCAGGTGTACAAGGATTTGGGGCATTTTGTAATATAGTCTGATTGTAGATGAAGTATTTGTAGAAAGTAGTTTGTTTCCCATTCAGTGCAGATTATGCCATAAATAAGCATTCTTTTTTGTTTTTAAAGTTAAATATTCTTGTCTCTGAAAAGAAGGACAAAATCAATAATGAGAAAAACTTAGGGTTAAAACAGTGGCATTTCTAAAGTGTTTCCTAGTCTCTGGGATAATTTTCATATCATCTTTTCTCAAGTTACTTACAGGATCATGAGTGATGTTATTATTTCTAGTTACCCTGAAACTGGTTCTTCTAAGGTTTAACTCAGTCAAGAAAAAACAGTTCTGATTCTAAGCTCAACCATCATTGTTACTGATCAACAATATCTCATAAATATGAATGGTATTTTTTCTTGGTTAACAGAACTGGTGATTAGATACATTCAGAGTCAATATGTAGTTATCAAGGTATTCCTTTACTGCTGTTGATATTTCAGGAATTTTGTATTTCTTACATATTTAATTGAATATTTATATTCTGTATCTTCCATGTGATTCCAGTCTAGCATTTCTTTTGAAATTATAATGCTTTCAAATGTAACATTCTGTAGTGAAGTGGTAGTCGCTCAGTCATGTCTGACTCTGCGACCCTGTGGACTGGGGCTCACCAGGCTCTTCTGTCCATAGGATTCTCCAGGCAAGAATACTGGAGTGGGTTGCCATTTCTTTCTCCAATAATATTATGCAATATTTCTCATAATTAGTAAGCTTTTCATTTCTGATTTATTTTTTTACTAGGCAAGTACACAAACAGATGTCCTGAAACTGCCACCTTCCCAGCCTCCAAGACTTTTGAAGAATAAAGCTTTATTGTGCAAACCCATCACACAGACCAAGGCCACCTCTTGCAAACCACATACACAAAACAAAGAGTGCCAGACAGGTATGTTCCTTGTGTTTTCTTTGTTTAATTTTTCCTAAGGGAAAGAAATGTGATATGTGCTTATATTAATTGCCTTTTATTTCATAGTTGATGTAATTCATTGCTTATATACATTGCACAATTGAGTCCTTACAGTATCCCCATAGGTTAGGTGTTTTCATTAACTTAATTAGTTATGGCAAAGAAAAGGTAGTTGATAATACCATACCATGAATGCTTTGTTTGATTTCCTTATTCATGACAGTGATATATTATGGGAAATATATCCAAATTCCATAGCTTTTGGAATTATATATACAGGGTCTTAGTTAAGAGGAACTGTTATTTTCCAGAGCAACCTTAGGTTTGGACTTTTCCATACTCTGTTTCAAATAAAGTCAGTTCTTTTGGGAATAGCTTTAGGGTTTTCTTTTCTTATGAACTGCCTCTTCCCTCTTTGAGCTACTGCTTTTCTGGATTGTGGGCACAGTGTGAGCTTCTGATCTTCTTAGCTTGCCTCAGCTAGCATGGAATCTTTGCCCTACAAGTGAACTGGGATGAAGGTAATTCGGACCCCGGCTTTAATAGCCTTGCTATTCCTGTAGTTGTTGATGTTCAGTTCCTCAGTCATGTCTGACCCTTTGCACCCCCGTGGACTGCAGCATACCAGGCTTTCCTGTCCTTCACCATCTCCCGGAGTTTGCTCAAACTTGTGTCCATTGAGTTGGTGATGACATCCAACCATCTTGTCCTGGATTGTCCCCTTCTCCTCCTGCCTTCAATCTTTCCTAGCATCAGAGTCTTTTCCAATGAGTCAGTTCTTCACATCAGGTGGCCAGAGTATTGAAGCTTCACCATCCGTCCTTCCAGTGAATACTCAGGATTGATTTCCTTTAGGATTGACTGGGTGGATCTCCTTGCAGTCTGAGGGACTCTCAAAAGTTTTCTCCAGTACCACAGTTCAAAAGCATCAATTCCTAAGCATTACACCTCCTTTTCGGTCCACCTCTCACATCCGTACATGACTACTGGAAAAACCATGGCTTTGACTATATGGACCTTTGTCGGCAAAGTAATGTCTCTGCATTTGAATGTGCTGTCTAGGTTTGTCATAGCTTTTCTCCGAAGGAGCAAGCATCTTTTAATTTTATGGCTGCAGTCACCGTCCACAGTGATTATGGAGCCCAAGAAAATAAAGTCTGTCACTGTTTCTATATCTGTTTGCCATGAAGTGATGGGACCAGATGCCAGGATCTTAGTTTTTTGAATGCCGAGTTTTAATTCCTGTAGTAGGTTTTCTCTTTATGGGTGGTAGTGGTGCTCACTAGGAAATTAACCTTTCTATCTTGGAGTTTGAGGGAATAAGAAATAAAGGTGGCCTGCCCCTCCTGGTGAGATACAGTAACCTTGAATTAGGAGCTGAAGGAAGAGAAGCCCATTCTTGTTGGTGACATCCATTCCAGAGAGGAGTTTCTGTCATACTGAGCTGGCTGAGGCAGGGTTGTGGAGCAGCTGGTAGGTCAAATGTCATAGACTCCTACCATTCTTACTGTATTTAGTAGATTTTCTTTAACATTTCTCCATTTGATGTGTACCCTTTGGACAATTTTGAAAGAACTTAAATGGTTATTTTTTAGATTTTCACCAGCTTTGCTTGTTTCCTTAGGGAATGTATCCCTGGAGCTCCTCATGCTGCCATCTGAAAATCCCAGAATTTTTAAAACAGAAAGGAATCTTAGATTCTTAGATCGGGAAGGTGATCCTCTAGGCCAGTACTTCTCAAACATGAATATGCATATGAATTACTTGGGAATGTTGCTGTGTAGATTGTGATTGAGTGGTGCTGAGGTTCTGCATCGTTTAAGTTCCTGAGTAATGTCAGTGCTGCTGGTTCATGAACCATGGTGTATAGCAAGGCTGTGGATAAGATAGTCCTGTATTTTTATTGTGCCAGTAGTGGCTTTTTTAAAAAAAATTTTAATATTTTTTTGCAGTAGGTCCTTGTTGGATATTTATTTTAAATATAGCAGTATGTACATGTCAGTCCCAAAATAGTGACCTAGTTTAGCATCATGTAGCTTGGTTACTGCATGATAAATAGAAGGAGAAAAGGTGGAAGTAGTGACAAATCTTCCTTTTCTTGGGCTCCAAAATCACTGTGGACAGTGACTGCGCCATGAAATCAGAAGATGATTGCTTCTTGGCAGGAAAGAGATGACAAACCTAGACAGTGAGATGTAAAGCAGAGATACTACTTTCCCCACAGAGGTCCATATAATCAAGGCTGTGGTCTTCCCCATGGTCACCTATGGTTGTGAAAGCTGGACTGTAAAGAAGGCAGAACACCAAAGAGTTGTTGCCTTCAAACTATGGTGCTGGAGAAGACTCCTGAAAGTCCCTTGGAGAGCAAGGAGATCAAACCAGTCAATCTTAAGGGAGATCAGCCCTGAATATTCACTGGAAAGAGTGTTGCTAAAGCGGAAGCTTCAGTATTTTGGTCATCTAATGCGAACAGACGACTCGTTGGAAAAGTCCGTGGTGCTGGGAAAGACTGAGGGTAGAAGGAGAAGAGAGCTTCAGAGGATGAGATGGAAGGATACGAGGGCGCAGAGGTTGAGTTGGCTGGACGGCATCCCCGATGCGATTGGCATGAACTTGGGGAAACTCCAGGAGATGGTGAGGGACAAGGAGGCTTGGTGTACTATTGTCCATGAGGTTGCAAAGAGTCGGACACGACTGGGTGACTGAACAACAACAGCGTGGTTATCAGACATCATAACTTTTTATTTTATGTCCACTGTACCATGGTAAAATTGATCCCATATTATTCCCCACTTCTAACTAACCCTAGCCAAGTTGTCAACTTTTCAGTTCTCCTTACTAAAAATACCTTTCTCTTACATTGATGATTTTACAGTTATCCAGCATATTTTTCTGGCCTACAGAAAAGACTGTAGATGGTTGTTAAATAATTGAATGATTCCTACCTTCATCCTTCTCATATTTTCCCTACTCATGTGTAAGTTAGTTTCCAAGTTCTATTTAATTTTTTACTATCTTAGACTCTCTGCTGTGAATACTTACTCTTTTTCTACAGATATCATAACCAACCTAATTCAGGCCCTTATTGTCTTAGCTTTATATATTGTAGTTGCTTTGTATACTTTCTATTCCATGCAAAGATGACAGCAGAATGAATCTTTTTAAATGTAACTTTTATCACATTACTTTGTGCTAAACAATTTGTAGTACTTCCCACTGTTTACTAGAAATTTCAAATGTGTATTATAGCCTTATAAAAAGGGCCTTTCTATATATTCGGTTTCCTCTTTAACATACACTTCTATTCATGTTAAGTTTTCTATACCTCCCTTCTAAGATCACTGTTCCATTTATTCATCGAGATTATAGCCATCATTCATCTTATTCTCTTGTCATTGATAATCATTGTGTTGCCCACTTTTTGTTAGTGCTTTTATATTCAAGCCTTTCTCCTTTCTATGAACTCCTAGTATCATGGGTCTGTGAGTACATGCTCAGTCACTTCAGTCATGTCTGACTGTTTGCACCATATGGGCTGTAGCCCACGACTCCTCTGTCCATGCGATTCTCCAGGCAAGAATACTGGAGTGGGTTGCCATGCCCTCCTTCTGGGGATCTTCCCTACCCAGAGGTCAAACCTGTGTCTCCTGCATTGCAGGCAGACTCTTTACCCACTGAGTCACCTGGGAAGCCCCCTAGTATCATAGATATTTCTTTTGAAGTACAAAAAAAATTTTTTTTTATTAAAACTTTGTTTCTAACTCTCTTTGTTTTTGTGTGGGTTTTTGCTTTTATTTTTGTTTTTATTAGAAGACACTCCAACTCAGCCCCAAATTATTGTGGTGCCAGTTCCAGTACCAGTGTTCGTACCTATACCTCTTCATCTTTATACTCAGTATGCACCAGTCCCATTTGGAATTCCAGTTCCAGTGAGTAATCATTTAGAGGTTAAGGCTAATTTAGTGCACATTTTTCTCAATTACGATTTGGCAGCTCCATAAACACTTTTCACTTGTTGGTAAAATATACCTGACTCATGTTGGATATCATCATTATTACTTTAATTACTTGAACATGGAGTATATAAAGGACAGCTTCTGATTGTACCTTGCCTTCTCAGATAAGATTATAATGTAGTTTTTAAAAATATTTTACACACAGTAAGAACACTGATATAGAAAAAGATTGGAAGTGGTGTGTGTTAGAATCTTAGATTGTAGCATGGCTGAAAAGAAGAGTACTGTGATTTACAGGATTCTGACTTTATTAAAGAAAATATATTAATTTTTTATCAGAAAATACATATCTTCTTGGTACTGAATTCCTAAGAGAAACACTTGTGTGAAAATATTAAACAAGATATCTAATCAAAAATAAAAATGAATTACTTAATTATTCCTTTAGAGGATTCAGAGAGCATTTTTTTGAGTGTCCAAAAAGCACTTATTGAATTTTTATTTAAGTGACTATAGTCTTATAAAAACAAAACTAGCAAGACTGTTTTAATTGTTGGCAATAGAATATCTTGGATTTGTTTATTATTTTTGTATTTAAATGATCTCACAATAGTTTTGATGATAGACTTATTTTCCAAGAAACTCTTCAGTCTGTCCTTGGTCTTTCAGATGCCTGTCCCTATGCTTATTCCATCCTCAATGGGTAACGAAGATAAAGTTACCGAGAGTATTGAGGACATTAAGGAAAAGCTTCCCTCACATCCTTTTGAAGCTGATCTCCTTGAAATGGCAGAAATGATCGCAGAAGATGAAGAGAAGGAGAAGACTCTATCTCAGGGAGGTTGGTATAATTTTAAAGGAAAAAAAAAGAAAGCACATCTGCAGATTTTCAGGTCAATGAAAGTGAAAGAGTAATTTTAAGTATTAGCCAGTCAGGAAGTTGCTAGGAGCTTTTGCTGTTGTTCAGCCACTAAGTCTAAAAGCTTTATTTGTGTTTAAATACCAAGTCAGTGGGCTTGTTAAAATTGTTAACTCTGAAACTCTTTGCAGTTTAGGAAAAATCTAAGCTTTGACACAGTTTCTGGTTCTTAATGTTTCCAGAAAAATAACACACAGATTCCTGCTTCATGGTCACATTCTGACTTTATACTTGTCAAAGCCTGTGTGCTCAGTTGCTCAGTCATTCCTGACTCTTTGCAACCCTGTGGACTGTAGCCCACTAGGCTCCTCTGTCCGTGGGATTTCCCAGGCAAGAGTACTAGAGTGGGTTGCCATTTCCTTCTCTAGGGGATCTTCCCAACCCAGGGACTGAACCTGGGTCTCTTGCATTGCAGGCAGATTCTTTTGTGACTGAGCCACAAGGGAAGCCCCTGGTCCCCAAATAAAAATTCGTGTTGTATAATAATCAGCTTATTGGTAGAAGGTAAATAGAATTTTAGGATGGAAAACCATTTAGTTAAAAATAGCCTATAGATAAATCTGATTTTATGAGTGTATAATAATGATATTAATAGTAGTAAAGATTTATGTCCTTGCTGTACCCTAGGCATTGTCCTAAATGCACTTGTATACATCATCTCATTTAATCTTTACAACTACTCCATGAGGGAGGTATTCTTTAGATTCTTCTTTTGGAAAATAGGCTAGCCATGGGTATATAATCAGGAAATAATGGAACCAGAAGTTGAATCCAGGTCTATCTCACTCCAAAGAAAGGATTTTGACTAGAACTCGGTAGTATGTATTCCAGAATGGTTTCTAGCCTTAATTAGCACCTTCTTGATTTATAGATGAAAGAAGAGATATAATCATAAGAAAAGATAGAGGAAACAGTGTTTAAAGTAGTTGAAATGTACAGGTGAATTTTTGTAAAAGCAAAACAAGCAGAGACTTTACTTTGCTGACAAAGGTCAGTCTTGTCAAGGATATGGTTTTTCCAGTAGTCATGTGTGGATATGAGAGTTGGACAGTGAAAAAGGTTGAGTGCCGAAGAATTGATGCTTTTGAACTGTGGAGTTGGAGAAGACTCTTGAGAGTCCCTTGGACTGCAAGGAGATCCAACCAGTCCATGCTAAAGGAGATCAGTCCTGGGTGTTCACTGGAAGGACTGATGTTGAGGCTGCAACTCCAATACTTTGGCTACCTGATGCGAAGAGCTGACTCATTGGAAAAGACCCTGATGCTGGGAAAGATTGAGGGCAGGAGGAGAAGGGGATGACAGAGGATGAGATTGTTGGATGGCATCACCGACTCAATGGACATGGGTTTGGGTAGACTCCGGGAGTTGGTGATGGACAGGGAGGCCTGGCATGCTCTGATCCATGGGGTCACGAAGAGTCAGATACAACTGAGCGACTGAACTGAACTTTCACATATCATTGATGAATCAACAAATTACTCGTTTCTGACAAGGTTTTTCCCGTAATGGCTTTTAGAAAGGTAGCCACTGGGTTCTGATTTTGTGTAATACATTCTAGATGATTTTCTGAACGGTTTAGCATTTAGAAAAACTACTGTCAACATTTCTGATGTGTTGCCACTATATTTTTAAATCACATATACTCAGAGAGATGGATAAAAAGCTTTTTTTATTATCCCAAAGTTTCTAGTCTCATTTTGCTCTTTGGTGTTTAATCTCTTAGTTGTGACCCATTTATATGTGGATGTTAATGTCTTAGACTATTGCCCCTATACTTGATCTTCTAATATCTGATACTTATTTTGGAAGTTCAGACAATTTCTAATAATAAACCTTATTTTAACTTGGCTTTTTCGTTCACAGTAATAGTCAGCATTTATCAGATATTTCCTCTATACAAATATTGTGAGTTTGCCTTAACTTGCAGTGGAGTCAAACAGAAAAACTTTAAAAACTAAGCTTCAAGCCAGTTTTAATCATCATAGTGTAAGTAAAATCAAATGGTCTAGAAATATAACATTGGAAGCAATTAATTCCACCTGAAAGGATCCAGCTCACTTATCTTTGATTTCAGAGAAAAGAGACAGTTTTCCTTGGTTTTTAAAAAAATATGATTTTTTAATACTCTGAATCTTTAAACTTTTTATATTTATTTTTTAATGCATGTATTTTATTGAAGTTTAGTTGACTTACAGTGTTTCAGGTACATAGCAAGGTGATTCAGTTATACATATGTAAATATAATATTTTTAAAATTATTATCCATTATAGATTATTACAAGATGTTGATTATAGTTTCCTGTGCTATACAGTAAAACTTTTCTTATTGCATATCTATTTTTTTAATTAGAAATCTAGCATTCTGTTTATTCTGACTCAAACAAGTGGAATTAAAATGTCATAAATTTTTTAGTTAGATGAAAATTTGTAAGGTTTCTAAAATATATATATATTGTACATATAATTTTATATACATATACAAAAGCTTTTCTGCTACACTTGAGAAAGAACATCTGAAAAAAAACCTAGAAGAGATGGAAAACATAAACTAAATGAAATGTGAGCACTGAATATGAAATAGAGAAACAAACTAGATAAAAATAAAAGAGACATCACTGTGCCAACAAAGGTCCATACAGTCAGAGCTGTGATTTTTCCAGTAGTCATGTATAGATGTGAGAGCTGGACAGTGAAAAAGCCTGAGCACTGAAGAATTGATGCCTTTGTACGGTGGTCCTGGGGAAGACTTTTGAGAATCCATTGGACTGCATGGAGATCAAACCAGTCAATCCTAAAGTAAATCAACCCTGAATATTCATTGGAAGGACTTGATGCTGAAGTATCAGTGCTTTGGTCATCTGATGTGAAGAGCTGACTCTTTGGAAAAGACCCTGATGCTGGGGAAGATTGAAGGCAGGGGAAGCGGGCAACAGAGGATGGCATCGCGGACTCAATGGACATGAGTTTAATCAAGCGCCAGGAGATGGTGAAGGACAGGGAAGCCTGGCGTGCTGCAGTTCATGGGGCCATGAAGAGTTGGATGTGACTGAGGAACTGAACAACAGTGAAAGATATAGTCCAGTTGTTTTTAAACATGGCTACTCATTGGAAACATATCTGAAGCTCTGGAGAAAAAAAAAAAGCAATAACTGCATTTATATTTTTCAAAAAATTCCAAGATAGTGGACTTCCTTGGTGGTCCTGTGGCCAAGACTCTGTGCTTCCGATGCAGGGGGCCTGGGTTCAATCAGGAAATCCCACATGCCACAACTCAGAGTTCCCATGCCACAACTAAAGATCTTCCTTGCTGCAAGAGAAGATCGAAGATCTACATGCTGCAGTTAAGAGCTGGTATAGCCAAATAAATAACTATTAAAAAAATAATCCAAGATAATTCTGATGAGCATTTGCATTTTAAAAAGTGTTTACAGGTTTTTCTATTAAATGGTAGTTTTGGTGATACTGAATTCTATTATTTTTCTGTTGACCAACCATGATACAATGGTATTAAGTGAATAATAGTTACATAATCAGAGTAGTGAAAGATGTTTATCAGTTTTCACAATCAATATCCAGACAAAAAAAATAAAAGATAATTACAGTGCAAACCATAATGGGAACATGATTAACCTATGAATATAAAATAATTACATACAGTTTGGGGCATCACGCAGAGTGATGTCACAAGTTTAAGTGCAAACATGTACATATTTTCATCCAGCCAGCCAGTCTGTTTTTTTGGTTGCTGCATTTGATCTTGTCAATTATTTGGACAATATCTTGTCAATTATTTGATCTTTCTCAATTATTTTAGGTTTATTTTCTGTAGATCTTTGCCTTCTCTTGTGTTTCCTATCTGGAAAAGTTCCTTTAGCATTTGTTGTAAAGCTGATTTGATGGTGCTGAATTCTCTTTAACTTTTGCTTGTCTGGAAAGCTTTTAATTTTTCCATCAAATCTGAAAGGAAAGTCCTGCTGGGTAGAATTTCCTTGGTTGTAGGTTCTTCCCTTTCATCACTTTAAATATACCACGCCATTTCCTTCTGGCTTGTAGAGTTTTTGTTGAGAAATCAGCTGATAGCCTGATGGGAGTTTGTTGTTTTTAATGTTTATCTTTGTGTTTAATTCCTGGGTTTATCCTGTCTGCAACTCTCTGTGCTTCTTAAACTTGATGACTATTTCTTTTCCCTGTTAAGAAAGTTTTATCTATTATTTCTTAATAGTTTCTCCGATCCTGTCTCTGTCTCTTCTTCTCGTGCTCCTCTAATGTGAATGTTGGTGTGTTTAATGTTGTCCCAGAGATCTCTTTGGCTGTCTTCATTTCTTTTCATTCTTTTTTGTATATTCTCTTCTACAGCAGTGATTTCCACCATTCTGTCCTCTACGTCATTATCTGTTCTTCTGCCTCAATTATTCTGCTATTGATTCCTTCTAGTGTATTATTCATCTCTGTTTGTTTGTTCTTTAGTTCTTCTAGGTCTTTGGTAAACATTTCTTGCATCTTCTCCATTGTTTTCTGGATATCCTGGATTATCTTCACTGTCATTATTCTAAATTCTTTTTCTGGAAGGTTGCCTAGCTCCACTTCACTTAGTTGTTTTTCTCAGGTTTTATCTTGTCCCTTTATCTGGGATATAGCTTTCTGCTTTTTTATCCTGTTTAACTTTTTATAATATGGTTTTTGTTTTAGCTGCTGTAGGACTGTAATTCTCGTTTCTTCTATCTGCCCTCTGATGGAGGAGGCTAAGAAGCTTCTGTAAACTTTCTGATGTAAGGGATTGGTGATGGGAAAAACTGGGTTTTGCTCCGGTAGGCAGGGCGTTGGTCAGTAAAGCTTTAATCCAATTATCTGCTGATGGGTGAGGTTGCACTTTCTCCTTGGTAGTTGTTTGGCCTGAGGTGACCCAACCCTCAACCCTGGGGTCCACAGGCCCTATGGTAGGGTTAATCTTGACCTCCAAAGGGGCTTATGCCAAAGGGGACCTTCCTGGGCTTCTGCAGCCAGTGCCCCTGTACCTTTGGAGAGCCCCTGCTGACCCACACCTCCACAGGAGGCCCTCCAACACTAGCAGGTAGTTTTTGGTTCAGTCTCCTGTGAGTTCACTGCTCCTTTCCTCTAGGTCTTGGTGTGTGCAGGATTTTGATTGTGGCCTCCAAGACTGGAGTCACTGTTTGCCTGAGTCCTGTGAAACTCCTTGAATCAAATCTTGCTGGCTTTCAAGGCCAGATTCCCTGGGGACTCCCAGACCCTTTGTCAGATCTGCAGGCTGGGAACCTTGATGTGGGGTTCAGAATCTTCACAGCAGTGGGAGAACTTCTTTTGGTGCTATTAGTCTCCAGTTTGTGGGTCATCTACCTGACGGGTAAGGGATTTGATTTTATTGTGGTTGTGCCACTCCTTCTCACTTCAGCTTCTTTGTCTTTGGATGTGGCTTATCTTTTTTTGGTGTGTCGCTGTGTCCTGTCGATTATTCAATAGGTAGTTGCAATTTTGGTGCTCTCACAGGAGGAGATGAGCATGCTTCCTTCACCATCTTGAACTGGTGCTGCTGCTAAATTGCTTCAGTTGTGTCCGACTCCATAGATGGCAGCCCACCAGGCTCCTTCGTCCCTGGGATTCTCCAGGCAAGAACAGTGGAGTGGGTTGCCGTTTCCTTCTCCAATGCAGGAAAGTGAAAAATGAAAGTGAAGTCGCGCAATCATGTCCGACTCTTCGCGACCTCATGGGCTGCAGCCCACCAGGCTCCTCCATCCATGGAATTTTCCAGGCAAGAGTACTGGAGTGGGTTGCCATTACCTTCTCCAGCCGTCTTGAACTGAAAGCCCTAAACTCCTTACTTTTAAAGTAGTTTGTGGGGACTTCCCCGGTGGTCCAGTGGTTAAGACTCTGTTTCCACTGACGAGAGCACAGGTTCGATTCTTGGCTGGGAACTGAGGTCCTGTATGCTGTGCAGTGCAACCATAAAAAAGGGGCGATAGTAAGGTCATTTATAGCTGATAGAACTTTGTTTAGTTTCATGTGCTGATTGCTAATGTGTTTATATTCTAATTCTGTTTTCCATTTCATGGTGAATCATATTTTGGGGGTGGGGAAGCAATGTAAAACAGATTTTTCAACCCATGAGTAAACAACATTGTTTGTGTTTGTTATTAAAAAAAGAAATTTCATAGTCAGAACACTTGATGACATAAATCAAAGCAAGATCCTCTATGACCCACCTCCTAGAGTAACGAAAATAAAAACAAAAGTAAACAAGTAGGACCTGATTAAATTTAAAAGCTTTTGCACAGTGAAGGAAACTATAAGTAAGGTGAAAAAACAACCCTAAGAATGGGAGAAAATAATAGCAAGTGAAACAGCCGACAAAGGATTAATTTCCAAAATATATAAGCAGCTCATACAACTCAGTGCCAGAAAAACAGACAACCCAATCAAAAAGTGGGAGAAAGATTTTAAAAGACATTTCTCCAGAGAAGACATAGAGATGGCTAACAAACACATGAAAAGATGCTCAACATCACTCATTATTGGAGAAATGCAAATCAGAACTGCAATGAGATATCTCACACTAGTCACAATGGCCATCATCAAAAAGTCTACAGACAATAAGTGCTGGATAGGGTGTGGAGAAAAGGGAACCCTCTTGCACTGTTGGTAGGAATGTAAATTGAACAGCCACTATGGAAGACTATATGGAGATTCCTGAAAAAAATAGGAATAAAACCACCCTATGACCAAGCAATCCCACTCCTAGGCATATACCCTGAGGAAACCAAAACTGAAAAAGACAAATGTATCCCATTTTTCATTACAGCACTATTACAGTAGCTAAAACATGGAAGCAACCTAGATGTCCGTCTACAGATGAATGGATAAAGAAGTTGTGGTACATATACACAATGGAATATTACTCAGCCATAAAAAGGAATGCATTTGAGTCAGTTCTGAAGAAATGGATGAACCTAGAACCTGTTATACAGAGTGAAGTGAGTCAGAATGAGAAAGATAAATATCGTATTCTAACGCATATATATAGAATCTGGAAGAATGGTAGTGAATAATTTATTTACAGGGCTGCCATGGAGAAATACACATAGAGAACAGACTTATGGACATGGGGAGAGAAGAGGAGAGGGTGAGCTGTATGGAAGGAGTAACATGGAAACTTATATTACCATTTGTGAAATAGATAGCCAATGGGAATTTGCTCTATGGCTCAGGAAACTCAAACGGGTTGTGTATCAACTAGAGGGGTGGGATGGGGTATGAGGTGGGAGGGAGGTTCAAGAAGAAGGGGAAATATGTTTACCTATGGCTGATTCATGTTGAGGTTTTACAGAAAACAAAAAAATTCTGTAAAGCAATTATTCTTCAAGAAAAAAATATTTTTTAATATATTAAAGAAAGTAAAAGCAAAAAATAAAAAGAAATTTCAGATAGCATAGAATCCAAAATAAACATCTCTTGCCTTGACTTTTTTCATACTGCTATTTGGGAATATAACCACTGTTACCCAGTTGTAATGTAACTGTATTTATCACTAATGCTTAATTTTTATTAATTAATCATTCTTTCTGCATATGAAGGCCGTTTCACAGTCATTTCATTTGAGATGCAGTTTGTTCACATATACGTACAAATTGACATTATGTGCTTTTGTTTTTCTTTAGAATCCCAAACTTCTGAACAGGAACTCTTTTTAGACACCAAGATATTTGAAAAAGGTTTGTAATTGTAAATATATTATTAATCTTGGAAGTATTATCCTCTGTTAGTGATACAAACCGATAAAGTATTAGCAACCTTGAATTTAATATTTATAATTTAAGCTGTGTGTAGGGGGAATCAGAGAGCTGTGAATTTGTGCTAATTTATAGAGACTGATAAAAGCTACCTCAGATATTGGTTTTAGTGATTAATTAAACTAATGTACTAAAGTGTATACCAAGAATATAAATCCATTTCTGTGATCCTCATGAACAAGTTGCTTCATTCTTGAGGGTTCCTATGGAATTGTCCAGCAACTATACCTGACTTTTTGGTATTTAGGATTTTAGGGAGATGTATGAGCATGTCAAGAGTCTTATTTCATTTTGAGGGCTTGTTTGTTTTTTATTATTTCAGACCAAGGAAGTACTTACAGTGGTGATCTTGAATCAGAGGCAGTATCTACTCCACATAGCTGGGAGGAAGAATTAAATCATTATGCCTTAAAGTCAAATACTGTGCAAGAGGCTGATTTAGAAGTGAAGCAGTTCTCAAAAGGGGAAACTGAACAGGATCTGGAAGCAGATTTCCCCTCAGGTTTGTTCAGTGTAACTTGACTGCTGGAAGTCCTTTTTTAGAAGATTGGTACAACTCTGAATTGAAAGTTTGAAACAGTTACAATGTGTGATAACTATCTAGGACACAAATGGTCCCTGGCTTTGAAGGTATTGATTCATACCATATTGTTCTTTATAAAAGATTAATTTGCTTTTGTTCTTATTTTTAACTTTCCCACAGTAATCATACAGGGAATTTTCTCGATTGTTAATAAACAATTTTTATTCATGCTGTATCTCCTCTGTTTCCTTAAGTATATAATTAAAATCTGTATTTTATCAAAACAAAATACCATAGTGATGATTGCTGCTGTTTCCTCCTCCAGTCTGAGGCTTTCTTTGACTGTGAGTTATTCATCTCTCATTGTGGTTTCTCCTGGCTGTCACAGAATCCTTTGACCCACTGAGCAAAGGGCAGGGGATCCAGGTGCGTTCCCGAGCACGAAGACGGCACAGAGACGGCTTCCCCCAGCCCAGACGAAGAGTAAGCAGTAGCTTAATTTTTCTAGCATTTTCTTTTATTTATTATCTTCCAATCTTGAATTTTCATGTTTTTGCTTTTTGAAGTAAAAAACCGTATCTTTTATTTTACATTTCTTTAGGAGGGACTTTTTTCATAATTGAAGGATTTTTCTGTTTTCTTTATAATTCTTATTACAGACTTTCCTCTTTTTTTAAAGTCTCTAAATTTAGCTTTTAAATATAATAATAAGGTTTGCTGTTTTATATAGTACAGTTATAATAGTGAAGTACACAAAGACTTTTTCATGGTGACTGGGCTTTTTCATACTAAAATTAAAACAATAATAGCCTTTTTAAAAGAAAAAAATCTCCATTGAGTTGTAATTACATTTAAAAATTAATGAATTTTAAGTGTACAATTTGATGGGCTTTGATAAATGTGTACAGTACGAAACTACCTCCACAATCACAGCAGTTTGCTTGTGCCAGAAATTTGCCATGTTACCGTTTCCAGTCAGTCTTCATCTCCAGCTCCTGACAACCACTGACTGACCTGCTTTGTGGATTGGTGTAAAATGGTACTGCTTTACCTTTTCTAAAATTTCACATAAATGAGGTCATGTCATTTGTATTCTTCTGTATCTGGGTTCTTTCAGTTAGCGTATTGTTCCATGTATCCCTAGTTCATTCCTTTTTATTTCTAAGGATTTCATTTTATGGATAAACTACTGTCTATATAATTGTTTAATAGCTAATTAATGGAAATCTGGGTTATTTCCGATTTGGGTGTTTTTAAATAAAGCTGCTATGAACATTCTAATATAAATGTCTTTGTGAAGAATACACGTTTTCATTTGGGGAAAAGTATCCAGGGGTGAAATTGTGAGGTCTGATGTGTATTTTTAACTTTGTAAGAAAGCTTCCAAAGTGGATGTACCATCTTAAATTCCCACCAAGAGTCGGGGAATTCTATCTGCTCCATGACTTTACTAACAATTATCAGTTGTTATCGATAATAACAATTATTATCAATAATAATTATTAATTGTTATCAATTTAATCAGTTATTATCACCTGGTATTATCAATTTTTAATTTTAGTTATTCTAGTAAATATGTAGTGATATCAGTTTATAGCTTTAATTTGTATTTTCCTCATGACTAATATGTGGGCATCTTTTCGAATGTATATTGCTATTTGTGTACCTTTGATAAAGTGTGTATTCAAAACTATTGAGCATTTGAGGGGGTTAGGTGTCATCTTATGGAGTTGTGGTTTTTTTTTTTTATGGATATAATTCTTGTGTCAAATATGACTTGCTCCTATTCTGTGACTTCGTTTTTCTTTTCTTAATAGTGAAAATCAACTTTTCCCCCCCATTTCCATGGTTCATTTTTTTAATTTTCTTCCAGTTTTACTGAAATATGTTCAACATCCAGCGCTGTATAAGTTTAAGGTATATAGCATAATGATTTGACTGACTTACATTTCATGAAATGAATACCACAGTAAGATGGTAAACACCCATCATCTCATATAGATAAAAGAATTAAAGACATCTTTTTAAAAAGTTTTTTCCCTATTATGAGAATTCTTAGGGTTTACTCCTAACAACTTTCATATATAATATAGAGAAGTGTTCATTATATGTATCATGATGCACATTATATCCCTAGTACTTCCTTATCTAAAGTTGGAGGTTTGTGCCTTTTGACTGCCTTCCCTTCATCCAGTTCCACCTCCCTCTCCCTGGTGCCTCTGGTAACCACAAATCTGATCTCTTTTTCTAAGAAGTTTGGTTTTGAAATATAATAGACCCATAACGTTATTTTCTTGGATTGCACCGTAGTGATTGGACGTTTCTACCTATTTCAAAATGTGCACTAGGGTAAGTCTAGTTACAGTATGTCAACATACAAAGATGTTACGTAATTATTGTGTGGCTGTATTCCCCACACTGTAGATTCCATGACTCGACCATGACTCATTTGCTTCGTGACTGAAGCTCGTACTTCTTAATCTCCCTCACCTGTGTCTCTCATCTCCCCAGCACCCTCCCCTCTGACAACCCCGTGTTTATTCTCTGTGTCTTTGATTCTGTTTGTGTTTTATTGTGTTTGTTCATTTATCCTGTATTTTAGATTGCAGATATAAGTGAAATAATACAGTATTTACATTCTGCCCAATTTTTTCTCTTGATATTCTCTAGGTCCATTTGTGCTATCACAAATGGCAAGATTTCATTCTTTTTTTGTGATTGATTAATAATTCCATGGCATGTAACTGTGTGTTTGTGCGTGTACACACCACATCTTCTTTATCCATTCATGTAGGACACCTAGGCTGTTTCCATATTTTGGCTGTTGGTCATGTTGCAGTGGACATAGGGGGTGCATATATATCTTTTTGAACTTGAGTTTTTGTTTTCTTTGGGTAGAAAATACCCAGAAGTGTGATTTCTGGATCATATGATAGTCCTATTAATCTTTTTAATTTTTGAGGAAGCTCCATGCTGTTTTCTCCAGTGGGGATACCAATTGACATTCCCATCAAGAGTGTGCAAGGGTTCCTCTTTTGACACATCTTCATCAACACTTGTTTTTTATCGTCCCTTTCATGATAGTCATTCTGAAAGGTGTGAAGTGATATCTCATGTTGGTTTTGACTTGTACTTTCCTGACAATTAGTAATGTGGAGGATCTTTCCAAAAGTCTGTTGGCAGTCTGTTTGGAAAAGAGTCTGTTCAGCTCCCCTGCCCATTTTTTAATTGCATTTTTTTTCTTTTTATGAATTCTTTTTAAGTTCTTTTTATATTTTGTATATTAACTCCTTTCCAGATACATACTTTGCGAGGATCTTCTCCTGTTCAGTAGGGTGCCTTTTCATTTTGTTGAGAGTTTCCTTTGCTATGCAAAATCTTTTTATTGGATGAAGCCCCATTTGTTTGTTTATTTTTGTTTTCTTTTGCTTATTTTGTTTTTACCTGAGGAGACAGATCCAGAAAAATATCACTAAAACCAATGCTGGAGTTTCCTATCTGTGTTTTCTTCTAGGAGTTTCATGGTTTCAGGTCTTACATTTACATCTTTAATCCATTTTGAGTTTAATTTTGCATATGGTGTGAGAAAGTAGTTCAGTTTCATTTTTTTCCATGTAGCTCTCCAGTTTTCCAGATACTATTTACTGAAGGATCAGTCTTTTCTCCATTATATATTCTTGCCTCCTTTGTCATAGATTAATGACCATATAATTGACCATTTGTTTTAGTTCTATGGAACATGCCATTGGTATTTTGAATTGTTTGCATTGAATCTGTTATTTGCTGCGGGTAGTATCATTATTTTTACAATATTCTAATTCATGAGGATGATACATATTTCCATTTATTTGTTTAATCTTTAGTTTCCTTCATCAGCATCTTAACAGTTTTCTGAGTCACGTCTTTTGCCTCCTTTGTTAGATTTATTCCTAAGTATTTTATTCTTTTTGATGCAGTTGTCAGTGGGATTGTTTTTAAAATTTCCCTGACAGTTTGTTGTTAGTGTATAGAAATGCATAGATTTTTGTATCAGGCAACCTTACTGAGTTCATTGGTGACTTCTCATAGCTCTTTGGTGGTGTGTTTAGGATTTTCTATGTATAGTATTGTGTTATCTACAAGCTCTAACAGTTTTTCTTCTTCCTTTTCCAATTTGGATTCTGTTTAGATAATCTTAATTTCTCCCAACAGTATTTTGTATGTTTCATTTTGTATGTTTACACTTTGTTAAATTATATCTAATAATTATTTTAATATATTTTTGATCCTGTTGTGGGTAGGACTGTTTTTAAATTTCCTTGTCTAGTATTCTTCATTGACATATACAAATAGAGATGGTTTTATATATTGACTATACATATGGTGATTTTGCTCAACTAAAATCTGTGGGATTTCTACCTACACAGTTGTATTATAGCACTGTTTTTACATTTCCTTGTCTAGTGTTCTTCACTGACATATAGAAATAGAGATAGTTTTGTATATTGACTTTACATGTGGTGATTTTGCTCAGCTAAAATCTGTGGGATTTCTATCTACACAGTTGTATTATCTATAAAAGGATAAAGTTTCACTTTTTTCCTTTACAATCTCAGGGTATTTTCTTCTTTTAAAAAAAAGATTTATTATTTGTTATTTTATTTTGTTTTTTTTGGCCATGCCATGTGGCATGTTGGATCATAGTTCCCCAACCAGGGACTGAGTCTATGCCACCTGCAGTAGAAGCAAGAGTCTTAACCATTGGACCACCAGGAAGCCCCTCTTTCTTTTTTTTATTTATTGCATTAACTGGGATCAGTGTTTAATATGAGTGCAGACTTTCATGCCTCTTCCCAATTTTAACGAAGTGTTCAGCCTTGCAGTGTTAAATACAGTGTTACTTGTATATTTCTCATTGTTGTTGCTCAGTCATGTCTGACTCTTTTCGACTTTGTGGACTGCAGCACACCAGGCTTCCCTGTCTTTCACCATCAGAGGTTGCTCAAACTCATGTCCATTGAGTTGGTGATGCCATCCAACCATCTCATCCTCTGTCCTCTGCTTCTCCTGCTGCCTTCAGTCTTTCCCAGCATCAGTTTTTTCGAATGAGTCAGCTCTTCACATCAGGTGGCCAGAATACTGGAGGTTCAGCATCAGTTCTTCCAGTGAATATTCAGGGTTGACTTCCTTTAGGATTGATTGGTTTACTCTCCTTGCTGTTCAAAGAACTCTCTAGAGTCTTTTCTGGCATTACAGTTCGAAGGCATCAGTTCTTCGATGCTCAGCCTTTTTTATTACCCAGCTCTCACATCCGTACATGACTACTAAAAAAATCATAGCTTTGACTAGACGGACCTTTGTAGACAAAGTAATGTCTCTGCTTTTTAATATGCTGCCTAAGTGGTCTTTTTTTTTTTTTGTCTCCAAAATCACTGCAGATGGTGAAATTAAAAGATGCTTACTACTTGGAAGGAAAGTTATGACCAACCTAGATAGCATATTTAAAAGCAAAGACATTACTTTGCCAACAAAGGTCTGTCTAGTCAAGGCTATGGTTTTTCCAGTAGTCATGTATGGATGTGAGAGTTGGACAGTGAAGAAAGCTGAGTGCCGAAGAATTGATGCTTTTGAACTGTGGTGTTGGAGAAGACTCTTAAGAGTCCTTGGACTGCAAGATGATCCAACCAGTCCATCCTAAAGGAGATCAGTCCTGGGTGTTCATTGGAAGGACTGATGTTGAAGCTGAAACTCCAATCCTTGGGCCACCTCATGTGAAGAGTTGACTCATTGGAAAAGACCCTAATGCTGGGAAGGATAGGGGGCAGGAGGAGAAGGGGACGACTAGATGGCATCACCGACTCGATAGACATGGGTTTGGGTAGACTCTGGGAGTTGGTGATGGACAGGGAGGTCTGGCCTGCTGCGATTCATGGGGTTGCAAGGAGTCGGACACGATTGAGTGACTGAACTGAACTGAACTGAACTAGATGGTCAGAGCTTTTCTCCAAGGAGCAAGCATCTTTTAATTTCATGGCTGCAGTCACCATCCATGGTGATTTTGGTGCCTAAGAAAATAAAGTCTGTCACTGTTTCCTTTGTTTCCCCATCTATTTACCATGAAGTGATGGGACCAGATACCATGATCTTGGTTTTTGAATGTTGAGTTTTAAGCCAGCTTTTTCACTCTCCTCTTTGACCTTCAAGCAGCTCTTTAATTCCTCTTTGCCTTCTGCCATAAGGGTGGTGTCATCTACTTATCTGAAGTTACTGATATTTCTCCCCACAACCTTGATTGTAGCTTGCACTTCATCCAACCAGCATTTTGCATGATGTACTCTGCATATAAATTGAATAAGCCTGGTGACAATATACAGCTTTGACATACTCCTTTTCCAGTTTTGAACCAGTCCATTGTTCTTTGTCTGGTTCTCACTGTTGCTTCTTGCCTCCATACAGGTTTTTCATAGATGACAGTCTTTCTCATAGATGACCTCTATCAAGGTCAGGAAGTTCTGACCTCAGCTTTTGTGATTGTGTTTTGAACTTTGTCAGGTGATCTCTTGAGATAATCATCTGATTTTTCTTTTCTGAGTGTTTTTAAATGGTGAAATACATTGATTTTTTTCAGTGATAAAATTAACCTTGCATTTATGGGATGAACATCACTCTCTTTTGATGTTTTTATATTTATATATATTGCTGAATAGAGTTTGCTGGTATTTGTTAAGGTTTTAAGTATGTCAGTTTAAAAGAGCTATTGATGTTTAGTTTTCTTGTAATGATTTTATCTGCCCTTGCTGGCAGGATAATAGTGATATAAAGTGAGTTACTGTTCCTCTTCTATTTTCTGAAATACAGTTTATATAATTACTTTAATTCTTGGGTAGACTTCAGCAGTGAAGTAAGTCATCTGGGTCTGGAATTTTTTTGTGGGACGAGTTTAAAATATAATTTGAATTCCTTTGGCTGTTTACATTATCTGTTTCTTCTAGAGCAAGCATTGTTAGTTTGTATATTTCAAGAAATTTGTTCAGTTTTTCTAAGCTATCTAGTTTATTGTCATCATGATATTCACAGTTTTCTTTTGTTAACCTTTATTATGTCTGTGGAATCAGATGTTGATAATTTGTCTTTTCTCTTATCTCTAATTATTCTGGCTAGAGATTTATCAATTTTTTTTAAACCTTCTAAAATTACCAGCTTTTTTATCTTACTAATCTTTTCCTTTATCTTTTAATTGATTTTTGCTCTTATTTTTATTATTAATTTGGGTTTTAGTGTAGTCTTTATTCTAGTTTCTTAACATAAGGGCTAGCTTATTGATTTCAGACTTTCTTACTTCTCATATAAGCATTTTAGTACATATAAATATCCTTATAAGCACTGGTTAGCCCTATTACATAAATTTTGATATGTTTTGTTTTCATTTTTACTTAAATTCAAAATATTCTCTAAATGCATTTTTTATTTCTTAATGTGTGTTGGTTAATTCTAACTTTTATGGATTTTTCTAATATTATTCTGTTATTGATTTATAGCTGAATTCCAGTGTAGTTTGAGAGTTGATTGAGGGTGGTTCTATAGCCATCTATTTATGTATTCCATTAAATAGACCTGAGTGTAATAACTGTTACTCATACTTCATTTTGTAAGTCTAGTATCTGGACGGTAGTAGATAAATACTCAAATGTTATTGATTATTACAGTATGCTGCACTTCAGTTTTCTCTTTTTTTTTTCCTCCTGTGGATAGGATCAGATAACTTCTAAAACTCTTTCTAGCTATAAGAACTCTCAATCTCAGGGATGTAATACTTAGTTCCATTTTCTGTAAATTTATGCCCATTCTGTCATTGCAAACCATGATTCTTAAAGATCCAAAACTAAATTTATATTCTATAAATTTTTGGAAATTCTTACAGGGACGGAAGAAGTCTATAGTATCTGTGGAGCCCAGGAGTCTTATTCAAGGAGCCTTTCAAGGGTGCTCAGTGTCCGGGATGACACTGAAATACATGTATGGGGTAAATGCCTGGAAGAACTGGGTTCAGTGGAAAAATGCCAAGGAAGAGCAGGGGGATCTGAAATGTGGCGGTAAATACACGGCATGAATTTGTGTCTTGATTTAGGGGTGGGAGGAATACAGATTAATAAAGTCATAAACCTACTCAAAAGGGATAAATACTAGGTCAGAAATCCCATAAAGCTTTGATTTTGGCTTTGCTTTATTTTTCTCCATCTTTATTTAAACTTCTCATTTACTTTTCTTTTCATGTCAGGACTTGAACCTGCCTCATCTAGCCCATGTTCTGACCAGTTAGGAAGTGCTCAAGACCATGCACTCTCTCAAGAATCTTCAGAGCCAGGCTGTAAAGGTAAAATACTTCTCTCCTTATGATCTGAATTGCTTGTAACATCCTCATTGATTTTAAATGTATAAATGGAAATTTAAAATTCTATAAAATTAGAAGTTTATGTTTAAAAAGAGAAATTAATCTCCACTCTCAGTTTTAAAGAACTTGTTATTAAGGGAAGGTTATTATCTTCAGATCATGAGTTTCTTACACAAATATGAGAAAATTTGTGTCTTTTTCTAACACTGTGCACGTGATTCCTACCTGTCTTTTTTGAGTCCTGTATCTGTAGAATACCCATGTGGAACCCAGTGTAACACTTCATTGTTGTTGTTGTTGGGAAAAGCACCTGGGAAAGCCTTGCTGTCTCTGTAGTTTGTCCCATCAAGGAGCTGTATATGACTGACCCTGTTTGCAAAAGGTTTCACTTCTGGTGCCAAGAAATTTGGAACCCAATAAACAGTTCAAATAGAGCAACACTGTGTTATTTTAGAACCCTAATCATTAGATTTCTTCTTTGCAGGATTTTGTTTTCTGTTCAAAGTTTTGTTTTCAGTTTGTGTTCTGCTTTTTTATGTTTTTTATATTTCATTTGCTTATCACAGAAAGATTATTTTATGAAATCTTTGTGGAATGAGATTGGGCAGGAATGCATGAATATGTAACTAAACTTTTCACCCCTTTCCAGCTGTACCTTCTCTCTGATACCTGGGTGATTGCATGTGCTCTCGGCTTCACCTCAGTTTACCCTCATTGGAGCCGTTAGTTGCTGCTCTGGTCTGTGACTGAGTTACTGAGTTCCCACAGATCAAGTGTAATCTCTGCGTCAGAGTGATGAGAAAATGGGTTTACTCGGCCTTTCACTTTGCACTTTGAGCCACAACATTTTTGAGAAAGAAAGAGGGGTAGTGAGAATGGAGAAGTAATATTGTATTAGACTGCCAGGTCTAAATGCAGTAGCCACACAGGATGCCTACTCATTTCTACTACTCATTCTTCCAGAAAAATACTTACTGTATGTATCTGTCATATGTCAAGCATGGTGGTAAGTATTCAGGTAAAAAGGTCAAACATGGTCCTCATGAATCACCTATTTAAATTTGCAAAACCAACTCAGGGAAGCTCAAGTGTACCATTGGAAACATGCAGTCTTTTCTACATGCAGAAAAGCAGTAACTAGAAAGGGTGTTTTAACTCATCCCTCAGTGTGGACCAGTCTGTTCCCATAAGATCTCTAAAAATCCAATTAGATAACTCTCCTGCCTAAAACTAGTTCAGGTCATATGTGTGTGTGCTCATTTGCTCTGTGTCCAACTCTTTGTGACACTGTGGGCTGTAGACCACCAGTCCCTTCTGTCCGTGGAATTTTCCTGGCAGGAATACTGGAGTGAGTTGCCATTTCCTCCTCCAGAGAGCTTCCTGACCCAGGGAATAAAACCACGTCTCCTGTGTCTGTTGCATTGGCAGGAGGATCCTTACCCCTGAGACACCTGGGAAACAATTCAATTCTTACTTGTCTTCAAAATCTTAATATATATATATATGGAGCTTACCATGATGTGCCCTCTTTACTTTTCTGCTATATTCCTAAGTCCTCAGACCCTTTCAGTTTTGTAGCTGAGTACATACTGTATTTTCCAGCATTTTCAGAAGCATGAAGTTGTTACTATGTAATATGAAATGTACTTTATTCAAATAAATATGACTTAAATAGCATTCCTTTTACAGATATCTCCAGAGCCTTTAATATAGTAAAGCATACTGTGAATTCTTCACAGGCAGATATACTATACTGCTGTTTTCCAAATTTATCAGATCTTAGAAACCCAGTTTTATTGAGCTTTCACATGGTTAGTATTTTGTGGAGTATACTTTGGGAAATCTTTTCATGTCCTCAAGTTGAAATTCTTAATCTACATGTTTTAATTCCTCTCCACCTTTCACATCCTCTGGAATCTAACAGGACTCTTCCCTATTAGGTGGCCTTTATTTGTTGTCATAGAATTTTTTTTAAATAAGACATTTTATTTAAATGTTGTATCATATGTGCTGAATTATCTTTATTTCTTTAACTAAAAAAGCCTTGAGATAAGTATCCGTCTTTAAGCCACGTATTTACCACAGTACCTGGCGCAGCGTAGTCAGTGCTCATTTAGTGAACTGAGTAATGTTGTTATTTTTCTTATACGTTAGTATTTCAGATGTTTTCTACCTTCCCACAGTCCGCTCTATCAAGCTGAAGGAAGATATTCTGTCCTGCACTTTTGCTGAGTTGAGTTTAGGCTTATGCCAGTTTATTCAAGAAGTGCGGAGACCAAATGGTGAAAAATATGATCCAGACAGT
This sequence comes from Antilocapra americana, assembly GCA_007570785.1. NCBI lineage: Eukaryota > Metazoa > Chordata > Mammalia > Artiodactyla > Antilocapridae > Antilocapra > Antilocapra americana. The sequence continues at coordinate 2,025,745 of ML662451.1, read as the reverse complement.
ATCTTATACTTGTGCCTTGGAATTCAGCAGGTATGAAATCAGTTGTTATGTAAACTATTGCATTTTTAATAATTCTGGTAGAACTTGTAAATTAAGCTGAGAAAGTATCGTATATATTGTCTGTTTGGTATTGCTCCTATACTCTCTTCTTAATGAAGCACTGACCCTGATTTAAAAGTCTTAGTCACAGAAACCTTCTATAAGTTTAATTGAGACTGTTTGAGTAACAGAAATTGAAGTTGGTTCATTTTATTGCTAAACGGACAAAGAAGGCCTAATAGCAATTCACAAAAGAAGCGAGATAGATGACTCTGTGCATATATGTATGTATATATGAATTTCATAGTCTCATTTAAACTTTAAATTCACGTTAGAATAGATGTGTCAATATTTGTCTATCACATTAACAAAAATCAAAAAATTCTAATACTCATTGTTGCTACAAGGTCTGTGAGATGGAGGTTCACCTTCATAGTTGATGACAATTAGTACATAGTTTGTAAAATGCAGCCTTGAGCATATGTTTCAGGAATACTTTTGAATGTTCATATTATTTCACCAGTGATTCATTTTTTGGGAATCTCTCAAAAGTCTGAAGTTCAGACATCATTGCCCAAAACTAGAAATCACTCCAGTGTCCACTAAAGTCAACTATAGTATATTTATAAAGTTATATATTAATGACCCCAATAAAAATGGTTTACAAAGTGATTCTAGTAACATAAGAATCTTAATACTAAAGCATTAAGTTAGCAAAGTAAGAATGTATATGTATCACTATATTTTAACATAGTGGTTTATAAGCCATTCACATAAATAACATAGTAAAATGAAATATATGAAAAGTATTTACAGTGGTTATTATCTTAGAGTGATGGAACTCTGAATGTAATTGATGTTCTTTTCTCTGCCAAATTTTATTCCCTTTATATTTCAAGAGGTATTATTTAGTCATTTATTTGTTGTTAAAGTTTCATTTTTTAATTATAAATGTAGTATGGCATAATAAGAACAATTGATCTGTCCATCCCCACTCCTGAGGTAATGAGTGTCAGTGGGCTAGGTGCCCTGTATCTTCTTTGGTAACTTGTATTGACGTCTTGGTGACTTACCTCATTATCTTCTGTTTCTGGAGGTGTTTGTTCAGAGTTTCTATTTTGCTTAGTTTTTTCAAAATGGGGCCTATACTGCACCCGCTTTTTGGAGCTTACTATTCTCGGTCTGTGTATCCCTTGAGATGAATATAAGTCAAAGTCCTTGCTTTAGAATAGAAGCCACATAGTATTGCACAGTTTGAACATGACAGGTATGCAGACTGTCCTCTTACACATCCAGGAGCTTCTCCCTCCTCTTACTCTGGCAAACCGTGCTTCAGTAAATGTTTTGTTTGCATACCTAATGAACTAGTGCTTTATTTCTAGGTTAAAGCATATATTTTTCTAATTATAAGATATTTTCAGGTTACTTTCCAGGATAATTATGGTAGCTTATGATTTACCAGCAGTGTGATGCCTGTTTCTTGAATCCTCTTTACCAGTCCTCTTTCTAATGTTTATTATTCTGATGGAATTTTTTAAAATGTTAACTTGCGGCTCCAATATGTATTTCTCCAGTTTTTGTGAAGTAAAATGTCTTTTTGTGTTGGTCATTTGGAGTTTTCCTCCTGGTGTGTAGGGTTTCTTTTATATTAGGGATGTTGATTGTAAAATGAGATTAAAATTTTTCTGGTGTATTTTTGTCTTTCTGTTTTTATGTATGTTTTACTATTCAAAAAGTTTTCATCTTTATATAGTCCAATATGAATATATTTCCCTTTATAGTTCCTATATTTTTCATGTTAGAATGATCTTTGTATTTAAATATTTAAATTTTAAATTCTCATCAGTTTCTAAAATATTTGGAGGTTTTTGGATCGACATTGTTAATATATCTGAAATTCATTTTTATGCATGAAATAAGTATGTTGCGGATGAATAACATATCTATAAAGTGTAGCTGGTTATGCAGGCTACATATGGAATCAAAGTGGCACCTGTTACTTAATAAGTTTCCCTTATATTTTGATCCAGTTTCTAGATGATAAAAGTATATTTTTAAAAGTTGCATATAAGAGGACTTTTATGATTCTTTCAGCAAAATTTGAGAACCTTCCATGTGTGTCAACATGCGTTTTGCTTAGTTGAAAATTGCAAATATTCTGGACACACTTCTTTTCTTTGGAGTTTATAATATTAAGAATCTAAAGAACATTTCCTAATTTTATTAATACATATGTCAAGAAACAAGATGTTTTTTGGTATTTATTAATAGTCTAATTATTTGAATATAATCAAAACATATGTGCTCATTGTTAGGAATTTCAATAAAAAGATTACTTATAGACGCTCTGCTGTATATATTCTATTTGTGAGGTGAATCATAAACCTGTTAAAAGTTTTTTCCTAGTTATTTGTTTATATAACAATACTATAGGTTAACAAATTCTCAGATGACTTACAGAGTGTAAGTAATTACAAACCTGTTAGCAATTTTGGTAAGAAATAAACTTTGGTTAACCTATAACTTATTCCTTATAGGGAATTTTAGAAGTTTACTTATGTTTACATCTCAAATTTGTTTCCTTCCTCGTTATAAACATACTATATGTTTATAGTTATGCTATAAAAGTTGGCATAAACATACAGCTATGCTTAAAAGTTGACTTAAAACTCAACATTCAGAAAACTAAGATCGTCGCATCTGATCCCATCACTTCATGGCAGATAGATGGGGAAACAATGAGTGATAGACTTTGGAGCACTGCAGATGGTGACTGCCGCCATGGAATTAAAAGACACTTGCTCTTTGAAAGAAAATCTATGACCAATCTAGACAGCATATTAAAAAACAGAGACATTACTTTGTCAACAGAGGTCCATCCAGTCAAAGCTATGGTTTTTCCAGTAGTCATGTATGGAGCTTAGAGTTGGACTATAAAGAAAGCTGAGCACTGAAGAATTGATGCTTTTGAAGTGTGGTGTTGGAGAAGACTCTTGAGAGTCCCTTGGACTGCAAGGAGATCCAACCAGTCCATCCTAAAGGAGATCAGTCCTGGGTGTTCATTGGAAGGACTGATGCTGAAGCTGAAACTCCAGTACTTTGGCCACCTGATGTGAAGAGTTGACTCATTGGAAACGACCCTGATGCTACAGGAGAAGGGAATGACAGAGGATGAGGTAGTTGGATTGCATCACCAACTCGATGGACATGAGTTTGAGTAAGCTCCAGGAGTTGGTAATAGACAGGGAAGCCTGGCGTGCTGCAGTCCACAGGGTCACAAAAAGTCAGACATGACTGAGCAACTGAACTGCACTGATGCTAATTTAAAGAATTTTGAAAATACATAAAAATGTAAAATTAAACAACAGCTGTAATATCAATGCCTTGACCACCACTGTTAACATTCTCTAGGAGGGATAATTGGCAAAAGAAACAAACAATCAAGTAACAGAGGAAAAGCAAAAGATTGCTAATAGATAAAATGTATCAGGAATATTTAACAATCATTTACTTTGCATGCCATATTTTAATATAAGCCTGTTTCATATATTAACTTACATAATTGTTAGTGTAGTCTTATGATGTGTAAGAACTGATACCATCATTTTCTGCTGAAGAATCTGAGACACAGTGAGTTAAATAACTTGCCTAAGGTCTTAAAGGTATTAAGTGGCAGGGCCGAGGTTTGAAGTGAATGCAGGTAGCTCAGCTTTAGGGTCTGTGTTATGATTACTGTATTGGGCTGCCTCTCTAATATAAAAGAGTGGTCAGCTGTAATGAGTAAAAATTTTCACCTCTCAGATGGATTAAAAAACTTGAAAGATTGAGAAGTTTGATCATACGAAGTATTAGCGAAGGCACATGTGCACTGTTGGAGGCCTTTTCAGAGGGCAAGTTGACAGTGACTGTTAAAACTTGAAGTGCATATAGATTCTGCAGTCTAGCAAATCTATCGATCAGTATCTTTCCCACAAAGAAATTACTACAGTTATCTAGGAAAACACAGAATGGTGTTTTCATTGTAATGTTTTTAACAGCAAAAAACTAGAAGCCACCTTAGTGTTCATGAAATGATTCAATCAGATATAATACATCTGTACTATTAAATATCAAACAGTAGTTTTAAAGGGATGAATTGCTTCTATAGCTTCTATATGTTTTGACCTGGAAAACTCTTGGAGACATACATTTTGAAAAGTAACTTGCAAAATTGTGTAGTACAATATTTATAGTTCGGTAAAATGCTTATAATATAACATTTACCATTTTAAAGTATACAGTTCATTGTCAGTAAGTACATTCATGATGTTGTGCAACCATCATTACTATCTTGTTCTAAAATTTTATTTCCCTAAAGGGAAACCTCTTACCCATTATGCTTTCACTTCTTACCTCCTCCATCTAGTCCTTGGCAGCCATAAATCTGCTTTCTCTCTCTATGGGTTTGCCTATTCTAGATGTTTCATGTAAGTGGAAAGTTATAGTTTGTGGACTTTGATGCCTTGCTCCTTTCACTTAACATGGTGTTTTCAGAGGCCATCCGTGTTGTAATATGAATCAGCACTTTGTTCCTGTTTGTGGTTGAGTTATTCTGTTGTTGGAAATGTGTTGACAGACGCTTGTGTTCAGTCCACCTTTTGGCTGCTCTGAATAGTGAGTGCTGCTATGAACGTTCATATACAAGTTTTTGTTTGAACACCCGTTTTCATGTCTTTTGGGTACTGTATGCCCAGGAGTGGAATTCCAGAGTCAAATGGTAACTCTCTTTAGCTTGTTGCTGCTGCTAAGTCGCTTCACTCATGTCCGACTCTGTGCAACTCCATAGATGGCAGCCCACCAGGCTCATCCATCCCTGGGATTCTCCAGACAAGAACACTGGAGTGGTTTGCCATTTCCTTCTCCAGTGCGTGAAAGTGAAGTCGCTCAGTCGTATCTGACTCTTCGCAACCCCATGGACTGCAGCTAGCAGGCTCCTCTGTCCATGGGATTTTCGAGGCAACAGTAATGGAATGGGGTGCTATTGCCTTCTCCGTTAGCTTGTTGAGGAACCACCAAACCATTTTCCAAGATGACTGCACCATTTTACATCCCCAGAAGCAATTTCTGAGTGTTACATTATCTCCATATTACTTGTCAGTGCTTGTTAATATCCTTAAAAAAAAAATAGCCATCTGATGGGTCTGAGGTAGTATCCTATTGTGATTTTGATTTGCTTTTTCCTAATGACTAATGATACTGAGCATTTTTTCATGTAAGAGGCCATTTCTATGGCCTCTTTAGGGAAAATGTCCAAATCTTTTGCCTGTTTTAAAAGTGGGTAGTTTGTTTGTTATTGAGTTGTAGAATCTCTTTTTATATTCTGGATAGTAAACTTTTACTAGATTTGTGATTTTCAATTATTTTTTCCCATTCTCTGGGTTTTCTTTTCACTTTTGTATACTTTCTTGTACTTTCATTTTTAATTTTGATGAAGTTCAGTTTATTTTTTCTGTTGTTGCTTGTGTGTTTGGTGTTATATCTAAAGAATCCATTGGGAAGTTCAAGTTCATGAAGATTTGCTTCTGTGTTTTCTTCTAAACGTTTTATGGTCTTAGCTCTTATGTTTAAGTCAGTGGATCAGTGTTCACATCATTGATCCATTTTGAATGATTATTCTATCAGGTGAGGTATATCAGGTGAGCCACCAGGACTTTGCTGATGGCTCAGATTGTAAGGAATTTGCCAGCAGTGCAGGAGACCTGGGTTCAATCCCCGAGTCAGGAAGATCCCCTGGAGAAGAAAATGGCAGTCCATTCCCATATTCTTGCCTGGGAAATCCCATGACAGAGGAGCCTGGCAGGCTACAGTCCATGGGGCTGCAAAGAGTCAGACACAACTAAGTGACTACCACAGGGATATATTGAATTAGGAATAACTGGATATGTGGATATCCAGTTCTCCTGGCATCATTTGTTGAAGAATCTGCTCTTCCTTCATTCATTGCTCTTGACATCCTTGCCAGAAATCATTTGACTAAATGTGTATGTGTTTATTTTGCACTCTGAGTTTTTAATATTTTTTTGGTCTATCTGAGTATTCTTGTGGCAATATACACTGTTTGATTACTGTAACTTTGTAGCAAATTTTGAAATTGGGAAGTGTCATTCCTCAAGATTCTTTTGACTATTTGAGATTCCTTACAATTTCATAACAGTTTTAGGATTGACTTTTCCATTTCTTCAAAAAAGAAAATCTGAACCTTTGGGATTTTGGTAGGATTGCATTGAATCTGTAGTTTATTTTGGGGAGTATTGCTGTTGTAACAATACTGTCTCTAGTGTAATATGCTGTCTCTGAATTCTTTAATTTCAGAAGTTTTATATAGTTTTAAGTGTGTAAATTGGTATCTCCTGGATTAAATTTATTCTTAAGTATTTTATTTCTGATACTGTTGTAAATGGAATTTTCTTAGTTTTCTCTTTGGATCGTTCATTGCAACTGATTTTATGTTCTGCAGCTTTATCGAGTTCATTTAGTTGCTCTGATAACTATTTTGTGGACTCTGTAGGATTTTCTATATATAGCTTCATGTCACTGTAAATAGAGATAGTTTTACTTCTTCTTTTTCTATTTCAGTGCTTTTTATTTCTTTTTCTTGCCTGGTTACTCTGGCCAGGATTTCCTATACAGTGTTGAATAGAAGTGGCATTTTTATCTTGTTCCTGATCTAAGGCAGATGTGATTTTTTTAATATTTCTTTTTATTTTATTAATATATTTATTTGGCTGCTCTGGGTCTTAGTTGAGGCATGAGAACTGTTAGTTGCAGCATGTAGGATCTAAAATAATTCCCTGACCAGAAATTGAATCCAGGCCCCATGCATTGGGACCATGGAGTCTTAGCCACTGGACCACCAGGGAAATCCTGTGATTTTTTTTTTTAAATCCATGTATTTTATATGTACTCATATTTGAGTTAATGTATAAAAACTCAACTCTGTGTATTCATAAAGAAAAATTTTTTAAAGATTGAAATAACCCCTGACTGTTGATAGTATTTGCTTTTGAATAATGAGTCTGAATGTACTTTTCTTCCATCTTTTCTGTATTTTAAACTCTTTTCATAATGAGGATAAATTTTTAAGTTGTAAAAATAACTTTATTAAAATAAAAAAGGAAATGAATACTTTTCAACAACAAAACTGTAATCTGGCAATATGATCATAAATTGCCTTTGAAGAGACCTATAACAGTGTACATTGAAATGGTATATAATCTTTATTAGCCAGAATAAATTTAAGTAGAAGTAAAAATTTACAGCAAGTCATACATAGATCAAGAAAGCAGGAAACCAACATAGCCATAAATGTTTAAAATACTAGATCTTTTAAGACACCAAGATTTTTAGCTTATAATTATGCTACTTTGTGTTCTTTTCATGTTCTACTGATTTTATTTCTCTGAGTGATTTCATCTGACCTCACCTGCACCCTCAAAATATTTAACAGTAATTTACTCAAGCTATTGCTTGTTTCCTCTGTGAAATGATTCTTGATGGTTATAATTAGCATACTTTTTATGTCCTATAATTAGACTTGAACTTTGTGAAGGCTGGCTTGTGGGGCAAATAGTTGAGAGCTGTGGTTAGAAGCCTCCAAATAAATAGTTTTACAATTTCAGTACCCTCAGGTCACCTGACACTAGCTAACTGTATTAATTTCAGGAAGTAATCTTATAACTAGATTAAAAAACAAACTTCTAAGAATACATCTCAGACACTGAGAATTAAAAACATGATTTGAGAAATAAGAATTAAGACCAGTTTTTAGTATATCAGTTTTATTAAGTGACTGAAAGGTACTGATTTATTATTATTATTTTAAAAAATTGTTTTTAAAAGAAAATATAAAACTTTACCTTACAAGCTTAGTGGTCAAGATAATGTTAATTCATGTGAAAAAGATCTTTAGCTTGAATTATGCTGTTTTGACTGTATCCTTAAAATATTTCACAGTATTGTAAGGACAGAAACTAAGGGTAAACTATATTCCTAAAAATATATTTTTTTTAATTTTATGTTTTCTTTGTATCAACATACATGTTTCCATTTTTTTCTCTCGTAGTACCTGTTTGAAAATGGTAGAATAGATAACATTTTTACTGAGCCCTATTCCAGATTTATGATTGAACTTACCAAACTGTTGAAAATATGGGAACCTACAATACTTCCTAATGGTAGGATGATTATATTTTGATTCTTTTCATGATATGCCTTTTTAAATTGCTTAATTTTTATGATTATCTTTTGTAAATTGTTCATTTTATATTTGTCTTGACTTATATTTGGACTTTTGAGGAGAAAATCTTTGGTTTATTATCAGTTACTTAATAAAACTCTATTTTGGATATAGTACATGAATAGATAATAACTACTGGATATAAAAAAACAACTAAAGGTTGCATTTAGTTTATAGAAACCATTTTTGATGTGGTAGTATTGGTAACGCTGTACACTGTACCAGTAGCCACCACATATGCTACTTTTGGACTCTGTTAGCAGTGGATCTTTTTCAGTAGTCTGAAAAAAGTACCCTGAACTGGTTAAGAGAGTTAAGTCTTCATCCTTGAATTGTCTATGACCATATGTCTTTGGACAAGCCCCTAATTCACTCTTGCTCTCCTGCTCCTTGGCTGTGAATGGAGAGGTTGAATGTAATGTCTAGAAACGTGTTCCCTTTCTTTTGGGCTACAGAGAACCTTTGAAGCATTAAAAGGAATGTAGTGGCATGATGCGTTTAGCTTTCAAAGGAGGAGCTAAGAACTTATATTTGGAAGTAACAAATTATGTATTCTTAGGCCGTCTCCCAAGAACAGAATGAGAGGCAATAACAGAGGATTGGGGAGAGAACATTAGGAAAGACCTGAGTTTAACGGATATCATGAGGAAGCTGCGTCTAAAAGTATACTAATTTTAAACCTTCTGACCTCTCCTTTTCAGGAAAAATCCAGATGAACTATTGTGAAGTAATTTCTCTTAATATAAGTTTTAAATAGGGAGAGAGAGATCTGCTTTCTAATGTTCTTAGCCAAATAAAACTGAAGCAGTTAACAGTAAGCATAATGATCTGAAACTAAGAGTCTGCTAACTGCAGCTCATGGCTGGATTTGGCCTCTTGCCTGTTTCTATATAGTTTATGAGCTAAAAATATTTTTTTACATTTCTGAATCATTGGGGGAAATTAAATTATATTTTGTGACATGAGAAAATTGCATGAGATTCAAATTTGTTTCTATAAATAAAATTTACAAATCGCCATACCTATTTGTTGCTGTATTGTCTGTGCTTCCTCATCTTTTACAACAACAGAGTTTTTCAGAGCCCTTATGGCCCGCAATGCTTAATATACTAATCATCTGGCTCTTCACAGGAAAAATGTACCATGCCCTGCTCTAAAATAACAATAGATTAAAGCTGTTTTAGGGGAGTGCTCACAGTGTCTGCTTCACTGGAATCATCTGCCCTTCTCTTTGCAGTGCTTTTTCTATTTTTATATATGAGGAAGAGGGACAAAGAGAGGAATGATCAGTGTTTTCCTTAGTATCCTCCTGTCTGAGAATTGAAGAAACTACCTGGTCCCTTTTAGCAGGAGCTCAGTGCTGCTTCTCTCTCCCTGTTCTGTTCAGGTTACATGTTCTCTCGCATCGAAGAGGAGCATTTGTGGGAGTGCAAACAGCTGGGCGCTTACTCGCCGATCGTCCTCTTGAACACCCTCCTTTTCTTCAATACCAAATACTTTCAACTAAAGAATGTTACTGAGCACTTGAAGCTTTCTTTTGCCCATGTGATGAGACGGACGAGGACTCTGAAGTACAGTACCAAGATGACCTACCTGAGGTTCTTCCCACCTTCACAGAAACAAGAGTCAGAACCAGGTGTGGTGGAGTTTTTAAGATTCCTTTCTTTTTTAATTGAAATATAGTTGATGTACAATATTATGTTAGTTTCAGCTGTGCAACGCAATGACTTGACATTTAGATACATTATGAAATGATCACCACTATAAATCTAGTAACCATCTGTCACCATACAAAGTTATTACTGTGTTATTGGCTATATTCTTTATGCGGCTTATTACCTCCTCCTGACTTATCTATTTTATAACTAGGATTTCATACCTCTTAATCCCCTTCACCTAATTACCCCCACTCCTCTTGCTTTTGGCAGCCACCAGTTTGTTCTCTATAGCTGTGAGTCGATTTCTGTTTTGTCTTTTCATTTTTTTAGATTATACATGTAGATAAAATTATATGGTATTTGTCTTTTTCTCACTGACTCTTTTCACTTAGCATAACACACTCTGTGTTTTCACAAATGGCAAGATTATATTCTTTTTTATAGCTGAGTGAATTAATCCTTCTATTGATGGACACTTCCATATTTTGGCTATTGTCAAGAATGCTGTATTGGACATAGAGGCGCATATATATATTTTTGAATTAGTGTTGTTTTCCTTTGGGTAAAATATACCCAGAAGTAGAGTTGCTGGCTCACGTGGTAGTTCTCTTTTCAGTTTTTGAGGACGCCGTATACTGTTTTCCGCAGTGTCTGCAGCAGTATACATTCTCACCAGCAGTGCACAGGGGTTCCCTTGTCCCTTTCCTGACAGTCATTCTGACAGATAGGAGATGATATCTGTGGGTTTCGACTTGCATTTTCCTGATGGTTAGTGATGTGGAGCATCTTTCCATGTGTCTCTTAGCAGCTTGTATTTCCCTTTTGGAAAAATGTCTATTTAGGTCCTCTGCCCATTTTTTAATTGTACTTTTTATATTGAGTTTTCTGAGTTCATTGTATGATTTGTGTGTTAACCCCTTTCCAGATATATACTTTGCAGATATCCTTACCCATCCAATAAGATGCCTTTTCATTTTGTTGAGAGTTTCCTTTGCTATGCAAACTCTTCTAAGTTTGACTTGGCCCCAGTTGTTTATTTTTGCTTTGTTGCCTTCACCTGATGAGACAGATCCAAAAAAAATGTTATTAACACCAAAGTCAGAGTTTCCTGCCTGTGTTTTCCTCTGGGAGTCTTATGGTTTCAGGTCTTACATGTAAGTCTTTAATCCATTTTTAGTTTAATTTTGCACATGGTGTAAAAAAGCGGTTCACTTTCTTTCTTTTCCATGTAGCTGTCCAGTTTCCCCAATTCATTTGTTTTAGAGTCTGTTTCTACCCGTTGTGTATCCTTGCTTTCTTTGTCATACACTGATTGTATAAAGATTGGTTTATGCCTGGTCTGTCTGTTCTGTTCCGTTGGTCTGTGTGTCTGTCTTCACACCGCTACCATACTGTTTTGATCACTGTGGGTTTGGGTATACAGTTGACCCTTAAGCCAGCCAGTTGAAAATCTGCATATAACTTTACAGTCAGCCCTTCTCATTTACCCTTTCATGCCTGCAGATTCAAAAGCCATGTATTATTTAGTACTATAGTGTATATTTATTGAAAAAAATCCATGTATGGGTAGGTCCATGTAGTTCAAACTTGTGTTTTTTAAGAGTCAACTGTAGTTTGAAGTCAGGAAGTGTGAACCTCCAGTTTTGTTCTTACTGAAGATACCTTTGGCCATTTGTGGTATTTGTGAGTTCATATAAATTTTAGAATTACTCGCTCTGTCTTTGTGAAAAATGCAAATGGTATTTTGTTAGGGATTGCATTGATTGTCAGTTACTTTGGAATAGACATTTTAACACTATTCTTTCAGTCTGAGCATGGTGTCTCTTCCAGCCTATTTGTATCTTTTTATAGTTCTTAGAGCACAGGTCTTTCACCTCTTTGGTTAAACTTCTTCCTAGGTATTTTATTATTTTTGATGCAGTTGTAAATGGGATTGTTTTCTTAATTTCTGTTTCTAATAGATTGTTATGAGTGTATAGAAATCCAAAAGACTTCTGTATCCTGTAAAAATCCAAAAGACTTTGTATCCTGTAAAATGTATTTACTAGAATTGATTTATTCTTGTAATTTTTTTCTGGTAGTGTCTTTAGAATTTTCTATGTATCTGCAGGTAGTGATGGTTTTACTTCTTCTTTTCCAGTTTGAGTTTTTAAAAATATTTTCTTGTAACCTATGACTTGTCTTTTAGTATTATTTTTAAAAATATTTATGTGTTTTATTTATTTGGCTCCCCCAGGTCTTAGCTGTGGTGCCTGGCATCTTCGACCATGGTTGTGGCATACAGGATCTTTAATTGTCACATGGGGCATCTAATTCCCTGTCCAAGGATTGAACCCAGGCCCCCTGCATTGGGAGCACGGAATCTTAGCCACTGGACCACCAGCAAAGTTCTTGATTTTTAAAATTTCCTTTTCTTGTTTGATTGCCTAGGACTTTATAGGATTGCCATGGCTAAGATTTCATGCAATACTATGTTGAATGAAAGTGTTAGCAGTGAGCATCTTGTCTTATTCCCCAACTTAGAGAAATTCATTCAGCTTTTCACTATTGGGTATGATGTTAGTTGTGTTTGTCATATGTGACATTTATTACGTGGAGGTATCTTCCCTCTGTAGCTGCTTTGTTGAGTTTTTATCAGAAATGGATATTGAGTTTTTTTCAAAAGCTTTTTCTGCGTCTACTGAGATTATCTTATGCTTTTTATCCTTCATTTTCTTAATGTGGTGTATTACGTTGATTTGTGAATATTGAATCATCTTTGTATCCCTGGGATAAGTCCCATTTGCTCATGGCATGTGACCCTTTTAATTTATGGTTGAACTCAGTTTGCCGATACCTTGTTGAGGATCAGTGATATGGGCCTGTCATTTTCTTCCTTTTTCTGGTGTCTTTGTCTTGTTTTGCTATCAGGGTTCTGCTGGCTATGGAGAATGAGTTTGGAGGAGTTCCTTCCTCTCCTGTGTTTTGGAACAGTTTGAGAAGTATAGGTATTAACTCTTATAAATGTTTGGTAAAACTCATCTGTGAAGCCATCTGGCTCTAGGTTCTGTTTTTTGAGAGCTTTATGATTACTGATTCAGTTTTATTATTAGTGATTGGTCTGTTTGTGTTTTCTATTTCTTGCCTGATTTAGACAGTATGTTGCTAAGAATTTACCCATTTTTTTCCTAGGTTGTCTGATTGTTGGCATATAATTGTAATCTCTTATGATCCATTTTATTCCTATGGTGTCAATTGTAACTCCTGTTTCAATTTTCATGTTATTTATTTGAGCCCTCTGTTTTTGATGAATCTGGTTAGTCAGTTTTGTTCATCTTTTCAGAGGACAGGTTCTCTTCTATTTTTTTGTTTCTATTTTATTTATTTTCACTTTTGATCTTTATTATTACTTCCTTTACTAACTTTTGTTTTCAGCTGTTCTTTTTCTAGTTCCTTTAGGTATAAACTTAGATTATTTGAGTTTTTTTGTTTCCTAAGGTAGACCTATATCGCTATAAATTTCCCTCTTAGAACTGTTTTTGCTACAGCTGATAGATTTAGTCTCAAAGTATTTTTTTTTTAATTTCCTCATAGATTTCTTCAGTGATCCATTGATTAGTTTAGGAGCATATTGTTTGGACTCCACATATTTGTTTTTTCCAGTGTTTTCCTTTTAGTTGCTGTCTGGTTGTGACAGCATTGTAGTTGGGAAAGATGCTTAATATCATTTCAGCTTTGGGGTGACAGAGGATGAGATGGTTGGATGGCATCACTGACTTAACGGACGTGAGTTTGAGCAAACTGCAGGAGATAGTGAACCACAGGGAAGCTTGGCACGCTGCAGTCCATGGGGTCGCAGAGTCAGACCCGACCTGGCTGCTGAGTAACAACAAGCTTACTGAGGTTTGTTTTGTGGTCTGATGTGATGTATCCTAGAGGATGTCCCATGTGTTCTTGAATATTATTTTGTTTGGGGATGTAATGTACTGTTGATTAAGTTCCTCTGGTCAAATGTTTCCTTTAAGGCCAGTGTTTCCTCATTGATGTGTCTGTTGATGTAAGTAGGATGTCCAAGTCCCCCGACTGTCACTGTGTTACTGTCCCTGCCTCCTCCTGTGTCTGTTAATACTTGCTTATGTGCTGTACGTAGTCACTCCTCTGTAGGATGCACACACACACAGAGGCTTTGTGTTGAACCCCTTACCGCTGTGCAGTGTCCTCCTGTCTTTGTTTCAAGGTCTTTTCCTCTACTCTTAAGTATTGCTGCACCCGCTTTCTGTTTCTGTTCCCATGGGATATCTTTGTTTCTTTCCCCTTGCTTTCAGTCTGCATGTGTCTTTAGGTCTGAAGCGAGTCTCTGATATGTAGCATATATGTGGATCTCATTTTGGTGTACATTCAGGCACCCCTTAGATTGCCGCATTTAGTTGATTCCCATGTAAAGTAGTTATTGCTGTGTACGGGACAGGGAACCCTGGCATGCTGCAGTCCATGGGGTCACAGAGTCAAACACACCTTAGTGACTGAACAACAAAAATGTATTTATTGCCTATTTAAAATTGTTTTATGATTGTATTGTTCATGTCTGTTTCTTTTCTTCTTGCTCTCTTCCTTTGCAGTTTGATTACTTTTTTAGTTTTGTTGGTATTCTTGTTTCTTTTGTGTGTGTATCTATTATTCAGTCTTGGTTAGTGGTTATCATAAGGCTCTTATATAACAACTTATATATATAGCAGTCTATTTTAAGTTGATGGTTGCTTAAGTTTGAGTGCGTTCTAAAAGCATTACATTTTTACTCTCACCACCCCACCCCATCTTTTATGTTTTTGACAAATTTTACTTTTTTAAAATGTTGTATTTTCTTTAATAATTATTCTTTGATCTTACTACTTTTGTAATCTTCATACTAGCTACATAGATGGTTGAGTCACTACCTTTAGTATGTGCTTGCCTTTACACTGAGTTTTTTTCTTCCATAATTTTCATATTTCAAGTAATGGCCTTCTTTTTATATTCAAAGAAGTCCCTTGAACATTCCTTGTAAGGTCAGTTTAGTAATGATAAACTCCTTTAACTTCTGCTTGTCTGGGAAATTTGATTTCACCTCTAGTTCTGAATGATAATCTTGACAGAATATTCTTGGTTGTAAAGTTTTTCCTTTAAGCATTTTGAATATCTCATGCCACTGCCTTCTGGCTTTAAAGTTTCTGCTGAAAAGTTAGCTGCTGGTCTTATGGGGGCACCTCTGTACATAACTAGTTATTTCTCTCTTTTGCTCAGTCATGTCTGACTCTTTGCAACCCCACGGACTGCAGCACACCAGGCTTCCCTGTCCTTCACCATCTCCCAGAACTTGCTCAAACTCATGTTCATTGAGTCAGTGATACCATCCAACCATCTCGTCCTTTGTCATCCCCTTCTCCTTGCTGCTTTAAATATTCTCTATCTTTAACTTTTGACAGTTTAGTTATAATGTATCTCAGTGTAGGTTTCTTTGCCTTCATCTTGTTTGGGACTCTCCATTTCCTGGACTTTACTTTTCCAAGTTAGTCAAGTTTTCAGCCAGTTTTTTTTCTTCAAATAGATTTTCTGTTTCTTTTCTCCCTTCTTTGGGAATCCTAATAATGCAGATGTTAGTAGGCTTGATGTTGTCCCCAGAAGTCTTTTAAACTTGTCTTTTTTTTAAAGTTTTTGCCTATTTCATTTGGAACAGTTGTTTTGTCTCTTCAGTTTTCCTAGCTCTCTGTGTTTGCTTCTATGTACTAGATAGATCAGCCATATCTGCCAGCCTTTAAAGGATGACTTTCTGTAAAGCGTATCCTGTGAAGCTCAGTAGTGCAGGGCTGCATACTGTGGTTAGGCCATGACAGCTGTAGGTTTACTGGTGTGCAGGACTGGACCCTGAGATAGCGGGCTGTAATGCTGAGTTGGGACTGTTGGGGGCAGTGTGGTTTGCAGGGCCATCTCCTGTGGTGGAGCTGCTTTGGAGGGGTCCTAGTGATGGCCAAAGCCACTTGCTAGGTGTGATAGAGTAGCTTTGGAGGAGTGCCAGCCTGGATGGATCTACAGGTGAACCTGGGACAGTCAAAATGGCACCCACCAGCATTGGACCAAGTAGGCATAGAAGGTGAGCAAAAGACCCTGGTGTTCCTCAGTGGCTACATAACCAGAGAAAATTATAAAAAGTCCCTGGCTCTGCTGTAGCGACCCTAAAATCAGTCAGTGACTCTCCTTCACATATGACCCAGGTACTCTTCAAACCACTGCCTCTGGGACATGGGGCAAGAGAGTTTCTGCATGTGCCCGCTAAGTTTTAGTTTCCTGCAGACCTCTGGATGTAAGTCGCATTGGTTTTCAAATCCAGGTGTAATGGGAGTTTGCTGGTTCATCTTTCTGGTGCTGGTCCCACCCAGGCTTAGGAGCTTGGTGTGGAGTTTGGACACTTTGCTCCTCAGGAGGACCTCTGCAGCTGTGACGTCCTCTCTGGCTGTGGGTCCCAGCCAGGTACCGTCTCTGCCTCTTTTACCCATCTTAATGGTGATTTTCTTTTTATCTTTAGTTGTGGAAAATCTTTGGTACTGGTCTTCAGGTCTTTCTCAGGGATAGTTGCTCTGTGTATAGTTGTAGTCTTGGTGTGTTCTTGGAAAGAGATAAGCCCAGGATCTTCCTGCTCTTGCATCTTGTCCCCTTCTTGTAAGATTTCTGTTTGAAATCTTATTAGTATTCAGATAGACACTTACCGGAGAAGAGTAATTGTAAATTCTAGACATGGAAGAGTATAGCTTTAGTTTAACATTTAAATGCTTTTCTCTATTGTCAGGGCCATATTAAAGGCTTGACTCAAAATTAGAGGAGTCAGTTGCTTCAGTATGCTTTTATTGGTGGGTTTTTTTTGATGTGGGGGAGTGGTTGCCATGCCGGATGGCTTGTTCCCTGACCAGGATTCAGACTCATTCCCCCAGCAGTGCAGGGTATTAATCACTTAAAGGTACTCTTTTATTGTCATTTAAATTAGAAATTCTGATTTAATTGGTTAAGGATGTAACCTGGATAATCTTCATTTTAAAACTTTGCAAGGAATTGAAATATACAGCCAAGGTTGGGGATCATTGATTTAGAGGCAACAGATGGGTCAATTACTAGGTAAAAGGAACTTGTATAACTTTTAAATCTACTATTTCTAAAAGTTTGGGGTTTTTTTGACCAGAGTACTCCATTTTAGTTAACTCGTTATTGACCACAGGATTTTTATAGAAGCTTAACACCTGTGACTGGTGATTTTTTATTTTGACCAGCCAGAAATTAATTCTGTTATTTCACTAACACTTCGTGGGTTATTGCATTCAGTAGTTACACTTGACACACCTGTAAAGGCTTCTGATTTTCTTGAAATGTTGTCTTTAGTCCACTCTCCTATAGAAGCAAAGGTACATTCTCCAGCACCATGAGTTTCCCTGTATGTATCAGAATCAATCACTACAGCCTTTTGTTTTATTTTTGTCCTAATATTCACATTGTTTGAATCAGAACTATATTTTGAAGAACTGTCATCGTCCAAGACACTACTGTATATGTCACTTGGAAAATCAGAGAAAGCACCTATGTGAAATTCACCAAAAAATTCTTCTTCACTCAAAATTTTTCGATGTGTCAGTTTTGACAATTTTATGTTTTCAGTATACACACGGCTGGTACAAAAACCTAACAGAGCAAAATGTGAATGATAACAACAATCATAAGTTGCATAATGAATCCTTGACCAGTTTTAAACTCTTAACAACTTCACCTGGTGATGTTAACTGTATCACTCTCTAAAAATGTATTGCTATGTCTCTAGTCAATAACGTGTTAACATTGTAAAATTCTGAGGGAACTTAAACCTGTCCTAGAGTATACTGCCTTCATACACAGTAGAGAAATATCAGCAGTGACTGTTTATTAGAAGGTTTATGATCTTACATTCTAAAAAGCCTGTTAATAATTTGTTTTTAATGTTTAAAAATTAACGTTATTATGGAACTAGAAATTATATTTATTGATTTTGAACAGAATTGCAAGTTCTGAAATCCCCAAACTAAGCTGTTATTTCCTTGGGATAAGAGTGAAGTATATATTTTGAATGTAAGAATTTTAAATTACTGAAACTAGAATCTGTTAAGAATAATTGTGATGTTCATCTTTGTGTTTACTTTTTTCTCAGTTGCCCTCTTACTTTAGAAAATACTAAGATTATCTTGCTCTTTCCACCGTGCATTCATACCCTCTTTCTCATACTTTGTTTATATGCGGCCCACTTTATGCCCTTAATTGGTATTAGTTCAGGGACCTCCCTGGTGGTCCAGCACCTAAGAATCCACACTCCCAGTGCAGGGGTTGCAGGTGTGATCCCTGGTTGGGGAACGAGATCTCACACGCCACAACTCAAGGGTTCACATTCCACATGCTGCCACTAAGACCTGGTTCTGCCAAACAGATAGAAATAGATGACTTTAAAAACTTATATTAATTCAGGGGGATAGAGGCAATGGGACAACATTTCCCTATTTTCTGATTAGGTGCTTGACCACATCAGTAAAAAAATTAGCTTCTTTTATGAATGAGCAGCTAGCACATTTTCTATTTAGATAGTCTCTAAATGGAAAACTGGATGATTTATGCTAATTCAGAACTAATACAGGAAGCTGGGGAAATTTTTGGATCGGTTGTTAAAAGCAGATATAAGAAAAGAAAACCTTTTTCCTCAGGTTTTCAGACCCACTTAATATTCTCTTGAAGTTTGAATGGAGAAAGTGGGAAGGAAACCGCCTGCTTTCCATGTCTTTACCCCGGCTTCTCTGTGATAACCCTTGGCCTCTGTGCGACTCTGTTGGTGGAAAAGGGATTGCTCTTTCCTTATCAAATGGTCAGCTTTACTGAGAATTCTTTTTCTAACAAAAGATTTCATTTCTCATAATACCATAACAAATGAGAGACTGAAAACAAATGCCCGGTGGACACTGGTGTCCCACAGGAGAACTATTTTCAGAGAAAGGTGCCAACTTCTGTTTTGATCTCTACTATAGGAGAAGAACATGCAGAACCCTTTTTTCTCTTTATTTTGGGAAAGGATAGAAAGAAACATAAATTGTACAGGACGGGGGCTTTGTTTGAATAACCCGCACTAGTCTAGTGCTTCCATATTTACTTCCTCAATAAATAATTTGTTGAATGAGTGAATAAGTGAAAGGAAGGAAAAGGTAGCCACATAAGTGGGTGTCTTTAAGACTTGAAGAAAGACTTCTGTAATACTTTGATTATAATTTTCTGTCTCAAGATAAACTAACTGTTGGCAAGAGGAAACGAAATGAAGACGATGATGTTCCAGTGGGTGTGGAGATGGCAGAGAATACTGACAATCCCCTCAGGTGCCCGGTCCGCCTTTATGAGTTTTACCTGTCCAAATGGTGAGTGCTTCTCCTCTGAACTAGAGACGACACACTTCAAAAAGTAATTATTGTATTTTAGATTTCAGATGCTTAAATCCCAGAAATGTAGCTCGTCTGTGACTTTGTAAACAAAGATTTACTTACAGTTTCATTTTTTCCCCACTTTGATATCTGCCTGGATTTTGAACCAAGAAACAAATTACTTTATCTTGAGCATTTTTTTCCCAAAAAATCTCTTAAAAAGCAAGAATCACTATCATTGTTTGATCTTTACAACTGTTGCTTTATGTGACATCCAAACTTCTGTGAATTTGTTGTTTACATAGAAAAATAGGGGAAAGGCTGTACTACTAAGTCTGTAAATGAGAAAAAAATTTTTCAAGAATTGACATTTTTGAGTGGTCTTTTTCTTATAGAAATTTTATGATTTTAAAAAGTTTCAAGATCCGCACTAAAGCAATTTTTTTTTTCCCCAAAGAAATAAAATGACTGGGGTTGCTCTTTAGAAGCTGTGTGGAATATTTTGGGGATTCCTTACAGGGTATCAGGTACTGAGGATGAGTCTCAGCCATAGTGTCACTTGTGAGTTGAGTCTTTCTTGGCTCCTGGTAAGTTTTAAGTCCTAACATTTGTGAAGGATTTACATTTTGTCATCTATTAACATTATACTTACTTCAAATCCAGTGTGATTCTTGAGTGTGGGGGGAAAAATACGCAGTTACAGGTTGCTCTTGGAGCATAAATGTCCATAAACTTGTTGTTTACGATATTAGTCATAGTATGAAAGATTTGAGAGCCATTATACTTAAAGAGTAATTACATATGTGCTGTATTCTCTGATCCCGATTTTCTTTCTCTCTCTTTTCTTTCCTGTGGATAGTTCTGAAAGTGTGAAGCAGAGGAATGATGTGTTTTACCTTCAGCCTGAGCGCTCCTGTGTTCCAAATAGCCCCATGTGGTACTCCACATTTCCCATAGACCCTGGGACCCTGGACACCATGTTAACACGTATTCTCATGGTGAGGGAGGTACACGAAGAACTTGCCAAAGCCAAATCAGAAGACTCTGATGTTGAATTATCAGATTAGAGTGGAAGTGGGGTTCCTATTTTCATACATGTTGGTATGCACCAAACTGTGAATGCATCCAGCTTTGGAAAACGATAAGTCCCAAGTCCTCTTGACTTGATTATGAGATAATGGAAAACAGTCAACTCGTGAACCACAGTGTGGATGTACAAATGAAAATTGAAGGAAAGAATATGAACTGAGAAACATTGTTCTTTGGCAGTGATATAGTTCTTAGACATCATCAGAATGACTAACCAATTTCTCTGAGTGGTGCATAATCTTATTTTGTTTGGGAATAACAAATTGTGGAATATTTTTAAGGAAAACTGTTGTATAAAATTCTACCATAGTAACCTTAGACCTTAGAGAGGTAGCTTTGGAGTGAAACCTTGGCTGCAGTAGGCTACTTGGGCCAGCCCTCTGTACACGTCAGGGGAGAAATCAGTGCAGAGCTAAGAGTGGCATCAGATGAGGACTGTGGGACCCAGACCTGAAGACCCAATAAAAACAGCCAGTGTTTTGTTTTGTTTTTTTAAAGGTACAGAGTGAAGTGGTCTTGATTTTGATTTTCACTGCCAAGCCACTTCTGTGAAGGACCGAAGCCTCTGGTGCTTTTGCCGTAGGGTCCCTCACATCAGGGGGAGGGGCCTTCACTGCTGTTCATACAGTACTGTGGCCCCTTTACTTTCTGGGTCTAGCCTTCTCAGCTGTGGGTCTGGATGTGGGTGAATTAAGTTAAAGGGGCTGAAACTCTGCAAAATAATTATGCACACAGAAAACCTGTGGCACTTGTTAGACCCCAAGTGTCTTGAAATGTTTGTAGGAAACCCACTAAATGCCCACTTTTCTGGGTGTCAGCCTTTATTGCTGCTGTCTCACGGCAAGAGCTGTGGTACACAGAAGTGGGGGTTCTTTCGTTTTTATTTTATCCCCAAATGGCAGCTTTTCTCCCATTGATTTATCGTCCTGTTTCCCAAATAATTTCTGTTATTTTGTCTTTTGCACCAGTTTCTGGAGGCCCTTGTCATTTCAGAAAGAAGAGTCTCTCCTTTCTCTGGCAAACCTGTGGGTGATTCCACAGAGACACAGTGTTACTTAGCTATCAGGATTATGGTAGAAGAAGAACTAGTATTTTCCTATATAAAGCATTGGAAGATGACCTTGTTACCCTAAGAAACTTAAAAATAGGATTCTGAGGTTAGGATACAAAGACACTGATGGTCTTGCGTATATCCACAAGAAGGTCTTCTCATAGCATTATTCCAAACTCTAGCTGTTTTAGTAGTTTGATGAGGATCAAGTCATAGGAGTGTTTGGCAAATGGATCCATTTCCTTCTTCTCCATTCTGTTTCTTCCCCACAAAATTTTGAATCAAAGCTTCTATAATATCGGCCGATCACAGAGCGTCTTTAGCTGAGATTAATTTCACCCTTTAATAGAAATGAGAAAAGTCTAAAAAGCCTCTTAGAAATTTTAACCTTGGAAGACTTTACCATATATCCCATTTTTTAGATGGGAGTGGCAGGTGGTTTTTTTTTTTTAATAAATAAGTTTAAATACAATAAAAATTTTAAAGTAGGCCTTTTGACATTGTGTACTTATGGTTCTGTCCCTCTGCCTGTAACAAATCTTGTTTTTGTTACCAAGAACTCTGTGAAAGAAGTAAATCTGCCCCAGTTCTGTATGATTAATTCCATCTGTGTTTGTCGTTTCTGACTGGAAAACTCACTTCCAAACCTTGTTTGATATGGAGGAAAAACAATTGGATTGTCTAAGAAGTCTGCCAATAAACTATCCAGAAACATCAGGTGTAATAGTCCCCACTAATGAAATTTTATGGTTTATGTAAACACTAATGTTTCCCCTTCTGTAGAAATGCAAATTTATGGCATAGTAGATAAACTATTATAAAACACTAGAGAGAGAGGAAAAAATTCTGTATCTTTTAACTGAGAACAGCCAATATCCGGGTAAATGACTGTATCAAGATGTCAATTGCATGTTAGTCCACAGAGTTGTCCAGATCCTGAAATAATTTGTAAAAGAAAATACTGATTCATTATTGGTCATTCCTCATAAGCATAGCTGTTGATGTGTGTGTCCGGTTATTTGCTTTTTTAAATTTTATTAAAATTATGTAAAATTGTTTTTTTTTCCCCCCAGGGAAGGAAAAAAAATATCAAACAAGAGAAACATTAAATTATCTGTTCTTTTTTGTTTTTTAAACACTTTCGGGTTTTCACCTTGCAGAAACCACAGAAATATTCCCTTAGAATAAAATAGTATATTTGTATTTGATGGGTGAATTATTCATTTTCTTTATGTCTTGAAAGAATTTTAAATATTTTTTTCTGTTTGACCCTATTGGTATGATCCAACAGATGGTATATTACAAAGAAAGAGATCAGTTTTCAGAAAATAAATTATTTGGTTTTTACTCAGTCCAGAAAACATTGTTTCATTGCAAGATCTTTTCAATTGTTTTTTTTTTCCCCCATCAAAGACTTCTTCTGATTTTTAATCTATTACTATATTCAAAGCCCTGAAAGCTAGAAGCATCAAGTATTAGGTTGGTGCAAAAGTAACTGCGGTTTTGCATTGATGAACTTTGCTGTTTGATATTAATGAGTACATTCTTAAATGTGGTTATATTATGCATCATTTTAATGCACATTTCTTTATTTTTTTTGCTAATGACTTATGACTTGTTGTTTATTTTAGACTAGGGAAATGATGATGTTAGACAGAAAAGCAAATTCTAGCAATTTCCTCATTTGAGTTCAAAATGGGTCATAAAGCAGTAGAGACAACTCGCAACATCGACAACGCACTTGGCCCAGGAGCTGGTGCTTCAAGAAGTTTTGCAAAGGAGACAAGACCCCTGACAATGAGGAGTGCAGTGTTCAGTCGTGGGGAGTTGACAACAGCAAGCAAACTGAGAGGATCACCGAAGCTGACCTCTCACAACTACGCAGAAGTTGCTGAAGAACTCAGCGTGTTCCACTCTATGGTCATTGGGCATTTGAAGCAAATTGGAAAAGTGAAAAAGCTTAGTAAGTGGGTGCCTCACTTATCTTGTGGCTGACTGCAAATCAAAAAAACTGTCATTCTGAAGTGTCGTCTTGATTCTACACAACTACGACAAACCATTTCTTGATAAGATTATGACGTGATGAAAAGTGGACTTTATACAAGGCAACCAGCTCAGTAGTTGGATCAAGAAGAAGCTACAAAGTACTTTCCAAAGATAAACTTGAACCAAGAAAAGGTCATGGTCTCTGGTGGTCTGCTGCCCATCTGATTCACTGTAGCTTTCTGAGTCCCATCAAAACCATTACATCTGAGACATACGCGCAACAATTCGATGAGATGCACCAAAATCTTCAGTGCCTGCAGCCAGCACTGGTCACCAGTAAGGACCCAATTCTGCACGACAGTGCCTGACTGCACATCACACAACCAACACTTCAAAAATCGAACAAATTGGGCTATGAAGTTTTGCCTCATCTGTCACATTCACCTGACCTCTCACCAACCATCACTTCAAGCATCTCAACAACTTTTTAGAGAGAAAATGATTCCACAACCAGCAGGAGGCAGAAAATGCTTTCCAAGAGTTCTTTGAATCCTGAAGCACAGATTCTTATGCAGTGGGAATAAATAAACTTATTTCTCATTGGCAAAAATGTGTTGATTGCGATGATTCCTATTTTGATTAATAAAGATGTGCTTGATCCTAGTTATAATGATTTAAAATTCATAGTCCAAAACCGCAATTATGTTTGCATCAACCTGATATGTACTTCATTTTAGGCAGATTTTTTTTTAGATTTATGCAGCTTACCTAGTTCAACTTGGATCATTTTGAAATATGAGATGAGAATAAATATATTCTTAAGTATGAATACATATTTAATTCGGGAATGTAAAACTAAATGGCATTTTCCTTAGACTCTTGTTATCTTAGTATTATGCAAATATACCTTCAAATTCCACATAGATTGTTTCTACCTACCTGCGTTGTGGCATTCCTATTTTTTTAACAAAGTTTTCAGTTATAATGAAATTATGTAAATGAATCCCAGTTTTTCTATTAAATTCAAATTTTTATTTTCTATGCAAATAGAAAAAGTCCCTGTGATTCTGAGTTGAAATAAGCAACAATGCCCCCAATTCCTCCTGTCTATCATCGTCATACTTGATTTCATCATTGAAAAGCAAATAATTGTGAGCCACTGTTACAGAGCGGGAGGCTCGGAAGCTCTGGAGCCTAGTCTTTCTCCGTTACTGCTTGTACAGCTTCAGGTTGGTTACCCAACCTCTCTGTGCCTCAGTTTTCTCTTAAACTGGGAATAACATCAATGTCTGTAAGTTGTGCTTGGAACATACTAGGTTTTCAATGTCAACTCTTTTTTACTATAACATCTGCAAATTCCAGGCATATAGTAAGATTTTAAATAAATGCTAACTGCCCCACTACAGCCTGAATTTTCACTAAATTCAGTGCTTCAGATTCTGCAGAACATAATACCCAACATCATCAATTCTATATATTGGAATGAACTGTTTAGAATAACTAAAGACTATATACACCAAATCATACATTCTTCACTCATGTGCTTGCTTACATGCATATAAATTGTAATCAACATTACAGAAATCCTTTGATACACTTTACTACATTGAAAAGGGTAACTAATACATGGTATATCAGTGGATACAAGAAGAGCACGTGATCATTTACCTTTTTTTAAATTGGGATTCTGAATCTGTGAGATTTCATTTATTTGACAGCCATTACATACCATCATACAGGAAGAAGGCTGCCGTGCACTGTGCATCTTCACACTTCTCCTTCATTACGGAACCCACGTCCCCCTATATTTCGGGTAGGCAGTAACTTCCTGGTAAGTGACCCTCTTTTCCAGCCTATCTTGCAACTGGATGGAAACAAGTGACTAGGTTTTGACCAATGGGATGGAACAGAAGTACATAACAACCAGGCCGCATCCTTAAAAGGGAAGAGTTAGCCCTCCTTTCTAATTTTCCTTTCCCCATGCACCAGAAGGTGAATGTAGTCGGTCAGTGGTCATGGCAAACCAGTTTTTTCTGTGTGGGAAAGGGCGATATATTGAAAGTACGGTAACCATATGGGGCAGCCACTTACCCACTGAGCTGCCTGCTAGCTCAGACCTTCACATGAAAAAAGAAATCTTCCATCTTACTGAAGCCATCATTATTTGGTTTCTGCTAAAGTAACCAAACCAGGATCCTAACAGAGCTACTGTGCCCAATATCATGGCTACTGCTTAAAGACCTGGAAGTTCTGATCCAGAGTACAAAGAGCTTCTCAATATTGGCAAGTGAGAAAACCCATTATATTTAAGTAATTATTTTCAAATGTAGAAACACCTGTGCAAAAAAAGCCGAAAGAAGGAATTCTCTGGCAGTAGTGGTTAAGACTCCTTGCTTTCACCGCTGTGAGCCTGGGTTCAATTCCTGGTCAGGGAACTAAAGATCCAAAAGCCATGCCGTGCCGCCAAAAAATAAAACCAAGAGAAAAAACGTACCATTAAAAATAGGCTGCTGCTGCTGTGCTCATTCATGTCGAACTCTGCAGCGCCATGGACCGTAGCCTGCCAGGCTCCTGACCGTGGAATTTTCCAAAGAAGCATACTGGAGCAGGTTGTCATTTCCTACACCAGGGGATCTTCAACCCAGGGATCAAACCCAGATCTCTGGTGTCTCCTGCATTGGATTCCTTACCACTGTATCACCTGGAAAGCCCGAAGTTTAAGGTTGCTAACCATAAAATGAGTATATAAAACATTTTTCCACAAGAGCAGTACCCAATTAAATAATGTGATTAAAAGGAAAAGATACTAATTCTTTTTTAAAAAGAACGTACTATTCACAGTAGCAATGCAAACTGTACAGTATTATTAATCATACCTGTAAAGGATGACAAACAGGACAGGCTGGGAGAAGATACTTGTACCATATATAAGACCACCAAAGAATTTATACCTAGAATATAGAAAAACTGCTAAATTGTAAAGAAAGTTAAACAAAGATATTTCATACATCAGTCGCTCAGTCTTGTCCAACTCTTTGCAACCCTATGGACTGCAGCAAGCCAGGCTTGCCTGTCCATCACCAATTCCTGGAGCTTATTCAAACTAACGTCCATTGAGTCGGTGATGCCAACCAACCGTCTCATTCTCTGTTGTCCCCTTCTCTTACCGCCTTCAATCTTTCCCAGCATCAGGGTCTTTTCAGATGAGTCAGCTCTTCGCATCAGGTGGTCAAAGGATTGGAGTTTCAGCTTCAGCATCAGTCCTTCCGATGAATTCTCAGGATTGATATCCTTTGGGATGGACTGGTTGGATCTCCTTGCAGTCCAAGGGACTCTCAAGAGTCTTCTCCAACACCACAGTTCAAAAACATCAATTCTTCGGCACTCAGCTTTCTTAAGAGTCTAACTCTGACATCCATACATGACTACTGGAAAATCCATAGCTTTGACTAAACGGACCTTTGTCAGCAAAGTCAAGTCTCTGCTTTTTTAATATGCTGTCCAGATTGGTCATAACTTTTCTTCCAAGGAGTAAGCGTCTTTTAATTTCATGGCTGCAGTCAACACCTGCAGTGATTTTGGAGCCCCCCAAATCTATCACTGTTTCCATTGTTTCCTCACCTATCTACCATGAAATGATGGGCCAGATGCCGTGATCTTAGTTTCTGAATGGTGAGCTTTAAGCCAACTTTTGCACTCTCCTCTTTCACTTTCAGCAAGAGGCTCTTTAGTTCTTCACTTTCTGCCATAAAGGTGGTGTCATCTGCATATCTGAGGTTATTGATATTTCTCCTGGCAATCTTGATTCCAGCTTGTGCTTCCTCCAGCCCAGCGTTTCTCATGATGTACTCAGCATGCAAGTTAAATAAACAGGGTGACAATATACAGCCTTGACGTACTCCTTTTCCTATTTGGAACCAGTCTTGTTCCATGTCTAGTTCTAACTGCTGCTTCCTGACCTGCATACAGATTTCTCAAAAGGCAGGTCAGGTGGTCTGATATGCCCATCTCTTTCAGAATTTTCTGCAGTTTATTGTGATCCACACTGTCAAAGGCTTTGGCATAGTCAATGAAGCAGAAATAGGTGTTTTTCTGGAACTCTCTTGCTTTTTCAATGATCCATTGGATGTTGGCAATTTGATCTCAGGTTCCTCTGCCTTTTCTAAAACCAGCTTGAACATCTGGAAGTTCACGGTTTACATATTGCTGAAGCCTGGCTTGGAGAATTTTAAGCATTACTTTACTAGCATGTGAGATGAGTGCAATTGTGCAGTAGTTTGAGCATTCTTTGGCATTGCCTTTCTTTGGGATTGGAATGAAAACTGACCTTTTCCAGTCCTGTGGCCACTGCTGAGTTTTCCAAATTTGCTGGCATGTTGAGTGCAGCACTTTCACAGTGTAATCTTTCAGGATTTGAAATAGCTCAACTGGAATTCCATTGTTTCCACTAGCTTTGTTCATAGTGATGCTTCCTAAGGCCCATTCGACTTCACATTCCAGGATGTCTGGCTTTAGGTGAATGATCACACCATTGTGATTATCTGGGTCATGAAGTTCTTTTTTGTGTAGTTCTTCTGTATATTCTTGCCACCTCTTCTTAATATCTGCTGCCTCTTTAGGTCCATACCATTTCTGTTACTTATTGAGGACATCTTTGCATGAAATGTTCCCTTGGTATCTCTAATTTTCTTGAAGAGATCTCTAGTCTTTCCCATTCTGTTG
Source organism: Antilocapra americana (assembly GCA_007570785.1). Taxonomy (NCBI): domain Eukaryota; kingdom Metazoa; phylum Chordata; class Mammalia; order Artiodactyla; family Antilocapridae; genus Antilocapra; species Antilocapra americana. The sequence goes on along the minus strand of ML662451.1, from coordinate 1,997,500 downwards.
TTTTCCTCTATTTCTTTGCATTGATCCCGGAGGAAGGCTTTCTTATCTCTCCTTGCTATTCTTTGGAATTCAGCATTCAAATGGGTATATCCTTCCTTTTGTCCTTTGCTTTTCACTTCCCTTCTTTTCTCAGCTGTTTGTAAGGCCTCCTCAGACAGCCATTTTGCTTTTTTGTATTTCTTTTTCTTGGGGATGGTCTTGATTCCTATCTCCTGTACAGTGTTACAGACCTCCATCCATAGTTCTCATGCACTCTTCTATAAGATCTAGTCTCTTGAATCTGTTTGTCACTTTCACTGTATAATTGTAAGGGATTTGATTTAGGTCATACCTGCATGGTCTAGTGGTTTTCCCTACTTTCTTCAATTTAAGTCTGAATTTGGCAATAAGGAGTTCATGATCTGAGCCACAGTCAGCTCCCAGTCTTGTTTTTGCTGACTGTATAGAGCTTCTCCATCTTTGCTTGCCAAGAATATAATCAGTCTGATTTCGGTATTGACCATCTGGTGATGTCCATGTGTAGAATCTTCTTTTGTGTTGTAGGAAGAGGATGTTTGCTATGACCAGTGCGTCCTCTTGGCAAAACTATTAGCCTTTGCCCTGCTTCATTCTGTACTCCAAGGCAAAATTTGCCTGTTACTCCAGGTATTTCTTGACTTCCTACTTTTGCATTCCAGTTCCCTATAATGAAAATGACATATTTTTTGGTTGTTAGCTCTAGAAGTCTTGTAGGTCTTCATAGAACCGTTCAGCTTCTTCAGCATTACTGGTAGGGGCATAGACTTGGATTACTGTGATAGTGAATGGTTTGCCTTGGAAATAAACAGAGATCATTCTGTTGTTTTTGAGATTGTATCCAAGTACTGTGTTTTGGACTCTTGTTGACTATGATGGCTACTCCATTTCTTCTAAGGGATTCTTGCCCCCATTTCATAGATAAGGAGCCCAAAAGGGTAAGCACATACATTAAGAGGTGTTCAAACTCACCAGTAAGCAAGAGATTTTTTTTTTAAAGAGCTATCACTTTATATCCTTAAGACTAGCCAAAATTAGAAAAAGAAAAAGGATAATGTAAACTGGTCCTGGTGATACAGGAATATTAAAACCCTTATATATTGCAAGAATAAATGGAGAACTGTATACCCACTCTGGAGTCAATCTTGGAGATAAAGAAGTTTGGTAGATTTTACAAAGAAGTTTACCCTTTCCTCTTGTTAAATAAATGATTATTACTAAGTGTTTGTTTTTCATTATATATGTCCCTGTAATTTTTATCTTCATTCATTTGCCAGAATACCTTGATGGATTTTTCTAATGTTGAACCATCATCCCTGCACTCCTTGGCGAAATCCTAATGTGGTTTATATACAGGATTAGATATAACTGGATAGATTAAACTTTTATCAAGGTAGATACCTTCCATTCCTAGTTTGCCCTGAATTTTTCTTTAAATTTTAAGTAAGTGTTGAGCTTACCAAAGGCCTTTTTCCCCTTCTTTTTGCATTTAAAAAATAATACTCATCTTACTTTTCTGTCTTCATTAATGTTGTGAAGCACATTGAAAGCTTCTTACATTCCTTGGATAAATTCTTGTTACGTTTACCTATTTTGGCTAGCTAATATCTTATTCAGTTCTGTTTTTACATCAATATTCACAAGTGACTATATTCTCTTTGGATTATTTTTGGATATTTTCCTCTTTGATTTCTCATCTGATTTTGGAATCACTGTTAGAAAGAGAAATAGGCAAGTTTTATTTTTCCAATTTGTGGAACAACTTATATAGAACTTATATTCTTGAGAGCGTAGTCAAACTATAAAAGTTTTTTTCTACTTTTTGGCCATGCCATGTGACATGCGGGATTTTAGTTCTCCAGCCACAGGTGGAACCTGCGCCCTCAGCAGTGGAGGTGAAATGTATTAACCACTGGACCACCAGGGAAGTCCATATAAAATGTTAATTATTTTTTAAATTCCTGTAAAGGGATTTTGGTTTATTTAATGCCATTTTGTTTTATTTAATGCTCATTCATCTACTCAAGTTTTTATGTCTTACCAATTTGGATTTCTTTTGTAATTTTCTCAGTTTGATCTATATGTTCACATTTATTAGCATATGTTTCTTAATTCCTTCTTCTATATTTCTTGTTATTTTGTTTGCATTTTCTTTTTCCTGGTCTGCCTTCTTTTTAAAAATTTTTATTGTTGTTGATTTACAATATTGTTTTAGTTTCTGCTATACAGTGAAGTGAATCTTATATAGCTACTTTTTTTTATTCTTTTCCCATGTAAGTCATTACAGAGTATTATGTAGAATTCCCTGTGCTAGACCCTAGGTCCTTATTAGTTTTCTGTTTTATACAGTATGTGTATGTCAATCCCAGTCTCCCAATTTATCTTTTCCCCCATGGTAACCATGAGACTGTTTTATATATCGGTGCCTCTGATTCTGTTTTGTATTCCTTTGTACCGTTTTTGAAGAGTTGTGTATAAGTGACATATCTGTGTTTGTCTGACCTACATCACTCAGGATGACCATCTCTAGGTCTGTTCCTGTAATACTGATGTTATGCTTTTTAAACATCTGTATATCTGCTTTGAAGCAACATGTTATTTAGATCTCCCACCCATTTTTTGACTGGGTGTTTTGTTTGTTTTTTGTTTCTGAGCCGCATAAGCTGTATACTTCGGAGACTGATCCCTGTTGGAGAAAACGCAAGCATTTCCTCCCATTCTGTGGGCTATGTTTTTGGTTTTCTTTATGATTTCCTTTGCTGTGCAAAACTTTTAAATTTAATTAGGTCCCATTTGTTTTTGTTTTCATTACCCTAAGGAGATGGGTCAAAAAAAAGCCTTGCTTCAGTTTATGTCAGTGCTCCGCCTATGTTCTCCTCTAAGGGCTTTATAGTACTCAGCCTTACACTTAGTCTTTAACCCATTTTGAGTTTGTTTTTGTGTGCAGGGTTAGGGAGCATTCTGGTTTCATTCTTTCACATGTGGCTGTCCAGTTTTCCCAGCACCATTTGTTGAAGACTGTCTTTTCTCCATTGTCTATTCTTGCTTCCTTTGTCATAGATTAGACCATGGGTGTGGGGGCTTATCTCTGGCCCTTCTACCCTGTTCCAGTGGTCCGTATTTGTTTTTGTGTGAGTACCATGCTGTCTTGATTACTTAGCTTTGTAGTGTAGTCTGAAGTCAGGGAACCTGATGCCTCCAGCCCCATTTTTCTTTGTCAAGATGGCTTTGACTCTTTGAGGTCTTTTGTGTTTCTGTGCAAATTGTAACATTTTTCGTTCTAATTCTGTGGAAAATGTCCCTGGTAATTTGACATTGAATCTGTAGATTGCTTTGGGTAGTACAGTCATTTTGATGATACTGATTCTTCCAATCCAAGAACATAGTATATCTTCCCAACCATTTGCGTCATCGTTGATTTCTTTCATCAGTATCATAGTTTTCTGAATACAAGTCTTCTCCCTCCTCAGGAGGGTTTATTCCTAGGTATCTATTTTTGATGCAGTGGTAAATGAGACTTTCATTAATTTGTCTTTCTGATCTTTTATTGTTAGTGTGTAGTAATGCAAGAGATTTCTGTGCATTAATTTTTTTTCTGTGTACTATTATGTTATAAAGTTTGCAACTTTGCCAAATTCAGTGACGAGCTCTCGCAGCTTTCTGGTAGTATGTTTAGGGTTTTCTATGTGTAGTCTCGTGTCATCTGCAGATAGTGAAAGTTTTACTTTTCACTTTGGATTCCTTTTATTTGTTTCAATTGCCTTGCTAGAACTTGCAAAACTATGTTGAATAAACGTGGTGAGAGAGGACATCCTTGTCTTGTTCCTGATCTTAGAGGAAATGCTTTTAGTTTTTCACTGTTGAGAAAACTGGGTTTGACAAACTACATATGCTCTGGGTTTGTCATATGTGACCTTAATTATGTTGAGTTATGTTCTCTTTGTGCCTGATTTCTGGGGTTTTTTTTTAATCATAAATACTGACTTTTATCAAAAACCTTTTCTGTAACTCTTGAGATGATCATATGGTTTTTATTCTTCAGTTTGTTAATGTGGTGTATCACATTGATTTGTGGATAATGAAACACCTTTGCATCCTTGGGATAAATCCCACTTGATCATGGTATACAATCCTTTTAATGTATAATTGGATTTGGTTTGCTAGTATTTTGTTGAAGATTTTTGTATCTGTGTTCATCAGTGATACTGGCCTGTAATTTTCTTATTTTGTGGTATCTTTGGTTTTGCTATCAGGGTGATGATGGCCTCACAGAATGAACTTCGGAGTGTTCCTTTCTCTGCAGTTTTTTGGAAGTTTTAGGATAGATGTTAACTCTTCTGTAAATGTTTGATAGAGGGACTTCCTGGTGGTCCAGTGACTAAGACTCCATTAACTCCCAGTGCAGGGGACCCAGGTTAGATCCCTGGTCTGAGAACTAGATCCCACATGCCACAACTAAATGTTTTATAGAATTTGCCTGTGAAGCCATCTGGTCCTGAATTTTTGTTTGTTGGAATCTTTTTAATCAGTTTCAATTTCAGTACTTGTTATTGGTCTGTTTATATTTTTTACTTCTTGTTTAGTCTTGGAAGAGTGTACCTTTCTATGAATTTGTCCCCCTAGAAGAAATGGACAGATTCACGGGCATATAGTTGCTGGTAGTAGCTCTTATGAGCCTTTATGCTTATGTGGTGTCAGTTATACTTCTTTTTCATTCTAATTTTATTGACTTGGACCCTTTCCCTTTTTTTCTTGATGAGTCTGGCTAAAAGTTTATCAATTTTGTTTACCTTTTTAAAGAACCAACTTTTCATTGATTTTTTCTGTTGTTTTCTTCATCTCTATTTATTTCTCCTCTGATCATTAAGATTTCTTTCCTTCTACTTATTTGTATTTGTTTTTTCTTCTCCTTCCAGTTGCTTTAGGTATAAGGTTAGTTTGTTTGAGATTTTTCTTGTATCCTGAAGTAAGATTGCATTACTATAAATTTCCCTCTTAGAACTGCTTTTGCTGTGTCCCATAGGTTTCCGAACATCATGTTTTCATTGTCATTTTGTCTCCATGTATTTTTTAAAATTTCTTTGGTGACCCATTAGTTTTTTAATGGATCATATTGTTGTCTCTATGTGTTCATGTTACAGTTTTTCCCCCCTGTAATTTATTTCTAATCTTATAGCATTGTGGTTGGAGAAGATGCTTGATAGGACTTTAGTTTTCTTAAATTTACCAAGGTTTAATTTGTGGCTAATCTGCGGTATATCCTGGAGAATGTTCAGTGTGCCCTCGAGAAGTACGCTCTGCTGCCTTCAGATGGAGTGTTCTAAAAATATCAAGTTCATCTGGTCTAATGTGTCATTTTAGGCCTGTGTTTCCTTATTGATTTTTATCTGGATGACCTGTCCATTGGCATAAGTGGGGTGTTAGAGTCGCTGTTGATTTTAATCTGTTTTGTCCCATAATGAGCATTGCTTACTCCTGCTTTGTTTTGGTTTCTATTTTCACCGAACACCGTTTTCTGTCCTCTCACTTTCAGTCTGTCTGTGTTCCTAGCTCTGAAGTGGGTCTCTTGCAGACAGCATACATATGGGTCTTATTTTTGTATCAGTTCAGCCAGTCTGTATCTTTTGGCTGGAACCTTTAATCCACTTACATTTAAGGTAATTATTGATGTGCACGTTCCTACTGACATTTTCTTTATTGTTTGGGGCTTGTTTTTGTAGGTATTTTTTCTTCCTGTCTTCTTTTGTTCTCTTGTGATTTGAATGATTGCCTTTGGCATTGTGTGTGTGTATTGTAGGTTTTTGGTTTGCCATTCCCATGCAGTTTTGAGATAGTAGTCTGTATATATACAAAGTTGCTCTAAGTTGCTGGTCTCTTTCCTGCCTAGAGAAGTTCCTTCAGTGTTTGCTGTAAAGCTGGTTTGCTGGTGCTGGATTCTCTTAGCTTTTGCTGTTCTTAAAGCTTTTGAATTCTCCATCAAATCTGAATGAGAGCCCTGCTGGGTAGAGTATTCTTGGCTGTAGGTTTTACCCTTCATCACTTTAAATATATCATGCCATTTTCTCATGGCCTGTAGAGCTTCTGCTGAAAAATCAGGTGATAACCTGATGGAGACTCCCTTGTATGTTTTTGTTGTTTTTGATCAGACTGATCTATCTTAAAATCTTTCCAAGAACCATCACTTGGTTTTGTAAGTCTTCTCTTTTTTTATAACTATTTTTTAACTATTTTTCCTCTCTCGTTTTTTCCCCTTGCTGTTTATTCTTTTTTGTTGCTTTAGTCCTAAACTTTTAGGTTTTAAAAAGAGAATTCATGTTGAGTCCTTCATATTTTTTACTCATTTATTTGTATCAGTATTGTCTCAAATATCCCTATTTTATTAATTATAATTTGATACTCAAATTGCCCTAGGTTTAATCAGAAACAATACATGCTTATGTAACTATATATAACTATCAGCTACCTGTGAATTCGTATTAATTCTTCCAATTTGAGTTCAGTACCTTGGGGTCCTTTCTAGCCTCCTCCTTTTTCACACTCATAAACCCTTTCTCTAAGAGCGAGAAAACTGTCTCACGTTACACTCAGTATGTGTATTTATTTTCTCAATCACTTAACGTTTTGCACGAGGCACTCAATCTCCCACTGGTTCCGGCCACCCACTGTCTCACTTGCCTGCTGCTGGGCTGCTTCACTGTGGCCCCTTCACCAGTGGGCTTCCATGGGCCCCAGGTCCACCCGTTATTCCCTTCAGGTGCATTAATTCCTTTAATCACTAATGTCCATGTAGGAAGGGCAAGATGGAAAAGCAGGGGTGAATCTGTCTTCAGTGAAGACGTTTAAGTTCATTTTAACTAATGCTATTACAATGTATTTCTGCCGTTATTTTACAATTTCTACTTAGTGTACTTCCCACCTCCCACTGCCCCTCCACCTTGCTTTCCATTGAGTGGCAATGGAAAATTTTCTTTTTACATGTTTAAAAGTTACAGATTCTACTTTTTTAAATTGATGTTACTCAATACTAAACATGCTTGTTTTCTCCTTGGTTTCTTTAACTGTCATCTGAATCTTCTAATAAGATTTAGTCTTTGCAACCCTACCATGTTGATATTTTTTTAGAATTTTGGCTCTGGATTATTAATATACTTCGTTGTTTTCCTTTCCTTCTCCTTCCTCTCTTTTCCTGTCATCTCGATCGTCCTCAACTTATATGTTATGGCCCAATAAACCCAGTAAGTTGAAAATATTTTAAGAAAGCATTTATCACGCCTAACCTCAACGTCATAGCTTAGCAATTCTACCTTAAAGATGCCCAGAACCTTTAAAATACCCTGCATGAACATTAATTGAGCAATACCCATTTTCTTGGTGGTTTTGTTTAGTTGCTAAGTCGTGTCTGACTCTTTGTACCCCGTGGACTGTAGCCTGCCAGGCTCCTCTCTCCGTGGGATTTCCCAGGCAACAATGTTGGAGTGAGGTGCCATGTCCTTCCCCAGGGAATCTTTCTGACCCAGGGATTGAACAGGTGGATTCCTTAGTGCTTTGCCGTTCGGGGTTGTACACAAAGCCTATTCTATCGTGACGTGTTGACTGTCTCTTGGGACTTCCTGGATATTGTACTGAAGGTGAGAAACAGAGGGGCTGTACAGACAGAGCATAGTCATAATGGACTGGCTGTTTGCCCTTCTGACCTCTCGCCACTGGGAGCTGTGACTGCTGCCGCTGCCCAGCATCACAGGCAGGTACCCACGCATGGCTAGCCCAGGAAAGATTAAAATTCAAAATCTGAGTGACCTCCTTGGTGGTCCAGTGGTTAGGATTTCAGCTTCCAAAGCACGGGGTACAGGCTCAGCCCCTGGTCAGGGAGGTAAGATCCCACAAGGTTTGTGGACAAAAGACCAAAACAAAACAAGTAATATGGTTTAAAAAAAAAATAGTCTAAAAACTTTAAAAATTGTCCACATTAAAAAAAAAATCTTCAAAATAAAAAAAATACAAAATTTGATAGTTTCTACTGAATCTGTATCATTTTTACATCATCATAAAGTTGAAAGATCTTAAAACATTTTAAGTTGGAAACCATTTGTACAAACTTTGCCAAATAATTTGCTCACTCTTACTTCCTATATATCTTTCCATGTCTGAATTTACTTTTCATATTTTGTAGAATTTTTCAAATTATGGGGCCTTTGCTGTGCAAGGGCTTTCTCCCGTTGCGGCGAGTGCGGGCTTCTCCCTGTGGCGGCGGTCCCCGCAGGCCACGGGCTCTGGGCACACGGCTTTAGTGGTCTCGGTGCACGGGCTCAGCTGCTCTGTGGGACAGGCTCTTCCAGGCAGGCAGATTCTTAATCACGGGGCCACCAGGGAAGCCTCTTCTTTTCATATTTAACCACTTCTAAGTACATTTTAGGTGGATCTATTGGGAAAAAATTTGAAGCCTTGTGTCCCTGAGAATATCTTTTATTCTACTTTGATGTTTTAAAGTTTGTCTTGCTGTAAATTTTGAATTCAGCTACATTCTTTTCCTTCAGCATTTTGGAAACATGATTTGTCTTTTTTTTGTCTGAGGCTACCGTTGAGAAACCTGAAGTCAATCTGTTTCTTGTCCTTTTGTTATTGATCTGCTGTTTCTCTCTGGGAGCTTTCAGAATTTTTCATTTTCTTAAATGGTCTTAATCTCTTGCTACAATGTTTATGGTATGCTTTCTTATCATGAGTTCCTTCATCTTTAATTCTCACCAGCCTGCTATCCCTTCGACTACTTCGTCTTGTGCTAATCTCTGTGTTCATCGCAGGTGCACTTTCATGGGCATACCAGCCACTGTGCTAGGAACTAGAGACACGACAGTGAGTAAGAAGACACGGGTGCTTCTGGAATGCTAAGGTTGACACTGCTTTTCCAAATAAGAATATAGTATTTAATAGTGCCAATGAGAACTATGTTTAAAGGTGATTCCTGCTTTTGATAGAGATAGCTTGGGAGTTTGGAGCTATGGTAGGGATAGAGTGGTGGTGCAATTTCGCGATGGCTGCCCATTGTTGGCGTTCATCACTGAGGAGCACATGCAGATCGTGGGCAGGGTGACAGGAACTCTGAGGCACAGTGATGGAGACTTGTGTACTGCCTGCATGTAACAGAATCAGCCCCAGAAGAGTGTTATAAAACGTAAGATGGCTCCACAGCCTCATGAACTTCTAAGCGAGTGGGAGACAGATGGCTGAATGCCATGCAGTGTAAGAGGTACCTGGGTCCCTGCAGGCCCAGATGTAACCCCAGGTTTTAGAGGGAGAGAGATTCTAGACTGCTTGGATCTACCCGAAGGCTGGGGGCACTGCCTGGGGACAAGCTTAAACTGCTCTAATGGGGTGGCACCTTGATCTGCTTTCACGCTTTAATTTCTCTAGCCAACGAATATGTGCTGAGAACCTCATGCGACTCAGGTGTTCCCATGATTTGATTCCCCATTGGGGCTCTACACTTCAAAGCGGGAGTCCAGGTCTGACCCCAAGTACACGTTGACATTGTTTTTCTTACAGGTATTGGACTCCTTCAGAGACTCAGGGTGTGAGTGGTTACCTGTAGATGACAAAGGTAACAACCTCCCTCCGTGTGGCCATATTTCCAGTTGAATAGTAAAATGCTGTAGTCATTTCCAGCACAAACTTTGAATTAAATACTTTTTGCAGTGGATTTGTCCTGGCTTTTCCTTCCTTTTTTTTTTTTTTTTTTTTTTTTTTATCACAGAAGTAAGTGTTTGAAAAATCTCTTCCATTTTCTGGGCTACAAGATACAGTAACAACTGGGATACCTCTTGTCAACAGTCAGGTTGGAAGTTCCCCCACATACAGATCCGGAAGTTTTTTCAGACTCCTGACTGTTCCTCTCCGTGCCCCCAAATTCCCAGACTACCACGGGTAATCGTACCTCTGACTCCAGATTCCGAATCATGTTGCCCTTATCCTAAGAGGACCTAATTGCTAGCGTCTGCTCCTCAGGAAACAAGCAAACAAAAACCAGACCACGTGACCTAGACCTGCATGGCCAAGACTGCGGCAGGCCTTCCCTCTCCAGCTGCCCCTCCTGCAGCCCATGTGGCTGCCATGCAGCCCTGGGCTAAGGTGTCTTGGTCAACCCTGGAGGCTTACTCAGGCCCAGGGAGGCCTGTCCCAGAGGAGAGCCCAGGCTCCCAGTCTCAACACCAGCCGTTACTTTTTAAAAAAATGCTTTGGCTTGCACAATGCAGTTCATCTCTCTCAACACCATCCAATGTCCACCCTGGTAGAGCAGCAATGGTTCAGGGACCGGCTGCCTCCACCCTGGATGTCTCTACATGGCTGCACAGTCCCCGCCAAGGGCTCCTCTGCGTCCGGCCGGCAGGTGGAGGAAGGGAGTGAGGGTCACAAAGAAGCTTCTAAAGGGTCAGGGTGGAAGACGGAACCCCTCTCCTCTGCCTGTGCTGTGCAGAAGGCTGGAGATGCAGTGAGCTGTGTGCCACAGAAAAGGACCCTGGTTTGGCAAACTGCTGACCTCTGCCCCATGCCACTTCGAGGGCTTCTCCCTGAGGTGATGAAGAGGAACTGGGAACTGGGTGTCCTTCTTTGTCACCAAACCCAACTGGTCTGCAAAGCTTTTAGAGCTGAGCTGCTAAGGGCTGTTTGCCCCCTGTCAAGGGTACGGTATGGATGCACAAATTATCTGAGGAATTAACAAGAGATCAATTAAATCACAGTAGCTTGTGAGGTGTGGCCTCTAGGCACTGGTATGTTTCAGAAGTTGCCCACGTTATTCTTATGTGAAAACCACTCCTGTCGATACACAGGAATGTGATCGTTAGACGTGTGGGGATGAGGGGGACCTAGAGCGTAGCTCGGAAGGTGAGACTAGGGTACAGCCATAACTTGCCAGCCAGTTCCGTATCTGTGTTGTGAACAGGATAGAAGGCTGGCTTCCCCAGGATCAATAACCTCCAGTGTCCAACCTGAGCAACTCAGAGAGCTCCCCAGGATGGAGGGAGACGGGGGGCTTTACCTGTTTGGCAGCACTTGGACACAGGCTCACACCCCATCTGGGAGTGTGGGAGGCCTGAGCGTGGGCAGCCCCAGCTCTGGTACTGGAGACACTGATATTGAGTAGCCACCATCAGCGCCAACCACAGACTGGGGGGTGACGTAGGTGAAAGGGGCTACAAAGGTGGCGTGGGTGTGACCAGAGGCTAAATAGGGATCCTTGGACCTCAACACAAATTCGACAAAGGAGTCACGGGCCTGCGCTGGGCTCCTCAAACCCTCCTCCCCAAGGACTCCTGGCTCTCTACGGCATACAGCTTCTTTCCATACCTATCTGTCTTCAGAGAGCATCCCTCGGCGCGTGACCACCTGGTCTGGCACCTTTCACTGAGCAGATGGGCTGAAGGGAAGCCGGAAGAACAAGTCTCCCCACTCGCCTCCCTTAGAAGGCAGGCCAGCGCCACAGCCTTCCGGCCTGGCGGGGTTTTCTGGAATGTTGCTTCCTGGTGACAGGATTCTCTCCACACGCAGCACCTGCGGGCTTTGCGCAATGCGAGGATGCCCTCTACTGGCCTCCCTTCTGGCCATTCTAAATAGAAAACGTGAGATGAAGGTCTTTGAGGGTGGAGGAGTATTTAGTTTGGTCAAGGCAGGGGCTACCAGGCTCCTGAAGTTCAGTTATTTCAGAAGGGTTTCTTTGGGGTGACAGGGTTATGTAGAAGTAGTCTAGCTCTCCCTAAGCCAGCCCAAGGATTTCTGCCTTTCTTGAGTCATGGCAATCCTCTCAATGCAAGACCCCAAGCCAGGAAAGCAGCACTGGTTTCTGAGTTTTGTTCCCTTTTTCGGTGGGAGGAGTAGGGGATGAAAAATTATTATATTCATCTCTGAAACTGAGATAAAAATATATCCTTCAACAAGCCATGGGTGAAACAAATGAGATGTAGCAATGAGGCCCAAAGCAAACAAGAAAAAGCCAGTAAGCTATCAAGTCCTGTAGCTCTTTAGTGAATCCTTCAAAGCTCTTCTAATACAACATCCTCACCAAGTCCTGACCGCCCGCCCGCCAGCAGCTCCTGTGCAGTCGGCTCTGCACGCCCTGGCCCCAGCGCCCCCGGGCAGATTCGAGCCCCGACTCCTCCAAGCTTCGCCCTCCCTCAGGACAGGTCAGCTGCCGCCCCCTCTTCCTGCCAGTCTGCGATTCTAGATCAGCAGTTCTCAGAGTGCGGGCCCCAGGCCGGCAGCGGAGCACTCGGGGATCGTATTAGAAAGGCAGATCCTCGTTTCACCTCAGTCCTCCTCAGTCAGAAACGCAGTGGTGGGGCCCAGCCACCCATTTTTAAAGGGTGATTCTGATCTAGACCAAGCACAGGCTCTGCTGGGCCTCAGCTCCAATTCATTCATGGACAGTGTGTGGACTGAGTTACTTCTCATATGCCTTGTTTCTGCTTCTGTAAGAACAGAACCAGTATCCTCAGATGGCATCACCACTACCCTCACCAGTGCACAGGGCCTTGGGGAGATAGAGAATTCCAAGGTCCTTCTCTCCGCTCCCTTTCCTGGGAGTCCGAGACTGGACAGCAGCCTCCGTCCACCGGCCGAGCTCACCAAGCTGTTCCTCCAGCATGGCACTGTCCTGGGGGCAGGGGCCAAGCCCGACTGCTTTGGAAACCCAAGCGGGAAGCCAGGGCCCCAAAAGGCCCACCTGGGCATTGGGACACCGTGTGTCCCCAGCTGGCCCATGGGGTGGAGACAGGGGTGGGGGGGGGTGTTGTGTGTGAATATGTATCAATTCCATGTTCACAAAAAAAAGGCTGAGGAAAGGACAGAAAATTCCCTAAATGACAAAGGCGCAGCTGGCCAGAGGGGGCCAGGCAGCCACTGAGGGAGAAGCCTAGCACTGCTGACCACCGGTGCTGATGCCAGGCCCGTGAGTGCCCCGTCGGGGCCACCCTAGTGCAGGTTGGCCACAGAGCACAAAGCAACACACCCAGCAGGCAGGCGTACGATTAAATAGCGCGTTTAATCATCTCACGACAGACTGCAGTGCAGTAGTATAAACCGGAAGTTTCTTTTTAAAAAGCCACTTCCCCAAAGCTCCCACTCAACACCCAGACGTCACAGCGGAGGGACCGGTTCCTCGTGGCTGAGGAACAGGGCCAGAGGGATTCAGAGTCTGTTCCACCAAGCTGAAAGTCTTTCCAGGTCAAGGTTGCCTTGTGAGTAGACAAGAGCCCTAGGAGGAGTTGTTGCAGTCATACTCACTCTAACACACTCACATGCAAGGGACACAGAGGACACCCGGACAGACGGACAGAGGAGACAGCAGCGGGACCGCCCCACACACGCGCTCTCGTGCCCTGACAGTCCAGTCTGCGTGGCTGCCTCCTCTGGGCACAGGGAGTTCGGGCCTGATTCTGGAAGCAGCCAGGGTGGCCAGGAGGAAGAAGGGTGGCAGCCTGTGTCCAGCCTGGCTACTGTGACCCATCAGCCCCGCGGCCTGGGCCCCTCTCCTTTCTGGAAGCAGCCAGCCCGCCCTACTCCGGCAGACAGTTTCTGCACTACCAGCTTCCCACTGGGGTGAGGAGGGGGCGCCACTTCCTCTGGCCGAGAGAGAGGGCAGGCTCCATCCCCAAGAAGAGGAGGAGGAACAGGGTGGGGGACGCAGGCAGGCCAGGCCTCGCTGTGCGGGTGCCCCGGCGGCAGCAGTCCTGCCGACAAGGAGCTGGAGAGGAAGGCCAGGAGCTGGCGGTGTCCACCCTTGGAACAGGGGAAGGGTGCAAAAAAGAGGAGGCCCTGAGGTGAGGACATTTTGAGGGACCTATCAGATGGGTCTAAAGAGGAAACCTCTTCGTTCACAGCTTCATTCAGGGGTTCCTGGAGAATGTCTCTGGATTCAAGTACCAGCGGCTCTGGTTGAGGGTTTTAGGATGCAGTGGCCAGCAGAGGCTGGGAGAACAGCCGCCCTCAGACACAGGAGGTGTGAGAGCCAGCCTGGCGATGCTCTGGACCCTGGCACTGCCAACCCTCACCCTGAGGAGACAGATCAGGCGGCTACAAGATCTCCTCACGGGGGCTCCGGGTCTTCAGTGGGGTCTGCCCGTTGGGCACGGAGCCATTCTGACCATGCAGGAGCTTGCCCTTCTCTCGGTCTGGCCACGTGAAGATGGCATCGTCACTGTCCAGTTCGGATTCTGAGTGCATGAGGCTGCTGCTCAGCGCCGGGCCTTTCTGTTTGATGCCTGCGAGGGAGTCAAGGTGTGAGTGTCAGGAGCCGGGAGCCGCACCCCACACCCCCACCCCCAGCCCAAAGAGGAGCAGAGTGACAGGGACGGTCACGGTCCGCTGCTGTGGGGACGAGGCTACCCGAGTCCTCCCAGGCCTGGCTAGACGGAGCAGGGAGGCCTCAGGGAGTAGACTGCAGACCCACAGATCCGCTTCCACTGCAGATTCTCTACCTCCAGCATCTACGAGCTTCGGTTAGTCCACCCAACAACATTCTCTTTTTTCTCCTAAATATGGGGTGTTTTATCGCCTCCCTTCATGCACAGGGCAGAGTTTTGTGGGTGGCAGGCAAACAAGGAACAAGCACTGAGGCTCTAGAGACTAAGCTTCTTCACCGGACCCTGGCTCAGCGTGGATGGAAAGCACCTGCAGGGCTGCTGGCGCTGAGTGAGGACACCACTGCGCTCCACGCAGACGTTTACTCTGGCTTCGCTGAGTGGGAACAAGCGGTGGGAGAGCAGGCACGAGGCTTGGAGAGGCCTCTCCAAGGAGGGGCTGGAGGAGGGACTGTCCCAAGCCATCAGCTGGCCAGAGCACACAAGTAAGGCCCCTAAGGAACACCTGAGGTCAGAAAAGATGCCTGAGATTCTTTAAGTCCCTGGAGTTGCCTTCGCTGCCCGTCCTTAAGGCTGCAGAGGCCAGACTACACCGCAGGTCTAGTAATGACTTTAGGGCGGGTCCCACCCAGCGGCAAGATGGCGGCCCTCTGGCTGGCGTGCACACCACTCCGAGCAAACGCGGGCTGAGATGGCAGAACTAGGAGTAGGAACTGCCAGTATTGAGAACCCAGCTTGGCAGTGTCCTGGGCCTGGCACAGTCCACCCCCAGGACCTAACCTACCTCCTTTCTTAAAAAGGTGACCAGTCAGGTGAGCTATGTTTGAACCCTCATTCCCCAGCAACCACTCTCCCTCCCCCGGTCCCATCCGGGGCCCAGCAAACACTGGAAGAAGCTCCTGAGATGGCTGTCAGCCACTCCACCCCTTCCTGGCCAGACGGGACGCAAGGCTGTGCATGATGAAGGCATCGAGACTCTGACCACACCCGTCACTCAGGAACCCCATGCCCAGACCGGGCCGCGTGCTGTGTGTCTGTGCAGTGTGCTCTGGGGCTCAGGCAAGCTTGTGCAGCTTGTCCATCTCAGGGCACAGTTCTGGGACATGACTGCACACAGTCTCGCCTTCCACTGACTCTCAGGACGGCAGAGAAGCAAGGTCGGAGAACACTGCAGCTGTGTAGGCTTTTCCAGTATGGTGGGGACAGTGGTGACGTAAGATCCAAGACCAGGGAAGGTCAAGGTTCTCACAACTTCTGCTTTGCCCTATAGATGAAATATCGTTTTGGTGGCTTTCTTCCCCCAGCACCCAAGCACTTGAAACTTCTCTTCTTCCCCAAAGCCCTTCTGGGCCATAGGTGCGAGGACCGGAGCCCAAGGTGGAGATGGGTTTCTGGCTCCGCAGCACGCAGCCCTCACCCCGGGCCCTCTACGACGAGCTCTGCTCTGCTCGAGGAACTGAATGGGATTCATCCGCTAAGCAAAGACACTGGTCCTATCAGAGGGTGCTGACCACTCACATCTCTGACTCGGCAATTCCATTCCTAGGTCTATACCTAATAGAAATCCATGCATCTGTCCACCAAAGGACACGGACCAGAAGGTTTACAGCAGCAGCCCCCAGGGCAGCCGACGTGCCCAACAGCAAGCCTGACAAGATGTATTCCTACAAAGGAAATTATACAGCAGCGGGGATGAGCACGCTGTGGCTCTGCCTAAGGACACGGGTGAATGTCCTAAATGCAACGCTGAGTGAAGGGAGTCAGACACTAAGATTCGGTTTATATCTGCTACTCCCAGATACCAGAAGTCAATTGTGGGGAGGAGGCACGACTGCAAAGCAGCACACCAGGGTGCTTCTGGGGGGCTGATTACACGGGCACATCCACTTAAGAAATACATTTTCTGTATACATCAGACTGAATCACAGGAAACTGCTGTCTTCTAGGTCAGAAGTCAAATTATCAGTTATTTTATAAGGTTCAATCAAAACCAACAGGAGTTGTGAAAACACTCAACAGGAGAACAAAACCAAATCACAGCGCACCCCACAGGTGCGGACCGTAAAGCAGAGCCCGCCGGCTGGGCTCCGAGCCCGGGCCCGGGCACACGCAGGGCCTGCCGTCCGGCCGCTCCTCCTCCGGCCTCACCGGCCCCCGGCACGCTGTCCGCTGCAGCTCACTTCCACACACGGCAGGCTCCACAGACGGACTCTTCCTCAAGCTGAACTTCCGTTCCAGACCTCACACATTTAGGTCCTGAATCCACTCCCCGCACACCACTGGTGGCTCTGTTCTGGGCTGTAACCCTCCCCCACCACAGAGCCCAGAACAAGAGCCAGGCCTGGGGGCCTGGTCGGACCCCCACCAGATCCAAGGGCCTCCCACCGCGAGCCACCTCCTCGGCTAGACGCCGCCCCCGGGAGAAGGGCCCGTGACCCTGGTCCACGTTCTCCTCTTGGTCACCCAGGAGCGGCTGGCCACCTGCATCACCCCACCTTTCCCCCAGGTCTGCCTTTCCGAACTGCCTTTCCTCCCGGCTGTTCCTCCCTCCTGCCTCAGAAGAGGTATCTTAAGTCCTCTATGCCCTCCTCCCCCTCAGAAACCTCATCTCCATCTTCTGCATCTCTGCCCACAAACCTGCTCCCAAACCTGACCCACACAGTCCTGAATCTCCACTCATTGTTACTCAACTTCCTAAACGACTTTTAATTCTTTGGGGCACCTGTTTCCTCACCACCTACCTACTTCCTAAACAGACCGCGCTTTCACTTCAGCATCGGTCCTCTCACCATCCTCTCCAGCTCTTCAGGTGACCAGAAACCTCTCCGGCGTTGTCACCACCACCACCGTCGCCGGCTCTCACCTGACCGCACCCTGGGAACACGTCTCCTCCCTCACCTCAGCTCCTCAGCCTGGCACTCTTCTTTTGACCCTCAACCCTCTCCCCACTGAGGGACGTGACCCCCCTTAGCAGTGCCGACCGTCTCGAGTACACAGAAGATCCCTACCCATCCTGTTCAGCTGAGTTCCGTCTTACTCCTCTTCTCTCACTGAGACTGCATCGAATGCCCTAATTCTGTCCTCAGTGCTACCAGTCTGTCCCTTAGGCTGGAAGTCAGCCCAGACCTTTCCTGTCCCTCCGGCTCCCTGACACCACGCGGTGTGAGCCATCATCACCGCTCCTCACAAAAACCTCCCTGCTGGCCTCCACCTGTAGTCTCTTCAATGAATGAAATGCCACGAAACTAATTTTCCTAAGCCAGCACTTTCATCACCACTAGAATAAATGCCTAAATCCTTACACTGACATTCAAAACTCCCCATAAATTCGTCCCTGCCCATCTTCTAGCCTCACTTCCTCAACCCCATTCACAACTGTTCTAAACCAAACAACCTTCCCCTGTATTTCTTCTCCAGTCTCACAGATGCTCAGAGAAGATGCCCAGGGACCATCCTTTGCTTTTCCTTTTCTCTCACACCCCTCTGAAAACCAATCATGAACCTCAGCAAGTCTTCCCCTCAAGTGTATCTGGACTCTGCCTCTCTACCTCATCATCTCCCCATGAGGTGTTCTATCCAGTCTCCTCCTACCCACTCTTGCCTCTCCAATTCCTTCACATGGCAGCCAGCTGTCTTTTTAAAAGGTGAATAAATCTAACTGCACCATTCACCTCCTTAACGAAACTACCTGTGGTTCCCCACTGCTCCTAGAAGGAGCCCACAGCAGCGTCCCTGCTCACCTGTCCAGCCCTGCACCACTCACCCCACACTCACTGCATCTTCCTCAAATGCCCCCTGCTCCCTCCGGCAGCTGGGCCTTCAATCAACCAGCTCGGCCTGCAATCCTATTTCTCAGAGCCTTTATGTGCCTCACTCTCCTCGTTGACACTGGGGTCTCAGTTTTAATGTTATTTTTTATAAATATCTTCTACTATCATATTTTGTATATTTGTGAATTTATTTGTTTAACGTCTGCCTGATATAAGCTACAAAAGAGCATCATCTATTGAGTTCACCATAATAAAACCACTGTCTGGCTTAGGCCTGGTACAGTGGTATTAATCCATATACACAGAGGAATAAGATACAGTCCCTACCCTCAAGGGTATTATTGACTAGTAAAGGGACAAACAATAAAAGAACTGATATAATCCAGTAAGAGAAAAGCCAAACCAAACACGTGGGAGAAAGATGAGCATGACTTTTAACTGGCAGGTTACGGGTTGGCTGAAAAAGTACTTTCTGGACAGAAATGTGAACCAACAAATTTGGTTTAGAAAAGAGAGACATCAGCAAGGAGGAGGACCTCAGAAAAGCGCGCTGATGCAGGCTTACCAAGGCTGCTAACAGACTGGAAGTGAGACGCCGAAGGACTGCATGGGGCAGAGAAACCTCGCCACAGCAACACCCACAGCCTTGGCAACCTGGTGGAGGGTGCTGTGCAACGTTTTCCCCTCTGGGACGCTCTGGCTGTACTTCTGTGGTTCACCAGCCCCCACCTCCAGACACTGTCCCCCGTGCTCCCGAACCGAGCTGCCTGGGTGCTGCCAGCCCAGACTGCCTATGAGCCTTTCTCTTCATCTCATACGTCTTTTCTCCCTCACTACAGTGACATTCCGAGGGCAGAGCCTGTGTCCTGGCTCTCTCTATACAGTCCCTCAAAGCCTTTCTAATACAAAGCTTTAAGTATGAGGGATGTTAAGCAAACATGTAGTAAAAAAAAACACCAGTCCTACTTGCAGAGTGTTTGTCAATAGCTCTACATAGAGCCCAGCTCCACAAGGGGACAAGGCCTGTCCTGGGGCCTCCCCGGTAAAAGGGAACCTCACCAATGACCGAGCTCAGACGGGAAGGCGAGCCGCCCACCTGCCCTGGCCCTCCTAACCCTTCACCGAACGCTGTCTCCGTGCTTGTGCAGCTGGAAATTCTTGCACAGATGACCCCAGTGCACCTGCAGCCAGCAGGGGAGCAGCCCTCCACGGGCTCTAAGGCAGTCATGGAGCCTGTGGATCTACCTGACAGACACGGGAGAGAAGACAGGAGACGATGGCTGGCTGGAGAGGAGAGCAGGCTGGCAGACTCTGGCTTTGATCTCTTCATAGCCTCATCCTGTCTGCTCAGAAGGACAGAATGATTAGGAGTAAGAGACCAAGGTCCTTGAGCTCAACCTCAGGGGCAGCTTGACAAGCTGAACTCCAGGCAGAAACCCTACGGGGAATTAGCAGGCAAAGGACAGCAAGAGGCCGAGCCCCCTCAGCACAGGGAAAGGACGGCTGAGAAGTGAGCCCTGGAGCCCGAGCTTGTCCAACACGCAGTTTCTGCCCCCACAGGGCAAAGCTGACCCCGATCCTCATCAGGGAGGGAACAAGATGCTTTTCCAGCACAAAGGGTTGTTGCCAACACACCTGGGAGGGAAGGGTGATGGCGGCGGCTCTCTGGGTAGAGCGCACCCATCAACTTCAGGGCGGCTCTGGCACTCAGCTGCCCACGTACCTGCTCGGGACGCTGGCTTCAGTTCTAAGCTTTCTTGATCGGTGGCATCCAGGATCTTGTACTTGCTTTTCCTCTTTGGTTTTCCTTTTTGCCTGAAAAACATGATCCCTGTCTTTCCTCAGGAAAGCGGTTCTGTGTGAGGCTCAGGCCACCACCCACAGGTGACAGCCAGATGGCACGGGGAGCGGGCCCAGGTCTGGGGGTGCTGCGTCTCCTTACTGCTCAGCTGGGAAAGGCAGCAGCTGTGATCTGTCACTCAAGTATTCCTCACCAACTTGGGAAAAGGTAAAGGAAACATTACTATCTTGGACAGACTGGTTAAAAAGGTAAATAAAATGAAACCCCTATCCTTGAAGGGTGGAAGGTGGAGGAAAGCTTAAACCAGCAATGTTGTTCACGATGGTTGTCCTGGACTGGTGGGAATTTTTTTAGATTCTTTTAATTTGCCAAGTTTTATTGTGAGGTTATATTGCAGGTTGCATTTCAGCTCTGCAACTTATTAACTGTGTGCCCTTGGATAGATATCATTTTCCTGAGAAAAGGCTGTTATGCCTACTAAAAAAGGTATTACCTATAAAATGTCATCATGGTACTTGGCACACCATAAACAAAGAACTGACACCTGTTATTAATAATAAGAAACATAATAAATATAATTCTCAAATAGTATAAGATTAGACAGGAAGACTAAATGAAAAAACCTGAAAGACTTAATCATGACTAACCCAAGTCTATAATTACAAGAAAAGATACACACACATGAATCTCAAATCGAAGGGGAGGCAGACAAGGAACAGTGGTGAGGCTGAGGTGCAGAGTGCTAAAGGTCACACACCCTAGAGACAGATGTAAGCCAGATCTATGCCCCAGGCCCTCCCAATGCCCACTCAGTCACAGCCACTCACTCCCTTAGAGGTGTCAGAAGGTAGGGAGACCATTTTTGTGCATGCTGTGGGTGGGCCGGTAACACTGACGGTAAGGGAAAAATCCCAGGACTCAGCGCCCCCACGTAGAAGGAGCCAGATACCTCTCTAATGAATAAATACATAATTAGAAGCCTGAACAAATTTACAGGGCAAGTGCATCTTACCTCTTACAACAACAGATTACAGTCCAGGACAGGATACCCAAGGCAACAACAATGAGAAAGGAAGCAATGATAACATATAACACGCTCCACTCTGCCAAGAAAAACAAAATAGTTAAGGGTGGTGGAGAGAGAGGCTAGAACAGAGGTCTGGTCCCCAGGGCTCCCCGGGGAAGACGAGACCTTAGAGCTGAGATCTGAGCCCTTGTGACTGGCCGTCCCTGGCTTGGCTCTGAGACCCTGGGGCCACAGGCAGGCGGTAATGAGCTTCAAGAGAGGAAAAGAGGGAATGGAAATCTACAGGCGCCCATGCGGCAAGGAGCACACGGGCACTCCGAAAGGACAGGAGGCCGCACAGCTGGTCTGATTTATGCTGCATTTTGTGGTTAGTCTGATTTGCTTGTTTCGTTTTAAACAACCGCTTCAGGGGATTTCCCTGGCGGTCTGGCAGTTAGGACTTGGCACTTTCACTGCTGGGGCCTGGGTTCAATACGTGGTCAGGGAACTAAGAAACATAGATCCAACCAGCCACAAGCCGTGGCCAAAAATCAACAAAAAAAGAAAACCACAAAAGACTGCTTCAGAGCTTTTCCTCTAACCTTGAGCAAGTGCGGAGGAAGGAAGTATTAAGTCCTCTGCAAACAGCAAATACACAAAGTTCTCCTTGCTTGCTCATCTGCCGTGGAAACACCAGCACCCACCCACTCAACTCAGAGCCACAGTCAGTGCCAAACCAGCTGGCACAGTTAAAGCAGGAAACTCACCACAGTTGCTATCTCCATCCCTCAGCTGCACCTTGATGAAATTCTCCATCCAAAAAGGGTCACAGACACAGCGTTTGGTGAATGAATCACAGTGGCCATGGTCAGAGCAGTTCAACTGGCACGCTGCAAGGAGCAGGAGAGGGAAGCAGGTCCACAGGAGTCAGAGCCGGAGGAGGCCCACCTTCCAGGGCCCATGAAGATGGGACGGGACCCCCAGATCCAGGCCTATGATGACGTGTCCTCGAGACCTGCCCTCAAGAGCCTCTACAGCTGGCACCACGCCCATTATCACCATCATGACTGGATACAACTGGAGCAGTCAGAAAGGCTCCAGACTGTTTTTACTTGCTGTTTTCCATATCAGCAGTTCTTAATCTTTCATGTCCCACATACCTTCTTCTCAGAATAACTTAATTGCCAAGATAAAAGACATAGTATTATAGAGGAAGGCAATTATACTAAACATGTTTTTGAAGAATATAAAACTTTAAAGTTAATAATATGTATCTTTATTAAAATATTAAGTAATAAGATTGTAACTGTCTGACAACTGTTATAATTTTGATGTAGTGATGAATAAAAATGCTATTTCATCAAGTGGTATGATACAAAACTATCTGAATTTCTATTGCCTTAAAGTCCCATGTTCTGTTAATACTACAGTAGTTTGTGACTGAGGAGAAGAGTATATTTCAGTCAGAGGCTCAGGGAAACAAAGATGTAATTTTCTTTTCCCCATGTGAACTCACAGCTCCTCTGAACGCTATCTCAGGGGCCAAGGGACCCGAGGTGAAGAAGTTCTGCAATGAGTTGGGACTCCTTCATGATAATGGTAGTGGAAGAAAGTGATTATTTCCTTATTCCCAGAGAACCAGAAATGAAGCCCAAGGATAGCAGGGATGACAGGTGAGCTGTGGGCACTGGGCAGGCTCTCGTTCCCAACTCCCCACAATTACTCACTGACAGTACTGATTTCCAGGGCTCTGAATATCAGAAAGTCTGCCTTTTGCTTCTGCAGCTCACTCTTGAGCATCGCTGCCACCTCATGGCCTTTGAAGATCTGGTGAGGAGGCTCATTCTGAACAAAAAATACCATCTTGGTGCTGCGGAGACAAGCAACAGTATGAATGAGCTGAAGCTGTCAACTGGATGGCAGTAGCTACCATCTGCTAAGTACCTTCTGTATGTGCCAGACACTGTGCTAAGTACTACACACAGTCTCTCACAGCAAGTCAGCGAGGGAGGGGTTGCCCAGCATCATCTCCATTTTACCGAGAACAACACTGGGGCTCAGAGGGGTTAAGTAGCTTGCCCAAGGTCACACAGTTAATTATGGCAGAGCCAGACCCCAACCCTGACATGCCTGACTCCAAAGCCTATGCGTTTAGAAAAGCCCTAAGCTGCCCTAATTAACAAGACGACCTATTCCAAAAGGTAACTGGAGGTCAGAAACACAGGGATTTAGTTTTAGGTACATCCTGCTGTCAGCCTTTTAACAGCTAAGAGGGTAGTGCTGTTGGGTTTGTGCCTGGATTATCTATAAGACAAACCACAGTGTTTTCTAAAATGTAAATTGTTGCACGGTATCAAAGCATTATCCACAGGTCAAAACATGGCCAAAATAACTATCAAGGCAGCAACAAGAAAAGTCTGACACGATGGTGTGGCTGGTACAAGATTATGTTATTCTATGTCTAGATCTGTTTGTTTTCTGTCAACTTCTGTCTAAGGTAGACAATGTTTGAGCTCACTTCTGGGTGGCATGGAATCTATTCACTAGGCCTTGGACTCCATTTCTGGCGGCCCGCTTTGTGATTCCATGTTAGTCTCATAACTGAACTCTCCCAACCAGTGGGTCACACTGGGTTCACAGGTGCGCCCCCAGTAGGGATCTCCACCACACACAGGGGCTGGGTGCGACCCAGGTATCCCAGAGGGCCTGGACCAGCTTCTTTTAGTAGCTTCTGTTTATCCCAATTCTGTATTTAGCTCAGTGTCACAGAAACAGTATCATCTTCTATGTGTGGACTGACATGAAAGTTTGGGAAGTCCTTTCCTAAAAGATTTTTAAAAGTTCACTGCATAATGAGGCTAAAAATGGGGTATGATAAACTCCAGAATCAAGAAACAAATCTTTTCCATAAGATTTGTGGTCATTTCTCATACTACATATAAAATAGATAATTAACGAGAACCTACTGCACAGCAAGAGAACTCCACTCAATGCTTTCTGATGACCTAAACAGGAAGGAAATCTAAAAGAGAGTGGACTGTGACTACCTAGAGGGGTGGGATGAGGTGGGAGGAGAGCGGGAGGTGCAAGAGGGAGGAAACAATTGTATGCCTATGGCTGGTTCATGCTGATGTATGGCAGAAACCAACACACTACTGTAAAACAATCATCCTCAAATTAAAAATGAATTAGTTAAAAAACAAAAAAAGTGGATATAGGTTTATGTATAATTGATTAACTTATAGTTGAGGCAACTATACTCCAATAAAAATTAATTTTAAAAAAACATGTGGTCATTACTCATATTTTCTCCTAGTTACCTAATTCATGCTTATAGTTTCCATTTTTGTCTATACACAAATAACCCTCAAAGCTTTATCTCCCCTCCCCATGTCCCTCCTGAGTGACCAAATCTATACCTACAAATGCTTGCTAGAGTATCTACACCAGATCTACCACAGACATCTCAAACCCAACATGTTTCAAACAGACTGATAATAATCACTGATTAACTCATTATGTGTTAGGGACTTCATAAACATCATCTTATGTAATCTTCACCAAGCCTTCAAATGGCCGCTGGAATTTTTACAGGTGAGGATGGGTGTGGAGAGAGACAGTCACCAGCCCACTGTCACGAAGCTGCCACTGACAGACGCCAGGATGCTTGGTGAGAGGCCCGTGCTCTTTCCCATCTAACAGCACTCTCTCTCTCCCTCCAATCATATCCTCCTCCTGAATTCCTCAGCAAAGCCCATCAAGGCCAAACCAGAAACCCAGATGCTTCTCTCTTCCTGGATGCAGTGATGGCAAGCCCAAAGCCTCCCCTTCCACGATGCTCTCACCCGCACTCTCACTGGAAGTGAGAGTGGCCACTGCTTTGTCCCAGCCAATTCCCACCAGCTTGATGGATCCCGGCAGCCACCTTCCTGTTCCTATTCCCAGGCTGCTAAGCAGAGCTTAAAAAGAAAGTCCTCATCATCATGCTGTCCCCAATCCAGTGAACTCTGACTACGTATTAGATTCACCTGGGGGGTTTTAAACTTTAGGTGCCCAGACCTTACTCCAGACCAACTGAACCATCATCTGTGCGGGGGAGGCTTGGTTATGGTATGTTCATAAAAGCTCTAAGGGGTACTGCTGTGCAGCTGGAGCTGGAATCGCTGCCCTCACCTCCTGTCTCTAACCTTGGGTGAGACCCCAATATTGCTCAAAGCCAGCATCCTTTCCTGGGGTGGGTGTTCTCAAACTTTACCACTTTCCTCGGACTGTCCGCCTCAAAGCAGATGGCCTTGCCTCCAGTTTCAGAGAAACTGGTCGTTGGTACTAGAGAAACTGGGTGTTTGTACCAACCCTTTCAAATGTCATCCTTCTCTACTTCTAAATTCACCCATAAGAGTACATCTTCCCTCCTCTCCTCCCAACTCCAGAGAAAATGGTGCTCCTGCTCTGCCCACAGCCAGTCCCCCAGAACTACCTCCATTTATAACCCACCTCCCCAGTCTCCACCATCTATTTTTCTTCTACATTTTTTCCTCAGTCTATAAAAATGTTCAAGTATATCCTGTTTTTAAAAGGTGTTCTTCTGAGCTCGTCTCCTGTATTGTTTTCAACACCAGCCTCTTCAAAGAGGCATTATACCATCTCTGTATTCTCAAGCCATGAAAGAGCTTTGCTCCCAGCATCTAAGCAAAATGATCTCACTAGAGTTCTGATGAGCTAGTAATCACAAACTCAAAAGCCTGTTCTGCGTGCTCGCCACACCTGTCTCTGTAGCACCAGAATCCTTTGGCAGCCCACCTCCGCACTGCCAGCCTCTTATCTTTCAGCAGGTGGCTCCCATCTGGTTCTCCTCCCACTTCTCTGACTGCTGTTTCTTTGTTTCCTTTGCTGGCCTTTCTGATGTTCCCCAGAGCTCTGTCCTCAACCCTCCTGACACTCTCCTGGTGTGACTCAACCACCCTCATGGCTTTAACGCTGCCTGTACAGTGCTTCCTGATCTCTGCCCTTTCCTTCCACCTCAGGTTCCAACCTATACATTCTACTACATGATGAAGGTGTTTGTTAGTCGCTCGGTCATGTCCAACTCTGCAACGCCATGGACTGCAGCCCACCAGGCTCCTCTGTCCATGGGATTTCCCAAGCAAGAGTACTAGAGTGGGTAACCATTCCTTTCTCCAGGGGATCTTCCCAACACAGGGATTGAACCCAGGTCTCCTGCATTGCAGGCAAGATTCTTTACCATCTGAGCTACCAGGGAAGCCCAAGACACCCCAAATTCAACAGTCAAAACTGAACTCCTTATCTTTTCTTTGAAACTGGTTCCTTCTGTACCCCTAATCTCAGCGCCCACCATCTATCCAGGCACGCAAACGAAAATTCTCGTATTTGACTGTTCACTCAGTTTCATTCCAGAAGGGTCACCAAGCCCTATTGATTTACTCTGAAGTTCTTTTAATTTCCTCATATTTTCTGCCATTCCCACAGCCACTACCTCATTCGGTGTTAGCACCCTTCGCCTAGACTAGTCCAAAAGCTTCCTGGTCTGTCTACCAGCCTTTGGTCCCTTCCTATTTTAGTTTTAGCCTCCACACTACCAACCTCCCTTGGAAAAAAAAAAAAAACGAAGAATATCCTTGTTTAAAAAATAAACAAAAACTTCACATACAAAACTAACTTCTGAGTCCTCCCACCCAAACTATTCAAACTGACCTGCCTGGCCTGCTTATCACTGTCCTGAGTCTACAGAGCCAGCCTACTGTTCACCATATCCTAGGGCCGGGTAAGTGCCCTGAACCCAAGGGCTTCTTCCAGAGCCAACTCTGCGTTCATATCATAGGAATATTGTTCATGCTGTTCCCCTATGCTGAATTTCCTCCTTGTCCTTCTATGCTTGATCAGTGTAAGTTTTACTTCTGGAAAATCTCTGAACTATCTCAATCCCAATTCTCCTGAAAAACTAATCATCCTTACCTGTGTCCCCATGATGGCATTACCCCAAAACTGGGTTCTCCTCTAGGTGGTACTGAGCCAAAAGATACAACCAAGCCAAAGGTGAGAAGAAGGAAGAATCTATCACCTGTGGCTAGTGAGGAGAAGACCGGGGATCTTTCCCAAGGCAGTGTCTCCCTAAACGGCAAAACTGGGGAAGTTTTAAGCTAAGGGGACATGCACATTCATGAAGGGGCTGGAGCAGAGAGCTCAGCACAGAACTGGGACATAGGTCAACAGAGTCCAAGCTTTAGCTGATTGAAATCATGAGGCTCAGAAAAGGTCAGTATCGTTTCTTAGGTTCCACTTGATCTGGTGGATGAGTGCTTCAGGCTATCTTTACCACTGGAACAGAACTGGGAGTCTTTACAACTCATTTATTATTTTTGCTATTGTTACTTCTCTTACCTGAGAAGAATCACTGGGTCCTGAATTCTTTTTTTGTTTTGGTCACACTGCGTAACTTGTGGGATCTCAGTTCCCCAACCACGGACTGAACCTGGGCCATGGCAGCGAAAGCCTGGAATCCTAACCACTAGGCCACCAGGGAACTCCCTGTTCCTGCATTCTTTCTTCCCTTAATTCATTAATTAGTGAGACCTCAAGGGCAAGCACGGTAGCCAGGTTTAGATCACAAAATGGCTTAGGCCAAAAATGGCTTAAGAAAAGCCTGATTCTCTTTTTCTGGGGATGCCCTACCCTACCTGCTTCCAACCAGCCTTCTGTCAAAGCCACTGTGTATTGACATTACATATTTACTTGATCATCTCCCCTACTAGAACATGGTCTTCAAACACCATGGCCCTCTCCTGACCTTGTAACCTGCTGCAGTGTCTAGCACAGAGCACATGACCTGTCCTAAAAGAGTACATTTCTTCTTCATTAAAGAATTGAACACCATGAGTGGGTCCTGGTCAGAGAGCCCACTCTTCTCTATCTACCCACGCTACTTTATCAGCTCAGTCAAGAAGCCCAGGGGACCCCTGGTCTTTCCTTGTCTCCCCCCATTCATGCCCAGCTACCTCTGCTCCGTGTACGGCTGAATCTTTTGCACAATGATGTCGGAGTCCAGCACCCCCAGGAGGACCCCAATCTGGCGGATGAACATCCCCTTCAGCCTCTCAGTTAGCTGACTGACGTTGACATCCAAGATGATCTCCACCAGGTTGTTTTTCCTGGGATCTGGAAAGCATGTGGATCAGTCATGGCTTTAGAAGTAGGCGAGTTAACACAGACCTGCCTCTGTGCCTGCGCTCTGGCCAGGAGAGGATGTGGTGAGAGCACTCAGAGACAAGAGTGACCTCCTTCAAAGTGCAAAGGCCTCACGGTGACTTCCCCACTGCTTCGTCCTGAGCCCAGCAATCTGTGGCTGGCTTGGAGAGCTTCTGAAGCATTCCTGCTCTCTCCACTAACCTGAGAAATCCC
Source organism: Antilocapra americana (assembly GCA_007570785.1). Classification (NCBI taxonomy): domain Eukaryota; kingdom Metazoa; phylum Chordata; class Mammalia; order Artiodactyla; family Antilocapridae; genus Antilocapra; species Antilocapra americana. The sequence continues at coordinate 1,969,144 of ML662451.1, read as the reverse complement.
ACACATGTGCTGGGTGCAGACCAAATCAGTGGGGTTTAGTGAGGAAGCAGGGAAGAGAAACACGTCAATGCTTGCTCTAAAGTCTCTGCCCCACGGGCTTTGCTGAACTCTCCAAACCAAGGGGTGGGTGTCCAGCAATCTCTCCTGATCCAATCTGATTTTCAGTGACTGCTGCACTTTGTATCCAACAACGGGAGGGTAACTGTCCATGCCAACAATCTTACCAATGGGAGTGCGCCTGCCCTACAGGTTTGGAAACCATACACATGGAAGAAATCCAGGCAGCTAGGAAACAAGGATTTCCTTACAACAACATCACAGCTGGACAATGTTTTCACAACTCTAGAATTGTGAGACCATTATGTCTTACTTTTGATTATGTTCTAAAGACTGTTCTATATGTGGAAGTTAAAAGTGACTGTACAGAATACCTTCTTCACATACTTGATGGACCATTTGTCTGTCCTCATGTACCATTTACATAATTAGAGACTATCTGTGATGTGATTTTAAACACGGAGGAGACTTCACAGTGTCTTGGCTGTTGTCCTTTAGAGAGGGAGGGCAAGGACTGGAAGACCTGCCAAGATCCCTTCCTTTCTAAGACACCTGTACATAAGCCTGGCCTTAAACCTAATAAAGAGTAGGTTTAAAGTTTATACCTTCTCATCAGATGCTCAGGAGTTTATAATACTCTATCCCACCCTGTTCTCATTTCCTCCCTAATACCAAATTAGCCTCAAAACAAAACAAAAACATGGTTCTATTTAAGAAAGAAATTTTATTTCTGCAAATCTGAAAAATGTAAAGGACACCAGTTACTTTACCTTCCCTAGGAGTTGTCAGATAAAGCCTGAGGCTCAACTTACAAAAATAAATTGTTTTCTGCAGCTGGGTGCTGATGAGACATCATGACTCAAGTTATTCCTGTGCTCAGATTCCCAAAGCACCCTGAGCCCTCTGCCATCAGTCACACATAGAGGAGAAAGTGCTGGCACAGGGGCCCAAAGGCCTGGCTCTGACACAACGGCTGTGTGAAGCTGAGCAAGCCCTGCCCTCTCTGAGTTTCTGTTTCTCCATCTGAGTTAAGTAGGGGGAGGTCCATATTTCTGTGTGCGTAGGAGAGGTCTTACTGGAACAGAGAGTCTCTACAGAGTTCTTAGCTTGGGGATTCTAGATTGTTTTAAAGCTGGATATGCCATCTGGCTCTGTCCATGCTGGGGGAAGGGTCTCAGGATCCAGGCCCTGCTGGGCTGATCCAGCAGTTCCACTCCGGCTCCTCGCTAAATGAACTCACCAGGTTTCACCTCCACCGTGGTCCGGTCTATGTCACTCTCACCCTTCGCATCGGTCACCTTCAGGTGAAATGTGTAGGTTCCCTCAACCAGGTTGGAAAGAAAGAGGACAGGGTGGTGGTCAGAGTGATTTAACACATCCTGTGGGGTGGAACGACACGACAGTGTTGCAGAACAAAACCACACTCCTCTCACTGGAGTCAGCTCCGTCTGTCACAGCTAAGCCCCTCCGGGTAGATGGCTTTGAGTTCCTGCTCTGTGATGGCATCACAACCCACAGTGAGGAGAATCAGAGAACAGAATCATGTTCTGTTCTACACGAGCTTGAGGGGTGACCCTAGCTAGGCAAGCCATTTACTCTCCCTGAATTTCAGAGCACAACCCAGGTTTGACACAGGAGACCACTTAACAGGTCCCGGGGTGCCTGACTCGGCCTGCTCTCCCCATCTTACCACCTGACCTGTGTAGCTCTCCTCCTCCTGGCACACTTACCCCTGCTGCTGGGCTCCCCTCATCTCGAGTCCAGAGGTAGCTGACTATTCCCTTGTCATCTGAGGACTTGGAGCCGTCCAGCTCTGCTGTGTCCGTGGGCAAGGTAATTACCACATTCCCAGCTATCTTGGCTACAGGTGCTTTGTTCATTTCTAAACAAAGAGAAACCATTGAAAAAGGGTATCATTCAGAAAAAAAAGAAATGCTTCTTCATGGTACTTGTGAGGAAATTAAACATCAAAAACACCCTAACTGAAGACCTGTTTTAAGTGTTCTCCATGCCAGCAATTAACGTGTAGAGTTAGCACCACCAGTGCTACAGAGGCTGTGGCTCTCGTCCCACCCAGAGAAATGTTCCCCTCACACTGTACAGCACAGGGGACAAGGACACTTTCTTCCTTAATTCTCACAGCAGCCTCCCTGGAAGGAATCCATTTCTCTGCTTTGGTGATATAAGATGATTGGAAACAAAGGCCTGAAGTGGATAAAGCCCTGAAGTTCAGGTTTCATCAGCTGATACTACATATTATCTTCAAACTGTGGCTTAAAATGTTATTCTCTGAACATCTTTTTTTGATCCCTTCCTTGGCACTCTAATAGAGGAAAAGGAGAGAGACACTTTCCTTACCCAGGGCCCTACCTGCAGCTTTGTTTACTCAGCGTGTGCTCTCTATTCAGAGTTCAGGACACTCTACTGGGGGGTCATCTGCACATCTGATAGTTTTTCCTACTATCAGCTTATGGGCCTCTCCCAAGACCATCACTGATCACCGTGCCTGCACTCCAGAGCATGGCTAAGCCACTCCTGCTAAGCTGGCCTCAGCGGGCAGGCTCCCAGGGGGAGCACAGGGAGCAACAGTGTGGGGCAGTCATTCTAAGGCTGGACAGCAGGTGTCACTGTAGCTAGCGGGAGAGTTAGAGGCCCAGGGACTTAGCAGCAGAGATAAAATAAAAATGCAAAGGGAAAAAACCTTCATTCTCTTCCTATTCAACTGAGGAAGGAAGAAGGGAGGGAGGGAAAACAAGGAGCTAAAATTTACCTTAAAAGCCACTCAATCAAAGACTGTTTTAGAAAAGCAAATAACAGCTGCCCTCTCCCCTGATTTTCTTCTCTACCCTTTGTCTCTAATCAATCCTTCAAACAAATAAAAGACGATGGATCCTTTACTTCTCTGACCTGGAGGCAGCTGTACCAACCCAAGGCGGCAAGGCGTACCTTCTTTGACAATGACATTCACAGCGCTCTGGCTCTGCAGGTTCCTCTCATCTTTGACGGTCAGGGTGAACACGTAGGTCCCCACCTGCAGCCCAGTCACAGTGGCGACACTGCTGTTAGCGTTCTCAAGCTGCACCCCGTCAGGCCCCCTAGACAGAGAGAAACCAGAGGGTGGGGTTGCACCTTCTACTGGTTTCCTGTCCCCGACTCAGCAGGAGCAGACAATTACCGCCTCAGCTAAGACATGAACTACTGTTTCCTTCACCTCCAGAGGGCATGTTTAAAAATATTCCATTTGGACAGAGTGTCATCTGGCCCCAAAAATACAAGCTACCCGCTGGTCAGAAAATTCTATTCACCTGCTTTCAGACACATTTAGCTTTATCCTTTATGAGAGCGTCTAGAACATCCAAACTCTGTGCTGTTCCAGTTTGCAAAAGGAAGAAAGTGCTCTGAGCAGGTCTCTGATCAAAAGAATGTTAAGAGTCATGTTTCTGAAAAGCATTTTTGGCCCAGTAGTTGGTTCGGCTCTTGCCAGCAAAGAAGCAAAATGCATTTCTTAATCACATGCCAAATTCCCTCCTGCTGAAAAGTTAGGGAGAGGAAATAGGCCAAGGCTGCAGAGAGCACTTAGGGAAAAACCATCCTCCTCTTAGCAGAGCAGCTGCATAAGCAAAACTCCCTCCCGCTCCTAGACAGGGGCCACAGAGGACCCAGAACGCCCGCATCTTCCTTGTCCCCGGGGGCCTCAGAAGGAGCCTGCAGCAGGGGAATGACCTCTGCACCAACATGCAGGCGCAACACTACACCCAGCAGACAGCCCTGCTGCTCAAGGGCCAAAATCCCTCAGAGCTTTCCTTAACACAGAGGGATGGCCAGAGAAATCCGCACACTCCCAGGGTTTTGCTCCTGTGTTGTTTTAAACATGTAACCCTGACCCTAGCTTCCCCTCTTAAAACAGATTCTCCTTCTAGAAGCCATGCTAAGCATTACTTCTGCTGTAAACACTAACAAAACTCAACTGAACAGTTTATCTGATGTATCTTCAACAAACAGTTATAATTAAAACATGCTAGGTTGAGGAAAATTAGGTTCTCTAAAAGAAACAAAAGCTACGCAAAATAATTTCTAGACTCCAACTCACTAATCATACGTCAAGTGCTTTTCAAGTCAAATTGCAGCCCTTACCGACCCATCTCTAATGTCCCAGTCAAAACCAAAACAAAAAACTCAGTCTCTCCTATGGCTTCTGTCTTTGGAAACTTAGAATGCTTTTAACTCTTTCTTGGAATTCTTTTGCTTCCTGTGGGATCCTGCATATAATCTGAGTTCCATTTGCTATGGCTTAAAGAAAATGAAAGAAACTGAGAACCAGAAATGGTTCGATTAGGAAATTCCAATATAATTAGTATTATTTCAGTTACTGCCTTTGGCCTCTAGCTAAATTAAGTGGTAACTGGTGTCTTCAAGGAAACAATAACAGAGTAATGCTTTCATTCTGTAGATGAATTTTCAATTCTCCTTAATAGCTGCTCTGCCCCATCCCCCCTGCCAGCCTTACCCAGTTCATTTTGAGCAACGGTATTTTTCTGCTCCATTACCCCTTCCATCCTGCCTCTCAAGTGTAATTAAACTATGCATTTCAGCAGATGGATTGTACCTGTAAAAGCACCAGAACCACAAAGTACTACCTGGGGACAGTTGATGGTAAGCATTCTCATTCTTTCTAATAAAAATTATATCATTTTCTTTGAGTTGAAGTTTGGGGCTGCAAACATTTCTTTCTCAGTAATCCCCCTTGGATAAGCTAATAAGAAAGCAAACTCTAAAAGGCAAGTAAAACCTAGCTCTTCAAAGGTCTGGTGCCTTTGCAAACACAAGGGTTTCGTGTCAGTACTCACTGCGTCTTTTCCCAAAGATACGAGATAATTTTCTGGTCATCGGAGCTTTTGCTGCCATCCAGGGTTGTGCTATCCACAGGAAGAGTCAGCTCTTTATCTGGGCCTGCATCTGCTTGGGGAGGCTTGTTGTTTTCTAGAAGACAGAGACTTGGAGGTCAAAAGCAGGCAGTCCAGCTGGGAAAACAGAGGAACCAACTGGGACATATGTTCTGGAAGCCTCAAGGACTCTGCCTCCCCACCCACAGAACTTTCAGATACTGTGGGAGGTAAGGATATGGTCAGGGAGCTCACGATGAAGAATATAAGACCAAAACATAGAAAGAACATGGCAGAACATAATGAAGTTACAGTGCCATGCTAAATTTGAAGTATAATGCTACAGGAGTTTAAATGAAAGGGGCTAAGAGATAAGGCAGGACTTTCTTGAGGAAGTGGGCATTAAGCTATGCCCTTAAAGGATATGGTAGGAGGAGTTCCCTGGTGATCTAGGTCTGTTATGATCTCAATGCTGAGGCCTGGGTTCAATCCCTGGTCAAGGAACTGAGATCCTACAAATTGCAAGGCGGGTCAAAAAAAAAGAAAAAAAAGGATAGGGTAGGACTGGGGATGGCAGAGACCATCTGCTAGCTCCCCTTGAAGGCACAGTAACCAGCCAAGAGCAAGGGCATAAATGAGGCTGTGAAATACTCCTCTCTCTGTGCCTATGGAGAAGGCACCAGGGGAATGGACAATCGAAGTGGCCAGGGCATAGTAGATTGCTAACTCCCACTTCTACCCTCACAGAGCTCAGAACCCAAGCTCTCTTCTCACCCAAGGCTCAAAGGACCAGCCAACAGAAGAGCCTGCCACAAGGTTAGAACTCACCAGGTCGCACAATAACAGTCACTTGGGCAGTGGCCTGCTGCCCTATCGTATCGGTCACTGTGAGCTGGTAGGTATAGTCTCCCTCCTGCATGGCCGAGAGCTGCAGGGTTGGTGTTCTGACCCCCTGAATGAGTAGACACAGAGGAGTGGCCTCTCAGAAGCATATCGTACAGTAAGCCCTTCTCTGATTGCCATGACCTACCCAGTATTCTAAACCTAGGCTGGTGCTGGGCCACCACCTCCCAATTAGTGGATACTCAGTCAGACACTATAGAACGTCTTGTTGAAAAGGCTTGACCCTTCAAGGGAATAACCCTCTGACACAGCAACAGTTTCAAATAAAGTCAGAGCTCTCATGAGGGAAGGTAGTACAGGAAAATGTGCAGAGATAACCAAGATCCACTTCTATGACTCAAGCCAAAAAGAAGACCATGAACATATAACAAAACAACACAATTTAAAAAACAGTTTTCTAACAAAGTGTGACGGGTAACAAAGCTGCCTCAGTAAAACATGACAGCAATAACTCAGGATGCTTTGTAATGCTGTGCTGTCCCCTTACAGTTCTGAACAGATTCTGTGACCACAGAGAAACCTCATATAATACTTAAACTAAAGCCGGATGAGATGTGAGCCTTAAGTCATGCCTTAAATATGAAAACATCAGACTCCTGACTGTCAGAAGGGAGAGTACAGACAATTCAGAGCCAACTGCCAATGCAGGAACTTCTGGAACAGTAGGCAAAACCTAGCAGCCTCTGGGCTGAATCCAACTTGCAGGTATTTTATTTGGTTTTTAGGGTCTTAAAAGTTGGAAAATTTCATGTAAAAGTCTGGACTTGTCTTCTCTTGAAAAACTGGAGGATCTGACAACACTGGGACCGTCCTCCAAAGTGGCGGCAACCAATCGGACTTGAGGGGCTTGAGCCCGTCAGTCACGGCTTGCGCGGTCCAGTTTGCTACAGCCCCCACCGGGCTTTCTTCACTTAGTTACCTGCCTGTTGACTGACCGAGTCTCTTCTCAAGGATCTTCAGAGAGAAGACGCCCACCATCCATCAGGCAATCCACTCCAGTTTTTAACAGAGCTCACTGAGATGTGCTGGGCCGTGCTGAGTCGCTCAGTCGTGTCCGACCCTTTGCGACCCCATGGGCTGTAGGCCACCAGGCTCCTCTGTCCATGGGAACTGTCCACGCAAGAATATTGGAGTGGGTTGCCACACCCTCCTCCAGGGGAACTCACCAATCCAGAGATCGAACCCAGGTCCCCCACACTGCAGGTGCACAGTGTGACCTGCAGATAGACCTGGGTTCAATCCCTGGGTTGGGAAGATCCCCTGGAGGAGGGGAAGGTTACCCACTCCAGCATTCTAGCCTGGAGAATTCTGTAGACTGTTGAGCCCATGGGGTCGCAAAGAGTCGGACCAACTGAGCAAGTTTCACTTTCACGATGTGCACTCTTCAGCAGAAACTAACCCAACATTACTAAGCAACTATACACACACACAAAAAAAAATTGATTAAAAAAAAAAAAAGATTTCTACCCTTGCAGTTTCTAAAGAATCTGACTCTCTGAAATTATCCGAGAACAGCTATCAGTCTTTTTCCTCTAATACTAAATATTTAAAAGTTTTTGCTCATGGGTTATCTGAAGGCCCTGTAATCTTTCTTAGGAAAAAAAAAAAAAATCACTGTTCTTTGTACTAATCTGACTTTCATTGTTAAGATGTAGAAAAATAAGCCCTGGATGGGTGACCCAGTCCAGCAGCTCTAACTCCCTGGGCAAGAAAAGGCAGGTGCTCTTCCTTCCTACCTGCATCTCCATCACCTTCCCCTTGCTGCTTGGGCTGAGCGACCACTCATAGCTGCTGATGCCATGATCATCAGTGCTCTGGTTCCCGAAGAGGGTGATGGAGTTCTGGGGTAGAGTGATCACTTGGTTGGGGCCTGCATTGGCCACAGGGGGGTAGTCCACAGCCTTGTTCACAGTCAGGCTTGCAGTGGTAGAGTTGGTTGCTCCATCAGAGTCTACTACAGTCAAGCTGTCAGGACAGAGAGAGAAGTGCCGCAGGGGATGGGCTTAAAGAGAGAGGGACGCACATGGGAGAACTAGAACTCAAGGCTAAAAAACAGCAGTGTGGCAGGGTTACCAGGTGGCAATCAATTCTGACCCACTCTTTCTGGAGAGCTGGCATAATGCTAGACACTAACGCTGACTGAGACTTACTGTGTGGCAGGCACTGTTCTAAGCACTCTGTATCTCACTCAATCCTCACAACAGCTCTATGAAGTGCTGTCCCCGTTTCACTCCCTATACACATGAGGAGGCCAGAGCAGAAAGAGATAAAGCAACTTGCCCAAGCTTGAAAGCCTGACAGTAGTGGGCTCAGGATCTAGATCTGGACAATGTACCTCTACACCGTTTCACTCTGCTGCCTACACGTGTCTGTGGCTGGGACCTTTACAAGCACTGTCTGATCTGGCCCTCACAACAACCATACAGAAGAAGTACCATCAGTCTCACAATTATAGAAGTCTTTAAGAGGTTAAGAAACTTGCCCAGAGCTAGTGAGTCAAGGTATGAGCCCAGGGCTCTGACTCCAAAGCCCAGAACCAAGTCTTAAGAAGCAGTAATTCCCAGCCCCTATCCCTATGAGGTTCAAAGACGCTATACTAAATAAGCAAGCTCTGACTGCAGCAGGTTCTCCTCCCATCATCCTGTTTTGGCTGTGTACACAGCGCGAGAATGGACTTCCTGGGCAGACAGCCGCTAGGATGGACCGGGAAGGCTGGCTCCAGTAAGATAGGAGCCTGAGATGGAAATGAATCTCCTACGCAACAGTCCCACAGTTTGTGCCAGTGTGAAAGAGAATTTGCAAGAGAAAAAAATGTTCATTTATAAGAGCAGGCTTTTACCTAAATGATGCCTTCCAGCTGAACAGCCTAAAGCTTCTCTTGCCACCTCAAAATGTGAGCATAAGCAAGCAAGGAGGTTTGGGCTCCTTCCATTTTGCTGACAGAAAGAGGAAAAGCATATAAAAGACATGTCGTTTGTTTAAATCTCACCAGCAGCCACAGAAAGAGCCAGACATCTGTGGGTTTTTAATCCTACAATCCCACTTTTTACCTATGGTCTTAAGGGGATTTCTGATATTACAGCCTTGAGGAAAAGAAGACAAAAGCATCACACAGAGACATGTGCAAATCAGCAAATACCTGAAAAAGAAAAACCCACGTAAGCTGTCCTCTTTTTCCAGTTTCCCTGTTTTCAGCTTTTTGTTTATTTTTTAAAACATGTCTTATTTGTCTTCTCTTTCAGAACAAAAGCAAGTTATAGATAGATGCAAAATGGCAAATGCCCATTATTCTGACTTTCACCTTCGACAGTCCTTGACTTGCATGAAAAATCCTGGAACCAAACAGCAGCTGAACACAGGGCTAGGGAAAGAGGCCACTGCCATGTAAAAGCAGGGGACAAGGAAAGGTAAGTGGAATCAAACAAAGTGGACCTTACAGCAATCAAACCCCAATCCCATCATTTTATGGACTGAGGCTTGGAAAAACAGGATTGCACCCAATCTCCCATTCACCTGAAATGCTCTAGGCTAACATTGTGGTTAAAAGCTCAGACTCCAGTCAGCAGCCTATGTGACCTTGGGCAAGTTACTTAACCTCTTTGTGACTCTATTTCCTAATCTGTAAAATAAGAATAATTATAATATCAGTTACAAGGATTAAATGAGCTACAGCGTGCAAAGAGCTCTGAACACTACTAAAGACACAGTAAATGTTCAAGAAGCAGTAGCTATTTTTGTTACTATTTCAAAAAGGATCACATGGCCCAGGCTAAATTCCATAAATATTAAAGTTCCTATATTAGAAATTCAAGGCAAAAACCAAAAAAAAAAAAAAAAGGCAAAAAACCAACTCATATTTCCATTTTAAGCCAATGAGAAGGCTCCTGTCTTGTAACGGCAGCTACCCTTCATTCACTTGAAGTCTGGAGTCAGTGAGAGTGCTGCTAAGTCAGAACTCGTTCATTTATTCATACGGCAGGGGCTGTGCTAGGACATTCCTTGCTGCATCTCAGGTCCAGTGGGGAGGACAGACCCCGTGAGCAAGCTGCTGCACCGCGGCAAGCCAAGGCACCGAGTATAGCAGAGACGAAGAGACTGCTCCTCTCTGAAGGGATCTCTAAGAGCCTTGCTGAAAATGGGGGAGGCCCTTCAAGAGGGGCAGTCCTGAAAGACTGAGAAGAGCAGTCCAGGAAGCCCAGACAAAACACATACAGGTCAAGTCAAGGAGCAGAGCAGAATGAGCCCTGAGGGGGGGCCAGGAAATCTGCATTTCAGCTCTAGCTGTGTGACCTCAGACTAGCTAGCCTCATTTTTCTCAGCTGTAAAATAAGGATAGTATAATGTACATATGGTGTTTGTGTGACACTCAAGTACCAGCGCTTTGCAGCATACAAGGAATAATGCAAAATACAAGGAGTATTTCTCGAGAATCAGCCTCATACTCACTAACCACAATCCAGTATGCCAATGCTAGTTCGCCAAAGAACTGACTTTGAATCATATTCTCTGAAAAGTCCCCAAGAGAGAAAGATCCTACAAATTATATTCAAATAAATAATTAATCTAAGGTAAGGATTTTGAGATAGCATAAGCTGAGGAAGCATTTCCCAAAGGGAAGAGATGAGAGTAGATTCCTTATAGAATTTTCCTGAGAAAAGGCAAAGAAGACGGGCCCTTCTACCTTATGACAGAAATTCCATAAAAAGGTTTGGATATATGCCAAGTATGGCTCTGAGAAGGATTAGCTGTGTGGATGCTGATCTATTATGCAAGGACCTTTGCCCTAAAAAGTTATCACTGTTTTGACCACAATTACCACATGGCTTAAAGAACCAATGGAACCAAAGGCTATATTATCAATCAACTCTACAGGGAATTTGATGTCTGTCAGAGTTACTCTTTCAAGAATGTAAAACTCACAAGGGGGAAAATATGGCCTGTGGTAAGCTTGAAGGATCCAAATTTACCTGAAAGTGTAGTTCCCAGGAACGAGCTTACTTAGTTTTAATATGGCAGTATCTTCAGAAACCTTCTTTTCTCTCAGCGGTCCCTTAAGTTCTTCCCAGTGGTACTGGACGATTTTATCATCATCAGTGCTTTCTTGGTCACAAAGAAATATCAGTTACAACACGAGAGCACTGAGTCTCCGCACTTACCCAGCTTACACAAACCAGGGCAACTACTAGGAAAACTTCATGAAGTTACAGACTATCTCTCCAGAGTGTTTCTTTCCTAGGGTGACTGGGTCATTCTGCCTCTCTATGAACAGTCCACTGCGTAGTTTTCCAAGGACTCCAATATAGGCAACCTCTGGTTTAAAATGCTACTGTATAAAAAAAGTAAAATCAACCTACTTAAAATGAAAGAAAAGGAAATTTACACTTAGCACAGCACTTTTTAACCTAACTAACTGGTAAACATCAAAATTCCCTAACAGATTATATGGGTAAAGGTGTTATGCTATGTTACACTCCCCCAAAGCACAACGTCATGGTGGAAGCATAAATTGAAACCTCTATAATTTGGGAAAATTTATCTTTGTCCCTGCAATACTTCTTTGAGGAACTTAATCCTATATATATACTTGCACTTGTGTTATATATCTGTAGAACATTTAATATTTGTGTTAACTATCATGCTTATAAGATTATTCATGGTAATATTATTTTAAAACCAAATCAAAAATAATTTAAATGGTCAGCAATAGAGACTGAAAACAAGTATATAAGTATACAATGAAATTATACATTCATAATGGAAGGCTACGTAATCATTAAAAGAAATAAAGAATGAAGAAGTATTGCATGTATTAATTCAGAAAAAGTCTCCAACATATAGAAACAAGCATTGTACATAACTGTGTGTATGATGTGTTGTCAGAGACTGTATATTTTCTTATAAACACATAAAATATCTCTGGAAAAAAGCATAAAATAACACCACTGGTTGTCTGGAGGAAAACTGGGACAGTTGGGAGACAGGGATGATAATGATTCTTTTCACTGTATACCTTTATATATTATTTAACTTTGACTTATTCAAAAATATAAAATAAATGGTACTAAGTGAACTCTTTCTACCACTCTCACAAGTGTTTCATTCTGTTCTGTCTCCTCCTCTTAGCCCGCTACTCTTCCATCCTCCTCTGCTTGCCAGAAGGATCTACGTGAAATGTTTAACCTTGCTAGAGATTCCTCTGCTAAACAGTGACCGCCTCCACCAGAAACCACTGGTGGTGCCAAGACAGTCAGGGTAACTGGACCCGAACGGGTCTCCAAAGAGACCAAGCGAACACTGGAGCGATGACAGGCCTGAAACTCTTGTGCACACACACAGCCAAGACCCAGAAACGCTCTCATGTCACCCATCAGGTGACACTACTCTGAAGGGTAAAATGTTAATAATGGGCCCCAGCAGAGGTGTGGGAACATTCTGAGTCCCTCCAGGAGAAGGCTGACAAGGATCTTGTTGGGCAGTGATGGCTAAGTGAGAGCTCTTTGTCAAGACTCTCAGGTACTTATCTTGCCATGACAGAAAAGAAGGAGCTTTGTTTTCGTAACTAAGAATGGCAACTCCAGGAAAGCAAATTTGAAAATCAGCAAGCGTCAATTAATATAATGTTAAGTACATGAATAATACTACTTTCTTACCATCTCAGAGAAGAACTATACTTTAGTTGGGCCATATGGAGAACTATACTTTAGTTGGGCCACATGGGGATTTAAAAAGGGCCTGTCTAGTTTCTACTTCCTAACAGACTGCTTCAGATAGTTGGTCTTCCCATAGCATGGCCAAGAGGACTGGTCCAAACAGTACTCAGACACAGCTGGCTGCAAATCCTTTCCTAGGGCACACAGCGAATGCTCGTCTAAAACATCGTGCTGAGACATGTACTCACGGCTGCCGTCAATGACTGTAGACGTGGTCGGCAGAGAGATCTCCTGGTACTGTGGTGACACAATGGCAACAGGAGGCCGATTCTTACGGGGCTCTGCAAAAACATGACCCACAAGAAACTGGAAGAAGGGCTTCATAAATTACATCACAGGAGAAGCAGGCCATACCTGAGCGCAGTGTGTCAGTCTCCATTACACAGCTGGACAGCTGAGCACTGCCAAATGGGGAAGTCACAAGACCAGGGTGACGCTCTAACCTAAGACACCTGGGATGACTGAAACCTCCTGGACACCTGACAATTGCTAAGGCCATGCCTGTGTGTACTTTCAATGCTCAGGCACTATCTAGTACATTATAAGTATTACAGCAGCAACTGACTCCTTTCAGGCAAGCTGAATAGAGGTGGACCACTGACAAGCTTTGTGCAATAAAGGACTTGGCAAGCAAAGTATCTCTTGGCACAGACTGTGTGAAAAAATAATGGGTGATTTCTCCACCATCCCTGAGCTGATTGTGTGTGAGATTATTAGGCCTGAGTGCTGGGAAGGTAACAAAACACTTCAGTCCACTCTCATGAATGTGAGCTACAAACCCAGCAGCCTCCTCTTAGAGAAATCATCAAATGGTCTTTATGTTTAACACATTTTTAAGAAGGTGAAGGGATTACTTTGGCTACAAAGTTCAAGGAAGGAAAAGAAAACCTCTACCAACATAGAAAGAAAACAGTATAAAGAATTTGTGCCAATGTATCTGTCACTTTCCAACTACCCCCAAACTTTTCTGAAAATGCAAAACGATACTTTGCTAATGCACTATAATCTACCAATAAAAGTGAAAGTGAAAGTCACTCAGTCGTGTCCGACTCTTTGCAAGCCCATGGACCATACAGTCCATGGAATTCTCCAGGCCAGAATACTGGAGTGGGTAGCCTTTCCCTTTTCCAGGGGATCTTCCCAACCCAGGGATCGAACCCAGGTCTCCCGCATTGCAGGTGGATTCTTTACCAGCTGAGCCACAAGAGAAGCCCTAGTGGATCACTTGAAAAGAATGATGAGATTTGGCTTCCAAGATAAAAGAGGACTGGCAGGGTTTAAATGAGGAATTCTGTGTGCAAAGGCCCACACTTCTGGAAAGAGATCAGACAGAGCCTGCCACTGGCCTGGTTCTCTTTCTGCGTGCTTCTCCCAGGCTCCTGCCTTTCCTGTGTCTCTTAATTACAACACATGGTCCTCTCTCAGCATGACCCACTTGGAGAAGTAATTCTCAAGTAGATAGGTCACACTACACCGTGGGCCATGTGACCAACTTTTCCCTGCCCAGCCACGTATGCAATGAGAATCAAACTACACACACTTCGCCAGGCTGACCTTTTACTCCACTGAACTAGGAATTGCCCAATACGTGAAATATATTACCAAAAGGAATGAGAATTTAAGACCGTAAAAGCTAAATCTCCATCTCCTTGGGAAGCCTGCAGAGGGAGCAACGGAGACAGGGCTGGGGCTAGGAAACTTACCTGGTTTCACCGTCACATTCACATAGCCTTCCCCGTGAGCATTCTGACCATCTACAATCACTTTGAATTCATACAGGCCTGGAGTGAGCTGCAGAAGTGAGAGAAGATCTTTCAGAAAACCACAAACAGCAGCAACTATATTTAAAATAACACATATATCTAAATTTTTCAATGCTGATTCTTGCATACTCCTGTTCTTGCACCATTTCCAAAATGGAGAAAGTAAACTAACTGAAGAGATGAAACAATGAATTAGAAACTGAAAAAGCCATAGCTTTTAATGTGACTCTTATTATTAGCTGACTCTGAACAACAGAAGGGATTTCAGTATCTCTGTACTCCCATTTTCTTTTCAGAAGAACATTAGGGGCCCAACCATCCTACTTCAGTTATGAAATTAAAACAATCAACTCTGCAAAGAAAAACATTTTGTAAAAACACCAAATAGCTTTCAAATATCTGAATATTTTCCCCTCCTGATTTCTACTAACTGTATGAACATAACAACAAAAAATAACCCATAATCCCATTGTCCTAATATCCCAATTAAGCATATTTTTCTTATATCCTTCTTATCTTTTACCACACACACGAAAAAAGAGCTTTAAACAGTTCATTTGTTCAGCAAACATTTATTGAGAACCAATTATATATGGTCATTGTTCCAGGCTTGGGGTTTGGAGATGAAAGAGCTCATTATTTCAGCAGTATTCAGGGCCCAGCTAAAATCAGGGTTATGTATCAAACTTTTTATTGTTCTTTCTTTGATTCGTTTAGCATGAACACTTTTCCCATTAGAACAGTCTCTTTAATAGTCATTTTAATGGCTGCAGAATAGTACGTGAATAAATGTGCCATAATTCACATAAGTATTTCACATTGTTGGATATTTGAGTTGTTTCCAAAATTTAAATATTGTACCTAATGCCGTGATGAACATCTTTCAGGTAATATGATTTTTTTCTTTTGAATTATCTCCTTTGGCTAATGCTAATTGAATGCATGCAGCATTTCTGACCCCTTCCTTCTTCCTGTAATGCTCCCCTTCCTCGAGTCTCACTTCTATGCTTCCTCCTCATTTTCTCCCATTTCCTCTTCCTTCCATACCTTCAATGACTATGTTTCCCTGGATCCCAACTGCAATCCATTTACTTCTTCACTTTATATAATCTCTGGATGATTTTATCTATTACCATGGCTTTGGTTGTCATCTATTTGATGCTAGTGTACAAATTTACCTCTGCAGCCCAGACCTGCATCCTGATCTCTAGCCTCTTACCCTCAGCTACTTATTGGTCACTTCCACTCAAATGTTACACAGGTTCCTCAAACTCACTCTGTCCCAAAATGAATTAATCATCTGCAAATCTCCTCCAAACCTGCTCCTCTTTCTATACTTCTCATTTCAGTGAATACTGTCACAATACACCAACATCCAGCCAAGTTCCTAGGCCAAAAGGCTAAAATTATCCTAGACCTCTCTTCTGCAACACCTCCATTTGATTAACTGATCACCAGACTGACCTCCATAATATTTCTCAAATCCACCCACTTCTCTCTATTCACACTATTCATCACCTTAGTTTTTAACCATTCACCATAGCACAGTTGTTACGAGCATGGGCTTCAGAGATGGATAATTCCAGTTCAAATCTACCATTTAATAGCCTTATGCACTTAGACCAAACCACTTTATTTTTCTAATTTTTAGCTTCATCATTTGTAGAACAGATATTAATATGTACATCTTGGGGTTGTTAGGAAGAGGAAATGAAATAACTGCATAAAACAATTAGCACTGTGTCTAGCACATGGAAAACGCTCAATGGGTGGTTTTTAAGGTTTATGTTCTTTGTTTTGTTTTTTTCACCCAGACTATTATCATCTCATACCAACACGTCTCAACAGATTCTTCACCGTGCCCCTAGTGTGAGTCTTCTCTCCTCCAATCTGCAGTCAGGGTGATCTCTCTAAACCGAAAATCTGAACATGTTATTCTCCTGCTTAAAACCTTTCAAAGGCTCCCTCTGGATAAGAATCAAAGTCCTTCTTCCAGCACACAAGGCTCTGTGCAGTCTGGCCCCTACATCCCTCCAGCTCATCTGTGCCGCTGTTCTTCTCATACCATGGGGTCCAGTAGGATGAACCACACATAATTCCCTTTTTCCCATATTTCTCTCTATCATTTGGCCCAGTGGACACACTCCTTCCTCTGTTTGGGATATTATCACTCCACCCTGTATCTAGTAAGCCAGTACTAGGCCAACTCTTTTAAGAAATCTACTCTAGCTCCCTAGGGCTTTAACACCCCCTACAGTGACCTGGTGTATCCCTGTTATAATTACCTGCTTCAGTCAGTAAATCCCCAATTCTTGCCACATAACTAATGTACAATGAACAGTTGTTAAAGAAAGACAGATAGAAAGAGAAATTGCTTGGCCAAAGAATATGAACATTTTTATGGCTTTTAATAACTATACAGAATCCCAAAAAAGACTGAGCCAATTTACACAGTCATACGGCCACAAATAACCTAGCTTATCTCCCAAATTCTAAAATCCTTATGTTACCCTTAAAAGCTGTTTAGTGTATATTTTCAGCTATCAGCACTGTGCTTATATTCTCACCAGAAATGAAAATCTGAGAATCATACACTAACAAATACTGGATGTCAGCCAGCCAGACTTTTGGAGGATTCACTTCTGAAAGATTGCTCCTAACTTTAGTGGGGACAGAGAGCTCTATATTATACCTTTTAGAACACAGTCAAGACCTCTACCCCACCCCTGCAAACGACAGGCGGCAAGTTCACCTTGGACAGCTTCAGGATCCTGGAATGCTCCCCTTCCATTTCTCCACTATAGTCTTTAGGGTGAGTGATCAACCGCCAGTCGTACGCGTAGGTTTCTCCTATAGAAAGGCAGTCACAAAAACCATGAAAACACAGCCTACACACAAAGAGGGCAGCCACACGGCCTGCCAACAACAAAATTTTTCTAGTCTTGACAAGATCTTAGTTTTCAAGATTTCACCCTAAAACCAAAGGGAAACCAAACATTCTGCTGAAAGGAAGGATAGATTCTGCTGATGGCTACAGTCAGGGCTTCTTCTGCTCTCCCCCCAGCCAAGCTCATTCCTGCCCCATACCCACCCTGCTTTGGACCAATCCTCCCCTAAAATACCAAGCTGCTCATGGTGCGGCATCCAGTGAAAATACATGCCCTACCAACCACTATGGATGAACTCATTGGGAACAAAGGCCATTTTCTTGCAAAACTTCTTTTCCAACAAAGAACAGCAATGATTTCTAAATAACATGGTTCAAATATAGCTTTTTACAGAGTGCTAACAATGCCCCTCTCACTGAGGTCATCACATCCTGGTGAGTTAAAAGAGCTACTTCATTCCTGCTGAGCTAAATAACACACTGCAGAAGGTGGTAGGGGATGGCCCGTTTAAAACAGGCCCCACTGAAATTAATTAAGATCAAATGAAGCATTAAATGGTCCTCATTTGCAGCTTAGACTATATGACTACCTAGAGTGACCACAGAATCCTGTTATCCAAGCGGAATTCCTCCCCAGTTAAAGTGGTTTTAAATATTTTTGAAAACAAAATGCACTTAATGGCTAGGAAAGGGTAAGATTTGGCACGAATGTTTAATTTAAGTTACTACTCAAAAAGGGAAAAAATAAAAGGAAAAAGAAAAAGCCTCAAATGCTTACAAGGAATGGTCATCTTTTTCTTATTTTATGAGTTCAAAAGTTAAAGTTAACACATAGAACTTAATTTCAAACAGACTTAAGACAAGATTTTACTTTATAAGCCTGAGATACAACATCTTCTACTCTTTCTTCCTCCAGAAAATACTGGCTTTGTTTTGGCCAGTTGTCAGCCCCAGGCAGCTCTAATAAATGCAGATGCGAAAGTGAGGTGAGGTGAGGATCAGGAAAGAGGTGGGCGAAGTAGGACTGGTGCTAAGAGATGACATTTCTTGAACTGTAGTTAGAAAGAATCTTTCCACACAGAAAACAGACTCACATTAGTTTAGGAACTGACAATTTTCTCATATCTAAGGCTAGCAACACAGATTTCAAAATATGGCAATATTCCTAGGACACAAAAGCTCTGGGGGATGAACTATGCCTTACAGACAGGAATTTGCCCAAGGGTAGGAACAACGGAGTGTAGGTCTGTTAGACAGAATGCTGGTTTTAATGATTTGGGGCAGTGGTTTTCAACCCAAGCCTCGGAACCCAGAGGAATCCTGAGAGGTGCTTCAGGGTTGCCAAAGAAGATGAGGGGGGTGAAGAACAGGCAGAGCTGGTCCTGCCTCATTGTCCCCAAAATTTTAAAGTTTGAAACCATCCATCTCATGTGCCACCAGACAAAGGTTGAAGAAACTGGGAAAAAGAGAGCTGAAAGAATCTGATTTTGGACTGATGTGTTCTGGAAGACTGATATACAAGGTGATGTCAACCCACCCACATACAGGGCATATGCAAATAGGGGTAAGGAAAGAAACCACTGTCGAGCCAGGATATCTTTCAGAAAAGAGCGGAAGCAACTGTAGCTCAAAGCAGTTCCTTCTTCACTTGCATCTTCAAAGGCCACCAAATCCATTCACCTTATCACCAGAATAGGAAAAGAAAATGTTTCTTTATAGGAAGGTAGAACGAATTGATAAGGAAAACTCAATTTCAGGGCAGAAATGCAGAAAAGATAGGGCATTTAGGTTCTGAAAAAGTACTTTTTGCATAAATAGGCCCAGAAAGTAAGGACACTGTACCAGAAATGTGTTCCTAAAATGGAAGGACCCCATCCTGAATAGAATATAGCATTCTGTTTAACTAGCCTTACAACTAGCTACTTGACCTACCTTATAATGAGAGTAACACAAACCCAATGCAATCATTTTCCATCAGAGTATGCTTCACTTCAAGTCACAGACAGTCTTGAGAAAATATGTATTTGTAAGTCAAACTTTGGTATACTAACATATTCTTCAAAGGAGAAAGGGATGCTCATATTACAAAAGTTTTCTTAAATAATAAGCTAATAATCTCCTAATTTATATATTTTA
The DNA here is from genome assembly GCA_007570785.1 of Antilocapra americana. Classification (NCBI taxonomy): domain Eukaryota; kingdom Metazoa; phylum Chordata; class Mammalia; order Artiodactyla; family Antilocapridae; genus Antilocapra; species Antilocapra americana. The sequence goes on along the minus strand of ML662451.1, from coordinate 1,949,805 downwards.
TAAATCTGAATATTGTATATTACCCTGGGCTTGGTTTTTTTTCTTTAAGTGACAAATCTATACTAGCAGTAGTCTTGAATAACTTCTCTACAAGTTTTGTATCTGCTACTTACTAGTTATTTGGCCAAAATAAACAGGTTAACTTGAGTCTCAGTTTCTTCCTCTTTTAAATGGATATAATAAAATCTACATTTAATGAGCAACCACTATGTGCTAGTCACTAAGGTATATAGGTACCTTATATACCATTCATGTTACATTTAAAGTAACCTTATGAAGTAAGGATTACTATCTTCATTCTACTGAGAAAGAAATGTGAACTTAAGAGAAGTTAAATAATTGGCTTAAAATCATCCAGCTAATGACTTAAAGAGATGGGAATACCAAACCATCTTACCTATCTCCTGAGAAACCTGCATGCAGGTCAAGAACCAACAGTTAGAACCTTATATGGAACAACTGACCGATTCAAAACTGAGAAGAGTACGAGAAGGCTGTTTATTGTCACCCTGTTTATTTAACTTACACACAGAGCACATCATGAGAAATGCCAGGTTGGATGACTTACAAGCTGGAATCAAGATTGCGGGAAGAAATATCAACAACCTCAGATTTGCAGATGATACCACTCTAATGGCAGGAAGCGAAGAAGGAACTAAAGAGCCTTTTGATGGGCATGAAAGGGGAGAGTGAAAAAGCCAGCTTAAAACTCAGTATTAAAAAAACTAAGATCATGGCATCCTGTCCCATCACTTCATGGCAAATAGAAAGTGAAAAGATGGAAGCAGTGACAGATTTTCTCTTCTTGGCCTCTAAAATCACTGCAAATGGTGACTGCGGCCATGAAATTAGAAGACGACTGCTTCTTGGCAGGGAAGCTATGGCAAACCTAGAAGTGTATGAAAAAGCAAAGACATCACTCTGCCAACAAGGGTCCGTATAGTCAGGGCTATGGTCTTTCCAGCAGTCATGTACAGATCTGAGAGTTGGACCATAAAGAAAGCAGAAAGCTGAAGAATTGACGCTTTCAACCTGTGGTGCTGGAGAAGACTCTTGAGAGTCCCTTGGACAGCAAGGAGATCAATCCAGTCAATCAAAAAGGAAATTAAATCTTAATACTCATTGGAAGGACTGATGCTGAAGCTCCAATACTTAGGCCACCTGATGTAAACAGCCGACTCCTTAGAAAGAACCTGATGCTGGGAAAGACTGAAGGCAGAAGAGGGCAACAGAGGATGAAATGGTTGTATGGCGTCACCAATTCAATGGACATGAACTTGGGCAAACTTCAAGAGATGGTGAGGGACAGGGAGGCCTGGTGTGCTGCAGTCCATGGGGTCACAGAGAGTCAGATGCAACTTGGAGAATGAACAACAATGACTGACTGAGCTATGACTTGAATCCAGCCTTGATATCAAAGCCTATGATCTCAAACATCGCACTGCCTCTCATATAATATAAACATTTGTACATGTGCAAGCTATATCCTAATCTCACAGAACTTTTATAACAAATAAATGTATGTAGATATCATTATACATGAAAACACTATACAAATTAAGTGGATGTTTTACCTGCATCTGGTTCTGGGAGAACAAATGCATTTAACTGAACTTCATTCTTAGGTAATGTAATCTGAACACTGTTTCCAGCAGACACCACCAGTTCCTTTATAACTGGAAAGGAAGTCAATACATAAGAGGTAAGAAATTAGGTCCAGACTATCTTATTTCTCTCCTTTCTTTTGTAAAGTTTCTTCAATAAACAATTTTCAGCTACTGTCTTCATTTCTTCATTATTTACCGACTCTCTAATCCCTTAAAATGTGACTCTGCCCCACTTTTCTTCAGAGGTCACCAACAAAGTGCTTTGAGCAAATTTAATAGCTGTTTCTCAACCCTCAACCTTCACCTCTGTAGCATCTGATACTGCCGACTGCCTCTGTCTTTAAAAACTCTTGGTTATTATGATACCTTATTATTCCACTTTCTTCCTTTCTCTCTGAGTTTTTTTCCACTGTATTTTAACTATGGTCTTTCCCTAAGCCCTCCTTACATAGTACTTTTCACAGAATTCAATAAACAAAGTTTGGCTCTGTTTCATCATCTTCATGTTGATAAAATACATAAAATTCCTCAAAAAAATGTTGACCACAGGGCCAGCCTTAATTTTCTTTCCATTTCAACCAATATAACCATAGACCTAGATAATTCCAAGGATCTTAATTGGTCTTTCCTCTGCTAGCTCTCCCCATTCTAATCCATTGTCTTCCTAAAACACCTATTGCCAAAATTTTTCTAAAATACTCACCCACCATTTTACTCTTCTAAAGACCCCCACTCATACTTCATGCTTCAGTCCAAACTGAAGAGATCCATCATCATTGGATTACATCGTCTCATCCTTCCTACCCCTGATTTTGTCTCTAGCCATATTCATTTTCCCTCTTGGGCTCCACAGAAACCATGGTCTACGCTAGGAGACTTTACTAAAACTATTTCCTTCAACTCGGGTGTATTCTTACTTTTTTATAAGTACAGTACTTTGTTTCTGGCTTAAAAGCCAATCTTGTCTCCAAAAAAATCTTTCCAAACCACTTCAGTTCAAACTAATCTACTTCCTGAACTACTTCTGAGTTTGGAACATCCACATGAGCTAATAATTAGATACTATCTTTCTGCTATTCACCAGCTACTTCATACATGTCAAAGTTTCTCAACTACGACATTTTGGACCAATTATCTCTGTGTGTGCTGAGGTTGAGGGAGCATCCTGCACTCTGTAAGATGTTTGGTAGTATACTGACCTAGTTATACACTACCTACTAATGAGATGTCAGTAGCACCCCTCCTCCACAGCTGTAACAATCAAAAATGCTTACAGGCTTTGAGAACCACTCATTATCTAAATCTTATTTCTCTAACAATAATTGTTCATTTCGATAAGACCCAAGAACTAAGAGAGCTTAAAGCAAACAACTGGCTGGTTCATCCATATTCCAAGACTGGGAGGTGAAAAGGGTTTCCTATACAAATATGAAATTTGAGATTTACCTGTCTGCTTGGGAATACTGCACTCAGGGAGAAATGAAACCATCCTTTATGGAAACTTCAGCATTTAGACACCCCAGGATGTGGAATAAGAACTACTGAAGCAATTTTCAAAAGAGGAAAAAAGAAAAGAAAGAAACCACTATACTCAGAGAAAGTATAATGGACAAAAATACAGCGCAGCCCAAATCTTTCACAATTATACCAAAAATCACCACCATCCTGCCTGAATACAAAAATTATTTTAATGCCACAGGACTGAAACCCTAGATTTCACATTATATTACCACTAAAGGAAACCTTAGGAAATTAAAAACTGGCAAAAAAATTCATGTTCACTGGCTTTGCTTCACCTTGTTGGCTTTTCAGGAGATAAAGATCACCTCAGTTTCCTTGATTAACCACTTCCTCCTAATATCTTAGAACGGAATTTATGAAGCAGACCTGCTGCTAAAGGAACACTCGTATAAATCTCCTTTCTATGAGCTGCTTTAAAAATAAAGATGCAGGGATTTCCCTTGGTGGTCCAGTGGCGAAGACTCTGGGCTCCCAATGCGAGGGAGCCAGGTTTGATCCCTGGTCAGGGAACTAGACCCCACATGCCCCAACTAAGACCCAACACAGCCAAATAAATAAATAAAAATAATTAAAAAAAAATAAAATAAAATAAAAAAATAAAAATAAAGATGCAGAATTTTCTGGCAGTCCACTGGTTAGGACTTAGCACTTTCACTGCTGAGGCCCAGGTATGATCCCTGTTCAGGGAACTAAAATCCCAGAAGGCATGTGGTACGGCCTAAATAAGTATTAAAAAAAAAATGCTTAAAGATGCTATCAAAATCAGAGACACAAATGTTCTGACCTATAATCAGCCATTCAGAAGGCAAACAGTTGTACAGATCCAACTTTCTTCCCATTGGTCTCTGCTTGGTTCCCTGTTCATTATTTAACTGAATCTAGGCAGTGGAATTCTACTCTAAAAAAGCCTCATAAATTCCCATAGGTTGGAGCTTACTGAAAAAAGGATTGAGAGATTACAGGGATACTAACTAATAGGATTATTTCTTTAATCTACAGTATTTATTAATAAAAGTCTTGCCTCTGTCCTTTCTTCCCACTAAAAGGGAACACTTTGATCAAAATCTCTATTTCCCCATCCTATCTCCAAGGAGAGAAGCAAAGGGCTCACCTGGGTGTGGTGTGGAGGTGCTCTGGAAAGAGGCCTGGGGGGTAGGGGTGGCATAACCGTAGGAGGGAGCCACTGGCAGAGGGTGAGCAATCTGGACTTTCTCAGAGCTTTTTACTTGCTGAATGCTAGGAGTAGCACCAGGATCCTTGGATGCCTCACGTTGAACTGATACATCTGACCAACCAGGAATCTTCACACTGAGGTCTGTGGTTAAGGGATTAAAAACCGTGTCTGTGCTGTGGACCTAGAGAAATGCAAAAATTCATTTGAATAGGCAGAAGTTATAGTCAGTTTTTAAGATAATGTCTCAAGAAATAACTGCGAGTTAAATGTCTCTTAGAAAAATTCAAAACTGCCAAGAATACTAAAGACATTAACGTTACCATCCAAACTGGTATCAAAAAATGTTGATATAAATCTTCCCAGTATTTTGCTGTCTGTGCAAAAAGTTCTGCTTAACACAAAGCAGTGATAGTTGTTCCATGTGTACTTTTACCCTCTTTTCTCACTTAACATTTATGTTCAATCTTTCAACAAATATATATTAAGCACTTATTATAAAGCAGGCTTGTGGATCCAAAATATAAATAAAATATAATTACTGTGCTCAACAAGTACACAATCTAGTGGGGGAGAAAGGACTAGAAACACAAGCCAAAATGGTAACTACACCTTCAAGAGCTATGACTGAACCAAAGAAACACCGTCAGAGTACTTCTCTTTCTTGGAGAGGAAGCATGTGAAGGAGGATAGTTTAATAAATAAATGAAGACCTTCTGGAGGCAGAGAGTCCTGAGATGGGTTTTAAAGGGTAAACTTAGACAAGAGGCTGAAGGGAGAGATGCGTATAGCCAAAAGAAATGAGATTAACATGGCTAGTGCTGGGAAACAAGGGTCATAAGCAAGGTGAGAGGCAGGGTGTTGTGACAGAAGGTAAGCCAGAAAGACAGTCAAGGGCCACACTAGTAGACTGTGGCTGTGTTTAATCACTCAGTCTGTGCAAGCCCATGGACCACAGCCCCCCAGACTCCTGTCCATGGGGATTCTGCAGGCAAGAATACTAGAATGGGTTGCCATGCCTTCCTCCAGGGGATCTTCTGAAACCAGGGATCAAACCCAGGTCTCCCTGAAACTAACATAATATTATATGGCAATCCAATTTTTTTTTTTATAAAAAGCTGGTTCATGCCCTTTGCAGTAAATTCCTACCTCCACCTCTAGGCTCAGACAATCACAGATTTGTTTCTGTCACCATTAACTAGTCTGGGCTTTTTTGGAATTTCATATAAAAGGAATCACATACAAACTATTTTTGTTTCTGGCTGCTTCCCCTCAACATAACATTTTTAAGATTCATATCATATCATATTCACTTTTTTATTACCGAGTGACATACCATTATGTGCTTCCCAGGTGGCACAGTGGTAAAGAATTCACCTGCTAATGCAGGAGATGCAAGAGACAAGGGTTCGATTCCAGGAAGATCCCCTGGAATAGGAAATGGCAACCATTCCAGTATTCTTGCCTGGAAAATTTCATGGATGGAGGAGCCTGGTGGGCTACAGTCCAGGGGTTCACCAAGAGGCAGACTCAACTGAGGGCCTGCGTGCTTGCACATGTACACACACACAGTCTACCATTATAGAGAGTACCAAAATTTGTTACCCATTCATCTACTGATGGAGATTAAAGTTGTTTACAGTTCTCAGTTCTTATAAATAAAGCTGCTATAAATGTTAGAATACAAATGTTTCTGTAAATACATTTTAATTTACCTTAAGTAAATACTTAGAAATATTTATTGCTAGTTACATATATGCTTCATTATAAGAATCAGTTAAGTGTGTCAGTCACTCAGTCATGTCTGACTTTTGCAACCCATGGGCTGTAGCCTGCCAGCTTCCTGTTGGGAGAGACTGACTGAGGGGGAAACTGGGTCTTGTCCCGATGGGCAGGGCCATGCTCAGTAAATCTTTAATCCAATTTTCCGTTGATAGGTGGAGCTGTGTTCCCTCCCTGTTACTTACCTGGGGACAAACTATGGTGGAAATGTCCCTTCAGGAAGCTTCCATAAACCTCTTATCCTTCTCCATCAGAGGGCAGACAGACTGAAAACCACAATTACAGGAAACTAACCAATCTGATCACATGGGTCACAACCTAAAACTATGAACCATGCTGTGTAGGGCCACCCAAGTCGGACGGGTCATGGTGGAGAGTTCTGACAAAACATGGTCCACTGGAGAAGGGAATGGCAAACCACTTCAGTATGCTTGCCTTGAGAACCCCATAAACAGTATGAAAAGGCAAAAAGACAGGACAATGAAAGAGGAACTCCCTAGGTCGGTAAGTGCCCAATATGCTACTGGAGATCAGTGGAGAAATAACTCCAGAAAGAATGAAGAGATGGAGCCAAAGCAAAAATAACACTCAGTTGTGGATGTGACTGGTGATAGAAGCAAGGTCCAATGCTGTAAAGAGTAATACTGCATAGGAACCTGGAATATTAGGTACATGAATCAAGGCAAATTGGAAGTGGTCAAACAGGAGACGGCAAGAGTGAACACTGATATTTTAAGAATCAGCGAACATTTTAAAATGGACTGGAATGGGTGAATTTAACTCAGATGACCATCATATCTACTATTGTGGGCAAGAATCCCTTAGAAAAAAATGGAGTAGCCATCATCGTCAACAAAAGAGTCCAAAACGCAGTACTTAGATGCAATCTCAAAAAGGACAGAATGATCTCTGTTCATTTCCAAGGCAAACCATTCAGTATCACAGTAATCCAAGTCTATGCCCCAACCAGTAATGCTGAAGAAGCTGAAGCTGAACGGTTCTATGAAGACCTACAAGACCTTCTAGAACTAACACCCAAAAAAGATGTCCTTTTCATTATAGGGGACTGGAATGCAAAAGTAGGATGTCAAGAAATACCTGGAGTAACAGGCAAATTTGGCCTTGGAGTACAGAATGAAGCAGGGCAAAGGCTAACAAGAGTTTTGCCAAGAGAATGCACTGGTCATAGCAAACATCCTCTTCCAACAACACAAGAGAACACTCTACACATGGACATCACCAGATTTTGCTAAGTCGCTTCAGTCGTGTCCAACTCTGTGTGACCCCATAGACGGCAGCCCACCAGGCTCCCCTGTCCCTGGGATTCTCCAGGCAAGAATACTGGAGTGGGTTGCCATTTCCTTCTCCAATGCATGAAAGTGAAAAGTGAAAGTGAAGTCGCTCAGTCATGTCCAACTCCCAGTGACCCCATGGACTGCAGCCTACCAGGCTCCTCCGTTCATGGGATTTTCCAGGCAAGAGTATTGGAGTGGGTTGCCATTGTCTTTTCCACATCACCAGGTGGTCAATACCAAAATCAGATTGATTATATCCTTTGCAGCCAAAGATGGAAAAGTTCTATACAGTCAGCAGAAACAAGACTGGGAGCTGACTGTGCCACAGACCATGAAGTCCTTCTCGCCAAATTCAGACTTAAATTGAAGAAAGTGGGGAAAACCATTAGATCATTCAGGTATGACCTAGATGAATTCCCTTACGATTATACAGTGAAAGTGACAAATAAATTCAAGGGATTAGATCTGATAGAGTGCCTGAACTATGGACGGAGGTTCGTGACAACGTACAGGAAGAAGAGATCAAGACCATCCCCAAGAAAAAGAAATGCAATAAGGCAAAATGGTTGTCTGAGGAGGCCGTACAAATAGCTGTGAAAAGAAGAGAAGCAAAAAGCAAAGGAGAAAAGGAAAGATATACCCATTTGAATGCAGAGTTCCAAAGAATAGCAAGGAGAGACAAGAAAGCCTTCCTCAGCAATCAATGCAAAGAAATAGAGACAGAATGGGAAACAACAGAATGGGAAAGACTAGAGATCTCAAGACAATTGGAGATATTTTCATGCCAAAGGAACATTTCATGCAAAGATGGGCACAATAAAGGACAGAATGGTATGGACCTAACAGAAGCAGAAGATATTAAGAAGAGGTGGCAAGAATACACAGAAGAACTATACAAAAAAAAAAGAGGAAAGAAGACTAACAGAGATAAAGAGGATAAATGTTACCATGAAAAAGGAGTCAGTTCATCAAGAAGACACAATAATCCTAAACATTTATTTATCTATAACAGAACTTCAAAGTACAAGAAGCTAATCTAACAATAGGAGAAACAAATATATCTACAAGATAGAGTGTGATATTTCATTATCTCTCTAACTAATTGATAGAAATTAGGAAAATAAGGATATAGAAGATCTGAACCACACTAACCAATCTGATCTGACATTTATATAACACTTGCCCAATAATAATAGCAGTATACATATTCATTTCAAGTGCACTTGAAACATTTACCAAGATAGACTGTATTCTCAGCATTGAAACAGGTCTTAACAAATTTAAAAAGATTTAAGTCATACAGCGTTAACTGGCTACAACAGCACTAAATTAAAAGCAATAGTACAACAATATCTGGAAAATCCCCCAAACATTTGCGAACTACATAATACACTTCTAGATAATCCAAAAGTCAAAGGAATAGGCAAAATGAACATTTAAAGTATTCTGAACTGAAAGAAACTGTAAACACAACATACTAAAATCTGTAGGATGTGGCTAAAACTGTACTCAGAAGGAAATTTATAGCACAAAAATGTTCATATTAAAAAGAAAAGTGAAAGTGAAGTCGCTCAGTCATGTCTGATTCTTTGCGACCCCATGGACTGTAGCCTACCAGGTTCCTCTGTCCATGGGATTTTTCCAGGCAAGAGTACTGGAGTGGGTTGCCATTCTTCCCAACCCGGGGATTGAACCTGGGTCTCCCACATTGTAGGCAGATACTTTACCATCTGAGCCACCAGGGAAGCAAGTCTCAAATAAACTTCAGATTACATCTTAAAAAACTAGAAAAAAAGAGCAAATGAAATCCAAATTAAATAGCCATGAAATAATAAAAAATTAGAACAAAATGAAATGAAATAATAAAAATTAAAACAAAAATCAATGAGAGAGACTAAAGCAATAGAGAAAAAGAAACGAAACCAAGGATTGTCTTCAAGAAAATCTAGCCAGACTGATCAAAAAAAAGGAAAGAGACACTGTACAAGATGGGCTTTCCTGAAGCTGCCAGAACTCATCAAATTGAGGCTGCTCCAACCAGCTCTGCAGTTGATGGATTTAAGGCAAACCTTGTCTTTAAGGAGATTGAGAAGAAGCTTGAAGATGAAGGAGAGCAATTTGTGAAGAAAATCGGTGGTATTTTTGCCTTCAAGGTGAAGGATGGCCCTGGGGGTAAAGAAGCCACCTGGGTGGTGGACGTGAAGAATGGCAAAGGCTCCGTGCTGCCTAACTCAGATAAGAAGGCCGACTGCACAATCACAATGGCTGACTCGGACTTACTGGCTCTGATGACTGGTAAAATGAATCCTCAGACAGCCTTCTTTCAAGGCAAATTGAAAATCAATGGCAACATGGGTCTGGCTATGAAGTTACAAAATCTCCAGCTTCAGCCTGGCAAAGCTATGCTGTGAACTCCCTTTGCCTCCTTTGAAAATCAAGATGAGATATATAGATATATATCCATATATTTCATTGTCAGAACTTAGATTGAGACTATACATTGGGAAATAGCATGAGATTTGTTTTTAAATGGGTGTGGCCAATTCTGTTTTTTCTAAGCGCTGGGTGAGTAGAACCTGGTGGCTTACACTGCTTTGCTGAGTTGCAAACAACTGAAGTTAATATGGTAATTATGGTTTGGGGTAAAACTGAGTTTTAGAATAAAGTTAGAAATAGCAAAATATAAAAAGTATGTAAACAGAAGCTCTCATTTTGCTAATAATGTATATTTGAAGATTATTCTGCTGAAATTTCAAGTTTTCCTTGCAAGAATGAGGGAAGAAACAGAATACCATTATTAGCTGACCAGTAATTAATGTTGTGCATTTAATGACCTTAATATATTTCCCAGTGATAATTTTTAAAATTCTGTACTGGGATTTTTGTTTTTAAAAAAATAAACTTTAAAATTTTGAATTTCATGCCATCAAAGTTGCATTTTCTTCCCAAATCAAAGAAATGTGATCAATGCTTGGGAGTAAAAATCTATCACTGAACCCAGGCCTATTTTTTAAAATAAAAATATTTTTAAATGAGATTTGTTCTTGAAAAAATCAGTGTATAAGAATCACAAAATGCTGTTTCAAAAGTAATTCAATGAATGGAGTTTACTTTGAGATGCACAGTTTTCAAATTATACTCTTGTATTAATTTAAATTTGTAACATTCTTAATTATAATTTTCCTTTTTTGTATGTTAGTTTAACCGCATTTATCTTCCTAGTTTTTCTAATGCTAATGTTATTTCTAATAACTCAGTAAAATGTGGGGTAAAATAATGTTTTTGGAAGAACATTTAATATCAAAATTAAAATAGCTCTTCCTCATTAAAAAAAAAAAGGAAAGAAACCATTTCCTAGCCTTTTCCAGATCTAAATTTAAAATCTAAAAGTATAAAACTTTTGGAAGAAAACTTAGGAGAAACCTTTCTTAGATGATCAAAAGCATGATCCATTGAAAAAAAATGGCTAGTTTAAAAATTTTTTAAAAAACACTGCTTACAGAATGAAAAGCAAGTCAGAGACTGAGAAAATATTTGTAAAACACGTATCTGATAAATTACTTATATGCAAAATATATATGTGTGTGTGTATATATACACATATACATATGAAAACAATCCAATTTTTTTAATGGGGGAAAACATGAACACTTTACCAAAAACATATGGATAGCAAATAAGCACATGAAAAGATGTTCAACATCATTAGCAATTAGGGAAATGCAAACAAAACCATAATGAGATACTATTACACATTTATTACCATATCTAAAATGAAAAAGACTCATACCAAGTGATGGTGAAAATACAGAGGAATGAGAACTGTCATACACTACTAATGGGAATGTAAAATGGTACAACTATCTGGAAAACAATTTGGTAATTTCTTAAAATTTTATATACATGTACCTATGATATGACTCAGCTATTCCACTCCCAGCTATTTACCCAGGAAAAATTTAAATGTATGTTCATACAAAGACCACACAAATGTTCCTAGCAGCTTTATCTATAGCCAAAATCTGGAAAAACCCAAATGTCCGTCAACAAGTGGATAAACAAATTATGACATGTCCATACAATGGGACACTACACAGGAACAGAAAGAAACCAACTACTGACCCATACAACAAGGAAGAGCATCAAGACACTGTGCCAAGTGAAAAGCGAGACACGAAAGGCTACACGTCACATGGCTTCATTCATATGAAAAGCCCAGAAAAGGCAAATTTATAGAAACAGCGGATCCCTAGGCCTGGGAGAGGGAGCAGGGATGGCACAAGGGGACATTTGGGCAAGCGAGCACCAGGGAAGTTTAGGGGGCTATGGAAATGTTAACTGGCTGTGGTTATGAAATACAAGTCTATGCTGTTGTGGTTTGGTTGTTATGTTATGTCCGACTCTTTGGGACCTCATGACTGTAGCCTCCAGGTCCCTCTGTCCATAGGATTTCCCAGACAAGAATACTGGATTCAGTTGCCATCTCCTTTTCCAGGCAATCTTCCCAGCCCAGGAACTGAACCTGTGTCTCTTGCATTAACAGGCAGATTCTTTACCACTGAGCCATGGAGGAAGCCATACAACTCTCTACATTTACTAAAATCACTGAACTGTACACCTAAAAGGAATGAGTTTTAAGGTATGTAAATTATATCTCAATAAAACTATAAATTATACCTCAATAAAAGAAGAGAATATAATACATAATTCTATTTAAAAACTCTAGAAAATCTATAATAACCTAAAGCAGATCAGTGGTTGCCTAGGAATAAGGGAGGGAATGGAAAAGAAAGACAGGAGGAAACTCTGGGGGTAACAGATATGTTCATGATCTTTTTTTGTAGTGATGATTTTATGGGTATATACATATGTTAAAAATAATCAAATTATACACTTTAATATGTACAGTTTAGGGAATTCCCTGGTGGTCCAGTGGTTAGGACTCCATGCTTCCACTGCAGGGGGGCATAGGTTCGATCCCTGGTCAAGGAACTAAGACCCCACAAGTTGTGCAGCACAGCCAATAAACTAATAAACCATTAAAAGAATGTACAGTTTATGATGTGTCAATTATATGACAATAAAGCTGTTTTTAAAAAGCATGGTGTCATGCTTGCTTTAGCAGCATGGTGTCCACAGAAGACCAAAGACTATTCAGCGTGGCTGGAGTGGAAAATAGAAGACAGTACCAGAAGAGTCATTCATCCAGCCAAAAATGTATTACTAACGGATGCACAACATCACTTTTCCCTCATTAGACTGCTTCCACTTTTTTATTAAATAAATACTATCTCATCATTGAGTGTGAAGCTCTTTCTTTATCTAGGAATTACTGCTTTAGAATGGATTCCCAGAAGTAGAAGCATAGGAATATTTCTAAGTAAGGCAGGCGGATTTTTATTTTTAAAGAAGCAGTTTATTATCATTATTATTATTTATTTTTAAAGAAACAGAAAATGGAGATATGGAACAAATTATTTTACTTCAGATTTTTAGGGATGATGATATAGGGATGATATAGGGTCAGGGTAGAATTTGGACTTGGGTAGAATTTCCTTGGGACAATATTTTCTGGCCCTCGACAGAAATCATAAAAACTATTCCAACTACATAAATCACACACCAGATGCCAACACCTGTTTGTTCAAGAAAGCATTATATTCAGAATGATGAAATGTTTCTATTCATACTCTTTTCTCCATCCCTTCATTTCTCTCCCCCATCCCCCTCTTCCCCACTCTTCCTTCTTCCCTACCTCTACCCTGGGCCTAACTTCTACACATAGGGCAGGCCAGACCCACTGATAAATATCATAATTCAAAATGACAAAAAATAGACGGCAGCCCACCAGGCTCCCCCGTCCCTGGGATTCTCCAGGCAAGAACACTGGAGTGGGTTGCCATTTCCTTCTCCAACGCATGAAAGTGAAAAGTGAAAGTGAAGTTGCTCAGTCGTGTCCGACTCTTCGCGACCCCGTGGACTGCAGCCCACCAGGCTCCTCCGTCCATGGGATTCTCTAGGCAAGAGTACTGGAGTGGGGTGCCAGTGCTTTCTCCCATGCTACACAAATGTCTACTAAATATCAATGAATGATTCACAAAAATCAGGCCTTCAACACATTTTTAGTTGAAACACAACTATATTAAAAAAAAAAAAAAAACTACCATTGTCACCAACAAAAATCCTACCAGAGGAAAGATATCTCTCAGTAGCAAAGCCAGCAGGGCTGAATGACACATTCCAACCCAATTCTCAGCAAAAGCTGAGGTAAGAACATGGCAGGGATTATCTTTTTAATGGTCAGTTACTACGTTATGTCTCTCAAAATCTCCTTGAGAAACTAAGACCATCCATGGAAGGAGAAATGGGGAGGGATGACAGGCATGCTAACCAAGATATGCCTGGTTTTGAGACTGTTTTCCCCATGGCTCAAGTTCTGCCAGTTAGCAAAAGGCTGATAATGGATCCACAACAAAACTCTCTTTACTTCTTACTTCATAAGTTAGCTTACAAAGTAGTCAACAAACACATTTTCAAATTTATTTCATGCAGTAAAAAGGAGATAATCACATCAACAAGACAAAAACCACATGATCATCTCAATAGATGCAGAAAAAAGCATTTGATAAAATTCAACATCCATTCATGATAAAAGAAACTCTTACCAAAGTGGATATAAAGAAACTATATCTTAACATAATAAAAGCCACTATGACAAACCCAGAGCCAACCCAATACTTACCAGTAAAAAAACAGAAAGCTTTCCCAATAAATTCTGGAACAAGACAAGAACTTCTATTCTAATAGTATTGGAAGTTCTAGCCACAGCAATCAGACAAGAAAACGTATCCAAATTAGCAGGGAAGAAGTAAAATTATCACTGTATTCAGAGGACATGATACTCTCTCTATACACTGAGAAAGCTATAAAGACTCCACACAAAAACTGTTAGAACTGATGAACGAATTCAGCAAGGTAGCAGGATATAAGATATATAGACTATGTAGGTATCTGTTGCATTTCCTTGTACTAATAATGAAATATCAGAAAGTATAAAAAATTCCATATAAAAAATCACATCATGTATGATCGGATGCTATAAAACTCATAAAGGAAAGCATAGGCAGAACACTCTAACATAAATCGCAGCAAGATCTTTTTGGATCCACCTCCTAGAGTAATAAAAATACTACTAATTAAACTTAAAAGCTTTTGCACAACAAAGGAAACCATAAACAAAACGAAAAGACAACCCACAGAATGGGAGAAAATACTTGCAAATGAAGCCACTGACAAGAGATTAATCTCTATAATACATGAACAGTTTATACAGCTAAATATCAAAAAAACCAGCTCCATTCTAGAAAAATAAACAACCCAATCAAAAAGTGGGCCAAAGAACTTAACAGACATTTCTCCAAAGAAGACATAAAAATGGTTAACAAACACATGAAAAGATGCTCAACATCACTCATTATCAGAGAAATGCAAATCAAAACCACAATGAGGTATCACTTTACACCAGTCAGAATGGCTGCAATCCAAAAATCTACAAGCAATAAATGCTGGAGAGGATGTGGAGAAAAGGGAACCCTCTTACACTGTTGGTGGGAATGCAAACTAGTACAGCCACTATGGAAAACAGTGTGGAGGTTCCTTAAAAAACTGCAAATAGTCCTGCCATATGACCCAGCAATCCCACTGCTGGGCATATACACCGAGGAAACCAGAATTGAAAGAGCCACGTGTACCCCAATGTTCATCGCTGCATTGTTTACAACAGCCAGGACATGGAAGCAACCTAGATGCCCATCAACTGACGAATGGATAAGAAAGCTGTGGTACATATACACAATGGAATATTACTCAGCATTAAAAAAAAATTCATTTGAATCAGTTCTACTCAGGTGGACGGAACTGGAGCCTATTATTCAGAGTGAAGTAAGCCAGAAGGAAAAACAACAATGCAGTATACTAATGCATATATATGGAATTTAGAAAGACGGTAACGAGAACCCAGCATGCGAGACAGCAAAAGGAATGCAGATGTATAGAACAGACTCGTGGACTCTGTGGATGAGGGCAAGGGTGGGATGATATGGGAGAATGGCATTGAAACATGTTAATTATCATATGTGTAATCAATCGCCAGCCCAGGATTGATGCTCGGGGCTGGTGCATCGAGATTTCCCGGGGTAGGGAGGAGGGAGGGAGAAGGGAGGGGGTTTCTGGAGGGGGAGCATATGTAAACCCATGGCGATATCATGTCATTGTATGGCAAAATTAATAAAAAAAAAAAAAAACTAAGAAAAAAAAAAAACCTAATCAA
Organism: Antilocapra americana; assembly: GCA_007570785.1. Lineage (NCBI taxonomy): Eukaryota > Metazoa > Chordata > Mammalia > Artiodactyla > Antilocapridae > Antilocapra > Antilocapra americana. The sequence continues at coordinate 1,934,100 of ML662451.1, read as the reverse complement.
AAAATGAACAGGAGACCTAAATAGACGTTTTTCTAAAGAAGATACAGATGGCCAACAGACACACGAAAAGATGCTCCACAGTCAATTGTTAGAGAAATGCAAATCAAAACTACAATAAGGTACCACTTCACAACAGTCAAAATAGACACCATCAAAAAGTCTAAACTAATAAATCCTGGGAGGGTATGGAGAAAAGGAAACCTTCTGACATTGTTGGTGAGAATGTAAACTGGTGCAGCAACCATGGAGAACAGATTCCTCAAAAAACTAAAAACACAGTTACCATATGATCCAGGGTCATATATCTAGAAATATATATATCTACATACGTATCATATATCTGGAAAAGACAAAAGCTCTCATTGAAAAGATACATGCACCCCAACTGCTCACAGCAGCACTGTTCACAGTAGGCAAGACATGGAAGCAACCTAAGTGTCCAGCAGTAGATGAATGGATAAAGATGTGGTGTGCAAATATATACACACATAGACACACACACAATGGGATACTGCATGCATACGTGTGTGCTGAGTGGTGTCCAACTCCTTGTGATCCCACAGATTGTAGTCCACCAGGCTCCTCTGTCCATGGGATTACCCAGGCAAGAATACTGCAGTGGGTTGCCATTTCCTACTCCAGGGGATCTTCCCAACCCAGGGATCGAACCCATGTGCCTCCTGCAGCTCCTGCATTAGCAGGTGGATTCTTTACCACTGAGTCACCTGGGAAGCAATGGAATATTACTCAGCCAGAAAAAAGAATGAAGCAGTGCCATATATGCAGCAACATGGATGACACCTAGAGATTATTATATTATGTAAAGTAAGTCAGACACAGAAAAACAAATATCATTCATATGTGGAATAAAAAAAAAAGTAAAAATGAACTTAATTACAAAATAGAAACAGACTCACAGACATAGAAAACAAATTTATGTTTACCAAAGGGCAAAGTGGCAAGAGTGGGAGAGGATAAATTGGAAGTATGGGACTAACAGAAGCACGCTACCATGTGTAAAAGAGATAAACAACAAGGATTCACTGTATATATAACACAGGGAACTGTATTCAATATCTTATAATAAACTATAATGGAAAAGAATTCTTTAAAGTATGTATCTATACAGATGCATAACCAATTCACTTTGCTGTACACCTGAAGCTAACACAATAAATCAACCATACTTCAATTAAAAAAAAAACAAAACACAGATAATCAGATAAAAGAACCAGAACTTAGATTTGAGGAGAAAGGGTACAGTTATAGTGGAAAAAAGAATAAGGAAAAGGTATTATGATTCAGGCACTAATACCTTTAAAAAGGAAAAATACAATAACAGGGATTTTTAAAAGTAATTTTATGTATTAATTTTCAGCTGTGTGGGTCTCTGTTGCTGTGGGAGCTCTTCTCTAGTTGCAGCAAATGGGAGCTTCTCCTGTCGTGCCGCACAGGCTCTAGGATGCACAGGCTTCAGTAGTTGCAGCACCCGGGCTCAGCAGTTGCTACTCTGGGACTCTAGAGGTTTTCAGTAGTTGTGGTACATGGGCTTAGCTGCTCCTCAACATGTGGGATCTTCCTGGACCAGGGATTGAATTGTGTCTCCTGCACTGGCAGGCAGATTCTTAACCACTGAGCCACCAGAGAGACCCTAGGAGGGATTCTTGGATACTCACAACAAAGAAACAGGCTGCCCAGTTTTTCTTTCAACGCAACAAGCCACTCACGTAAGATTAAAAAGGTGGAGGGTAGGGGGTGTTGAGGATGTGCTTAGTGAACATATGCACACAGGCAATATGGGAAGGGCCTAGGTCACTAAGATGGGAGAAACCCACGACCCTGGTCCAGGCAAAAGGGCTGGAAGGGAACCTGGGGCTAATAAAAATTTTGGTGTCTGCTGCTCAGATAACTGAGAATGAGGATCTGGAGAAAACTAGGTCCTCAGAGATTCCAAATGTGTCAGGAAATAATAACCAGAAGAATAAAAGAACCCTTGGCAAAAATTTCACAAGTCTAAAGGATTAAAGCAAAGATTTAAAAACAAAAACTAAGAGAAAGCAACCAAGTGAAAAACCCTGAAAACCAAACCAAACCAAAAATACGCATGAAGGGAGACAAAATTGCTTGGGTTTCTGTCCTTGGTTATGCAAGGCTCTTTGCTGCTGCTGCTCACACCTGTGCCTCTATCTTCTGGTAAGAGATGAGTTCCGACTTTCTGCAGTCAGCCCAAGATTTCCTTGGTGATAAAAGGCAGCAGAGAAGTGTCCAAGGGCTTGGCTCATTTATCCTTCTGAGTCATGTGTTCTACAGAAGGCCACCTGCTTGTAGGGGTTGAAAAGGTGTGATATTGACTATAAACAGGGAGATGGTGCTGGTAGAGAAAGGAGCACCTCAGATTTTCTGAAGTCAAAGCTCACATGTAGGGCTACCTAATTGGGCCTTTATTTCCGGGGCTCAAAGAGAACACTCTCCTTTCAGAAAGCAGGATTGGCAGCAATTAATTGCCAATGACTGAACTCCTTGTACTGCAAATGTTCCTGTACCCAATTAATAAGCTTTCATGCTCCTCCCACCAACAATTCAGAGGTTCATGACATAGAAAGGATAAAGTATTTAGACTAACAGTACAAGCTTCTCTTTCTCTAAGCTGAGAAAAGGGAATAAATTCATGGCATTCCTTTCCACTTCTAGAATTGCTAAAGGTTCACAATACCTACTCTTGGATGCAATATATACATATTTTCAAAAGAAGGAAAAAATGCTATTGACAACCCCAGGCCTTTGCAACTCTGTACACATTTCAGGCAAAGACAAGAGTAATTTACCATACAATTTCTTCCTCCTTTGGATGCAGACTTGCTTGACCTACCCTAGTGAAAACAGTACAAACTAAAAACTAACGCTGCTAGTCAGTTTTCACTAAGAAGAAGATCTGCAGGGCATACATTTCTCTTACTCTCTCTGTATGTTAAACAGAAGTTTGAATTCCAAGTCCTCTTCTGAAAGAAAGGCCTAGCAGTTAACTACTCTGAATGCACAAGGTGACCGACCACCCCCACCAGAGCTATCCAAGGCCTTCGGGATGAGAATGAAGCTCCTAAGCACAGTGCAAGGTCCAACTTCACTTGTCTGGATCTGAAAACTTCACTTTCCCCATTTTTCGGTGATGCCTGCAGTTCCCAACATGTCATGCCAAACTGTGTAATGTCTCTGTATGACACTGCACAGAGCCCACTTAAACTTGAAGGGTTCCAAAGTTCAAGCTCAACATTCTTCCATGTCCACCCTCTCCATGTTAGCCCATAAAGCCTGAGATCCTGTCCGTGCTTGCATGCATGCTAAGTTGCTTCAGTTGTGTCCAATTCTTTGTGACCGTATGGACCACAGCTTGCCAGGCTCCTCTGTCCATGGCATTCTCCAGGCAAGAATACTGGAGTGGGTTGCCGTACCCTCCTCCAGGGAATCTTCCCAACCCAGACTGAACCTGCGTCTCTTATGCCCACCTACGTTGGCAGGCGGCTAGCAGCACTTTCTTGCCACAGTCTATGCCTGGTGAACAACAACAACAAAAAACTCCCCAGCCAACACAACTTCAGGATCCTCCCCCCACCATATACCTGAATTCTGTGAGGCCTAAGTTTGAATTTTCACCATCTTCCAGTAGACTGTCAGGCCTAAATCTACCATAGGTCTAATTTTGCTTGTCTAATTTTATGGATCATAGTTATTCTGTAGTGTGTTGACTGTGTTCATCTCCGCCAATGCTGTGTTCAGTGACTTCATGTTGTAGTTTGAAATGGGTCATGGTGGTAGTATTTATACCTCATATATTAGCAAAATCTACAACTCAGGACTTTGTTTTATTGGGGAAGACCCAGTTGTTAAACACCAACCACACCACAACTGTTACCACTACAACGATCTATACTGCCTCTCCTTTAAAAACCAACCTCTTTTTCTCTTCCAAAAACTCCACTGAATTGTCTGGAATTTCTATTCCATGATCAGAAAGTCACCAGCATGCTCAGTACCTTCATATTTTGTTCCCTATACCTCTTGCAGGACAAGCTACATATAAATTTTGAGGATCTGATACAAAATGAAAATGTGGCATACTTTTTCAAAAATTAAGAATTTCAAGATAATAAGAGCAGAACACTAAGTCAAGAACAAGGCCTTTCTAAGTGCGAGGACTGCAGAGACCACATGCTCATAAAGTGATCCCTGACCTCCTAATCTTTTTTAAAATATTTATATATATATATATATATATATATATATATATATATATTTTTCTTTCTCTAGTTGCAGAGAGTGGGGGTTACCCTCCCTTACAGGGCACAGGCTTCTCATTGCAGTGGAGCACTGGCTCAGTAGTTGTGGCACACAGGCTTGGAGGCTCCGCAGCACGCAGGATCTTCCCGGACCAGGGATCGAACTGGTGTCCCCTGGATTGCAAGACAGATTCCTACCCACTGGACCACCAGGGAAGCTCCCTCTGACCTATTCTTAAGAGTAAGTCTGCACGCCTCTAAGGATGCAGTTTCCCATGTATCTCTGCAATACAATGGCTACTTATTCTCCCATACTTCAGGATTAAAGGTGGGATGCTATTTTATTTGCTCCCCTTCTCAACACCCTTTGTAAATCGTTACTCTTTCATCTTCTCTGTAAAAGCCTCTTCTCCTCTGCTATCTTGCTGCACTATACTTCAACTCTCATCACAGCTGTCATCCTTCAACTTACTCATTACTCCTCCTACCTTACTGATGGCTTTGACACCTGGCTCTCAAAATTCCTCTTCACTGCAAGTCGTTGCCTCAGGAGTAAGAGTAAGAGGGCAGACTCTGGAGAGAATGAGACTGCCTGTGTTCAAGTTTGGGTACTACCAGAGAGTAGCTATGCTGCCTTGGCCATGTTCCTAAATCTTTCTTTTCCTGAGTTTCCTCATTTATAAAATAAAAAATGGTAACAGTAAGTCATAGGATTTGTTGTACAGATAAAATGGTTAATTCATGTAAAAGGCTCAGAATAGTACCTGACACATAGTAAGTACTCAGGAAACATTAACTGTTGCAGTTAACATCGTTATCATCATCCTTAATAAAGGTCTCAAGGTCTACATGGGTAACTCATTCAACATGTTCTTTGAGCTCCTCATCACCAAGAAATTTCTTCTCTGCTCTATCCCAGCAACTCTCTTCTTGTAATCATCAAAACTTCTACACCTCTGAAACCTGAAATTCAAACACCCCCATCCTGAGGACTACCTCCTGTCCCTCCAGCTTATGTATTTGTCCCCCCTGTCTGTCTCCCGTCACCTAAATCTTTGAGTGCCAAGCTCCTGTACAGAATCTCTTGTCAACCCCTCCCAACTTTGCCTCTCTTCCTTTTTTCTTATATCTCTCTTTTATCCACTCTCTTGACAACGACCTCCCTTTCCATGCCTCAATTCCCTTCCATACGAAACTGGCAAAGTTCTAATCTTGGATGAATCAAACCATCAACCTTTCCCTGACAGGGTTGCTGAGAGCTCCTGAGGAGAATCATACAACCATAATTGTAAATTCATGTTCTCCATTTTCAAAGCTACCCAGCAATCTTTCTATTTCCTTACCTCATTTACCATCTTCTATCTCAATCAATGGTCATTTCAGAACTTTACCGCTCTCTCCAGATCTCTCATTCTCCTGCCTACTACCCACCCATCCCCACTCCACTTACCTCTGCTTCTACTTTCAATAAATGATCTATTCCACTTCAGGAAAAAACAAGAATGAGATCAGAGCTACCACAATTTCCTTCTATCGAACCAAAAGTTCACCTCAGTCACATCTATATCCACTCATTCCTTCCTTCCTATCACAATGAAGGAGATGCCTCTCCTCCTGCTTAAGATTCATCTAGTGTTCCGTGCTCTGTATTCTAACCCCCCTGCCCTATGAGGCTGTGCTGTGCTCAGTTGCTTCAGTCCTGTCCGACTCTTTGTGACCCTGTGGACTGTAGCCCACCAGGCTCCGCTGTCCATGGGGATTCTCCAGGCAAGAATACTGGAGTGGGTTGCCATGCCCTCCTCCAGGGGATCTTCCCAACCTAGGGATCGAACCAAGGTCTCCCATATTGCAGGTGGATTCTTTACCATCTGAGCCACCAGGGAAGATGTAAAAATGCAACTTCTCAGGCCCCACTTTAAACAAAGTGAATCAGAAACTTTGGAGCTAGGACCCTGCATCTGTTTTTGACAAGGCTTCCAAGTGATTCTGTTCAAGTTTGAGATCCTCAGCCATGAGGGAGAATTGTCTTTATCATCTTTCCCGTATCTTCAACTTCCTTTAGTACAATGGTTCCCTTGCCCAAAAAGCCTTCGTGACTGCTCCATGGACCTTCCTGCACTTCTCCATTCTATTCATCACACAGTAATGTATCTGATCATTTCATTCCCTGTTAAGATAAAGACTAATATTTTAATAAGGCCTGAAGGCTCTTCCAATCCCAAAGAAGGGCAATGCCAAAGAACAATCAAACTATCATACAACTGCGTTCATTTTGCACGTTAATAAGGTTATGCTCAAAATCCATCAAGTGAGACTTCAGCAGTATGTGAACCGAGAACTTTCACCTGTACAGACTGGATTTAGAAAGGGCAGAGGAACCAGAGTTCAAATTGTCAACGTTCGTTGGATCATAGAGAAAGCAAGGAAATTCTAGGAAAACAGCTACTTCTGCTTCATTGACTATGCTAAAGACTTTGACTGTGTGGATCACAACAAACTGTGGAAAATTCTTCAAGAGACAGGAATACCAGACCACCTTACCTGTCTCCTGAAAAATGAGTATGCAGGTCAAGAAGCAACTGTTAGAACTGACCATAGAACAAAGGACTGGTAAAAATTGGTAAAGGAGTACATCAAGGCTGTATATTGTCACCCTGCTTATTTAACTTATATGCAGAGTACATCATGTGAAATGCTGGGCTGGATGAATCACGAGCTAGAATCAAGATTGCTGGGAGAAATATCAGCAACCTCAGATACCCAGATGATGAAGTGAAGAACTAAAGAGCCTCTTGATGAGGGTAAAAAGAGGAGGGTGAAAAAGCTAGCTTAAAACTCAAAATTCAAAAACTAAGATCATGGCATCCAGTCCCATCACTTCATGTCAAATAGAAGGGGAAAAGTGGATACAGTGACAGATTTTATTTGCTTGCTTCCCTTGTGGTTCAGTTGGTAAAGAATGAACCAACTGGATTCAATCTCTGGGTTGGGAAGATCTGGAGAAGGGAAAGGCTATCCACTCCAGTATTCTGGCCCAGAGAAGTCCACGGACTGTATAGTCTATGGGGCTGCAAAGAGTCAGACACAACTGAGCGACTTTCACTTTCACTTTATTTTCTCGGGCTAAAAAAATCACTGCTGACAATGTCTGCAGCCATGAAATTAAAAGACATTTACTCCTTGGAAGGGAAGCTATGACAAACCTAGACAGCATATTAAAAAGCAGAGACATCCCTTTGCCAACAAAGTTCCATACAGTCAAAGCTATGGTTTTCACAGTAGTCATGTGCAGATGTGAGAGCTGGGCCATAAAGAAGGCTGAGCACCAAAGAATTGATGTTTTTGAACTGTGGTGGTAGAGAAGACTCTTGAGAGTCTCTTGGACAGCAAGGAGATCAAACCAGTCAATCCTAAAGGAAATCAACCCTGAATATCCATTGGAAGGACTGACTGCGAAGCTCCAAAACTTAGACCACCTGACTCCAAGAGCCAACTCAGTGAAAGGGCTTTGATGCTCAGTAAGATTGAAGGCAAAAGAGAAGGGGTAGCAGAGGATGAGATGGTTAGATAGCATCACTGACTGAATGGACATGAATTTGGGCAAACTCTGGGAGACAGTATAGGACAGGGAAACCTGATGTGCTATAGTCCATGGGGTCGCAAGAGCTGGACATGACTTAACAACTGAACAACAACAAGCTCTGAACACCTCTGAAGCCTCTTCTTTCTCTAAAAGTCACTTGCTCTGTTTGCCAAACAAGACCAGTCTCTCTCAACTTTTTGATCTTGCCATGTTCTAAGGCATCTAACACACTTTGAAATTGTTATTTTCTGCCTGAATTACTCTGCCTGTTTTTCTTCCCCCAACTCCTACTTCTACTTCAATCTCAGCCTCAACTTTTCTTATTTAGGGAGGCCTAACTTTACCCTTTAATCTTAATTAAGTCCCTGTTAGATGTTCTTATAGTACTCTCACTTCAGTCGCTCAATCATGTCCGACTCTTTGCGACCCCATGAACCACAGCACGCCAGGCCTCCCTGTCCATCACCAACCCCGAGTCCACCCAAACCCATGGCCATCGAGTCGATGATGCCATCCAGCCATCTCATCCTCTGTCGTCCTGTTCTCCTCCACTTACCCTCTTATGTTAAGTATTTAATTATCATAAATGTCATGCCTATTTTCCTTGCTAGACTGTAAGCTCTATTAGGGCAGGAATCAGGATCTTATTTGATATAATATTTGTACTGCCTCGCTTTTAATACAACACCTTACAGACAGTAAATGTGCAGTAAATATGTGCTGACTAAACCTCTGCACACACTGAACCTCTCTCCAGAATTTTTTTTCTCACTTTTAAACCCCAAGTGAAATTCTACACATCCATTAAGAAATAAGTTAAACATCTCTGTAAACTCTTCCCTGCACATACATCACCTGCCTGCTCAAGAGGATCGCATCTTCTTTTGTGCTCCTATTGTGTAGTATTGGGTTAGCCAAAAGTTCGTTTGGATTTTTCCATAAGATGTTACAGAAAAACCCAAACAAACTTTTTGGCCAACCCAATACATAAATCTACTAATGCAAAATTATACACTACTGGGGAACTTCCCGAGTGGTCCAGTGGTTAGGAATCCACCAGCCAATGCCAGGGACACAGGTTCGATGCCTGGTCTGGGATGATCCCACCTGCTGCAGGGCAACGAGGCCTGTGGGCCACAGCTACTGAGCCAACGTGCCCTAGAATGCATGCTTCTGCAACAAGAGAAGCCACTGCAATGAGAAGCCCACACACCACAAAAACAGAGTAGCCCCCACTGACTGCAACTACAGAAAGTCCATGTGCAGTAATGAAGACCCAGCACAGTCAAAAAAATAAAATAATCAAAAATAAAATGTTAAAGGCTGCTTCTTTAAAACAAAGAATTAGACACTATCGTAAACACCACCTTCATGCCTGATTCCCACTAGACTATAAACTCCTGAGAGCACAGATCATGTCTTGCTTACCTCTAGCGCTCAGGAAAGTTCCTGACATTGACAGTAAATGAAAGGCGCTCAGTTGTGTCTGACTCTTTGTGATCTGATGGACTGTTCAGTCCATGGCATTCTCCAGGCCAGACTGGAGTGGGGAGCCTTTCCCTTCTCCAGGAGACCTTCCCAACCCAGGAATTGAACCCAGGTCTCCCGCACTGCACATAGATTCTTTACCAGCTGAGCCACCAGGGAAGCCCAAGAATTCTGAAGAGGATAGCCTATCCCTTCTCCAGCAGATCTTCCAGACCTAGGAATTGAACTGCGGTCTCCTGCACTACAAGCAGATTCTTCACCAACTGAGCTATGAGGGAAGCCTGACATTGATAATAAAAGTCCATAAATGTTTATGAGCAAATTGAACCTAATACTGTAGCTCTAAAATTGCACTGAAAGGCTCTGCTATTCATTAGCTGCATGATCAAATTGTTTAACCTATTTGGACTTCAGTTTCCTCACTAGGAAAACGGGGTTAATAACACATACTTGGAAATACTGCTATGAAAATTAAACGAAATGACATAACACGATGATTAGCACACACAGTGTCTGGCATGTAGTAGCCTCCCCACTCTGGCTTTAACTTGATAGAGACAACTAGGACAAAACAAAGACAAAAATAAGCCACAGCAATTGAGGGAGAATGAGCACAGGGTGAGTCATTCCTCTTAATCATTTGCCCAGGAAGATCAACAATGAAGAAACATAATAAGCAAAATAAACTCTACTGGTAGTATCTCCCTTGGCATACAAAGCTCGGTAAGAATTCACCCGAGGCCTCTTGGCTAATCGCCACATCCGGCTCCCCAGACCAGCAGGTCCAGGTCTTAGGCAGTACCAGGATGGTTACTTCAGAATGGAATAGAAACTACCTCATAAGGAAAGTGTTTACCAGCAGGAGATGAGGGAGGAGGAGGAGAACTTGACTGCAACCGCATCAATCAAGTGTTTTGCAATCTGGCAGAAAACACTGCAGAATTGCTGGTGGAGACTAACACCCACACAAACGCACTTACCTGTAGCCAAGAACCAGCTTAGACAAGATAATGAGAAGCTTTCTGCTTTAACCAAAACAACAGTTGGACCTGCATGGAGTGCACACCTCTAAGATCAAATCACCCTTGACCGTCTGGGCAGCGCCCACTAAGATGACACAAGAGGCTGTGCACAGGCACCCCTCAGCCTGTGAGCGCTGCCCACAAGCACAGCTTCAAAGCTCATGTATGCCAAATGCAAAAGCAGATTAAACTAGTTCTCTAGTTGTTCCTTATTCATGATATGCTTACCACTGCAGAGCCAGTGCTGTTTAGATCCCCTAATTCTTTCGTTTTAGAAGGCTGTGTCACTGCAGCTACTTCTTCACTGGGATTCTCTCTCTTCCGAAGCTTCCTGATTAAGCTCCACTGGTCACTGGATAAAGTGGGTCTGAGTGGAGTTCTGGGTGGGCTCTGCCTTCTCCAAGATGCCCTGCTCCAATCTAGCCCCAAAATAGGTGGTACAACACCTTCAGGTAGATAGTCCAAATCATCTTCAATTTGGAATTTTTTGAAAAACACCAGCATTGAGTTGGAAGAGTCTGTCCTAAAAGCCTGGCAGCTCTGGGGCCTGCTGCAGTCTGCCTGGATGCACATCCCCTCTAACCACCAAAAGGCATGACAGGCAGAGTCCTGGCAGCAGGCAGCCCAACATGACTGGAGAGAGGGGTTTCCTTCTAGAAGCCGGAGGTGATTTTCTCCCCTGGATCTCAGGCCAACACCAAACTGTGTCTTCACCCGCTGGCACCTGCTCTCCTTGGCATCTAAAAACAAAGAATGGAAACATTTTAAAATGAAATAAAAACATAGACTCCAGCTCTGTAAAGAGTCCTGGATACCAACACGTAAAGAGTCCTGGATACCAACACTGGAGGCTACTTTGAAGACTGGTTTTTAAGAGGGTGGGAAAGCTGTCTGGTAAATGGAAAAGAAGACACAAAGGGAGCAGTTTTCTGGCTCAGGATATCTCAGTGGGTAAAGTACTACTCCGCACTCATCGCTGGCTCCCCTCCTCAATGAGGCCCTCGCATGCAGGCCTTTTACACAGAACTCCAGCTCATGAGACAGAAAAAAACAACAGAGCTCTTCCAGCGGAAGTGTGCCGAAGGACGGGGGCAGCGGCCCACCACGTGACCTCCCACTCACCCCCTCAGCAGTTCTCTGGGGCAGTATGAAGATTATGGGTCCAGAAGAGCAGGGAGCTGAAGAAGATGGAGCACTGCCCCTCCACCAAACTGGCAGCAGCACAAACCAAGTTCTCTTGACCTCCTGCAGGTTGCAGGCACATCCATTTTCTAATCAGTAGTTGGTCATAGTCAGGTGGCTTTGCACATCACAGCACTGATCAGAGCAGTAGTCAGGTTTACCAAAAAATTTATTCTGCTAGATGAACTTCCTAATGAGAAACTATGTCATAGTAAGAAATAAAGGAATAGAAGTACAACAGTGACCTACTGTGGTTAACCTAAATAACATGGTCCAAAATTCTGGCTAATGTTGCTTATGGATAAACTTTTGAGCCACTGAATATTTTTAGGCCCGGTATTGGCTTTCCTGAAATATCACTTCATTTCTGTTTTCTTAGATAAAGTTAAAGCATGTTCTCAATTAAAGTTTTTATACGGAGTTCATTTTAAGGTCTTAGTTATATAGTTGTCTATAACCGACTATGGTCAGGGTAATGTGTATGCCAGTCACTCGGTCGTGCTCCACTCTCTGTAATGCCATGGACTGTAGCCCACCAGTCTTCTTTGTCCATGGAATTCTCCAGGCAAGAACACTGGAGTGGGTAGCCATGCACTTCTCCAGGGGATCTTCCCAACACAGGGATCGAGCCTGGGTCTCCTGCACTGGAGTACTCCTCGAGGACTCCTGCACTACTCGACTCTGGTAAAGGCAGATTCTTCACCACCTGAGCCACCTCTAAGAAGTCAAGATTATACAGGGCCAGCATCAGGTGAGGCAAGGGAGATGCCTCGGGCACAAGCGTTAAGGAAGCGCTTAGTTTTAAGTCATGTAAGTGCAGGGTTGGCTTATCCCACCTTGAGATTGAGTGTCTCCTTAAATTTCATACCCTAGGTACCTCTTTCTCCACCCTAGTCCCAGCCTGGGGTTATAACATAAAATGCAGAATTACATCTAGAAAATATGTAGTAAAATCAAACCACTGAAGTGATAGTCATGTCTGCATGTATGCATAAATGAAAAAGGGTTATGACCTACTAAAGCAACAACTGGATAATCCGCCAAAGCCATTGTGACTCAAAGGAAACACTTACTAAATGTGGATACTAGTCAACTGAAAGACAAGAGAAAAATAGGAAGGCTTGTGGATTATGGAGTCAAACACTATGGAAGCCAATCTGCCACTGTGCTTTTAAAAAAAGAAACACAGGCACCAACCTAACATCAGACAAGGCAACTTAAGAGGCCAGAAAAAACAGAACTTCCTTAAGAAAAAAATGAATAAATAGAAACTATTTTAAAAATGAAGCTACCAAGAGCTATAGCAACGCCCCTCATTTCTTCATCCACCTTCTCACACAATAACCAACGGTATGACTCAGTAACAGCTGAGTGAACAGAGTTTACTGAAGTCAGTAAATTGTTACATCAATAACTACTGTCAGTTACCTTTAGATCAACTTTCCATCATTCTTCTCACAAAAAGTCTCTCATATTTAATACAGTGAAAAGATCCACAAAAACGAAAATTACTTACACTTTTCTATAAGCCAGTAATTTTTTTAATGTACCATGACCTCCACTTCTGTCCTTGAAGGAGACAATGCCATACAATTTGCTTTCCAACTGTTGAGAAGCTGGAAAACTAGACAAAAAATATATATGAAACAATTGGTTTGGGGCACTAAACAACAATGTGATTGGAGGCTGTGATCCCAGAGAGAAGAGAAAAAAACAAGGGTGAGCCCTGTGATCGCTTTGGCTTTCTGTTTACAGACCAGGCATGCTGCAGACTGTGAGACAGGGAAGAACCTAAGCAGAGCACGGTGGTCTTGCTCAGTTGAGGAAACAAGAGTTCAAGGGGACTGTGGTAGCTAGAAACTACCAGAAAGAAGAAGCTACACAGAGAAAGAGCTCCAGACATCTGGATAGTGGTTCCCCTTGGTGTAATACTAATTTACACCAAGTGTAGGTTGAAACCATGAAAGTTTAGAAAGCATTTTGAACTGAGTGAAACCGAAAACACAACATACTAAAATGTGTGGGATACAGTTAAAGCAATGTTTAGAGGGACATTTATAGCTTTGCATGCTTATTTTAGAAAAGAAGAAAAGTCTAAAATCAATGATCTAGAAAGACACATACGGAGAATGCACTGTGATGATAGAAGCAGAGACTGAAGTGATATAGCTGCATGCCAAGGAAAGTCAAGGACTGAGAGTGACCACCAAAAGCTAGGAAGAATAAAGGAGGATTCTACCCAAAGATTCAGAAGGAACCAACCCAGCCAAGACCTTGATTTACAACTTCTAACCTCCAGAACTATCAGCCTAAGCACGACTTTCTCCCTTTGCCTGGAAGAATACTTCAGAAGCCAGATGGCTCCAAAACTACCAAGGGCCTAGATCCAGGGATCATTGACATTTGGAGATATGGTTGTGGCCTTTACTTAGATTGAATGAAGATACCCAGATGCTATTCGATGAACATGAACACGGACATATGATGCTGGAAAACTACAGGGATCTGTTGTTACAGGGCTTCTCTCTCTTTCAAACCAAAATTAATAGCCCAACTTGAGCTAGGGGTAGAGCCCTGGATGGAAGTATGAGAAGCTCCACCAGGTACCTGCGCAGTCTAAGAGTACTGGTTTGAAACAAAGATGTCAGACCTAAAGCAAAATAAATACTTCCAAAGGGTCTGCTCTAATGGGGCAAACAAAAGTGTCACAATCGATATAGGTTTGAAGTAGAAGCACAGAAGTTCCACAGAGAAAGAGTACTATAATGTGGGAAAGTCTTCAAATATAAATTCTCCTTTATTAAACACCAGAGATATTATACTGACAAAAAAAATCTCATAAACGTAAAGAATGTGTGATAGACATTATGGGCAGTTCATTCCTTTTAATCATCATAAAACTCACATAAAAAACAACCTGATAGGTGTACTGAATGTGGGAAATTCTTAAAGAAGCAATCAACAATTATTAATCATTAGGGAATTCACTATAGAGAGAAAACCTATAAATGCAATGAATGTGGAAAAGCTTTCAGAAAGAACTCTATTCTTTTAAGTCAACAGAGAATTCAGACCAGTTAGAAACCCTTACTAATGTAAAGACTGTGAGAAAGTCTATGCTCAGAAGGTAGCCCTTACTCATCATGACAGAATACTCTGTGAAGAAAGACCTTTTATATGTAATGAAGGTGGGAAAGTTTTCAGAGATAACTGTGTTGGAACATAAGAAAATCCATACTGAAGAGAAACCATACTGGCATAATCAACGTGGAAAAGTCTTTAGGAAGAACTCAGCTCTTATTAATCATCAAAGAATGCATAAAGGAAGAGAAACCTCATCACTGTAGTAGATGTGGAGAATCTTTCAGATGTACAACCTTTGCTGGACATCAGAAGACTCATAGTGAAAATAAACCGTATTGATGTAATGACTGAGGGAAATTCCATAGGAAGAGCTCGATTCTTACTGGACATCAGAAAACCAATACCAGAGAAACAAAATTAATGTGGAAAGACTTTTCCCCCAAAGTTCAGCCCTTAAACAACATAAGAAAATTTATAACAAAGAAAGAATCATGAAATGTAGTTAATGGGGTAAATCACATAGAAGTAGTTTATTCCTTCTGAGCATTAAGAGAAGACATTCAATAAATTTTACATCTAACAAAAATATTCTGTGTACTTCTATCCTGGAGAATTTCCCACTTGTGAGGATTTCAGTGTAGTCTGTACTGGTGAAATATTTGAAGAAACTAAACATCTATCAATATAGAAATAGTTACTGCAGAATACTATACAACAAGTGAAAAGAATCAGGTAGAGTTCCATATGTAGCTGAAGAAATATCCCCATGATACCTTGTTAAGTTAAAAAAGCAGGTTGCAGAAAACCTATATGTTATGGTCTTACTTATATTCTTTAGAATGAAGCTTTTTTGTTTGCAGATAAATGCATTCAAAAAGATCTGGAAAAGTAAAGGAGAAACTTTAACAGGGAGAAAAATAATGAGCTTATGCTTTCAACATAAAAGAAAAAAAAGTAAATTATATTCAAAATAAGCAGAGAAAGGAAAAGATAAAGAGTAACCAATGAAACAGAAAACAAACAAAAAACAATAGAGAAAAACCAACAAAACACAAATCTAGTTGTCTGAAAGGTCAATAAAACTGGTAAAGCTCTAGTTTGACTGATGACAGAAAAAAAAAGAGAGAAGTCACAAATTGACAACATCAAGAATGAAAGAAAGGTTATCATTACTGATTCATTAAACGAGTGGAGCCAACTATGGTCCAAGGGCCAACTCTAGCTGCTGCCTATTATTGTAAACAAACTTTCACTGCAACATAGTCACTTTCACTCATTTATTTATATATTATCTATGGATGCTTTTGTTCTAATGGCAGAATTAAGTAGCTGCAACAGAGTCATCTCAACATTAGTAAAGCCTAAAATACTTACTATCTGGCCCTTTATGAAAGTTTGCCAACCCCAGGTGTATGAGAATATACTTTTTTTGAATTACTATTTATTACTGAGTAGAGCCTAAATTTAGATGTTAACTAGTAAGACACTGATAAGTTTCAAATGACTCTGATTTTTATAGAGATGTAAATTATTTCTTTCTGGTATAAAAGGTTTAACTAAAAAAGCACCCTTACTTCCCATCTAGCTATTATCCTTACCTCCTTATTCCTTCATCTCTTCAATAATTTTTTTTTTTAGGTTTTTTTTTTTGCCACATTGCACAGCATACGGGATAATAGCTCCCTGACCAGGGATTGAACCCGTACCCCCTGTAGTGGAAGCGCATAGTTTTAACCACTGGACCACCAGGAAGTCCTCAACAAATATTATCAAGCATCCGTTTCATGCTAGGCATCTCTTTGGTGGAGCTTATAATTTAGATAGGGGAGACAGTGATTAAACAGACATAATAAAAAATGCAGAACTGCAAACTAATGTAAGTGCTATGAAAGAAAGAAATTCAGTCTTTACAGAATAAAGGTAGCTAACTTTGGGGCTTCTCAGAAATATTATCAAATATGTGATATCAAAATAGTCACTGTATGATGTCTGGAATGAAGAACACTGGAAATAACATACACATCCCTCAACAGAGAACTGGTTAAGTAAACTGAGGAAGATTTTTGCAGTTGCTGGGATAACGCCACTCTCCATAATCATAATATGAAGTGATATCCAGGAAACATTAAAACATTATGTGGAGAAAGGTGTATAGCAGTGTGTATAATATGTCACAATCTGTGTGTCCGGGGGGGGGAGTTTATATGTGTGTGTACATATATATATACATACACACATGTATCAGTATCAGTTCAGGTCAGTTGCTCAGTCGTGTCTGACTCTTCGCAACCCCATGAACCGCAGCACACCAGGCCTCCCTCTCCATTACCAACTCCCAGAGTTCACCCAAACCCATGTCCATCGAGTCAGTGATGCCATCCAGCCATCTCATCCTCTGTCGTCCCCTTCTCCTCCTGCCCCCAATCCTTCCCAGCATCAAGATGTTTTCCAATGAGTCAACTCTTCGCATGAGGTGGCCAAAGTAGTGGAGTTTCAGCTTCAACATCAGTCCTGCCAATGAACACCCAGGACTGATCTCCTTTAGGATGGACTGGTTGGATCTCCTTGCAGTCCAAGGGACTCTCAAGAGTCTTCTCCAGCACCACAATTCAAAAGCATCTATTCTTTGGCGCTCAGCCTTTTTCAATGTCCAACTCTCACATCCATACATGACTACTGGAAAAACCATAGCCTTGACTAGACGAACCTTTGTTGGCAAAGTAATGTCTCTGCTTTTCAATATGCTATCCAGGTTGGCCATAATTTTCCTTCCAAGGAGTAAGCGTCTTTTGATTTCACGGCTGCAATCACCACATGCAGTGATTTTGGAGCCCCCAAAATAAAGTATGACACTTTTTCCACTGTTTCCCCATCTATTTCCCATGAAATGATGGTACCAGATGCCATGATCTTAGTTTTCTTAATGTTGAGCCTTAAACCAACTTTTTCACTCTCCTCTTTCCCTTTCAACCAGAGGCTTTTTAGTTCCTCTTCACTTTCTGCCATAACGGTGGTGTCATCTGCATATCTGAGGTTATTGATATTTCTTCCGGCAATCTTGACTCCAGCTTGTACTTCTTCCAGCCCAGTGTTTCCCATGATGTACTCTGCATATAAGTTAAATACGCAGGGTGACAATATACAGCCTTGACGTATTCCTTTTCGTATTTGCAATCAGTCTGTTGTTCCATGTCCAGTTCTAACTGGTGCTTCCTGACCTGCATACAGGTTTCTCAAGAGACAGGTCAGATGGCCTGGTATTCCCAACTCTCTCAGAATTTTCCACAGTTTATTGTGATCCACACAGTCAAAGGCTTTGCCGTAGTCAATAAAGCAGAAGTAGATGTTTTTCTGGAACACACATATATATGCAGAGACTATTTTTGGAAGAATATTCAAGAAGCTGGCACGGTGGCTTTTAGGAGGGGAAACCAAGAAACTGAGAGGCTTGTTTGTTTGCTAAATACCATTATATACCTTTACAACTTGTACAATGTATATGTATTATATTTGGAAAAATAAATTTTAAAAATAGTCAATAAAATTTTCAATAGCTTCACTCCCTTTGAATGACCAAAATCCTTAACATAACCTAAAATGATCTCATGTGATCTGAACCCTGCCTACCTTTCAGCCCCCCTTTCATCATGCTCTCCCTCTCCTTTATCATGCTCCACCACCAGCCTTCATTCACTCCTCACATGGACCACACTCCCTCTCCTAACGTGGCTTTGTACATGCTGCCGCCTCTATTCAGAATTTTCTTGCCTCCCTTCTTTAACCAGTTAACTCCTCATGTGAGGACGCAGTTCAACAATCATTTCCTCAGAGACATGCTCATGCTAAGACAAGTCTCTCTAGCACACCCTTTGGGCCCTGTAGCCTCTTTCCCTCAAAGTAATTACAAAACTTATAAAGTTATATTTATTTGTGTGTTCACCTATTCAGTGTCCTTCCCCCACAACTTCTCTGTAAGCTCCAGAATGAGAGGACCATGTCTGGCTTCTTCCCACCACCACTCCACCCCCCACCACTGTATCTCCAATTCTAGCATAGGACTCAGAAAATTACTTTGTAGGTGAAAAAACTGTGAAAAATTCTTAAAGAGATGAGAATACCAGACCACCTTACCTGCCTCCTGAGAAACCTGTATGCAGGTCAAGAAGCAACAGTTAGAACTGAATATGAGACAACAGACTGGTACAAAATTGCGAAAAGAGTGTGTCAAGGCTGCATATTGTCACCCTGTTTATTTAACTTATAAGCAGAGTACATCATGCAAAATGCTGGGCTGGATGAATCACAAGCTAGAATCAAGACTGCCGGGAGAAATATCAATAACCTCAGATATGCAGATGACATCACCCTTATGGCAGAAAGCGAAGAGGAATTAAAGAGCCTCTTGATGAAGGTGAAAGAAGAGAGTGAAAAAGCTGGCTTAAAACTCAGCATTTAAAAAATGAAGATCATGGCATCTGGTCCCATCACTTTATGGCATATAGATGGGGAAACAATGGAAACAGTGAAAGATTTTATGTTCCTGGGCTCCAAAATCACTGGGGACAGTGACTGCAGCCATGAAATTAAAAGATGCTTGTTCCTTGGAAGAAAAGCTATGACAAACCTAGATAGCATATTAAAAAGCAGACATTACTTTGCCCTCAAAGGCCCGTATAGTCAAAGATATGGTTTTTCCAGTAGTCTTGTACAGATGTGAGAGCTGGACAATAAAAAAGGCTGAGCGCCAAACTGTGCTTTCAAACTGTGGTGCTGGAGAAGACTCTTAAGACTCCCTTGGACTGCAAGGAGATCAAACCAGTCAATCCTAAAGGAAGTCAACCCCGAATATTCATTGGAAGGACTGATGCTGAAGCTGAAGGAAGCTCTAATATTTTGGCCACCTGATGCGAAGAGCCAAGTCATTGGTAAGACCGTGATGCTGGGAAAGACTGAGGGCAGGAGGAGAAGGGGACGACAGAGAACAACATGGTTGGATGGCATCACCAACTCAAGGGATGTGAGTTTGAGCAAGCTCTGGGAGATGGTGAAGGACAGGGAAGCTTGGCGTGGTGCAGTCCATGGGGTCGCAAAGAGTCAGACACAATGCAGCAACTGAACAGCAACAACAACAGGTGATCAAAAACTGTTTTTGGATGAATGCATAAATAAATGCATGTATGCATGAAGGAAATATTGAAATAATGAACAAACAAATGAAATGTCAAGTGGCCAGTTAAGAAACCAGGTAGTCAGGTATTGAGAGGGTCATACTGAAGACATCCAGGCTGATGGCAAGACTTTGAAAAGAGATGAGGCCCACAGCCACAATAAATGAAGGAGGGTGAATGATAGGTGGTACAAATGAGTAATGATTAGGGGTAAGAAGTGTTATAAATCTCAAAGAGAAGAAGTTTTTACACCAAAGTGGAGGAGTATTGTTTAAGAAGTGACAGTGAGGAGTCAGCTCATCCTCCGAACTCAGAGGTACATGGGATATGGGAGAATAAGCAATCACTGCCTGCAGGGTAGAGGGAGAAATATGTATTTCTCCAGGAGAAAGCCAGATCTCAGAACATGCTCTCTATCCGATGTTCTGACTAACCAGCTAGAGTATAGAGAGGGTTTGGTAACTCAATGATTTCTTGTCACAGTTAAAAAGTTAGGAAGGGAGGGGTGGTTAAGTGCCAGTGAGTTGAAAAGCATGAATTTATGTGGGAATGTCAAGTCAGATTCACACAAATCATAATAGTTAAGGCACTTCATAGTGAGAAAAAAAGAAGATGGAAAAATATGATAAGAAATTGATGACAGGATGGCTGCCTATCCATCCTTGGTATAAAATAGTGCAAGCTTGGAGGCAAGTAACAGAGAGTGTCTTACCCATGGAACATGGGGGAGACAGAAACGCGTTAAGACTCCAGGGAAATGGTCAAGAGGATTTACGGAGGTTACAAGGTCAAAGAGAAGGTAGCAAAAATTCTAATTTCCTGGTTGTCACTCGTAGCTCTGGTTAAATTGAGATCTTAAAAGAGGAGGAGATATAAGCGGGGGGTAAGGGGGATACAAAACTGGTTTGTCCTGCAAAGGCCTTCTTTTGCTTCCATGGCTTCCTGAAGAATGTCACATAAGCTATGTATCTGTAGCATAAAAGGGAAATGTTTCATAATCCAAACACTCCCCTTGCTTTGTGAGATGACCGGAAGCCTCAGTTAGAGATCTCATCCACTATCCTGGGCTGGAGAGAACATGTCCAATGAGAGAAGAGCAACCTGGTGTGGGTTCATAGAGGATGTTCCGGACTCTCCCTACTTCACTTAACACTCCTTGATTTCTGTACTCTTAAAAGTGTTACTAAAACTTAGTAATGGGTAAGGTCTCTGATTTTTGTCTTATCTGACAAACTGATCCACTGTATTAGCTCAAAGGAATAGAACCTGGGAGAAACCAGATGGTCAGAAGCACTTACATCTTCAATGGTGACCAGGAGGAACTATGAGAGGTGAGGTCTAGGAGAAGTGAGCTGGCTGCAGTATTGCTAAAACAATTAATCCCAACAGCTCGCAGAAAGAAGAGGAGGTACTCTGATCTGTTAGTTCATATGTTCACTTGGTGGGAATTTGAGGGTCTTTTTTCTTTAATCATTAAATGTTATTCAACCACTCTATTAGGGGCTCAGTAACAAACATGGGGGATGGAGAATAATTCTTTTTCACTCATTCAGTGGATCATAATTCTTCCTCTTAGATGGTTAAAAGATGGTCAATCATCTTAACACGGTTAAAAGGCAAGGGTTCTAGTTTCAGCTCTAGATTCATTATTTATTAATTTTCATTAACCTCTGAAAAGTAACTTAACCTCTCCAAGATGTAATTTTCATTGTTTTCATTATTGTTACTCTTGAGATAAAGGATTCATCAGGGGAGGAAGCAGGGAAGCATTGGTAGCGTCAATATTGGACTCGAGAAGTAACTTGGATAAAAGGTAAGATGAAAATAAGCTCCAATTTTAGATCAGTTCCTCTCCTGCCCACGCTGCCATAGCCTGGCTCTGCTCCCAGGGCCTAAACAAAAGTAATATTAAATCCTTACAGAAAAGGGCTTACAGCTGGTAGAACCTTAGACTGAACACCCTCTGGGAAAGTCTAGAACTCACTGTTGGTAGGAGTACGCAGAAAGCCTACCCAAGGTGAAAACAGGAAGACAGAGCCATGACTTTGTTCTCTCTGAAGTTACGACAAAGTAGAGACTACCGAGCTCTCCTGTGAATTACCCAGAGGGACCCCAAAAGAGGTGGCTCTGGAACTAACAATGCTTACTTCACATTACCACCTCTCAAAAGACAGAATTCTAATAAAGCTGGCACAAAATCTAGACCAGGTTTCATAACTCCAATCAGCAGAGTAAAAAAGTCTACAGAATATAAGAATTAATGCCAGAAGGAAATTCATCAAATACTTTTAGAAAGCTGTGAACAACTCTGAAAATATTTAGACAGTGTTGTTGCTTCCGGCATTCTTAAGTCTCAGGTAACAAGCTAGACTTCTCCAGCTAACTTGGAAACTGCTGGCTGGCAACCAAGAAGGGAAGTAAAGACAGAATACTCATATCTTAGGAACCATACTGTTACGGTCATTTGGAAATTCATACTTTAACCAAATTCATTAAATAGCATTCCAATGGAAGGGCTGAGATGGTAGGAATGGGAGTAAAGAAAATGCCCCACTGGTTTTCTTTGAGGGGAAAAAAAAAAAAGAGCAGCTGATAAATTCTCCTGGGAACTAAGGGGGCTACCTTTGTGGCTCAGCTGGTAAAGAATCCGCCTGCAATGCGGGAGAAGTGGATTCGATTCCTGGGTTGGGAAGATCCTCTGGAGAAGGGAAAGGCTACCCACTCCAGTACTCTAGCCTGGAGAATTCCATGGACTGTATAGCTGTCCATGGGGTTGCAAAGAGACGGAATTAAGGGGTGGGGGGGTCCAGGGGGAACCAAGTTTCTGTGGAAAACTATACATACTAGCATATTTTATAGGTAAAATTTGTCCTTACTTTTAACATTCATTGAAACTAAAATTCTTTACTTGAAATTGCACAATTTTATAATATGGTCAAGAAACCATTCAACGCTTTCCTTTGATAACTATAACTACAATGATCTATTTATTACCAAGCAGCAAGGTAAAAGCTTTAAATCTGGATGGAGCTTCAGGCAGGACTGAACTATGGCTTCATACCATCTGTCTTCCTGAAGCTATCATCAGAAGTATGTATTCTCTCAGAAGCAGTGGGTCTCAGCCAATATGGCTGCCATGTGAAAATGAGCCAAGCAGGCATATGATCAATCCCCAAAACAACTCACAGGAACCATTCAAAACAAACCACCTCAGGGGGCAGCCTCCACTTTCCTTTTGACTGTCAGCATGTCTGTCACCTGCACACCCACTAATAAACAAACACAAAAATGGTTCTGTTACTCTCCACACCAGTTCTCTCCTGCAGGGGGTTAACTTATTCAGAAAGCAAGGCAGAGGAGGTAACCAAATCCTTTGAAGGGTACAATCAGGTATTATGAAGTTTGGAAAAAGCCAGGGTAATACCCATTGCTCTTTCTCTTCCTTTTCAAAAGGGCCGATACCTTTTTCCTCAATTCATACAAGTTAGATTGAAAGGTAGCAGTAGCTTCACAAAGCAGTCCTTAGAAAAGAAAAATAACTACTATTCATCGCCTTTGCTGTGTGCCTAGCTTTGTTAAGAGTACAGTTTGTTAAATGTTATGGTTTAGGTGATTTGCTGGAACTAAACTACTGCTAAACAAGAATCAATAGGCTTTGCGTCTATATTCTGACTTCTTTCCCTTAACTGGAACGTTTCCATTTTTCCCAAAGACCATTCTAATCAAAAACAAACTCCTGATGGAGCTAGCTGCCCACCAGGTACCTTTCAGCCACAGTTCACATTAACTCTAGACAGTCTGCTAGAATGAAAAACAAGCTTCCAAGGGCTCAATTGCAAAACCTGAGCCTTTCAGCACTTCTCTAGTTAAGAAAACTTAGAAGAGTAAATTCTCTTTTATAAGATTGTCAATAAAGAAGCCTCAAAGGTACCAGATTGGGGCAAACTGCTGAGGGGAAAAACAGTACCATAACATCTCCTTAGAAGAGGGCAAAATTTACAGGCAAAAGAGGGGAGAAATGTTCTTTTAACCTACCTATTACTGTACTTTACAGGCTAAAGGAATTATGAAAATCTCTCTCATTCAATCTTGGTTTAATAAACTATATCCAGTCTCCAAGGTGAGGCTGGATGTTCACACAGAAACCTCAGAAAATTATGCTAGAAATTTTATAACCAGAAGAAAATCTCACATCAAGATCAATACCCTTGTTCCATCTAACTCCCACCCCACAATTCTTCTTAAGGTTTTGGTCTCTGAAATAAGACTGCTTAAGCTTTAATACCAAACCAGTCAACTTATAGCTGTGTCAACTTGAGTCAAGTTTCTTGGTTTCATGTGTAAAAACAGAAAAGGTAACATGGCTATAATAGATATAAAAGCAGATAAGCTATGCAAAATACTTAACACAATGCCTGGCATGTGATTAAAGCTCAGTAATGATCAGTTGCCATTACTTTTGTTGTTATTACACTTCATCTCAGCTCAGGCACCACTTCTGCCAGAAAGTCTGCCTAGAAATCTTCACCCAAGATTCCTCTCTTCTGCATAGCCTACATATATCTCTACCATCGCATTTCTCTCACTGGATCATATTCGTTTGTCTGCCCAACATTCTGCCCTCCTGAAGAGCTGGGATTTTAACCTGCACCTCTGTATTTCTTATCCAGTCTCTCAGTTGTGTCTGACTGCAACCCCATGGACACCAGCACACCAGGCTCCCCTTCACCACTTCCTGGAGTCTGCTCTAACTCATGTCCATTGAGTCTATGATGTCATCCCACCATCTTGTCCTCTGTCATCCCCTTCTCCTTCTGCCCTCAATCTTTCCTAGTATCATGGTCACTTCCAATGAGTCGGCTCTTCCCATCAGGTGGCCAAAATAGTGAAGTTTCAGCTTCAGCATCAGTCCTTCCAATGAATATTCGGGGCTGATTTCCTTTAGGATTGATTGGTATGATCTCCTTGCAGTCCAATGGACTCTCAAGCGACTTCCCCAGAACCATAATTCAAAGGCATCAATTCTTTGGCGTTCACAGTCTTTTTTACTGTCCAGCTCTCACATCATACATGACTACTGGAAAAACCGTATCTTTGACTATACGGACCTTTGGAGGCAAAGTAACGTCTGCTTTTTAGTATGCTATCTAGGTTTGTCATAGCTTTTCTTTCAAGGAACAAGTGTCTTTTAATTTCATGGCTGCAGTCACTGTCCCAGTGATTTTGGGGCCCAAGAAAATAAAGTCTGTCACTGTTCCCACCGTTTCCCCATTTACTGCCATGAAGTGATGGTACCGGATGCCATGATCTTAGTTTCTTGAATGCTGAGTCTTAAGCCAGCTTTTCACTCTCATCTTTCACCTTCATCAAGAGGTTCTTTTAATTCCACTTCGCTTTCTGCCATAAAGGTGATGTCATCTGCATATCTGAAGTTTTTGATATTCCTCCCACAATCTTTTTTTTTTATTATTGTGTTGGTTTTGCCATACAATGACATGAAACCGCCATGGGTTTACATATGCTCCCCCTACCTCCCACAATCTTGATTCCAGCTTGTGCTTCATCCAGTCCAGCATTTCACATGATGTACCCTGCATTTAAGTTAAACAAGCAGGGTGACAATATACGTACTCCTTTCCCAATTTTGAACCAAGCTCTTGTTCCATATCTGGCTCTAACTGTTGCTTCTTGACCTGCATACTGGTTTCTCAGGAGGCAGGTAAGGTGGTCTGGTATTCCCATCTCTTTAAGAATTTTCCACAGTTTGTTGTGATCCACACAGTCAAAGGCTTTACTATAATCAATGAAGCAGAAGTAGATGTTTTTCTGTAATTCTCTAGCTTTATCTATGATCCAAAGGATGTTGGCATTTTGATCTCTGGTTACTCTGCCTTTTCTAAATCCAGCTTGTACATCTGGAAGCTCTCTGTTCACATACTGTTGAAGTCTAACTTGAAGAATTTTGAGCATTACTTTGCTAGCATGTGAGATGAGTGCAATTGTGCAGCAGTTTGAACATTCTTTGGCACTGCCCTTCTTTGGGACTGGAATGAAAACTGACCTTTTCCAGTCCTGTGGCCACTGCTGAGTTTTCAAAATTTGCTGGCATGTTGAGTGCAGCACTTTAACAGCATCTTTTAGGATTTGAAACAGCTCAGCTGGAATTCCATCACCTCCACCAGCTTTGTTCACAGTGATGCTTTCTAAGGCCCACTTGACTTCACACTCCAAGATGTCTGGCTCTAGGTGAGTGATCACACCATCGTGGTTATCTGGGTCATTAATATCTTTTTTGTATAGCTCTTCTGTGTAGTCTTACCATCTCTTCTTAACATCTGCTTCTGTTAGGTCTATACCATTTCCGTCCTTTATTGTACCCATCTTTGCCTAAAATGGTCCCTTGGTATCTCTAATTTTCTTGAAGAGATCTCTAGCCTTTCCCATTCTATTGTTTCCCTACATTTCTTTGTATTGTTCACTTAAAAAGGCTGTCTTATTTCTCCTTACTATTCTCTGGAACTCTGCATTCAGATGCATATTCCTTAAGTCTTTAATGTCTCTTTTTTCTCTGAGGAGTAAGGCCTCCTCAGACAATCATTTTGCCTTTTTGCATTTCTTTTTCTTGGGGATGGTTTTGACCACTGCCTCCTATACAATGTTAGAACCTCCATCCACAGTTCTTCAGGCACTCTGTCAGATCTAATCCTTTGAATCTATTTGTCACTTCCACTGGATAATCGTAAGGGATTTGATTTAGATCATACCTGAATGGCCTAGTGGTTTTCCCTACGTTCTTCAATTTAAGTCTGAATTTTGCAGTAAGGAGTTCATGATCTGAGCCACAGTCAGCTCCCGGTCTTGTTCTGCTGACTGTATACAGCCTCTCCATCTTCGGCTACAAAGAATATACTCTGATTTCAGTATTAACCATCTGGTGATGTCTATGTGTACAGCCATCTCTTGTGTTGTTGGAAGAGGGTGTTTGCTATGACCAGCATGTTCTCTTGCAGAATGTTTTCTGTAGCGTGTTCTCTGTACTTGTTGACAGAGCAAAATGCTTGGCACATAGTAGACATTCAAAGAATTATCTTTAAATTTATTTAAATATTTGGTAAACTTGAAAAATTACAATATCTGTCAAAAGATATCAGTTCTAATATGGAATTACTTAAGTTTTAGTCAGATTCTTAATGTTATTTCATTTCCTTGGCTAAAAGAAGGGAGGGATAGGAGAGAAAACCAAAGTTCCCAGTTCACTAAGAAATCAGAAAGAGCTTTTTGAATTAAACTGGGGAGAGCACTGAATGGCAGGTATGACGAGAGACGTGCAAAATGAAAAACTAAAGAAAAGCCAAGTGGATCAAAAAAGAGATAATGGAATCTAACATAACCAGCTAGGATACAGCCTTTCCTGCCTAAATACCAAACTGAAAAATCTTTTCAAATCTCAAAGCAATCTTTCCTCATGAAAGGACCAACCGATTTCCAGTTTCCTGAGTTATCTATTTCAGACCACTCCACCTCACTCAAAGGCAAGATAGGCTTTCACCACAGAACTTTCAGAACAAAGCATCGGTGGAGAATAGCTTCCCAGTTAAACTAGGCAAATAGTCATCCATCACCAATGACATCTAGATCCATTCAATTTCCCTTCTCCTGAGTAATGATACAAAGACAAAGAAAAGGACACATCTAAGTTCTGGTCACCTAGATGAATGGAAACCAGTCTACCACAATTCTATCGACTTCAGTTTCTACCTGATACTTATCAATAAATCAAAAGTTTGCATTAACTGGATAGGTTGCTATAAAGTTTCAAAAGGTGTATCTGTTAAGATTTAGTTGAAAGCATTTGACAACCAAGTCATAAGTGACAGTAAGCATCGAAATGCTGGTATAGCTGGAAATAGCTCTCCCACCATAAAGTCACCTGCTTAGAAATGAGCCAGTCATCAGGAGCTTTATAATATCTAAAGGCAGACTGAAGGCAAATGATTAAACCATGTATTTAAGAAAAACGGTGACTGGGGGTTACACTGCTGTGTATCATACACTCAGAATCTCCTGCTTTGCTTTTTCTCCCACCACCTTGTGACTCAAAGGCTCTGGAGAATACTGTCAGCAAGGAGAGCACGCCTCCAAGCCACAGCGTGAAGGAACCCACATCTTTCTGTGTAGCACTGTCTTTATAGTCAAAAAGCACAAGTATCAAGTGATAACAGACAAACTTTGGTCTATGAATAAAAGTGGTCTTAAGAAGAAAGACTTTTTTCCCAAAGAGAAAAGCTGCAGGATATGATGCCAAGAATCAAGCAATTCTCTATACAGCCCACTTATAGATGTTATCGTTAAGAACTTGCAGCTGATTGCTGTCTCTGACTGCAGGGCTGATAAATTATTTGCATTCACAATCATACCAACCTTCTTTGGAAACCCACACAATGAACCCTGAATCAGAGCACTGTTTTGTTTCAGGGGAAGGTTTTTTTTTTTGGTTTTGGTGGGTTTGGGATTTTTTTTTTTTTGCTTTTCTTCCCCCCCACCCTTTTTCTCTTTTTTTGCTGGCTGGTTTTGTTGTTTCTAAAGAAAAGGTCATTTAGAGGGTTGCAGCAGAAATATGTAAATTAAATAAAACAGCAGTAAGCATGAGAAGAAATAAGGAAATAATATAGCAAACCATAGTGTTACTTCAGCAGATATGGCCAACAGAGGAAAATTCTATGTCAATTTATCCATTAAAAAATCTCTCTTTTTGGAGTATTATGTAAGTCTCATTAAAAAAAAAAAAAAAAAGAACCTGCAGTGGGCTGAACTGGGACACGCAAGGACTCAATACTACCAAGTTTCAGATTCTTAAATATCTCCAACCACTTTTTGCTTATAGCAAATAAAATGCAAAGCTACAGATGCTTTCTCATCGGTGTGTAAATGAAAGCAAAACTGTATGAGTAGTTAGTATTCTTAGAATTTTTAAGAGCCAGTTTATTTAAATTAAACCAAAGCTTATCTGTATCTGTACGGAAATAAAAATAATCTTCCTAGGGCTCTTATTCTCTAGCCTTTACAGAGCTGTACATACTCTTCCCTTTACCCTTCCCTCTGCAACAGAGAAGTGAAAGAGCTCTGCAGGTTAAAAACCAAGTCAAATGAATCTGAGAGAAGTTCAGAGGGATTAGAATATCACTTATCTCACCAGCCCGCTACAGAGCAGGGTTCAACTCTTCCCTCCTCTTTGTGCTCCCACAACACATCCTGGAATTTATCATGCTTTTTTTTATGTCTCTACATCTATCTTTGCCTCCATAGTGTGAACACTCCAATGGCAGGGAAGTGGGTTTTACTTAGCCAGGGACAGTGCCTGTTGACATGAATTATATGTATCTATAGTATGTACTTACCATCTAGATATTATTATTAATTATTTGAATTAAGCATCCTAGAGAAGGCATTAAAAATGCAGTAAGCATATAACAATACATATAAAGCACCAGAGATCACAAATATTATAAAAGTGTATTAGAACAATATAATCTAGTTAGAGTCATTAACTTAATGTAGTACTGACATCAGATATTGTTTGGTATTGTTTGAGTTTTCTTTACTACAGATGTGTGGCTCTTGATAACTTCATTTTTATACCTACATACACATAAACACATATGTGTATGTATGTGTGTTTATATATACATGTATGTATTTTTCTCCTATACTTCCATTTTCAAGTTGATTGTAATTCTCACATTCAACAGACAGAAATAAAAATTCGGGTAAAATGGCCAACATTCCTTACTACCCAATCATCTAGTACAGACTCTATCTAGCCACAGAGAAGCTGGCTTTTCCTTATGCTCATCTGTAAAATGGCAATATTTCTCTGTGGCTTCAAAGTGACACTAATTCTAGGCAGAGCAATAAAGATACCCAAATGTCCCTCGGCCTCCTGTCTCTCTCTCACACACACACTCCCCACGGGCCCACTGAAAACACACTGTTCACAGAGGGCCTCCATTCTCTTACCTCTTCCTCCCTGAGAAAGAGGCAGCCATGCTGCCAAGGCGGCAACCCCCACGCGGAACATGAGAGAGTGGGGGCGAAACAGCTCAATCAGACAGCCTGGGGGGGAGGAGGGCACGCCTGTCAGCGAGAGTCTCCATGGAGAGGCCAGAGAACCTTTCCTTCTGCCATGACTATCCTGGGCAAATCAGCCTCCTCTAGGTCAACCTATGTGCGCTTAGAGAGCAAGCCCTCCCTTTAACCTTTCACAGAAGAGGTAACAAGAAAATTCACCCCATTCTTTGAAAAGTGCTTTATGAAAAACATCAGGGTGCAGCTTATAAGCATACTCTGGAGAGCACAGCTGAGAGCAATTCTGAAAACCAAGGAAGAACCAGAAGCTTCTGTCAGGCTGGGACAGGGCCACCACAAGAACAGAAAATCTCCCTTCCATTAGGTCCAGAGGTGGCTAGGGCCACAGGAGCCTCCAGTTAAGTGGAAACTGAGCAGAGCAAACAAGCCCCTCACAGACAGAACTTTCTCAGCGATATCCCTGAAACTACATCTGCAGGTTCATGATGGGATTCACAGGTAGTAGTTACTTCTATCTGGAATAATAATTTCCTAAACTTTCTACATTAAGCATGTATAACTTTTATAATCAAAAAAGAAACAGTCAAAGAAATCAAACAAAAAGAAAGAAAAGAAAACCAAGCAGCTAGAGAGATTGATGAAGGAGAATACGTGGTTAGAAGAGCAGCTTGGCGGTGCTTCAGCACAGGGGGCTATTTTGCTTCAGGCCCAAAGCCACAGACTGACCCAGCAGGATGCAGCTTTCTGAAGTGGAACCTGGCTCTTCAGCATCTCTCTACAAGGCTGCTTTATTTATTCTGATTAAGACTCACTCATTCTACCAGGCCAACTTCCATAAACTTCTAGCTGACTCAGGTTGCCCTCAGTTAAGGACAATAAGCACTGAATTGTAACAAAAAAAAAGGAAGAAACAGAATTCTTTCTTAATAGGGAGAATGGCTATCCCCTCAAAGTTTTAAGCCTAAATCTGAAATTATAGTACAGAAGTAAAACCCAATCAGTATAAGCTCCTCACCTCCCAGGACTGGTAATTCCCCTTATTACCTAAAAGTGAGAGAATCCATAAGCATTTATTTTAGATTGCTGCTGGATCAGAATCAAAGTATAATGTTAAGCCAGTTGGAAGAAGGAAAGCATTCCTAAACTCCTGTCATTTGCCAGGAAAGTGTTAAAAGGGGAAATGGGATGAGCCACACTAGGCACCCCTCTTCAGGGGCAGAGTCCAGCTGGTGCAGCTGGATAGGCCTTGGCCAGCATTCCTCTCTGCTTCTGTTTCTCCTAGACCAAGGCCTGTTAGTTTATCATTCAGGGACATTCACAATTCCTTATCATCTCTGGCTATTTTACAGTCTTCTTTTGTGATTGACCAGACAAGTTCCGGAATAATAAACTGTGGTGCTTCCCTTGCATAGGGACTGTTCACCTGAGAGCCTAGAAATAAACCTGATGCGAAAAGGATTTTCAAGAGCTGACTGGTTTGGTTTATCTAGTACCCAGGAAATCACCAGAGGACACACATACTTCCAAATTGGAGCAAGGGCTTCAGCTGTCACACTTTTTCCTAATCTCCAGATAACCACCCTCACCGCTTATTCAGGGATGTGGGTTATTAATGGTGGAGAGAGTGGGCTGAGTTGAAAGGAAAGCTGGATATATTGTATTAATAGACAGGGGCTTCACCTACATAATTCTCAGCAGGTTCCTCTACTAAGACCAGACTGAGACATCACATTCTCTAGTCTCTTAGGATTCTGCAAGTAAAACTGGGTCTCTCTTGTCACTGAATTACCTTGAGACCCTAGGGAGACCTCAGCCTCTTTGAAGGAAACCTTGATAGCAATAACATCACCCCTGTCGAAGAGAATTTCTTTTCTCTAGTAATGGCCAAGGAATCACTGGGCTGCAAACTCCAAGAGGGCAGAGACCGTGTCTGCCTTACTCACCCCTGCATTTCTATGTCTAGAATGGCAGGCACCCAATAAATACGTTTTGAAAGAAGGAACTAACTCTGCAAGCTACTTCTGACACAAAATCCCAAAATGCTACTGGAGTAGCCCCAGGCAAAACACTGCACTGACTAGAAGAACCAACCTGGCCTAGCACAAGTTTGCCAAACATGGGCAGATCATCAGTGCTGGGGAAGTGAACCAGGGCTGACGGCCAGCAGAGCAGAGCCCTCTTCCAGAGGAAAAGGATCCCTGGCTGAAGGACCACACTAGTAGCCAGTCTTGCTCCTTAGGGGTATATTACAGGAAATACAGGGCTCACTCTGTCATGGGCTTCAACCAGCCTCAGACCTGAATGGAGGCCTACTTTTCCTGACAATGCAAAGGCCAGCTGCCTACAGTGTACTTCAAAAAATGGGGGGACTGATGTCCCACTAGAGGTTTAACAAGCCAAAAGAGACCTCAAATCCACTGCCTACTGAGTCATCTCAGGATGAGACAAGAATCTAACTAGACAGGGTTTTTTATGTCATTATATCATAATGACCACTGCTAACATTTGTTTATGTTATTGTTATTTATGCACCTGGGAGTAGGCTAAGCACTATGCATGAAGGTTTCAGTTAATCTTCCTAACAACCGTACCAGAGGTAGGTCATTCTTGTTTTGTAGATGAAGAACCTGAAGAAACGTGAGTTTCAGTAATATCACCCAGTATATAAGAGGAGCAGGACTCAGATTCAGGCCTGTCTGACTCCCAAGTCCATGCTCCACAGTCTCGACCACCCTGCCTCCTGTTTCTTGCTCAGCTGTTGAGCTAGGTAGGTGGTCAAGACTAATTCTTACAACTTCTCTCTAAAACACATCCAGCACTATCTGGAATCAAAAGTGGCTAAAAGATCTTAACAACATGGGCTGACTTTTCTCAAGGCAGCTCCTGGATGGAGGATCAGAAAGTTCAAAGGGTAGGCACTCACACCAAGAGCTATGCATTTTAACCCAAACCCTTCAACACTACTGTCAACTACAATTGGCACTTGCCATGAGCATTTGCCAGAGACTGAACAACGGCGTTTGCCACCTACCTCTGTGGAGAATGAGCCCTGTGCTGCTCTAGCTGCTGACTGTCAGCAACCACAGAAAGGAATTCAGGGTGGAGAGTGAGGCACTCTGCTCCAGGGAAACTGGTGGAACAGGTCTCTAGACAATTAGATATTTTCAGGAACTGATTTATGATGCCCATCCTTCCCTCTCTTCATATCTAGCAAAGCACTGTATCCCTTCCTCGTGACATGAGCCCCTCGTAACCAGGAGAAACTCTTTTGGAAAGTAAGTGCATGATTGCACTGAACTCCCTGCTTCACCAAAGTCTTACACGTTATTGATCCTCCCCCAAGTACCCCTTAGGAGCAGTCTCTCAGCTATCTGAGGTTCTGCCTCCCAGGCTGCAGTCTTCATTTTGCCCCCAAAAAAACAACTCACAACTCTCACGTTGTGCATCTTTTTCAGTCAGCTCTACTCATAGAAGCATAGATGTCCAAAGAGTA
This sequence comes from Antilocapra americana, assembly GCA_007570785.1. Classification (NCBI taxonomy): domain Eukaryota; kingdom Metazoa; phylum Chordata; class Mammalia; order Artiodactyla; family Antilocapridae; genus Antilocapra; species Antilocapra americana. The sequence goes on along the minus strand of ML662451.1, from coordinate 1,900,720 downwards.
ACCACACACAGTCTTGATCACATTCCTCCTCATTCCACACAATGCCTTGAATCACAAGCTGTTTCAATTAGTAACACTTTTATACAACCTCCAAAATAAGCCAAGAGACCATACTTTGGTCCTGTATTTGGTTTTTTTGCTTTTATCAATTCCTCCACTATTCTATTATTTCCTCCCTGAGGAATTCCTAGGAGAGTCAATTTAAAACAGTTTTTAAACTGAATTGGATTTACTGTCTAATTACACCATTTTCTTAACCCTCTTTACTTCTCACACAAGTTAGAGAGTTTGTGTTTGTATAAAGCGCAAATAGAACCCATCACAATTACAGTTTTCCTAGCCAGAGGGAAGGACTTATGATGATTATCTTTCGTTCACCTGAAACTATCACAGCATTGTTAACTGGCTATACCCCAATACAAACTAAAAGACAAAAAAGATGATTATCTTTTACTGGAGAGTATTTAAGCAAGAGACAATTACTTCATTTCATGGGGAGAGAGGCTAACTTAAGGTGATTCTGACTGGTCTTACTTAGGTCAGTTAAATTGTGATGTAAAAAGATGCCACAGCTTTGCTCAATGTTAGCTGAATTTTAGAATCAAAGAGCTTGTATGGTTTGTTAACAGCTAGAAAACCCTACCTTCCCCCAGCTGCCGTGTACTCAAGTCATTATCACAATCTGAGGAGACAGATTTAGGATTAATAATTTATTACCTTCCTGTACTGCAATGTAGTTAAGAATATAGGACAGTTTGGCAGGGAAAAGTTGCTGCTGAAGGCTCATTGCTATGAGGTATACAGTCCATTAGTTATCCACCTTAAATTAGGTGCCCAGTAGAAACAAGGAGAGCCGCCTAAAATCTTCTGAAAAAGAAAGAAAATCTTCTTTCTCTAACATAAAAAAGAGAACTATATTATTCTCTTGAAGGAAAAAGAGACCACTTGGTCTGACTGGTACAACAGGGGCTACAGCTCTCAAAGTACAAAGTACAGCACAACTAACAGGTGGGGCAAAGGAAGAAAGTGAGTTCAGGGGCCTCCTGTCCGCCAAGGGCAAGTGCAAGCAATCATGAGAACAAAATGGGGATGGCAACTGGTGGGGGAAAGGCCTCTTGCTAAGCCAAAAGCTGTCTTTGTCCCATGTGCAGCCTCTGTGGGGGCTGAGGGTCATAATTAATCTCTCCTACCCAGAGTATAGGACGAATTAAAAACATAAAACATGGCAGTTAGAGGTACCTGGAGACCAAAATATCCTTATAAGGGATGAGGTGACTGGAGAACGTAGCTTAGATGTACGATCACAAAATGTGTTTCCTAATACTTTCCTACACTGAATTAAACTTATCAAACTGGACAAGCATAGGCTGCCCTGCAATGGGCAGACCAGTTAGAGAGTGGCAGGGAGAGAACACATGAAAATTCTGAAGACTAGGCATTCCCTACCACAGAATTCTTTTTCAGTATCACTAATCAGAAAAATCACTTTTCCATTTCTGGAGAGAATCAGAAAAGGTGGAGGGAAAAGAACACAAATTATCTTCCTGGGAAGTGAAGTGCCACTTAATGGACCAAGACTGAAAAAACAGCATAGGAAAGATTGATTATCCTTAACATATATTCCAAAGTGGTCCTATCTCAAACATTATCTGTAGGTTAGCCCAACAAACCTTTACTGCTACCTACTACATGCTCTGTGTCAAGTAAGTAACTGTGAGTAAGATAGGTTCATGAAGTAGCCACATAAGTAAGTATAGTAGACTTCTGCTCCCAGCTATGATGGAGTATGCTGGTACAAGACTCATCATCTATACAAACTACTATAAAACTGGAGAGAATACTTAAGACAATTGCTTTCCATCAGGAGATAACAGCGTAAGGTTACAATCCCTTGGAGAAGGGAAAATTAAAGTGAGCCCCAAAGCTGCCCAGTTTTCTTTTAAGGAACAGTTTTTCGACCACAGCACAGGAAACTGGGACCCAAACCGTACAAAGTATCATCAAGCCCAAGTGGCAGAGCTCTGAGTATGGCTAGAATCTGAGTGGCAGGACACTGGACGAGGAGCTGTGAAAATAGGGAAATCCCAAAAGGCTGAGGGCTGGGGCATAAAGGCACACAAAGGTTTGTATATACTAGATTCTACAGCGATGAGAAGGAAACACTTGAGGTCAAGCAGTGCTGGGGTAGGAATGAGGAGCACTTCAGAACTCCGGCTCTGCCAAAGTGGAGAAATCACACTGACAACACATACCGGGAGACACTAGAAAGGCTTAGGAGTAAGGATCATATTCAAGGGCAAGACCCACTCTGAACCTCTCCTCTCAAAGCCTAAAGCCACACAGTGCAGTATGGCATAGTAAGAGAGCACTGCATAGACAATACAAGAACACTGAAGAACAAGTTCAGATCAGAGGCTTCAGGGAAAGCACCAGAGGGGAGTTTATGTTTACCTGAACCAGAATACATCAGGCAGAATGGTAACGGCACAGGCAGAGGAATACAGCACTCTGCGTGGAAACATGAGATGGCACTCGGTGAATAGCAAGCTAAAAGTGGAAGAGAAAACGGAGTACAGAATGACTCAGGGACTTATATACCTCAGAGTGTAAGTTGAGATGGTCTTTGCACTGGAAGCTTCCCTGGTGGCTCAGTGGTAAAGAATCCACCTGCAAGGCAGGAGATGCAAGAGACACGGATTTGATCCTAGGTCGAGAAAATCAACTCCAGCATTCTTGACAGGAAAATCTCACAGACAGAGGAGCCTCATGGCCTACCACAGTCTCTGTACTGCTACAGGGAATAATGGAGGAAGAGGGGTAAAAGATGATGAGTTCAGTCTTGATACCTTAAGTTAGAGATATGTGACATGCAGGTGGCCATGCGGTCTGCGGTCCAGCAGAGAAGTGAGTGAGCACGTACAGATTTGGGGGCAGTGAGCACACAGGTCACAACTAAGGGGAAAATGAGACTGTCCAGGGTGGGCACACAAGAAGGAGCAGAAACCGAACTCTGAAGAACAAAACATTTAAGGGACAAGCTGCCAAGAGACTGAGGGAAGAATAACTAGGAAGTGAGACACAGCAGCTGAAAGGAGAACAAAGAAAAGCATGGTTGTGACTTCAGGCAACCGAGGAGAGGGTACCAAGAGAGCAGTTAAAGGTGTCAAATGCAGCAGAGGCGTTAAGTAAAAAGTAGAAGTGTCAAACTAGGGAGGTCGTGGTTACCTCAGTAAAAGCCAGGGTCTAGGCAGAAGCCAGAGCTCACTGGTTCAGAAGAGGACAGAGGTGGGGGAACAGACAGCAGACGTGGCGTGCTTCCTCAGAAAGCTTCCCTGGCTGCCAAAGACGAAGCCAGGGACCTGGCAGAGATCCCTCACAAAGAACAATGCTTGGCCCAATAAATATTTGTGAAATGAATAAGCAATCATAAAAAAATAAAACAAATAAATGATCTGCACCCGTCTGGTTGTTTGACTGGCCCTTGTTTCTTACTGTGTCAGTTTGTCTGCTGGCAAACTCGATACGTATTATGCCCAAGCCAAGTTCCATTTCCTTCACAAAGCCTTCCCTGATTTTTCTCACCTTCAACAACCTCCACTATGACAGAGAATAACAAGCATTGGTGAGGACAGGGGAAAACTGGAACCCTCATACACTGCTGGTGGAAATGTAAAACAATGCAGCTGCCATAGTGAACAAAAAAAGTTAGACAGTTACCATACGATTCAGCGACTCTACTATATAAAACAAAAATCTATACCTAAAATATTATTCAGCCATGAAAAGGAAAGCAGTACCGAAATGTTACAACGCGAATCTTGAAAACATGACCCTAAGTGAAAGAAGCTAGACATAAAAGGCCACTTACTGCATGAATCCAATTACATTAAATGTCCAGAAAAGGCAAACTCATAGAGTCGAAAAGTAGATTAGTGGCTTCCAGAAGCTAGAGGGAGAAATAGGGAATGACTACTAATAGGTATGAGGTTTCTTTTAAGAGGTAAAATGTTCTGGAATTAAATAATGACATTATACCTCAGTTAAAAAACAGCCACCTCTAATCTCTCACTACAGAACTCTTAAATTTTACCTATCTATTTAGCCCGATATCTACTGATTTGTATTGAGTAAAACTGCTCTTTCCACTGAGAGAGAGGTTCCTTGAAGACAGTCTTCTCCTGGACTACTATTTTATTAGCTTCCTAACAGACATCCTTACCTCCGGCTCTCATCTCCCTCTCCATGCCATCTCGCTCCCATCTGCACCATCACCATTCTTCTGTATTCTAGCAAAAACGTTCCAGGAATTTACCAGTATTACTCTTCCGCTCAAAGTTTTAATAGCTCCCAATTTTCTAAGGCAATATTCTCCAATGTAGAGTTTTTGCTTACCAGAGGTACACAAGACAAATTATGGAGTTATGAAAAGAAAATATTAAAACTATTAATATTTTGTTTTTAGTTGATCTTTTTAAGGCTTTGCTTTTGCAATCTCTTATAAACATAAGACTTTAGCGCAATGGTACTTGTTTTTAATGTATAAACAAAAATCAGAGCACATCCTCAACTTTTTTATGGATATGAGTGCATAATCAAGAAAATTTGTAGACCACCTGCCTTAAACAATTCAAATCAAAGCTGCTTTCTATGGCATAGAAGATCCTTCATCACCTGGCCACCATCTACCTCTTCAGAAGTCACCATTCCAGCTTTGCTCTTTTTATTTCATAGCAGCACAAATCTGCATAGTCTCCTTTCTTTACCAAGTTGTTTCATAATATTGTGCTTTTGCTCTTTCAATCCCATTGCCTGGGAATTGCCTTTAAATCCTTCAAATTCAACCTTCAACATTCTGTCGGGCATCAGCTTCCCTGGAGAGAACGCTTCAGCTCTCCCCGGTCTTCTCTAAGCTGAACGCATCTCTGGTTGCAGCAGCGCGCTGGGCACTGCACCCCTCTATCTTTTCACTTACCACATCACAGTATTTATACATCTATCTCCCTTGTTAAACTAGGAGTTCTTCCAGGGCAGGAACTGCACTACACTCATCTTTATTAACCTCGTGCTTAGTCCAGGACCATAACCCTAGTGAGTTCTAAAAAACTGGTTCTGAATTGAATCTTTTTTCTCTGTACTCTAAATACTTATTAACTAACTCTGTAATCTATTTCCCAGAAGCAAGGGAACAACAGCAAACGTTTTCACAGCCGATTGTTAGCTTCAGGTGTCCATTAGCCTCAATGACTTGTTTTGGTTTAGCTTTCCAAGGCTGGTTCTGGCCCTTTCCCATGGACATGCATATACAACTCTTCAGATGCAAACATTATTTTTTTTAATGTTAACATATTTTTGAATTGTTATTATATATGTTAAATGGGTAACATGTTTGTGAATTGAAATGCCAAATATTAGCTATGCTTGGAAAGAACTTAAAGAGCAACTGGGTGAGGATATTGATTTCAAAGTGAAGGGAATGGTTTTTCTCAAAGGAAGCAGGGTGTTTGCTTTGCTATCCCTACTGCATCAGTAATAGAAGTACGGGAGAGTGGCAAGATTCATGACACTGGCAGTTTTTGGTAGCCACCAAGCAACTAGAGCTAGATGCGCCACAGAAGGATACTGCAACTTCTGAGGACAATGGGAAAGCAATAGAGGCTTCAGGGGACATCACCAGGGCAACTGAGGGTCAGGGGACAACGGGAAAGTAGAAGCTTCAGAGGACAGCAATCAGGAGGTGGCAACAAAAGTAAGAGATTCCACAACAAAGGTCAGAAGCGGAGTTTTAATGAAGCATTCAGATAGTAATTTGAAGTAGAGGATTTATTTGGCAAAAACAAAACTGTGTTCAGCAACATGGAACTGAACATTATTTTTCACACAAAGTTAAAAGCATATTGTATTTCCATTCTGACCACCTGGCCAGTTTCCAAAGGCACCCCACTCCAGTACTCTTGCCTGGAAAATCCCACGGACGGAGGAGCCTGGTAGGCTGAGGTCCATGGGGTCGTGAAGAGTCGGACATGACTGAGCGACTTCACTTTCACATATTGAGAAGGAAATGGCAACCCACCCCAGTATTCTTGCCTGGAGAATCCCAGGGACAGGGGAGCCTGGTGGGCTGCTGTTCTATGGGGTCCCACAGAGTCGGACATGACTAAAGCGACTTAGCAGCAGCAGCAGCATCTCTTTGAGAGAGATAAGCTTCAGTTAAATTATTTCATCTGATGACTGTCATTTACAACTTCACCGCTACTTCTGACTCGAGTATTCCTTTGGAAAAGGTGCATAGGTTCATTACATACTCTAATGTATTATCTACAGATTATAAGATAAAGTCAAGTATGCATCTGCTGATACTTTCCAAGTTGACCCATCTTTATATTTAGAAATGTCTTTTAATAGTAGACTTCCCTGGTGGCTCAGATGGTAAAGAATCTGCCTGCAATGCAGGAGATCCATGTTTCATCCCTGGGTGGGAAAGATCCCCTGGAGAAGGAAATGGCAACCTACTCCAGTATTCTTGCTTGGAGAATTCCACAGACAAAAGAGCCTGGCAGGCTATAGTCCATGGGGTCGCAAAGAGTCAGATACAGCTCAGCAACTATCACTCACTCACGCTGTCAATATCTTAATCAGATCATGATGTTCTCAAAGGCATTATGTCTCCCTAAAGTGCCTTCACATAACTCTGCTCTGACTGTGTTCATTCTAAGCTTTCACTCTCAAGATAGACTGTATTGATTTTAATGTTTAATTTTCAAGGGACAATCCCCTTATTGCTAATTTATTAGTCAGTCAACAAATATTTTTATGGTGCATCTACTATATGCCAAGCCCCTGGTACTTGCTAGGGATAGCTGGCATAAGCAACACAGGCAAAATCTCAGCTCTCAAGAAGCTGACAACCTATTGCAGGAGTTTCCAAATTCTTGGGGTCACTTCACATTTGTCTCAAGATATTGATAATCCCCACATCCAAAATGCTATTTTAAGCCATTTAACAGTAACATTAGAAAAATAGTGATTCAATGGCTCACAAGGAAAACACAGAGACTCTTTTATCAAACTGTTATCACCGCTTCCTAGCAGTGGGTTTCAGCACTGAACCCAAAAATGAAATAAAAAAGAAGCCCATTATACATAAATCAGTGTATACCTGGGGTTCTCCCAGAGATGAAGAAACTGCTAAGTGATAAACAGGAACAGGGATAAGTAACTGCAGAGCTGCTTTATTTTGGTTAGTTTTTCAAGAATAATTTCTATAATCCATGAACTAAAGACAACAACAAACAACCAGGAATGTATTTTATCAGGGGAAACTTAAGAGCTCAGGTAAAAACCAAACCAATTCATAAGTAGACAAATACTGATTTAGGGTACCAACAACAGGACTCTGCTGCTATTGTTTTGTTGCTGCTTTTTCAAATAGGGTCTATACCCCACTGAGAAAAGAGTTAACATGTATCCTGGAAGACACAGAAAAGAATCAATATAAAGAGTAACAACCAGTGGGGAGGGCTGTGCTGTGCATCCCTTCACTCTGGCTGCAGGGAGGTGGCTCAGCAACTTCTCCTAAGGAGGTTCCTGACCCCTGTCATCTCCGGGACGCCCTCTCAGAGTCGGTGAGCAGCCCTCACCCTCCAGGGCACTGCAGACCCCAACAGCACAGTCCTAGAACCTGACAGTAACACCCAGCCATGCCTGATCGATAGACACCACCAGTGTCTGTACAAACTCTAACATCCAGGATGGACCTGACTTTCAAGCTGTCAACAGGGAGACACCAGCGGTTGTGGATTTCCATGCACTGTGATGCGGTCCCTGCAAGATCCGGGGGCCAAGGGTAGAGAAAGTGGTGACCAAGCAGCAAGGGAAGGAGGTGATGGCCTACGTGGATACTGATGACCACACAGACCTCGCCGTAGAGTAGGCTGTGGCCACTGTGCGGGCCATGAAGAATGGGGATGTGGTGGACAAGTTTGTGGACATCAAATGATGAGGACGAGCCGGAGACCTTCCTGAAGAAGCTGACTGGCTGACAAGCAGGAAGCACCCTGACTGCCCCTGCCCACTTGGGCCCCATGGTAACCCTGATAAAACTCACAGCCTTTCTTCGCTGGTCCTTCCTGCCTCCTCCCTCTGTCGGTCCCCGAGCTTTGAGACCAAGCCTCCAAACGCAATGGCCAGGGCATCCACCTGAGGGAGAGGGCTGCTGCCCAGCTGAGGGCCGTTTTCCCCAGCCCCTCACCCTGGCTCTGCCTGCTCCCGCCAGGGCTTTCGGCCCTGCGCTAAGGATGCTGGGAGAGCCCTGGGGCCAGCCTGCAGTAATGTTTAGTCCTGTCTCCCTGTTCTCTTCTGATCTGAACACTGGTGCCTGGCTCATTTGCCTCCTGTATTTTCCTTTCCTGCTGTTGTTTTGTAAAAAGACAAAGAAGGAAAAAGAAACCCAAACAAGTGAGAGTAAAATATATAATTATCTCATTTTTCGTATGTCGGTAATAAAGAACTTTATGCGATCCTTCCAACACCCACTGTGAAGAACAGACCCTGGGCCCTGCACTACATGACCCTGTATCCACAGCCCCGCTCTCCTGGAGAGAGCCACCTCCCTCTCTTCTCCCAGGTGACAGGGCAGCAAACATGTGTTGGGCTGAGGGTATCCTGCAAACCCTTGACTCTGGAAGGCTCAAGACACTACTCTCCCTCACCATGAGTGGGCCCCTTGGTTCTCTGAGGCTTCACTGTGAAAAACTGGACCAACAAAGCTAGGGTTTACACTGTCCAAAAAAAAAGAGAGAGAGAGAGAATAATTCCACTATTCAAATAAATAAATATACATATATATATATATTGTTTCAGACTTTCTGTTATACAAAAATTTTCCTTTTCACAAAACTGACACCAATTTTGAACATGAATATGCAATTATGTATCATGTTTTTTCATGCTTAACATCAGGAGCATTCCCAATGTACTCGTTCTTCTAAAATGTGAATTTTTAAGTCAGATAATATTTCACCATGTGGACATGCCATAATTTCACCACACTCCCATTGTGGGGCAGGTAGCAGTAATGTTTTACAAGACAGAATAAATGAGTGTGGATGAATGTTCTCATCACAGCCATCTAAATATGCCCTTGAGGTAAATTCCTAAAAGGGGAATTACTAAGTCAAAGAACATGAACTTTTTAAGGATCCTAATTTATGCCAAAAAGTTCTCTATTTAAACTCTCCAGCACAACAGGATAACAACCACATCACTCCTTGGCAGCACTAGATATTTCTACATCGATCTTCATCAGTATGATAGGTTAAGAAGGATTTCTCATTTTACTTTGCAGTTCTTCGGTCAGTAATGAGAATGAACATTTTTTAATGTTATAGATCATTTTCATTTCTTATTTATGATACTCTGTTTATGTCTATTATTCACTTTTGTTATTAGGACATTGTGCTTTTTGAAAAATTGATCTAAAAGAGCTTTGATACGTTGTCATGTGTTGCTTGTATGTTCACTCAGTTTGAACACACATGGGTCTCGGTTCTTCCCTGGTAAAAGCTCCAAACTTCTCTAAAATGGAACTGGTAAAATCTAATTCCCGTCAGAGCCACTCCTACCAAGTACCACCTCTTTACCTTTATACTCAATGTGTTCCTTAGGGTCCTGTTTTTAAGCACCAGGCTCACCAGGGATACTAAAGACTAGCCCAATGAACCCACAGCACTCTGTTTAATTAACCAGCTTGGAAAATACAAAAAACACTCAGAAAAGCTTCTTCCTCCCCTACACTCAGAATCCCTCAAATAACAAGCTGTTCATTCTGGTTCAGGGCAAAAAAAGCTGCCTTTGGTCCTCCAAAAGATCACTTGTGGTTGGAAGGCAGCAAAGCAGAAGAAAAGCTAAGCTCTAGAGTGGAAAAACCTGCATTTAGGTTCCTGGCTCTGTTGTGTTCTTGCTGTGTGACCTTGGTCAAGTCATTTTGCTTCCCTGGGCCTCAATTTCCTAATTACAAAAATAAATCTGTTTTAGGATGATCATAAAGATTAAATTAAATACATAATGCCTATAACCTGGGGTCTGGTATACAGTAGATGTACTTCAAAAAATGTAATTTTCCTACTCTGATGATGTTAAATCAGTTATTTATTTAATTCAAATAATTTTACATAAAATATTGATCTGAAATAGGTAGCTGTCCCAGCAAAGCATTATCTGGGTAAAAAATATTTAGGTCAGCTTTCTGTCAACTGTAATTTCCACTGCTATAATTATGCAATCATCAACCACCACTGCAAGACAACAAAAACCCCAAAGTTGATGTCACTGAAATTGCTAAATACAGTAATTATTTGATTCTCAAGATCATGGCCACCAACTCCTTTTGGAAAGCAATAGAAATCTTGGTAATTACAGGATCAAAAGACTGATTAGTCGTCTCAGACAGTGGTTTCTACAACAGAAGTCTTTTGGTCATTGCCCAGAACAGCAGCATACGCAGAAGTCATTCTCACTTCCATACTCTGAAAGGAACAATGTCAACAAAAGAACCAAAGGAAAAAAGACAGAAAAAAAAAAGGGCTACTCTTTGAAATTTAGCCTTTTTGGAACTTTTTCCTGGCTGGTGAAATAATCTCTAGAAGGAAAACATACTTTAAAAATCTATCAGCATAACCCCTTTCTATGGAAAAAGGTACACTCTCCCTCTAAGTATAGAGGGTAGATTCCTTCAGGAAAGGAAAGAAAGCAAAGTATCACTTACGTTCATAGCACTGTACTACATGCTTTAATTACTTTATCTTTTAAACCAAGCTGTGAGGTAGGTCTTATCCTTCCTTACAGACAATAGGTAACTTGCTCAAGGTTTTGTAATTAAGCGGAAAGAAACATCCAGCTCTCGGACCCAGGCTTAACTTTGAAACCTTTATCTTTTCATTACATCTTCATGAAATGTCAAAATGATCACGCCAATTCTCTTTTATGAGAAAGAACGCAGGGATTTCCCTGGCGGTCCAGTGGTTAAGACTGCACTTTCACTGCAGGTGGCACAGGTTCCATTCCTGGTCAGGGAACTAAGAATCCTGAATGCCATGTGGCAGCAAGCCCCACAAAAAAATTTTTTTTCAAAAAATGAAAAAAAAAAGAACCCAGTTGAAATTCTGGTCTAAAACAAAACAAACAATTAAACCCAAACAAACCAAGTGTTCACCAAAAGGGTGACCATTTCTGTCAATTAGCATGTTGCTTTTCTGGCTCTTACTAGTCTTTAAAATGAACTGACAGACTCACACAAAGTACCCTTTTTAAAAATTTTAAATATTAAAGAGAATGGTACCTGTTGACAACCACAGAGCACTGCACCAGAAGCAAATATAAAACAGGTACAAGCTTTTCAACCGCTTCACAGATGTCTGCCAACAAAATCTTGATAAAATCGAAGAAGCACGGCTTGGCTTGATTCCCAGCTTCTCCATGGCCTTCCAGACAGGCAGAACCAGTCCACTAGGAAGACAGAAAAAGAAGAAATTATATGCCAAGTAATTAATAATTGATTCCTCGAAATGCAGAGTGCTAGACAGTGTGACTGATTCAGGAGAAGAGAAATTTCCAGTTTGTCTTTCACTATTCGTACCTGTCTATAAATCTCAAACCTGAGCTTTGACATAGCCTATAATTATCAGGATAAAACCATAGCAAGAGATGTGAAATGAATCCACTGTAAAGCTGAAACACTTTATATTCCATTATTTTCTAATCTAACAGTTAATCATCTATGTGGAAGAGTGGAAAGTGCACCCGACTGAAAAAAAAACATCTGAGTTTCAGTTCTAGTTCTGCTAACAGCTTTGTGACTTTATCCAAATACTGCTTTTTTATCTATGAAAAAGAAGAGTTCGGAGCACCACAGGTAACCTTATCTGAAGGTTTTTCTAGCTATGTTTTTAGAAAGCTTTAATGTGATTGCCATTAGGTAGAGCATGCATTTTCCAGTTCGTTACTGTCCCCACCACTCTATTATCTTTAAAATCTATCCAGTTTATATTTTGATGTCATCTCCAGGATCCTTGGAATCATTAGCAATTCCTGACTTAAATTCATATATCCACTCAACAAGTATTTACACAACCCCTATTTTGTACTAGGCATCCAGAATCTAGGGGCTGAATGACAGGTCCCTTTCAGAAGAAAAAAATGACTTTCCATCAGTTTCTTCTTATACAACTTCCCTTATTGTATAAATTATTATATAAATGTTGGCAGCATTATGAGGGTTGACTGAGTTCTGAAGCAGCAATTCAAAAATCTTCCGTACTAAATATGCACCTGTCATCCACATCTAGAGAATGGTACGGACTGACAACCCCCAACCCCAGCCCAGCACTGTCTGGGTTGGATCCCAATATCAGGAAATAGACAAACACACACAGCCCACCCAAGAAAAAGTTTTCACTGAGCCTTAAACATCTGAAGGACTTCCTCTTTCTCATTCACTTCCATCCATTCCTATTTCTAGTGGTCTGTCATTGTATCTTAGGGGGCAGGGGACAGAAAGGTGTGCATGGGATTATGAAGTGGAGCCTGAGTTAGAAAGTATATCCAGCAACTTTCCTAGCCTCCGAAGTTGGAAAGAGTGAATGTGCATGTGTGTGTGTGTGTGTGTGTGTGTGTGTATGAATCTTACCCAACACATTACTGCCTACCACAAAAGGATTTTAAATTCAAGGTGACTCAACACCTGTCATCAATAGAGTGGCAGGTGGGCGACAGAAGCATAAAAGAAATGAATAGGTTTTGAAAATGAACACCACTGGATTGGCAAGCTGATTAGAAGGGCAAGGTCTTATAAACCGTGCAGGAGACAGAGGCGGTTATTTTCTCGTGAACTCCCAATCAGTCTTTCCTCTGAAACCTACAATTGCTTAAGGGCATAAATCACTGCTAGGGTCCAGTCAAAGCCTTGCTGACCAGAGGCAGGAACAACAACACAACACCAAGATCCAAATGGCTTGTTACAGAATCAAAGGAAAACAGCCCAGGGAGAGAACACACACCCCCACAACACTTGACAAATGAAAATCTAGAAAAGCAAGCACGAGTTCTGGCATTTAGGGCGTTACAAGTACACCCGAAATAAAAGCACTCTCTGTTGCAGCAGCTGTTCAGACAGAGCAGGGGGTAATGTTTACTTAATACTTCAGGTTGATGGCGGAATGTATCATAGTTCAGTCTGTCAGCTACATACGTGGAACTCCCTTAATGTACCCAGCGATAAGATGTTTGAACAACGACAGAGCACGTCTGAAACAGCCTATTCAACTAGTATGAGTAATCAAGAATAAAGCTCTTAAAAAAAAAAAGTCTCATATATTTGGGGAAGTTACAGAACAGACTGCCATGAATAGCTTTGCTTATATTTGCAGACGTTGTTTTCCAAATAGCTGGAACAATGAACAGATTGTTCTGGGAGGTCGTCCTTCCAACTTGTTCCCTAGCTTCCAGTCTGTTAATCAGATCAGAAAGCACAAGGAGAGTCAGTTAATACTCTTCACTAACTGCATCTGTCGTCACCCGGGCACAAGCGCTGCGAGGTGAAGGGAAGCAAAGCTTTCCTGAAATCTCGCCCGAGGTCTCTTCTCTAGACTTCATTTCACCTTTGTACTCACTGCAGCCGCCAAGGGACCCCTCTGGGGGGCCTAATTTTCCGTGTCCTGAACGAGGCAGGCTTCGCGACGCCAAGTACTAGTGGTCGGCCCCGCCCCCCTTATTCAGCATCAACGTGCCGTCCGGGTGGGGAGAACCCACACCAGAGACAGTAACCAGGGGCGAGGACGGAAGGAGACCAGCAGCGCCCCGGGGCCGGCCTGCCCGTCAGGGGATGAAGGGGACAGCAGGACCGGGACCGGGCCCCCCGAAAACGGGCTCGGCCTGGGACTCCAGCCCCGCACCTGCAAAGCCAGAGGCAGCTGGCTGTCCCGGCCGGGCCAGGAGCGCCCCCTCCGGGTCCCAACACCCGGCCGGCGCACCCCCAGAAACTGCCCGTCCGCTCGGCCCTCCCGCGGGCCCGCGGTCCTCGGCCCGGCAGCCAGCCGCCCCCGGCCACCTACCGGGGCTCAGGGCCACAGAGCGGGGCCCCGGCTCTCGGCGGCCTCCGCCTCCTCCCGGTCCATGGGGTCGGGGCCCCCACCTCCGCTCCCCTCGCCCGGAGGAGGAGGAAGAGGAAGGCGCGAACGCGGGCTCCCCACCCGGACGGCTCGCTCTCGCCTCAGCCTCCCCGGCCAGCGACGGCGGCCGGAAACGCCGCCCCCTCCCACCTCAACCCGGAAGTACACTCTCCACACTAAACAAGCCCACCCGGCCTCCCGGAAGCTCAATTGTGGCCGCGAGCCGGCGTGGGAGGAGGGGCAGTGCTGGGGGGGTAGAACTACGCACGCGCGAAGGAACCTGGGCCCCCAGGCCGTCGCCTCCCGCACTCCGCAGGCAGTCCGCACCTTCGCCCGCCCGGCGCGAGCCCCGGGCCCCCAGACTCGGGCAGTACCCACAAGCAAGATGGCGGCGGCGGCAGCACGCCCTACGGCTTAGCGCCCAGCCGTGCCATTGGCTGGAGCCTGGAGTGAGGCCGCCGCGGATTGGTCGAGAGTGCTGCGGGGGTGGGGGTGGAGCTGCAGCCGCCCGGAGCCTGGAGTGGGCAACGCGGCGTGAGCAGCGGCCCCAGGCTCCCGGAGCATCGCGCTCGGAGAAGACTTCGCCGCTCGGGGCCGCAGCCTGGTGAGCTCAGCCCCCTTCAGGCCCTCCCCTCCATCCCAGCCGGGGCCGCTCCGAGCCGGCGCTGATCGATGCCGACACACCCTGGGGACCCTATCGCGACATCACCGTGCTCTGTCGAGACTCCATTTTGTCACAGCCCTTCTCAATATATATAGCTATATCTTTAAAAAAAAAAAAAACAATTTTTTTTTTGCCCTGTCATCTTTGGGGGCTGTCCCATGTCGTGATTTTGCCGTGATCTCTCCGTGACATCACCGCGCCATCGTGAAGTGTGATCTCATCGCCGCCCTGTCGTGACTTCATCAATGTCGTGTTGTGACCTGGCTGCGGCGGGACAGGTGGTGACCGCCACACACCCTCCTCCCCTTCTCATCTCCCCATCTCCGCGGCCCCGCTTCGATTATCCGGCTTTTGGATTATCCGTGGTCCTGGGAGCCACCCGGGACCCCTTCTTGCTTCTCCAGCCCCTGCAGGCATCCACAGGCTGGTAGCCGGATGGGGAGGGTGAGGAGAGGGAGCGCAAGGGGTTAATGCTGCTGCTGGTGCTGCTGCTTCTGCTGCTCTGCTGCTGCAGCTTCTGCCCGAGGGAGGGAAAGGAGAGGAGGCACGGAGCCTGCGGGGGCGACTGAGAACCCTGGCTGGAGGGGTGGCGTCCCCAGAGGGGCCGCTGAGCCTTCCCTGGGTCAGCCCCCTGTGTTCTCACTTCTACTGAAGCTTGTGTCCTGTGTCTTCTGAAGAAGGGAGGGGAAAGGAAACCTAGCATGCCCTTTTCCCTCATGTCAGCCTGAGTCCGGATAATCGAACTTCACCATGTATGTTTCCATTCCTCCCTGTCTGTCCTCGCCACTCCTTCCTTGTACCCCTGGTGGAGGGACACAAAACCTGGCCTTTGGTGCCAGGGGGCAGCGGAGCAGTGGGGCCAGCCCTTTCCCGCCCCCAGGAGACTGTTGAGGAGAGCTGTCCAACTGAGCAGCAGGATGCATGGTCCTTCTCTCTGCACTTTTTGGAGGTGACCTTGGACCAGGGTCCCTTCTGCATCCCGAAGGACTTGAGGGGTCCAGCCCCTTAAAGGGGCTCCCCCACGGGAGGTCAGTCCTAAGGAGTCCACCCCTCCTGGTCCTCCCCTCCCTCTGTGCGAATCCCTCCCTCCCTCCTCCACTCCCACCCCCACCCCTCCTCTGCAGAGGGATGCTCAGTCCCTCTTGTGTTCACAGTTGGGCAAGGCGGGCATCATGGCCTCGGATTGCGAGCCAGCTCTGAACCAGGCCGAGAGCCGAAATCCCACCCTGGAGCGCTACCTGGGAGCCCTCCGTGAGGCCAAGAATGACAGTGAGCAGTTCGCAGCCCTGCTGCTAGTAAGAAGCTGACTGACAGCTGGGCGGTGGGGAGGGCTGGGTGGCTGGGCCCTCTAGGAATGGGGTCAGCAAGTCCCCAAAGATATATAGGTGCTGCTAGTAAACCTGGAGGCACCAAAGAAGGTCCAAGGCACTTACCTGTGGACTCATTTTTGCTCCTGCTGCATATGGGAGCAAAGGGGGAAATAAGGGTGAATAAAGCTTGCGGCCCTTAGGAGCCAGGAGCCTTGGAGGAGGCTGCCTGGGTCTGCTCTCTGGGGCGTCCCAGAGCAGATGGGAGCTGACTCATAGGGTAACAGCAGCAGGTAGTAACTAGTGCAGAATACTTGATGGCTGAGGATGCATGTTCTGGAGGTGGAGAGAGTCGCAGGACTGGAAGTGACTGGGAAAGGGTCCCTGGGGATGGCTAGAATGGGCATGTAGGTTGAGGATGAAGGAGCTGGTTTGGGGCTCAGCCCTGTTGGAGGAACCCTAGCTAGGGACAGCAGAACAGGAGCTGCAGTGCTGGGAGGGGGGGGGCTGGTGTGTGGGGGGTGAAGGGAGGAGGGAGTACAGCCTGCTTGTTTGCCATGGCAACAGGGAGAAGGCTCCAGAGTCAAGGGCTCACACTGCAGCAGAGGAGGTGTTTAGGTGAAATGTAAGGGGAAATGTTTTGACAGGCAGAGCGGCGAGACACAGGAGCCATTTCCCCTGAGAAGGTGGCGGGAATGGATGAGAGACTTCTCGAGGGAGCGATTAGAGAGGGACCCCAAGTCCTTGGAGAAATTTTAAACACTGAGTTCCAACCTCTTGCAACTCAGATGTTGGGCATCTAGCTCAGACATCAAGAACTTTCCAGCTAACAGGGTAATGACATGGCAGAAAGAACAGTTGAGGAGGACTGGACCTCCTTTCTGCAGGGATCCTAGACGAGGGATCCCAGAGGTCACACTTGTCTGCCTCAGGGGAGAAGGAAGGAAGTGGATGAGGTGATCTCTGGGAGGCTTCCTGACCCCAGAGTGAGTCCTGTTACATAACCTAGCTCCGCTGACGGCCCACCCCCAGGGTGCCAGCTCTTCCTTTCATCCTGCTGATCGCACATACCTCCCTCAGGTGACCAAGGCAGTCAAAGCAGGTGACATCGACGCCAAAACTCGGCGGCGGATCTTTGACGCCGTCGGTTTCACCTTCCCCAATCGACTCCTGACCACCAAGGAGGCGCCGGATGGCTGCCCCGACCACGTTCTCCGGGCCCTGGGCGTGGCCCTGCTGGCCTGCTTCTGCAGTGACCCTGAACTAGCTGCCCACCCCCAGGTCCTGAACAAGATCCCCATCCTTAGCACCTTCCTCACAGCCCGGGGGGACCCTGACGATGCTGCCCGCCGCTCCATGGTCGATGACACCTACCAGTGCCTGACGGCCGTGGCAGGCACCCCCCGTGGGCCCCGACACCTCATTGCCGGAGGCACCGTGTCTGCCCTGTGTCAGGCGTACCTAGGGCACGGCTACGGCTTTGACCAGGCCCTGGCACTCCTGGTGGGGCTGCTGGCTGCTGCTGAGACACAGTGCTGGAAGGAGGCAGAGCCCGACCTATTGGCTGTTTTGCGGGGCCTCAGCGAAGATTTCCAGAAAGCCGAGGATGCCAGCAAGTTTGAGCTCTGCCAGCTGCTGCCCCTCTTTCTGCCCCCGACAACCGTGCCCTCCGAGTGCCTCCGGGATCTGCAGGCCGGGCTGGCACGCATCCTGGGCAGCAAGCTGAGCTCCTGGCAGCGCAACCCTGCACTGAAGCTGGCCGCCCGCCTGGCACACGCCTGCGGCTCCGACTGGATCCCAGCGGGCAGCTCCGGGAGCAAGTTCCTGGCCCTGCTGGTGAACCTGGCATGCGTGGAGGTGCGGCTGGCACTGGAGGAGACGGGCACAGAGGTGAAGGAGGATGTGGTGACCGCCTGCTATGCCCTCCTGGAGCTGGGGATCCAGGAATGCACCCGCTGTGAGCAGTCGCTGCTTAAGGAGCCCCAGAAGGTGCAGCTTGTGAGCATCATGAAGGAGGCCGTTGGGGCTGTCATCCACTACCTGCAGCAGGTGAGGGGGGGCGGGGGGCCGTGGAGGGGGAGGGGGGCCTGGTGCAGCAGGGAGCCAGAGGCCAGGGAGAGGGGGAGGTGAAACCCCGCCCCTGGGTGTAGGGCTGATCCTGCAGCACTCCAGGGAGTAGTGTGTGGCGAGCCTCCCTCTCCCTCCTCCCTCCTTCCCTCCCTGAGCCTCCACACAAGCACCACACCACACACCATATGTGCACTCACATCACAGTACACACACGCACACACAACACAGAAGCCTCCCACTCACAACCCTCTCCCCAGTCCACACACACTGAAGTGAAACGGTCTGTCCTGCTCAGTCTGCGGCGTTGTCTTACACACGTACATATACAAACAGCAGCCGGGCTGCCCGGCTCCGTTTGATCACCTCCCCCAACGCCCCTCCCTGCTCCTGTCCGAGAGTCCAGCTCTCCCGTCCCACGGGGCTTCACTCAGAACTCTGGTCTCTCTAATAGCCTGGTCTAGCCACTGAGCTCAGCCCCCCGACCTCCCACCTACCATGCCAAGCTCTCCCGTGGTCTCATTCTTTCTGACTTAGCCCAAAGTGGGGCTTCTCTCACACCACTGCCACCAGTCGGGGTATTTCCACAGTAGCCAAGGGCCTGGCCTCCCATCCCATACCTCCCACCTCCACGAGCTATGTGCAATCACCCCTGGTTAGAGCGGGGTGTTGACCGAGAGGGAGTGTTTATCTAGCCGTAGACGCATGGGTGTCCTAGCCTTGAGATGCTTTAGAGGTTGAGTGCCAGTGAGTGCAGGGCCGTGTCCTCTGAAGTCCGGTTTGCTCAGCAGGCCTGCGCTGAGGGCCTGCTCTGTGCCAGGCCCCTGTTGAGTGAGCGTGTCCCAACCATGTGCTGGGTTCTGGGCCCACAGGGCTGGCCTTTGCAGGGCTCGCAGGCCAGAATTTCCTTCTAGCTGTGTTATTCCTAAGCTGGCCGGCATGCTGGCCAGGCAGGGGAGGGTCTCTGGTTCTGCTCCATCTCAGGGGGATGTCCTTTGGTAACAGGTGGGGCCAGAGAAGCAGAAGGAGCCCTTCGTATTTGCCTCCGTGCGGATCCTGGGTGCCTGGCTGGCCGAGGAGACATCGTCCCTGCGCAAGGAGGTCTGCCAGCTGCTGCCCTTCCTCGTCCGCTACGCCAAGACCCTCTATGAGGAGGCCGAGGAGGCCAGCGACCTTTCCCAGCAGGTGGCCACCCTGGCTATCTCCCCTACCACCCCTGGGCCCGCCTGGCCCGGGGACGCGCTTCGGTGAGTTTGTGCTTGCAGTCTGCTGAGCCAGAACGTTCTAAAGGGAAGGTGGTAATAGGGACACCTCCTCTCTCCCCAAACTCAGCTGTGCTGGGCTTCCGGACTGGGGCGTGGGGTTTGGTATTATTTCTCTTTTGGGGAGTAGGGGGGATTGTTCCCACAGGACACCTGGGCTTCCTAGTCTCACTTGCCAAGCCCAGATTGTTCTGTAGAGAGAGAACTCCTGCTTATTGAGCATCTGCTGCCTGCCAGGCATTTTATTTCACCCTTTACCAAAACTTGGTCCTCCCAGCATACCTAGGACAGGTCTCATCCATGTGTTCAGGATGAGGAAACTGAGAATCCTGGAGGTTAAAGTCACTTGCCCACACTCAACAGCCCAGGTTTGAGCCCAGGCCTGTGCAACTCCGAAGTCTGTGTTCTTTCTACAGTGCCCACAAGGATATATTCTCCTTCTCCCCGACTTCTGTTCCTCTTTGATGGGGTGCCCCCCCAAAGGGAATCCTGGTGCCTTCATCTCACCCCTCACATTTCTGTCCCTTCTGCACCCCCAGGCTCCTCTTGCCCGGCTGGTGCCATCTGACCGTCGAGGATGGGCCCCGGGAGATCCTGATCAAGGAGGGGGCCCCCTCCCTTCTGTGCAAGTACTTCCTACAGCAGTGGGAACTCACATCCCCCGGCCACGACACCTCAGTGCTGCCTGACAGCGTGGAGATCGGCCTGCAGACCTGCTGTCACATTTTCCTCAACCTCGTGGTCACTGCACCAGGACTGATCAAGTGAGGCTGGGGAGGAGGTTGGAGGAAGCAGGGACCCTGGTCAGACTTGCCTGCAGCCTGGGTCTCTTCCTCTGCTTCCCTGGGCCCATGGGTTCCTGTTAACGTTAGAATGAAAGGGCCTCAGAATAGACAGAGCCACCCCACACTGGGATCTGGCGTGTGTGGAGCTCTCCCTGGGCGTGTGTGTCTACCTGCTCTGGCCATAACCAGTCTCAGCTCCCAGATGCCGCAGACGGGGCCCGCAGTTAACTGTTTACCATGCTGCCTAATTCCTTGCCAAACCCTGGCCTGCTGAAACTGGGAGCCCACGTTGCCCCAGGGCTTGGTCTGGGTCCACTCATCCCCTGCCTCCCATCTTCCCCTCCCTTTCTCCCCAGGCGGGATGCCTGCTTCACTTCTCTGATGAACACCCTGATGGCATCGCTGCCCTCACTAGTTCAGCAGCAGGGGAGGCTGCTTCTGGCTGCCAACGTGGCTACCCTGGGCCTCCTCATGGCCCGGCTCCTGAGCACCTCTCCAGGTAAGCCCTGGGGACCCGGGTGGAAGCAGAAGACCAGGCTGTGTTCTGGGCACAAGTCTCATTTTTCTGAAAATGGTTTTACAGAATTTTCCAATCAGTCTCTCAACTGCATCTCCATCCCCCGCCCCGCCCCACCCTTCTCCCCAGCGATAATAACATCTTCCTTCTAAAGACTTTGAAGGCAAGGCCTGGTGGGTGTAAGTACAGGCCTGTTCTCAGGCACAGGCATAAGCACCTGGAACCCCCAGCAGCCCGAGGAATCTGGATTCTGTGTTTTCAAGGTGGAGCCGCCCCCACCCAGGCCCTGAGTCAGAAACACGACTTCTCTCCATTGAGCTTTTTCTCTGCTCAGCACTTCACCTCCCTCATGACAGGCTTCAGTGCTCTGTCAGCACGTCCCTCCCTCCCCACCCGCACCTCACTCTGACTGTGCACAGGGTGGGGTGGGAGAGTATCCGCTCCGGCCCCCTACCAGCCCTCTGTGTCTCCCACTTTGGCCGTGGGTGTCTGCTTGGGTCCCTCTGTCCCCGCCTGTTCCCAGTACCCCATCTGTCAGGTTGGAGGAGCTGCACAGATGCCTGGGAACAGAGTGTAATGAGCCCGTACCCTCAGCAGCCTCTGTTCCCTGTGCGGGGGGGGGGGGTGGTCCCAGGAGGGTACCCAGCAGCTGGAAAAGGGGCATGTCCCAGTGGGTCAGGAGCCCCACCCAGCCACCCCACCCTCTAGCCCTGAGATCCCTCGGATCCAGGCTGCATCTCCACAGCCCCTGAGTAGAGCCCCAGGGCTGCTTAGCCTGACAACCTCGGGAGAGCATCTGCAGAGCAAGGGGCATAGTGGCCCTGCAGGCCAGTGAGCCAAGCCCATGGTCCCCTCTGGCACCTTCTTCTAGCCAAGGAATCAAATCGCCGCACCCCACGCATTGCTGAAGGGCCAGGCCCAGCAGAAGCTCCCGTCACCACTCAGACTGTGGCAGGGTCCGACCACGAGGCAGAGTCCCAAGATTATTACATTTCATTTTCATGACGAGTTCTAAGATTAGCACGATTGGCCCCGTTTTACTAGTGAAGAAACCAGACCCAGAAAGTGAATTACCTGAGGTCCCACCGTGAAGGTAGGGTTTGAACCCAGGCAGCCTGACTCCAAGCTGCGCCTCGGAGGTTCCTAAGTGTGCCCACCAGGAAGGGAGGAAGGGCAGGGCGGGTCCGGGGAGGCCGCCAGCCTCTGATTCATGCCCCTCTCCTTGCTTGCCTTCCAGCTCTGCAGGGAACACCCGCGTCCCGAGGTTTCTTCGCAGCCGCCATCCTCTTCCTGTCGCAATCCCACGTGGCCCGGGCCACGCCCGGCTCAGACCAGGCAGTGCTGGCCCTTTCCCCCGACTACGAGGGCGTCTGGGCGGATCTGCAGGAGCTCTGGTTCCTGGGCATGCAGGCCTTCACGGGCTGCGTGCCCCTGCTTCCCTGGCTGGCCCCCGCCGCCCTGCGCTCGCGCTGGCCCCAGGAGCTGCTGCAGCTGCTGGGCAGCGTCAGCCCCAACTCTGTCAAGCCTGAGATGGTGGCCGCCTATCAGGGCGTCCTGGTTGAGTTGGCACGGGCCAACCGGCTGTGCCGGGAGGCCATGAGGCTGCAGGCAGGTGAGGAGACCGCCAGCCACTACCGTATGGCCGCCCTGGAGCAGTGCCTGGCCGAGCCCTGAGGGGGCACCCACTGGGGACAGACCTGGGGGTGGGCAGCGAGGGAAGGAGGGAGGAGGCATCTCCCCTGAAGCCCCCCAGTTGGACCCCCTCCCCAAACTTCCCCCCAAACACCCCAGCTTTCTGGCTTTTCCGAGGGGTGAGGGCATGGTGCCCACCCTTCAAATGTAAGGAACTGCGTCACGCCCCCTGGGCCCACTCCGGGGCAGGGATTGACTTGGAAATCAGCGTGGCTGTCCCCGCCAGGTCGGGGGAGGTTGGAGCAGCCCCCAGAGAGGAGGGGCACTAGGTGTCATTTTGCCCAGATGTCTGGCTCCCTTGCAGGAGAGAGGCCCCCAGATGGGACAGGGCTGGCAGGAGCCGGCTGCCTCAGCCCATGTGCCCTGCCGGCCAGGGCGTGGGCTCCCCAAGACTGTGGTGCCCCTCTGGCCTCCCAGGTCCACGTCCTTTAAATTGGCCATTTGGTTCTTGCCCTTGGCCCCCTTGGGCAGAGAGCAGGCTCAGGCCGTTGACATCGCAGTTCTTCCTGTCACCTTCAGTGACCCAGGGTCTGAACTGTCCCAGCCTCCCGGGGGGAACCTGGGGCAGACAGGCCTGGTGGCGGAAGAGGGGTCAGGAAACCTCCTTCCACTTGAGCTTCCTTGAGGGGACCCAGGAGCCCGTGGGCCCTGGTCTCTAAGCTTTTGTGTCGTGTTGCAGCAGAGTGACAGTGGGGCTGGGGAGTTATTTATTTTGCCTGTCCTTTTCCCTGCTTGGACTCCTGAGCACCTGATCCCTGTCCCCTTGGTGCCATCTGGCCTGGCTGGAGCCAGGAGCCGGAAGGATGCTTTCCCAGAATCCGCATGTTCCCCCCTAGTGACTGCACCCCATCGCCATCGTGGTGCCTGGCCGCCACTCCCACCCCTGCTGCTGATTGCTCTCTGCCGAGACGCGACTGGCGGCTCCAGCAGGGACTACCTTTCTTATGAACCCAGGGGACCCCCACCCCAAGCTGACCCCTTGCTTCCCTCTTCCCTCCCCCAGTGCGTTCTGTGATCGCCAAGTTCAAAGCTGTGCAATGTGGACACTCAATAATAAATGTTCGTTGGTGACAAGACGGCTCCTGTGTGGTCTGTCCTGCACCTCCTTCCCTCTGGGCCCCAGCAGCTCATGGCACACATGCCCTGCTAAGCACAGTTGCCAGTGTCCCCTCATTCAGTCCCCCCAAGAATCCAGTGAAGCAAGTGTCATCCCAATTCTGAAGAAGCTGAGGTGCCAGGAGGTGATCTGCTCAAAGTGTTGTAGCCAGTAAGTCCCAGAGCCAAGACTCTATGCAGGCCATCCAACTTCTCAGCCCGCACCCTTCAATGCCAGAGCAGGTGGCAAACTCATGTTGATGTGGCGAGGCCTGGATGGGTGAGGGGAAGCTTGTGCTCTTTTTGTACAAATGAAGTGCTGCCCCTCCAGGTCAAAAGGTTGCTGCCAAGTTAGCTATCACCTCCTCCAGTGTTTAAACAGAAGTCAAAAATCTGTTTTTAATGTGAAATCTGATTTTGAATGTTGATAGTTTTAATTAAATCATCACTACCCCCAACAGAACATCAGCAGGCCAAATGTGATTTTCAGGCAGCCAGCTGTTCATTTCTGTTGTATGCCAAGTGAGAAGGGGAAAGATCTGAGAGCTTCAGTGGGGACTGGACTGGAGCACCCACTTCCTCACCCGGCCTGAACCAAAGCTGGAAGGCTCAGCCAGACCAGTCCCAGGTCCACACTCCACAAACCCTTCTCCACCTAGGCCCTCAAGCCTACAAGCATTCGTGGAGCCTTTTCTAAGCACCTACCTGTGGTTGGCTATGCATAGACAGCAAAATTGATTTATCTATTGGATGTACTCAAAGTCATGTCCTTGGCATGGAGTCCCTGAAATCCCTGAAAAGTATGAAGTCAGACCCTGTCTGCCAAGCAGTTTAAAATCTAGAGGGGAAAGAGACAAGGCAATGGGCATTTCTAAAGATGAAAGCAGTTGCTTCTATGAGGGGTTCTGTATAGTGTGGCTGGAATATGAGATCCCCTCAGCCTGGCTGAATCAGCCCAGGAAAATTCAGAGGAACTATCTGTGGTGAGACCTGAGGGGAGAAGCAGCTTGCCATATGGACAAACAGAGAAGAACAGGAGCTTGGGAACTGCAAGTAGGTCATTACTGCTCCAGTGGGGAGTGTGAGGTGGGGAGTGGTGGAAGATGAGGTTGGCCCCGTGGGCAAAGACCAGGTCTTACAAATTCTGGTGTGCCATGCCAAGGAGCTTAGATCATGCTGAGGCTGTTGATTTTTTAGCATATTGAGTGTGATTCTGTTTGCATTGTAGAAAGATGACTTTGGCTGCAAGAGGGACGACTGAGGCAGAGAACTTGGAGAGGAGGTAGTAAGTCTGAATTGAACCAGTGGCCATGAGGGTGGAGAAAGTGTGGCCGGCGTTAGTTAATTGGCTTGGTGATTAATTGGAAGCGAAGAGGGATGAAGAGAAAGGATGACTCCCAGGTTCCTGTTCTGGGCCAGTGAGTGACTAATGGGGCCATTCACTGTCATGGGGAGAAAAACGGGTTTGTGCAAAATATAAGCTCATCTTGGTAAATGGTGAATTTGCACCGCTGATATCCGGGGGAGAGTGTCTCTCTGCAGTCTGCAGCTTGGAGAGAAGCCTGGGCAAGTGACAGATTCAGAAGCTGTCGGGATCGGCAGTCCTTAAGGTGATGGAAGTGACTGAGATCATCTGGGAAAGTGAAAAGAGAAGGGAAGGGCACCCCAAAGCCGATGGCAACTGCCCCTGGTCCCTGCTCTCAAAAAACTCTCCCTCATGTGGTGGAGAAGACAAACTCTGCAGAAATCCTCAAAATGCGAGACAGACTGGAGTCTGTACTTTGGTGAGGGTTGGTCAGAAAGTTCTTGATTCTGCTATGCGAGGAGGGCTTGGCTGCCAAGTAAGACCAAGTTTGCTCCCGGTAATCAATTCAGCAGCAAGGGAGAAAGGGGCACATGAGCTGCAGTTGTGAGATCTGACCACCAGGTGGAGCCTGAGTATCTCCTTGTGCCTGATTTCCCCTACCTTGCATGCCACCAGGCCAAGAGCAGAAGGCTGTCAAAGGTAGGCAGGAGGGCGGCTGGGCTAACAATAAAGGAGGCAGGCCTGAGTCCTTTCTTAACATAAACTCCTATTGCAAACTCACTTTTTGAAAAGCGAAGGAAAGATTTGAGCCTGGGAGAAGAGCAACAGGGCTAGTACACCAAATGTGAGTCTGTATGTTTGAACATGCCTAACCTATGTCCTGTGTCCCCATGTGCGTGTGTTTCTCATAAGTGTCTCTGCACATGTTGTGTGTCCTATGTGTCCAGGAGTGTCTGCATATGGACTCTGTGCACATTCCAGGCCCCCACATGTGTGCATGTGTTGCAGAGAGTGGGCAACTGGCAATGCCCACCTCCATGTCTCAGAAAGTGAGGAGTCCCTTGGTCCTGAACAAGAAAGGAATAGAGTCTGCAACCGGGAAACTTTGTGGAGCCCCCAAAGAGTGAACCATGAAGAGCATCCCTGTCCTCAGAAGCCAGAAGCAAAACCACTCACTGATCATAATGTGACCTCTGCACATTTTACATGGGCTCTATGTCTGGTTACCCTGGGTCATGTTCACAAACATGTCCATGCATGCTCAGTCGTGTCTGACTCTTTTGTGACCCCACAGAGTGCAGCCCACCAGGCTCCTCGGTCCATGGAATTTTCCAGGTAACAATACTGGTGGCCATTTCCTACTCTAGGGGATCTTCCTGACCCATGGATCGAACCCGTGTCTCTTGCATGTCCTGCATTGACAGATGGATTCTTTACCACTGAGCCACCTGGGAAGACATATTCATTTAGAAGGCTTCCTAAAGGATCCTAGGAATAGGCTGAGGAATTCGCAAACTCATCCGTTCATTCATTCATCCTTTATTTAATAAGCCTTTACTGAGCACCTGCTATGAACCAAGCCCAGCGCTAGACCAGACATATTTTCTGTTCCACCTTCTTCTTGTAAACTGGTTCATGAGGTAGAAAAGGAAAATTAGTTGCAGCTGCAAAGAGCCTAAAATGCTAATTACAGTGTTTAAATCTTTTTGTTCCCTGAAGATGGGCCATGAGGAGCCCCAGGAGATTTTCCAGCCAGGAGGTAACATGGTCCAGTCACTTTTGTTGAAGAAGAGATATGAAAGAAGACAGGAGACCAGTTTGAGGTAGGGGCTTGTTGCAACGGTCTAGGCAGTGCTTCTCAGGCTTTACTGAACTGCTGAGTCACCTCACAGGCTTATGGCTGGGCCCCACGCCCAGAGTTCCTGATTCAGTAGGTCTGGGTGGGGTCTAAGAACTGACACTTCTAACAAGTTTCAGAAGTTGTAGGTGATGCTGGTTCAGAGGCCACACTTTGAGAACAACTGGTCTAAAAGGAAGAGTATGGCAGCTTAAGATGCTGACAGAGGGTGAAGAGAGATGTTTAAGAATTAGAAATGATGATCCTCTAGGAGGATTAGGGGCTTCCCTTGTGGCTCAGCTAGTAAAGAATCCGCCTGCAATGCGGGAGACCTGGGTTCGATCCCTGGGTTAGGAAGATCCCCTGGAGAAGGGAAAGGCTACCGACTCCAGTAGCTTATGGAGGTGAGGGGAAGGACAGGGCCTGGGATGGCTCACTTTGATCTGAAGGATGGCGGTGCCATTTACAGAATTCTAGAACATGGGAAGACAAGCAGGTTGGAGCTGGTGGTGGCGGTAGAGATGTTTGACTTCAGTTTGGGGTTTGGAAGGTCTCAGCCTCAGCAAGGTGTCTGGAGGGAATATCCAGTAGGCAATCACACCTACAGGTCTGGATTTCTAGTGGGAGATACAGACTGGAGATAACAAGGTTGGGAGACAACAATGGGCAGGGAGTCATTAAAGTCTTGAAAGGGGATGAACTCACCAGTGAAGAGTGTAGCTAGGAAGCAGAGGCAGAAGCTATGACTCAGGATGAGTAAGTGACCTTAAGGGTGTGGGTGAAATGAGGGGAGATAGAAGAGAAGATTGAGAAAGGGTCAGAAAGGAGGAGAAATAAGCAAGAAAGAGTTGTCTTAAACTGCAAGGAAGTAGTGTGAGGAAAGCCACTGGGCAGGCAGCTTTTCTGGTCACTCTGCCCTTCCCAAGCCCACTGGGGAGGTCAGGAGGTGCCCAGAGCTGGCCCAGGCATCATAAGTCTCACTGCTCCGGATGTTTCCCAAAGGTGCACACCGACCTGCATACATGCGCTGTCACATGTACCCCTGTCCTGGAGCCTGATGTCTAATGTCCTGTGGGGAAGAGGGGTCTCACCACAGACCCCCACATCCATGTAGATATAGACACACACACTCCTGACTTCGTATCTGCGCTGGGCACGAGGCTGCAAAGCTGCCCAATTTTGCTTCTCTACAACCTTAACTGGTGGTTTCAGCTTCTGGAAAGTTCTTAGCAATGAGACTTTGGCTGTTTCTAGCCTCCTCCTCCCCATAAAGCCTCCCAGACTGAGATGACCCAGACCTGAGCTCTGCATCCAAGGTGTGCCTTCTGCGAAACACCCCTCAGGTCTCCTCCACACAACCCCCATTCCCTATCTCTCTTTCTCCTCTAATTTGGCTCACTATCTTAATCATTACTTTCTCACCCTCCACTTCATTAGAAAGGGGTCTGAGAAAACATCTAGTCCAATCTTCCCTCCCATATTGTTGTTGAAGTTGGAGAAACTGAGATCAGAGAGGAAAGGGGGCTTGATTGGAATCACACAGCTCATCAGAGTCAGGACTAAATTCTAGGCACCTGAGTCTAAGGCAATACAGAATAGTGATTCTGAACACAGAAAGAGGCTAGAGGCAGACTGCTCCAGCTCTGCCACTTAGCTAGCTCCTTGACCTTCGCTTCTATGTATCTCCCTTATCTCACCTGAGAATAGGGGTGAAAAGGGTTTCTATTTCATAGGGTTATTTTGAGCATTAAACAACTCAGTATTCACCAAGTATTTAGCATAGAGTCTGACATAGTATGTAATAAGTTGTGATTATTTCTATTCAAACCTAGACAGCATATCAAAAAGCAGAGACACTATTTTGCCTACAAAGGTCTATATAGTCAAAGCTATGGTTTTTCCAGTAGTCATGTACAGATATGAGAGTTGGACCATAAAGAAGGCTGAGCACTGAAGATTGATGCTTTCCAACAGCGGTGCTGGAGAATACTCCTGAGAGTCCCTTGGACAGCAAGGAGATCCAACCAGTCGTCAATCCTAAAGGAAATCAACCCTGAATATGCATTGGAAAGACTGATGCTGAAGCTGAAGCTCCAATACTTTGACCACCTGATGTGAAGAGCTGACTCATTGAAAAAGACCCTGGTTCTGGGCAAGATTGAGGGCAGGAGGGAGAAGTAGGTGATAGAGGATGAGATGGTTGGATGGAATCATCCACACAATGGACATGAGTTTGAGCAAATTCCAGGAAACAGTGAAGGACAGGGAAACCTGGCATGCTACAGTTCATGGGGTTGGGGAGTCAGATGTGAGTTAGCAACTGAACAACATTTCTACTCTGCCCTGGTCGGAGCATCTTCTTGCCATTTTTTTTTCTTCTTTTAAACAACTTTTTGGCAGTGCCATATGGCATGTGGGATTTAAGTTCCCCAACTAGGGATCTAACCCAAAGTCTTAATACTGGACTGCCAGGGAAGATCCCAACTTTTTTTTTAACACCTTTCATCTGCTGTCTTAATTCTCATTCCCCTTACCATTTCTCTCATTTTGTTGTTCAGTCACTAAGTCATGTCTGATTCTGAGACCCCATGGACTGTAGCACACCAAGATTCCCTGCCCTTCGTTACCTCCTGGAGTTTGCTCACACTTGCGTTCATGGAGTTGGTGATGCTATCTAACCATCTCTTCGTTTGCTGCCCCCTCTCATTTCCCTTTCCTTAATTCTTCTCCCTGTTCCTCAGGAAGGAAAGGCTGGGATTTGAAGTAAAGCAAAAGTGACTGCAGAGACTGGAACATGCTTGACAGCCAGCCAGTGCCTGTCCTGGTAATATGCAAACACACAGCCTCTTCCTGTTACGCATGTTAATGCGGTGATAGCACACGGTCCGCATGGTGTCAATTACAGCTTCACTCAACATCCTCTGGGTATGACCCACTCACGCTCAATCAGCCCAGGACCTCAAGGCTTCAGAAATACCTTGAGCCCTACTCAGATTGAACTCATGCCCAATCCCAGTGCCAGGCAGCTCATTCTGTGTGGTCAGTTTGTGTCTCCAACGTCCTCAGATCCTGGCTAGGTATTGGGAGTTACCAGCTGGGGGAGGCCTGAGTGAAGTAAGCGCCCTCAGAGGGGTTTTATCCAGAAACATGCAGAGAGGCTGTGATGGCCCCCAACTCACACACACACACACACACACACACATACACACAGACCCTTGCGTCGACATATGTTTGCACAGGAGCCAGTGGGCTTGAGTCTGCAGCTCACAAACCTCTTCCACTTTCAGGACTGCCCACCTCAACCATAATAGGGTGAGGTGGTTAGAGAAGTCTGATACCCATCTTACAGACTAGCAAGCTAAGGACGAAGAAGGGTAGTGCTTTGCTCCAAAGGCAAAGATGGGGCAGAGCCAAAGCAAACTAAGGCCCTTGTGTCCCAACCTCGAATTCTTCTCTGTCTCAAGGGAGCTGGGAACTTCGAGCCTAGAAGGCGCTCAGACCAGAGCGGATTGGAACCAAGACTCTATCCTCTCCAGGGGGTCGCGCCAAAGCCACGCCTCCTCTTGAGCAGTCACTGGGGAGCGGGGAGAAAGCGGCCCTAGCGTGTCTCTTTAATGCGCGCCCCCGGAGGCCCCGCGCGCCCCCGCCACTATAACTGGAGTGCATGGAGCAAGCTGCCTTCAGAGGAAGAAGGGCTGGCGCTGGGCACGCGTTGACCGACTTTTCCAAGTGCGATCAGCGCCCGTCCGACCCGCATCCCGCCCCTATGGACCCGCCCGGGGGCACCCACTGCTAAGGACCAGATGCCTGGCGGGCTCCGGGCTGGGTTGCGCTCCGCCACCGCACAGTGACCGCCCGCGGGTCCTGCAGGCTCCGCGCACCTCTTCCCGCCGCGCTCGCCGTCGGGCGAGGGCTCCGCCGCAGCCACGCCTCGCGCCCCGCGCTGCCCGCCCCATGCTGGTGCACACTTACTCCGCCATGGTGAGTAGTCTCGGGCACGGGGGCGTGCCCGGCCGGGGATCGGGCAGCCTGGGTGCTGGACCTTCCGTTCCGAGCCTCCTACTCCAACGAAATCTCGGTGGAGGGGGCCACAGCGGCTGCGCCCGCGGAGAACCGTGCGCACAGGACATCGCTGTCCCCAGCCCAAGGTTCCCGCGCCCACGGGTCGTTCAGAAGTCGTTCGGGCCCCGGAGCGGGCAGGACAGCAGCCGGCCCCTCGGGAGATGAGAAGGGTCCTTTCGGCTGCCGCTGGATCGCCTGACGAGCCCCTTTCCTTCCCCAGGAGCGCCCCGACGGGCTGGGCGCAGCGGCCGGCGGGGCCCGCCTGTCTTCGCTGCCCCAGGCGGCCTACGGGCCGGCGCCCCCGCTGTGCCACACGCCCACCGCCGCCGACTTCCAGCCGCCCTACTTCCCGCCGCCCTACCCGCAGCCGCCGCTGCCCTACGGCCAGGCGCCCGACGCCGCCGCCGCCTTTCCCCACCTGGCAGGGGACCCGTACGGCGGCCTGGCGCCCCTGGCGCAGCCGCAGCCTCCGCAGGCCGCCTGGGCCGCGCCCCGCGCCGCCGCCCGCGCCCACGACGAGCCGCCCGGCCTGCTGGCGCCGCCCGCCCGCGCCCTGGGCCTCGACCCGCGCCGCGACTACGCCGCCGCTGCTGTGCCGCGGCTCCTGCAAGGCCTGACCGAGGGCGCGCAAGGCCTGGCCGACGCCCCCCTCGGCCTCCCCGGGCTGGCGGCCCCGCCGGGCCTGGAGGATCTTCAGGTGAGGCCCGAACGGTCCGGGATGGGCCAGCATCCGCTGCGGTGACTTAGGATCTGGCGGAGGGCCAAGAGTGGCCAGTGCAGGAGCCCGCCAGACTTTTCTCCCAGCCTACCGAGGATGCGCCCCACGTCCTGAGTTGGACGCTGCTTGGCCTTTCTGGCGGCCTGGCTCTGAGTCCGTGAGCCTGGGGTCTGGGTGACGGCGACCCTTCGCCGAGTGAAATGGACAGGGGCTGAACCACTTCTGTCCCTCTCCGCTGGGCAACGTAGGGCATCTATGCCCAGTCCTGGTCTACTGGGGCAGCCTGTGCCTGGAGCGAAGAGAGGCGGAGGAGTTGCCTAAGGTTCAAAATTCCCTCTTTGAACTGCAAGGCGAGGTTCCCAGGGCTCTAACTCGGCCGCAAATGCTGGAGAGGGGGTGAATCTTGGTCCCGCCCAAGGCCGCCGCAGGCGACGGGTGGTGCGCGTTGGGCGGAGCAGACAGTACAGGAGCGGGGACAGCAGGGGCTTGGGAAGCGACAAGAGACTAGCCCTTACCACTACCCTGTCCTATCTGCAGGCCATGGACGAGCCGGGAGTGAGCCTCCTGGACCAGTCGGTGATCAAGAAAGGTAAGGAAGAATGGCGTGCCTCTGCCAGGGCAGAACTGGGCAAGATGGTGCAAGCCCTGGCACACAGACCCAACGTCTGTGTATGGTGCGTCCCTCCTGTGCATCGCCCAGCTCGGTGGCCACCAGCCACTCTTTCCGGCCCAGTAGAGGGGCAGCCGGGGTGGTTGGTGAGTTGGCCCCAGAGCCTACCGGCCGGGTACCCTGGGAGCCCGATGATGCTCACTTAGCTACCTCGGCGGCCAAGCCTATGCAGGGGCCTGGCCTCTCCCTACCAAGGAGGAGGGCACTCTTTTAGATCTGGAGTTAATTTGCAGAACAAGTTAAACCACTTCCCTATTTCCTAAGAGGTGGTAATAGGGGTGCTATTCCCATGGATGTCGTTAAATGATTTCCACTTTCCGGAGCCTTACCATTTCCTAGCCTGCCAGGTTCTTTCTGCCCCTCCCTTCCCAGCAGGGCCTCTGGAGCCTTGTGGTTTCCCTAGGGAATTTTTTCTCCGCTGGGGAGCCTCTTTCAATGCTCAGGATGAGGGAGCTGGTCTATGAATATTGTGTCAGGCCATGTGCAGGAGGGTCAGGGCCTGGGGTCCGTGTCTATGTAAATTTGCAGTCCTGTACATGTCTAAAATATTCGTTTCCTGGGTGTCTTTCTAGTATTTCTTGGTGTCTCTTGCTGTTGAGTGTGTAATGTGTGTCCGTCATTTTGGTGCAATTTCCATCCTTTTGGGGGGGGGGGGGTCAGGATTCCTGTTGTGTCCAGGAACTTGTTTTTTGGCACTGAGGATCTCTAAGTATGGAGAGTTGCTCCCTGTTTATTTTCCGGGTGTTTGTGTCTCTCTGCCCTAGTAAAAGCCAGGGATTTAAGATCTGCCCTCCACTGGATCTTGGGACCTGTGAGTTCTGACAGTGACAGAGAAAGTTGAGAAAGACAGAGACTCCGGAAGCTTAGGCATCCAACAGGCTCCTTGAATTTGGGGAGGGGGTGATGAAGAGAGGAGTATGGGGGCACAGACAAGCCCGTAGTGCCCAGGGCAGGCACAAGTTGTTTTTCAAACTAGTGAATTCAAGCCTGGGCTCACTGCCCTCCCAGAGAGCATGTGGGGTGGGCAGCGACAGGGCGCAGGGCGGGACTTGGATTTCCAAGACTTGGGGCTGGGAGTCAGCTGGACCACCTGGATTATGTGTGGGAAAAAATGAGCAGATAGCCTACCCAGAACTTGGGGGAAGGGGCACCAGGTACTGGGGCTGTGTTACCTGGAGCTGGGGGTTTGGGGAGACCGCCTGGAGTCCCTGCCGTTATGCGGTCAGAGCCAGCTCCTTGCTAGCGGCCACTGCCTTGCTTTAGTGAATTTTTCCGAAACCGGCAGAAGGAAGAACTTGGTCTCCAGTGGCAAGAGACTGCTGTGGGGCTGCGTCCACCTGGAGATGGTCTCCATGGTCTCAGTCTCCAGGTCCTGACTCCTGCCCGGATTCGGTGGATTAGGGGGGCCTGGACTCACTGACTCCCTGGGGGAGGGGCACGTGTGCTAAATCACTTCAATTCTCCAGGAAAGAATACTGGAGTGGGTAGCCGTTCCCTTCTCCACGGTATCTTCCCGACCCAGGGATCAAACCCATGTCTCTTACATCTTCTGCATCGGCAGGCGGGTTCTTTACCACTAACGCCACCTGGGAAGCCCAAGGGAACCTGGGGATTTCCGCTTGGGGGAAGGGTAGAAAAACCAGCTGGGCCTCTGAGTACCTTAAACCCCAACCCCCTGGTCAGAGCCAGGACAAGAGACTGGCTACAAAGAGGAACGAAAACTGCCTAAAACTCCCAGCCCCAAACTTCCATAAATGCTGGGTCCTAGGGGTGCGCGAGATCCCGCAAAGCAGCCCCAAGAACTGAGAGTGGGGGCCAGGATTCGCGAGTGTTGCGCGCTGACTCCGGCGGGTGCGGGATGGACGCGGGCGCCGGTGCTGGGCGGGATGTCGCCGTCGCGGGCGCGCACACCGGCCCGACTGCAGTGTCAGCCCATGGGTGGCCTGGCGACCTGAGTTAGGGACTGCACGCAGGAAGCCCCAACCTGGACGCAAAGTCACAGCCCAGAGCAGTGCCGCAAAGGGCGAGGGGCGAGGGCTGGATCTCCTAAATGAAGGAAGAGGCTGGGTCCCAAGCGGCGAACTTGGCCTTCGGCTGGCGGCTGGCGCGGCTGGCCTTTGGGGAGGAGACGGAGTTCGTGCGGCACGTTGCCGCTTTGCAACCAGATAGGTCAGGCCTTGGAGCGCGCTCGCACGGGCGACCTAGCCGTGGCTACGCAGCTGGCCCAGCTGAAGCCCTGCGTCCTGGAGCCTCCACGCCCCACACAGCGGGTGATTTTCGTTTGCGCCCTCCGCAGTCACTGCGGGACTCCAGCCACGCCGCCAGCCACGTGGACGCGGTTGGTTAGCTTCCTTCTTGCCCTCGGGTCTTTCTGAAGGCATGGGGAGCCCCGGTCCCGTCCCGAAGTCCTCTGGCATCTGCCAGGGGCGAAGGAGGACCGTGCCGCTCCTGGATTTATAGAAAGTCCTGGAGTTACAGAATTATGGAAATCCCTGAAATTATAGAAACTCGTTCTTGACTAGCTGCAGCAAAGAATTCATTCCTCCAGCTCCTCCTGGCCCTGGCGGGAGGGGCAGCTGTGTCAGGGGCGGCTGGGGTCCTGGATGTGAAAGGGAGGCAGCTCCAACCCTTCCCCAGAAGCAGCCTTCCTCCTTGGAGGAGGCCTCCGGCCTCCACTCTGACGTGAGTCGGGGGAGGCCAGGCAGGGGCGGGGCGGCAAGGGCCCGCCCCGCCCCGCCCCGCACCTGCATTGGCAACCCCTTGCAGCCAGGGCAGCTGTGCGGCAGCGATGGCAGATGGGGCTGAGGCGGAGCCCAAGGGAAGCGCGGAGCCCTCAATTTTCTACCCACGTTGGTCACTTTCAGTTTTGCGACCTGTCCTAGGGGCACAGAAAGCCGGCAGGACTGGCCAGAGAGACAGACAGTGAACCGGTTGGTGCAGGTCCTAGTGGGGGCTCAAAAGACAAGCGGTGGGCGCCTGAAGTGGAAACAGTAGCCTGAGGCTCAATAGGCGCTCCAGAGGTTTGCTGAATGAATGAGTGACAAGGTTTGAGTCTGAGTGCATTCAGAGAGGCAGTGGGCAAATGCCCGAGCTACCTTCACCCCCTGGCGTGTGCCTGTGCCCTCTCTTTGGGAAGGCCAACGGGTTTAAAAAGGCTGAACATCTCTGTGGGTTTCTGACTACACAGGTACAGCTGGAGAGGAGTGGTTTGGAGATGAGAACTGAAATGCTCCTCCTTCCCTCCAAGGAGAGTGAGCAGTTGCCTAATTAGGGGCGGGGGAAATCCCTTGCTGGCTCTGCTGTCCATTCTCAGGACAGGGGCTGGTGTGAACAGTCACCCTTTCCTCTGCTCTCCCTGGCTGTGGGGAAGGAAAAGGGGAATGGGGAGTTTCTGGGCTTCAAAGGAGGGCCAAGATTGGGGTGAAATACTTGAACAACTCACTTGAAGCAAGATTGGGAGCTCAGTAATCAGGATAAATAATGTATCTTAGTGTAATATTTTAAAATTTTTTAAATGCAAAATATATCCACAAAACACAGGATACCAGAATTTTACACAAAGATGGAATCTGACTCTCACTTCTGCAACCCTGCCTCACTTGCCTCCCAGGCTACCGTCAGCCCCAGCATGAGACTAAAAAACCAGTGCAAATGGACTGTGGACTCTGCCTGAGGGCAGCATAGCACACACAGGGCAGTGAAGGGTAGGAGTTATATTTAAAAGAAAGCCTGTAGGGGACAAGAGAATGATAGGGGTGGGGATTAAGAGGTACAAACTAACTAGGGACAAAATAAGCTACAAGGACAATGCAACACAGGGAACATAGCCATTATTTTATCATTAACTATAGACTGTATCTTTAAAAATTGTGAATTGTTATGTTTACCCATGCATATTATGTAATACTGTACATCAGCTATATCTCAATTAAAAGAAATAAAAATTTAAAATAAAAGAAACCCTCTAGAAACTTCCCTGGTGGTCCAGGGGTTAAGACTTCAAGCTCCCAATGCAGAAGGCGTGAGTTTGATCCCTGGTTGGGAAGCTAAGATCACACAAGCCACATGATTCAGCCAAGAAATTAAAAATTAAGAAAAGAAACCCTCTAGTAGTTGGTGAGATGGAAACTTAACCAGCAGGTCTCACTAGGGAAGGTGAGGGAACTCAAGTGGGCTGGGAGGAGGCTCAGGACCCCTCCTGTCTGCTTTCCTCCCGATGTCTCTCTCCCCACAGGCCTTGGATTGGTGGTACCCTAAGTGTGGTCTAAGGAACCACATGCATCAAATCCCCAGTGGGTGCTTGTTTAAGAAAATGAAGATTTCCTGGGCACCATCTCACATGTACTGAATGAGAATCCCTGGAAATATGGCTCTGGGGACTTCATTTTTTTTAAACTGATTGATTGAAGTAAAATTTACATACCTGAAATTCACCCATTGGAAGAGTACAATTCGAAGATTTTTAGTACACTTAAAGAGTTGTGTGACCATTACTACAGTCTGTTTTAGGACATTTTTCAACACCCCCCCCCCAAATTCCTCTATTCTCATTTGTAATTAATTCCCACTCCAAGCTTTAGGCAACCACTGATCTGCTTTCTATCTATATGTTTACATATACTGGACATGTTGTATAAATGAAACATATATATAAATATGCCAACTTTTGCATCTAGCTTCTTGTACTAATAATATTTTTGAGGTTCATCTGTGTTGTAGATTTTATCAGTAGGTTATCCTTTTTATTGCTTAGTAGTACTCCATTGTATGGATGTAACACATTTTGTTTATTTATTCTTCAGTTGATGGACTCTGGGTTTGTTTCCACTTTTTGGCTAGCATGAATAATGCTGCTGTGATCATTCACAATGCATCTTTGTGTGGACATGTTTTCACTGCTTTTGAATTCCTAGGAGTGGAATTGCTGGATTTTTGTGAGTTTGTCTTTCGTTTTTTAAAGAAACTCCCAAGTTGTTTTCTAAAACAGCTATACTATTTTACATTCCTACCAAATACATGTGAGGATTACAGTTTCTTCACATCGTCATCTGCCCTTGATATGTCTGTCTGTTTGATTATAGCCTTCCTGGTGAGTA
Organism: Antilocapra americana; assembly: GCA_007570785.1. Lineage (NCBI taxonomy): Eukaryota > Metazoa > Chordata > Mammalia > Artiodactyla > Antilocapridae > Antilocapra > Antilocapra americana. The sequence goes on along the minus strand of ML662451.1, from coordinate 1,863,480 downwards.
TCTCAGTATATTTTTAATTTGCATTTCCTTAATCACCAGTGACGTTGAGCTCTTTCTCATATGCTTACTAGCCCCTCATATCTCATTTTTAGTGAAACATCTATTCACATGTTTTGAATATTCTCTAATTGGGTTATTTATCTTACTGTTGAATTATAAGAATTCATATATTCTGGATCCACCTCCTTGATAAGATACAGGATTTGAAGCTATCTTATTCAAGAGTAAGTCTCTTTTTTAAAAGAGACTCTTGCTTTTATTTATTATTTGGCTGCGTGGGGGTCCCAGTTGCATCACATGGGGTCTTCACTGGTGTGCGGGGTCTTCTGTAGCAGCACCTGGACTCCAGCTGGGGCGTGCAGGCTCAGTTGCTGTGGTGCATGGTGGGGCTGCCACATAGGGGATCCTAGTTCCCCAACCAGGGATCGAACCTGCATCTCCTGCATTGCAACGCAGATTCCCAACTCCAGGACCACCAGGGAAGTCTCTCATTTTCTTTCTTTCTTTCTTTTTTTTTTTGGTGGGTGCTATTTTTTTTTCTTTTATTTATTTATTTATTTTTCTTTACATTATCATGTTGGTTTTGCCATACATTGACATGAATCTGCCATGAGTATACTTGTGTTCCCCTTCCAGAACCCACGCCCCCCTCATTTTCTTAATAATGTTCTTTTCAGGTGCAAAAGTCTTTTATTTTGATGAAATCCGGTTTCATGATTTTCTTTTATGGATCATGCTTTTGGTGTTGTATGAGGAACTCTTTGCCCAATCCAAGCTCATGAAGGCTTTTTTCCTGTATTTTATTCTAGAAAGAATTGCAGTTTCAACCAGCTTTCTGAGCATCTGTGGCACACTCCCCAGAATCAGTGGTCAGAGCGTATCTCCCACCTGTGGACAGAATGTGTAGACTTGTGGTGTGTGTGTGAGCCTTGTCTGTAGGCGTGTGTCCATGTGAATGGCTTCTGTGTGCATGACCAGGGGGACACCATGAGTGGTCTAGTTCAGCTTCAGGACTCACTGTGGTGTAGGAGATGGACGCCAGTGTCCCTGCCTTGCAATCCGTGCTCATTAATCCCCACCTTTATGACTGCTCTATCCCCAGGCCTCCTGCTTCCCTGCCTAACCTTGGCTTCACACCCATCATTTTTGAAGGAAGAAGCTCTGAGGGGAAAGATACAGACAAATAGGGGGAAGCAGCAAAGTCTTTGATTCAAATACAGAAACATTTGTCCACCCGCCTTGCACTCCACTAGCTGCACCTCTGTCTGCATAAAGCTGACATGTACTCTGTTTAAATACATCAACAGTAGCAGAAGCACTTGCAGATACTCTTATGTACGTTGCCGCATTCCTGCAGCACTGGAGGAGGGCAGTGTGTGCATAGAGCTGGGGCTCGCTGTTTGTTGTTAAACGTACACACACACAGGTTCACCGTCACTGCTGTATGGCAGGGCATGTGGTTTTTATGTATAGACATTTGTGTGACACGTGTACTCACCTATGCCCCTGTTGGCGCACGCACAAACGGCTTCACTCAGCTTTGGTCTCTCTCCTGGTACAGAGCCTGGCCTCAGGGGTCTCCAGATTTTAATAAAAGCTGGATGGAGGAGGCTGCTGGGGGAGAGAAGAGTTTTCTATTCTTCTGACCATTCCCTCTGCCTAGGAGTCATGGGCGACTGGACGGTCTCTTTGCCCTTCTTGTTAATTTATTAATTCATAGTTTTATTTTTTTTAATCAAGCTTGAGATATAATTTACATATAGTACAGTTCACCTTTTTTAAATGTGCATCTCTATGAATTTTTTTAATTAAGTTTTTATTTGACTGTGGTGAGTCTTAGTTGTGGGACATGAAATATTTGATCTTTGTTGCAGCATATGAGATTTCACATGGGATCTAGTTCTTAGCCCTGGACCACCAAGGATGTCCCTAAACTTTTGAATCAGTTGCCGATGTTTAAAAATCCAGGGAATTCCCTGACAGTCCAGAGGTTAGGATTCCATGCTCCCATTGCGCGGGGTGTGGGTTTGATCCCTGGTCAGGACACTATATTTCCATAAGCTGCACAGTGCAGTGGGAAAAAAGTAATCCAGAGGTATCACCCAGAAACTTCAAATTCTGGTCTTACCAGCAAAAACAAAACAAACCAAAAACCTGAACAGACTAAGAGTTCTGGCAATGTTGGTGTGTCCTACATGGTAACACTCTGCCATAGCTCACTCACTTATATTCACTGCTGTGCTCCCTGCTTTGAAGTCTACAGCTGTGCTGTCCACGTGTGGCCACAGAGCACTTGGAATGTGGCTAGTCCAAATGAAGATGAGTTGTAACTATAAAATATGTGTTGAGTTTTGAAGACCAAGTACAAGAAGATAATGTAAAACAGCTCATTCATAATTTTTAAGATATTGATTATATGATTCAGTGATAATATTTTTATATATTGGGGTAAGTAAAATATATTAAAAATTAGTCTTAATGTGTTTCTCACTTTTTAAAAATGTGGCTTCTGGAAAATATAAATTTATATATGTGGCTCAGAGTATATTTGTCTTGGTCAGTGTGATCGAGAGCCTAAGGGGCAGATGGAGGACCAGGCAAGACAGTTAGGGAGGGCTGGACCACAAGGGAGATCCCACTTTTTAAAGAAAATTTGGCCACACTGTACAGCGTGGGGGATCTTAGTTTCCTGACCAGGGATAGAATCATGCCCCCTGCATTGGCAGGCAGATTCTTAACCACTGGACCACCAAGGAAGTCCCAAGAAGGGTGCTATGACAGTTACGGTCATCATCAGAGGTCAGGACCCATCTCTGCTCCTCATTGCTGAGCCAGCTTAACTATTAATACTTTGAACGTTTAGTTTCTTTATCTTGAAATGGGGATAGAAAATACCGTCTGCTCCAGACCTGTTAATGTGAAGCACGTGGCATACGGTTGGCACTCACTGGAGGGTAGGCAGCATCATTCTGCTCAGCTCTGGAGCTAGAATTTGATTCCCAGGCACTGATGAGTTCTAGGCTGAGGAGTGATGGATGTTTCAGAAGGATTCCTCTGGAGCAGCGGCTGTGCAGAAATTCAGGTGGGAAGTGAGTGAGTGTCCCTCCATACCTGTGGCTGCATCCAGGCAGGTGGAGAAAAGAAAGCCCTAGGCCATGGTGATGGGTGGGATGACAGGGGGCGGGGGAGAGGGCGGTATGGAGGGCCTCACTGAGGTTTCTGGCTGGGCGAACGGAGGGAGGGTTCCCATGAACATTCAGAGGGGAAAGTTGGAGGGGCTCCGCCAGGCCAGGGACTGGGCCAGCCTTGCTTACCGCTGCCTTCCTGGGGCTTAGCACGTTCACTGCACACCGATGCTCAGCGAACATTTTGCTAGATGACTGGAGGGCCAAGTGGCGCCTTTGAGACCACAGTCCAGGGCTTACTACTGGTACTAAGTCTGCCAGCTACATGATTTCAGGCACATCATCTCACCGCACTGGGCTTCAGTCTCTCATCTGTAAAATGGGGACAATAAACGTAGCCTCTCGTTCTGAGGATTCAGTGAGGTTATCAGAGGAAGCACGTAGCATATTGTATAGTGAGTGCTCGGCGACTCTTGACCTCAGGATCTCTACTTGATCCCCCTCCCCAAACACAGAAAGCCTGCCTTTGCTACTAAGGCCCTCCCTTCCTCGCAAGAAGAAAAGCCCAAGGGGAAATGAGTGCCTCAGCATTCTCCCTTCCCCCTGAGGCTTAGCAGGAGGATGAAGGTTAGACTGCAGGAAGAACTTTCTTTTAGAGCCAAGAGTAAATAAGCTTCTCAGATTCCCTTCCCTGCCCTTCATAGATATTAGTACAAAATTAGAGAGTATTGGGGGAGGGAGCGATAGGGGATATCTCTTTATTCCTGGACTCCTTGAGCATCCCAGGGTGACTTAGCGGGAAGAGGGCCAGGGTTGGGTGCCTAATGGGGCCATAACCTCCCTGTCCCTGGGATGGGGGAGTCCAAAGCCCCCAGGCCTTTCACTGACCTGAGGTGGTGGGGGAGACATGGGAATCACAGGTGAGAGGGAACGGGGAATCAGGGACTCCTTGTGATTGCGTAGATCTGGCTCGGCCCTGCTGCAGTGACCCAGGAATCCAGTCTCCAGCTCACATTCCATTTCCTTATTTCCAACACCCTCTATGATCACACATGCCCAAACTCCCAAGACTGCTGAGGCTGTTTAATTTTTAACAGGGAACCAGCCTGACTCAGTGAAGGGAGTCAGGGTTCCAGAGCCAGAGAACTTTGAGTTTCATTTCCACCACCCATTGGCTGAGTGAACGTGAGTGAGTCACGTTAACCTCATGATGCTTCAGTGTCTTCCCTTGTAAAGCAGGGTTAGTAGAACCTCCTTCTGGAAGGTGCTGGGACGTGCAGAAGCAGCTGTGTGCATGCACAGCAGCATGTGAGCAAGGTGCCAGTACGCAGCGGCGCCTCAGCAGCGTGCTCACATCCCAGCTGGCTAGTGCGCATCCCCGTGGTCCCCTGCTCAGTGTTGTCTCTCTCCCACAGTCCCCATCCCCTCCAAAGCCAGCAGCCTTTCGGCCCTCTCATTGGCCAAAGACAGCTTGGTTGGCGGCATCACGAACCCCAGTGAGGTCTTCTGCTCCGTGCCCGGCCGGCTCTCTCTGCTCAGCTCAACGTCCAAGTACAAGGTGACAGTGGGGGAGGTCCAGCGGCGACTCTCACCTCCCGAGTGCCTCAATGCCTCTCTCCTGGGTGGTGTCCTTCGCAGGTAGGAAGGCCAGCCCACAGCTGCCTGTCCAGGGTCAAGGCTAAAACCTGTGGTCCTTTCAGACTTTCTCAGGGGTTTGGAGAGGGGACGGCCCCACCCCAGGACACAGGGTCATCTCCACCTCAGTCTCCCAGGGGGATTATGCATGCTCTCTGGACAGGCCTACGTCCTTGGCAGCTCCCATGGGTCTGCAGGCTGGAGGGTCGGGGATAGAGAAGAGCCTGGGTACCAAGAAGAGATGCAGGACTCACCCACATTGGGCACAATGGACAAGGCTGGGTTAGGGGAAGGGACAGTGCCATTTTCACCCCTACCCACCCAGAAAAAGGATCCCTAGGACTTAAGGTCCATTTCCTGTGTCAATTAGAGGCCTCTCTGGTGTGTGTGTTCTGGGCAGGGAGCATGGGGTCCATGGCTTGTCTTTGTAATTGGGTCTGTCTCTGTGTATGTCCTTGTGCCTGGGAAGGTATTTCTGCTTCAGGACCGTGACTTTTGATGTATTTGAGGACAGTGTTTGTGTGCATGCTTGCACGTGTGTGCATATGTGTATGTGGTGTAGGGAGTAGACCAGAGTCTATGTTTCCACGAGTGTGAGTTTCCTTTTAGTGGGATGTGTTGTTTAGAGTACGTTCTACTCTGTGTGTCTGTGTGAGTATATGCTTACCTTTGTGTGGACTTCCCTGGTGGTGCAGGGGTAAAGAGTCCTTCTGCAAAGCAGGAGGGTTCAGTCCCTGGGTCAGGAAGATCCCCTGGAGGAGGAAATGGCAACCCACTCCTGTATTCTTGCCTGGAAAATTCCACAGACAGAGGAGCCTGGTGGGCTGCAGTGCATGGGGGTCGCAAAGTCAGACATGACTGAGTGACTGAGCACGCACCCTTGGGTAGGGGCTGTGTTTGTGCAGGTGTGGGAATAGCCCCTTATTCCTGGTCTCTGAGCATCCCAGAGTGGCTAGTATGAGTCCTTGGGTGTCTGCACAAATGTCCCTGGGATCCCGATGAAGTGTGGATCTCTGTGTCCTGGATCTCTGAGACTGTGTGTCCGTCTCTATTGGTCTGCATGTCTCTGTTCTTGGCCCTCAGTGGGTTTCATCTGTGTGTGTGTCTGTGTGCCCCTGGGCAGCTGTGTGTTTAACAACGTCTCCCATGTATCTTTCTGTGTTTCCCTGTGTGTCTCTGGGCCTGCATGTCCCTGGATAGCTGTGTTGATGTACACAGGTAGGAGAAAGAACCCTGAGATGCTGGTCCATCCTGCCCCACCTTGGGCTGTCCCTGCTATTGGGAGGATAAGGGAGAAATGAGGGGTTCCTGGAGCTGGGTGTTAGGTTCCCTTTCCCAATGTGGCTGCAAAACCAGTGAGATTAAGAAGAGATTGGGATCAGGCAGATGGAGACTCCAGCGTGTCCCCAGGGCCAGACCCAAGCCTCAGCAGGGTTGGTGGAAGTGGCCAGGCCCCGTTGGGTCACTGAGCACACATTTCTCTATTCATAGTGTGTGGGTCTCTCTGTGTGCATGTCCAGGGCCAAGTCCAAGAATGGAGGCCGGTGCCTGCGCGAACGGCTGGAGAAGATTGGGCTCAACCTGCCGGCTGGCCGTCGCAAGGCCGCCAATGTGACCCTGCTGACTTCGCTAGTAGAGGGTGAGGCCCGAGGGGCCACGTGTCACCCAGTGTGACTGTGTGTGACTGTCTCCAATGCAGGATGTGTGTTGTCTGTGCACCGTATATAGGGGCTGTGTGTGAAAGATGTGTACAGTCTTTACGTATATAAGCAGCACACAGGTGCGTGTCTTGGTGGAGTGTGTGTGTGTGTGTGTGTGAGAGAGAGAGAGGGGGGGAGTGGCCAGTGTTTGAATGTGGGAGAGATGGGGGGCTTAGAGTCCCCTCCCGGGAGGCTGGTGACTCTGAGCTCCATCGTCTGGAGTTCAGGCTCCAGGACAGATGATGAGCTCAGCTCCCACCCCTGAGCTCAGCGACCTTCCGAGAGGGGAGGGCAGTGGGGTTGCGACTAGAGCTGAGAGGGGGATCGGCAGCAGAGAGACACGTAGAAGCAGAATGGGGCAGGATAGCCCTGGTCCGGGGTTGGAGGTTGCAGGCTGTGCTCCAGGCCCAGAGGCACACCTGGCTGTCATGGTGTCTCATGTCTGCCCCCCCTCCCCTAGGAGAGGCTGTACACCTGGCCCGAGACTTTGGCTACGTCTGTGAGACCGAGTTCCCAGCCAAGGCAGCTGCCGAGTACCTGTGCCGACAGCATGCTGACCCCGGGGAGCTGCACAGCCGCAAGAGCATGCTGCTGGCTGCCAAGTGAGTGAGGGCACCGTGGGTGCTGCCACGGGTGCGATACACAGGCCCATATTGGTGCAATGCACGAACAGGCACCAAGGGTGGGCACAGTGGACACCCCGTGTACATGGATGAACACGTGTGACGTTTGGCGCTGCACACACCTGGCTCCGTGCTGCACTGACAGGGCGCACGTGGACACGGGAGCACATCTGAGTTCTGTGTGTCACAAACACAGTGTCAGGACAGGTTTACACAGAAGCCCATGTGTGGGCACCATGCCCCCATGGCACCACCAGCCCGCCCCATCATGGGTCTGAGGGTCTCTAGCCTTGCACCCCATGCTTGGGCCTTGCCAGTGAGCCCCTCTGCTCCTGTGACCTCTCTCCATCAAGGCACCCAGCCAGGCCCCCGTGTTGACCCTACTCTGTCCTTACTTCACCCTTGGCCCCTCTACAAGGCTCACTGATGCCTCCCTCACCCCACCCACATGCCACTTCAACGCTGGTCTCCTAGTCTCACTCCTGGACATTTACCGCAGCGCCCCTCTGTTCCCCCAGCCTCCCTGCCCTGCGCATGCACTGCTGTCTACACAAGAGGCTTCAGTGGTTCCCACTGTTACTGCATTGATTTTCAAACTCGGTTCTATTGGGACGCTTTAGAAAGGGGTCTCTTGCAAGAAGAGACAAACACAGGGCAGTTTGAAAACCACCGTTCTGGAAAATCCAGACTCCTTTGAGGACCCCCATAATGTGGTCCGCACGAGCTCCACCCATTCCACCTGACCCTCTTGCTCTCTCCCGCCCTCCCATTCTTGGGCTTGCTCTTCTGCTCAGAATGACATTCAGTCCCCCCACCTAGGGCAGGTCTTCAAATCACAACTCCATCCTCCCTTCTTCACAGTTCCCTCAAGTGCGCTAGGCAGAAATGGACTCACAGACTCATGGGGCCTTTGAGACTGTTCATACTGGAGCTGGAGAAACGTATCTAGGGCAGGACCCACCTCACTCATTAATCAGCTAACTCGCCAAGCCCTTCCTGGGTCCCAGTCACGTCTAAGATGCTGACCAGGTTCCTTGATCATCACCAAGGAACAAAGGGAAGACACAAGTGGTTCTCCTGCCTGAGGTGGACGCAGGATGCACAGAGAAACGAATGATGGCTGCAGAGTGGAGCTGGAGTCAACTCCCAAGCGTAGTCACTTGGACAGGTCTGATAACAATACAGATTTGTTGTGAGATTAAGTGAGCTGATACAGTGTGCTTGGCACAGAATCTAGGCCTCAATTCATATTCACTGCTTGCTATTATTTTAGTTCGTTAAGGCAGATTCTGGATTGTTCCCCAATAATTTCAGAAACAAAGCTCTTGAAGCACTGGCTGTTTTGGGTGCAGGTAGGGGTACGAGAGAGAATCAAGGAAAGTTTCCTGGATAAGACAGGAGTTGAGCTGGACTTGGAATGTGGGCAGAATATCCTCAGGCAAAGAAATTGTAGGGTATTGGCATGGGCTGTTTATTAGCTGTGTGATATAGGGCAAGTCAGTTACCATCTCTGAACCTTAGTTTCCTTTTCTGTGACATGGGCATGATCATCATTTGTAGACTGTTGGGTCAACAATCATATACATGGCATCCAGCTGGACTCAGACCTCTGTCTAACCTCTGACCCTCCTTCCCCAACCAGGCAGATCTGTAAGGAGTTTGCAGACTTGATGGCGCAGGACCGTTCACCGCTGGGCAACACCCGCCCGGCACGCATCCTGGAGCCCGGAGTGCAGAGCTGTCTGACACACTTCAGCCTCATCACCCACGGTTTCGGCGGGCCTGCCATCTGTGCTGCCCTCACTGCCTTCCAGAACTACTTACTGGAGTCACTCAAGGGGCTGGACAAGATGTTTCTAAGCAGTGCGGGCAGTGGGCATGGTGATACCAAGGCGTCAGAGAAGGATGCCAAACATCGGAAGTAACCACTTGCCCCACCCCAACCCTAAGGGGCTCCCAAGATCTGAAATGAGGTCTTGCCTCCTGGGGGTGGGCCTGAAAGCATTCAAAGGTGGGGCTGGAGTCAGACCAGAAAAAGAACATTCCTCCAGAAACCCAAGAGCTAGGGGTCTGGGTTGGAGTAAGGGGAAGTGGCCTCTTGTGCTGTGTTGATAAGTTAAGCACCCAGGTGTTTGCCTCCTCTGTGCAGTTTTCTGACCCTTGACTGCTGAGAAGGGCTTGAAGAGGAGGTTGGCATGGAAAGGTCTGGTTCTTGGGGCCAGTGCTGCCCATTAGGGTGCTGGGCAGGGATGCCCCTCGGGTCCAAGGCCTTGCTGTTTTTACTGAGACCAGGAGGGAAATGGACAAACCAGAGGTGCTACCGAGGAGCCTGTGTGCTTCATCTTGCAGTCTCCTACCCCCAGAAAAGGGGTGCTGGCAGGAGGCTCCAGTGGGTTCTCTGGATCTCTGCCACTCAAGAAGTGGGCAGGAGGGGCCCTCAAGGAACAGAGAAGATAAAGCACAAACTGGGTAACTTGAATCCAGGCTGCACTTCAGTCCTGTTGCTGTCTGTCCTATTTATTTATGTTATTACTCAAGTTTAAAAATGTCCATTGCAACTTATTTATCCCAATGAGCTGAGGACTCTTGTTTCACTGTCTTCTGCTCACGCACCAGGATGTGCAGCTACACCAGGATGGAGAGGGTGTTTTTGCTCGCAAAGGGCTATGGGTGGGCCTGGAGGGAAGAAAGATGTCAGGGACTCCGAGGTTGTATTTTGAGGTTTTGAATTTGCGGTTGTTTCTCTTGACCCTGCGGTCAGTGTACCTCCCCAACTCTCAGACTGCTTTCTCATTCTCTTAATAAAACCTTTCACTGGCTATGAAGCCCTCTCTGTCCTTCTTCACTCCAGGCCTGGATTTGCCTCCCCAGATGGCAAACTCACAGGGCAGAGACAGGACCTGGGAACTGGGGGAAGAGGGTGGAGTGTAGAAGGGGGACATCTTGGAGGGGGCTGTGGGCACCACTGTGGGAGGGGATACGAAACTGTGTGTGAGGTGGGTCTGTCCGGCTTGTCAATGTGACTATTAGCTGTGTGTGTGTGTGTGTGTGAGAGAGAGAGAGGTGAACCCTGGGTGGCGGTGCGGCTGTATGTTATTGTGATTTACTGAGCCTGTGTGTGAAGGTGTCAGTCTGGCTATTAGGTCCATGTGATGTGTTACTATGATCATTGGTGGTGGGCCTAAACATGTGTCATCATGAATGCTGATGACTGTCTATCTGGCCCATTCAAGTCTAGCTTCTTTGTCTTCTTGACGATTTCGTTCTTCAAGCCATTTTTCTTGCCTGCATCTTCAGTCTCTCTGTCCCTACTGAGTCAGCTACTAGATCATTCCCTGAAGGACACATTCTAGGATCTCTTACCTTACAAAACATAAATCCATTCCTTTTAAAGAGTTCTTAAAAAGATTATGACACCCCTACTTCCACTTCCCCACCCCCAATTCACTCCTCAACCCACTTTACTCTGCCTTCTACCAGCCTATGGAAACCCACTCAGCAAGGTCATCAGTGGCCACAAGTCCAAAGTCCCCTCTTCTGGACTTAGCAGCATTTGATATGGCTGACCACTTGCTCACTTCTGAAACACTCCCTACTCATGTCCAAAATGGAGTATTTGACTCAAGTACTCAGAGCTTGACCTGGCCACCTTCCTGACCTCAGTAAATGGCGCCACCCTCTAAACCCAGTCGCTCGAGCCAGAAACTAGGAAGTTATACTTGATTCTTCCCCTATACCCCTTTCATCACAAAGTCCATCCAGATAGAAGAATCTCCTCTGCTACCACCCTGGTACTTGGGAATATTAGTCTTCCCGCTGGTCTGTTCTCATTGGTACGTCATACTAGAGCCCTGCCAGCGAGACACTGCCTACTCCAACCACATCTTACACTATTCTCTTCACTTACTTTGCTCCAGCCACACTGGTTTCCTTTCGGTTCCTCAGACTACCACTTTTATGCCTCAGGGCCCCGTTCTCTTTGCCTGGAATTCTCTCCCCCAGTTTTTTTTTTATAGGTGTGCTGTCAGAGAGACATGGTCAGGTGTTTTGCAGAAACGAAAGGTCTAGGAATCATCTCCCAGGCGAAAGGTCCGAAGATGTGATTGCTTCTCCCAAGACGGTTCCCTGCCTCAACCTACACATATGAAAGGACGGAAGGAAAGGCTGGAAGTACGTGCTGCTTTAATGAGAGACCTGGACCTGGCAAGAGACATTCTACTCCTAAAATTAGACTACAGGAAGCTGAGGGAATTACATGGAGTAAGACATATGGCACTTGGACTATCTCAGCACCCTCTTCCATTTCTTAGGGGTTCCTTGTCAGCTTCCTCAACCTCTACACTAGTCAGAGCTAAGCTTCCCTACCCTGAGGCAAAACAGCTGCTCTCTTCTCCAACCTATCCCCTCTCACCCCAAGCATGGGAAGGAATAAATTGTCTCCAGTGTTACTAATCACCTGAAAGCAGATGGGAACCAATCGGAAGACCATTCCGAGCGGTGTTTGGCCAGAAGTATTAAAGCATCCGTGCAGTCTCAGTGTTTTTCAACTTCAGAAAATCGATTAAGGACAAAGCTGGCATTAAAAAAAAAAAAAAAATCTAGTAGAGATAACAGCTTAGAAAATATCAGGGTGCACTGGATCACAACCCAATCACACATATACACATATCTGTAAGAAAGATTTCAGGAAGCAGTGCTTACCCTTTACATAGCAGCTATGAAGTAAAAAACCTGCTGAGGCTCCATCAATTCAGTTGGGCCATGGGCTCTATGAGGTATAGAAGGAAAGGAAATTGGGGAGCTAGGCTGAGAGGGGATTATGAAATGCTTAGCATGTCAAACCCAAGTGGGGTCTGACATTTTCAAAGTCGCTCAGTCGTGTCCAGCTCTTTGTGACCCCATGGACTATACAGTCCATGGAATTCTCCAGGCCAGGAAAGTACTGGAGTGGGTAGCCTTTCCCTTCTCCAGGAGATCTTCCTGACCCAGGAATCAAACTGGGGTTTCTTGCATTGCAGGCAGATTCTTTACCAGCTGAGCTATCAGGGAATATAAATAGAAATAAAGTGGCTTTCTTCTATAAGCAATGGAAACCATCAGAAAAGTGTTAAGTGAGGAGAGGAATGGATGATCCAATTTTTAGAGTACAGAGAAAAAACTGGAGAGGGAGGAGATTCAAAGTAGAAAGAAGCTAGGAAGCTGTTAAAGTAGTCTGAGAAAGGGAGTTAGGCCTAGAGGTTAGGATTTCAGGCTTTCCCTGCCATAGCCCAGGTTCAATCCTTGGTCCGGGAACTGAGATTATGGAGAGGGAGAGTTTCATTGAAAGATCTAGGAAGTCAAATGGGAGAACTTGGTGACTCTGTGAAGGCAGGAAGTAAAGAAAGCAACAAAAATGATGCCCAGCTACATGCAATGAGGTATGCTGGATCATATCCTAGGACAGAAAAAAAAAAACAAAACATTTTTCTACTGGTGAAATCTGAATAAAGGCTAGAGTTAAAGTTAATACTCATGTGCCAACCAATGTTTCTTAGTTTTACAAGTGTATTGTGGCTAACATGTTAACACTAGGGAAAACCAGGCGAGGAGTATAAGATCACTCTGCATTATCTTCACAACTTTTCTATAAAAGTAAGTTTATTCCAAAATAGGTTTATCAAAGATAAATGATGCATAGGTTTCTGGCTTGGGCACTTGGGAGCCAGGGGCTGGTGGTAAGGCTCAGCTTTAGACATGCTGAGTTTGATGTCCTGTGACTGGAGGGTGAGATACCTAGAATTAAGGGTATATCGAGCTTAAGGAAAAGATCTGGATTGAAGAAAACAGACTGGAAGTCAGGGTGGGCTGGTGGCCTTCCCTATGAGATTGCCTTGCAGACACATATTGAAGGCAGAAAACGATTTTAATTCTTAGTGAGGCCTGGATGCAGAATAACAAGTTTACCAATGATCCTATACTTATTGGGACTTCCCAGGTGGTACTAGTGGTAAAGAACCTGCCTACCAATGCAGGAGACGTAGGAGACACAGGTTCAATCCCTGGGTTGGGAAGATCCCCTGGAGAAGGAAAAGGCACCCCACTCCAGTATTCTGGCCTGGAGAAGCCCATGGGGTTGCAAAGAGTCAGACATGGCTGAAGTGACTCAGCACGTGTGCATATGTTAATAGCGCACGCACCACGCGCCAGGCCCTGCTCCAAATGCTTTACACTAGCACATGGAATCCTTGTACAATTCTGTTTTACAGATAGGAAAACCAGGAAGCAGGACTGCTTACACTTGAGCAGTGGCACTCAACTGGGGCAAGCATCAGAATCACCTGTGGAGTTTTAAAATCGATGTCTTAGAAAGAGCGTCAGGAAGCTAGCCAAAAGCTCACGCCTGTGCGTAGCGATGGTGGTGTCGAACTAATGGCAAACTTGGCACGGTCATGTGAATCATCTTTCTCCCATTTATCCAACGATTAGCTTGCTTCTTACAGTACAAAGCATTTGCCACTGGTGTACTAAAAAGTATACACCATTCAGATCTGATAGTAATTCAATAATGTTAACACAAATGTGCTATCTATAGGGAGTAACTTAGACAGAGGATATATTTCACCCCAGATGAATAGAAAACCTATCGTATGTGGTATTAAGAGCAACACAGGATGGGATAAAGTTGGGCTTATCTTAGTCTAGGACCAGATGGTGCTCAAAGTATGGTTCCCAGACCAGTGGCATCACATCAATCAGAAATATCAGCAGTGTAAAATCTCAGGCCACCCTGAGAAAACTAAAGGAGCAGGACCCAGCAAGCTGTGTCTATAAGGAAGTTGGGATGCATGCTGTAGTTTGAGGATCACTGCTCCAAAGAAGCTTCAAAGCGGCGGTTCTCTATTGTGACTAACAACTAGAAGTTTTAAAAAAATATTCCTAGTCTAGGCCCCAAACCTGTTAGAACCTGGGAGTGAATGCAGGCTAATCAAGTAGATTAAAAAAGAAAACCCTCTAGGTGATTCTCATACATACATCTGGTTAAGAGCTACTGTTTTAGTGGCACCAATCGAAAAATATCTACATTACTCATTACCAAAAAACTAGATTAGAAAGTAAAATAAATACCTGGTTAACCACTTAGGAGTACACCAATTTCATGGAATATTACCCAACTGTCAGTAAGAGTAAGGTAGCTATTTATGTATTGATATAAAAACCATCTCCAATAGTGGTAAATGAAAAAAGCCATATGCAGAACATTTAAAGATTTTTTTAAAAGGGACATGTGCATGCATATATTTTATATAAGAACAATACATCTCTAGAAGTTTCCTCTGGGAAGGAAGAAGGTGAATAAATTATAGGGACGGAAGAAACATTCACTGTGTGTTTTCGTCCTGTTTGCATTTTTTCTAGATGTGTGTATCATCTATTTAAATTAATTAAAAAATGTTTACGCTTAGGGGTAATAATGAACCACCGCTTTAGAGGGAATGATGCCTTAGCAAGCAAGCTGTCAGCTACTGAAGGACAGTTAGAGCATCAGTGAAGGAAAGGGGCAGGAGGAAAGACAACCCTCGCAGGAAGTCCAATGCAGGTAATCCTCCCTCCACCTCCTTCCTGAGGTGATGTTAGGTAAACTCAGACTCAACCCAGAGGGCTCAATTGATCCACAGTCAGCTTTATTCTGAATTAACCCTCTGTGGAGAGCATACATCAAAAGAGTAGAAAAAAATAGAGGAGCTCATCAAAAAAAGTCGCCCGGCAAGTGGGAGGGAGGGCATGACGTTAGGAGCCCTGTTTAGGGAAGGAAATGTTGTCCAGGTCGTGGATGCCATTTCTGTCAATGATTCGAACACTGAAGGTTGGCAGATTCAGGATGAAGCGTTTCTGGAGCTGCAGAGAAACATGAAAGAAATCAGTCAACAAATTTTTATTGAGAACTGTGGTCCAGGCTCTGTTCTAGGCACTGGACATAGAAGCAGACAGTGGCTTTTGCTTTGGGGGGTGCTTGGTACCCTCCTGAGGACAGCTGGTACTAAGGCACTGAGGAAAGCCCAAACTGCAGCTGGAGGCTGACTGGAAGGTCGTGAGCAGGAGCCTGACTCCGGTCAGTCAGCTGGTGAGTAATGAGACAATCTAATGCTCTATTCATCACTATCTGCCACCGATTGGCCTGGTAAACACAGACTTCTCTTTCAAAATATCTCAAGGCAACAAGCCAACCAAGGAGCTACTGCCCTAGGAAAAGCTCTGGGCCAAAGCCATGTACTCCGAGGTCCCAACAGTTTGCTCCAGCCACCCACCCACATTAGAAGGACCAGGTGTACGTGAGTGTGTCTGTGTGTAGAGCCGGAGGGTGGTGGCAAGGACGGTCTCAGAACTACTCTTGGAACAGCCCCCTACTTCTACCTTCTTCAATCCAAGCTGGACAGTCATTAAAGAAACCTCTCTGGACTCCCATGGGACTGTCTGCTTGAGCGGCTGTTCCAAAGGACCTGTGGTCTACGTACCCAAAAGCAGACAGCCCCGTTAACCTGGCTAGAGATCACTGAGGAGCACAGCTGGCCTGGAAGAAACCTGCACTTCTGTGGGCGACTCTTCCTGGATGGCTCACTTAATCTCTAGATAGAAGGCACGAAGCTCTGCCTGCTCCCTTAGGGGCATATCCTGAAAACGTACCCCTCCCCTGGCCAAAGCCCTCCCTCCCTTGGTGCTTCTCATCTCCTTTACAGATGAGGTCTGGACAGCAACCACCACTTCCATTTCCACAGTCCTCCCTGGCTGAGGACTCCTATTTCCAGAAAAAAGTTCCAAGATCAAGAAAAGGTGATAATAATAAGGAAATGGGGAATATAGTCTCAAAGCATTCCATATTCCAATGGCTTCTTTCTGGCAAACCCTTGCAACACTTGGAGCTGCCGGACTAATATGGCCTCTTGGCTGAACTTTTAAGAAAAGCACGTGACTTTATTCTCAGTTTCTGCTTTGGAAAGATTTACAAACAAGAGGAAGAAGGGACCCTGTGGACTGAAAATGACAGGCTTGTGTAAGAGGCAAACTGACATTACTGATGCTACCAGCTGCTCTCAACCTCCTACTCTCTTCTCACTAGAGTACAAATTCAAGTTCATCCTTAGGCTATAGGAACAACAAAGAATTAAAAGCCTAAAGGAGCTGCTTTCTTTTCCTCCTCGTCCTTTCATACCAGAGCCTCAGATTCCTAGCAGTAGTATCGGAAGGGGAAGGGCCCACATTCCTGGCCTCATAAACTAAAGGCTTCTCTCTCTATCTGCCCAAAGCCTGCTCATTACCTTCTATGGCCTCCTGAATTTCCAGGGGTGGCTTTGCCTCCCGGACTCATGTACTGTTAAGGAAGCAGACTTTATGGCAACCCCAGGGAGCACAAAAATGGAGCAGGTATAAAATCCAGCACAGTAGTTCTTAAAGTACGGGCCCCAGTTACCACCTACAGCAAAATCACCTGGGACTGCTGGCCAAGACAGTCTGAAGAGCTAGAGCAGGACAACTGATTCTGAATTAAGGGGAGGTAGAAAGCATGAATGTGCCTTTTGTAAAGAAACAAGTTCCCCAGATGATTCTTACCCATGCTAAAACTTGAGAATTACTAGTCTGGAAGAACCAAAAATAAAAGTAATTAGATTGTCAAACTGACATTGATGAGATGGTGACCCAGGAGAGAAAAAAATCAGCTTGTTATGCATCAAACTCTATCCCTGATAGGAACTTCACATATGGTTAGTGGATATCATACTTTCTGACAAGGATCAGAAAAAATGAAACTGAGGAAGGGAAACAATACTGGCCAACAGAGAGACACAACATTCCTTTCAGGATCCCATGAAAGCTACTCACCTCCTCCAGACATTTCCTAAGAAGCTCCACTGCCTTCTCACGCGAGATAGCTGAAAGAGAACATGGAGGTCAGGCACTAAGGTGCTGACACTAAGTCCAACTCTGCCATAGCTCTGAACTAAGTTTCAAACTTTTTCAGGTCAACATGAGACACAAACAGATACGGAAAAAAAAAAAAAAGAGAGAGCCAAGGCTTCTGATTTATAACAAACTTTCTCTATATGCAGTTGAGTGTCCCAGGCCCAGTGCTCAGGCAGCCACAAGCCATTGCAAATTGATTTGCTACAGAGAAGGGTAAGCATGACGGAATCTGCCTCCCATGGCCAGTGCTTGCCTCCAGAGAAGTCCAGCAGCCTGCCTCTTCTTTATACCCCATCCCCCAACTCCCAACAACGCCCAGCCCTCCTTTAGACCAGGGCTTACATCAGCTCCATCTGCCCTGGCCAGCTGCAAATCAGGGGAAGGGAGGACAGGGCCAGTGTGTTAGCCTGACTTTGCCAGCTGGGCCCCAGTTTAACAATAGAAACAGAATTCACAGGATGGGGCTGAGGCTCTCATAAAACAGGAGCCAAAGGAACTGTCCACAAGCATGGCAAACTGGGATGACATATGATGCAGTTTGGCTTCAGGGGTGGCTGGTGGTTATTGCGGTGGGCAAATCAGTTGTATTACTGACAGATGCCAAATCAAGCAATGGTCACTAGGAGGCCAGGCTAATCTTTTCAGGATGTGACCTGGAGCTCTGGCATGGCTGAGGCTGAGAGGGCAGCACCATAAAAAGGAAGAACCAGCCAGATTGTTACTACACTAATAGGAAAGAGTGGAATGTAAGGTGAAAACTGGTTATCTGTGCTGCATCTACAGCGTGTAAAAGCTGCGAATCCCAAGTGCCTATTGCTCACAATGGCTGAAGCTGAGGCTGGGGGTTGGGGTCAGAAAATAAGAACTTAACACAGAAGTACCCCTGTGTCTAGAGGTTTGCCAAGTGGACGGTTCATGGACAAGTAGAGAGCCAGCTTACTCATATAGGAGAGGGCAGCTATTATATGATAAGAATACAGGTTGTGGCCTTAAACAGCTTTGATATTTAAGAAAAGAAACCCTCAGTTGTCATGCTGGAGACTGGTTCATCATCACACGCTCCAAACAAACATATCCAAACTTGGTTTACTTGCTTATTCTCTACACCTGAGAAGCTAATGAGCACCTAAGTGGGGACAAAATGAGTGCAAAACCTGAACTTTTTAAAATCAAAGAATTACAGTTTTAGTCATTATTCCAACCCCCCTTTAAAACAAAACCCAGCTCTGGACATATGCAATACCTCATTTTACTTGGTGGAAGAGGGACCTTAATCAGCTTTTCCATAACCCTAACGACCTACAGAAAAAAGCTTCCTGAGGGAACCTTCCTGGGCCACCCAGCTCCAAGGGGTTGTACATAAAGCCAGGAAGCAGTTGAGGACAGGGCTTTGCTACTGTTCCCAGCTTAGACAGCTGAAACTTACTTGGCGTGTAATATCGGTCCAGGATGCTGAGAGTCAGGAAGGCACCATAGCCGTGGGCTGCGAAAGGGGCTTTTGCCAAGGCTGCCAGGTAGTCCATGTAGTAGAGCGCTGGACCCTCATGCTCATCATAGCCAGCCAGGAGGAGGTTGACATGATATGGGGTCTGCAAAGGAAAGAGACTGTAACGTGATGGTCAAAGCAATAACACCCACATCTCTCATGGACATAGGAACATTCCAACTGTTGATAGCTAATAGCAGCAGCTGAGTAAATGATGATAAAAGTAAAGACTTAGAGAAATCTAAAGGACCCAAAGTGTGGTCAGAGGTAAAGGGAGGTCAGCTTGTATTCTCTGAACAGAAGACTATTTGGACCACTTCAAGGTATGTGAAAAAGTTGCTTCTTAAAGCCCATGGACCAAAACCTGTTATAAAAGCATTTCAAAGGCAAAGCATGGGTGTGCTTGTGTTGTTCCTAACAGCTGAAACAAACACACACAATTCTGGGAGCGTCAGGCCACAGGCTAAAGAAAGCTACAGCACCAATGACATCATCCAAAATAAAAAGGCTCGGTGTGGGCATTTGGACCACAATCTCAAATGGTAAACTGTATGTCTCACTATTAAGAAACTAAGTCTCAGGCTACATTTAATAAACCCTGGAGAGGCTATGAAGAAAAGGCCTACATTGTTGCTGGGAAAGTAAACTGGGGCAGCCACTATGGAAAACAATACCGAAATTCCCCTAAATACTAAAATCAGAGCTACCATGTGATCCTGCTATTCTACTCCTGGGTATATGTCCAAGAAAAGACAAAAACTCTAATTCAGCACATGAACCCCAATGTTCATAGTTCATCAACAGATGACTGGCTTAAGAAGATGTGGTATACATACACAAGGGAATATTACTCAGCCATAAAAAGAATGAATTACTGCCATTTGCAGCAACACGGATAGACCTAGATAATATTCTACATAGTGAAGTAAGTCAGAGAAAAACAACATTATATGATATCACTTATATGTGGAATCCAGAAATAATACAAGTGAATCTACATACAAAACAGAAACTAACTCAAAGGCATAGAAAATATATGTATGGTTACAAAAATGGAAAGGGAGGAGGGTTATAAATTAGGACCATGGGATTAATAGTGACAAACTACTATACATAAAATAGATTAAGTAACAGGATTTACTATATAGCCTAGGGAACCATATTAAAAATCTTATAATAACCTATGATGGAAAATAATCTGAAAAAAGTATATATATAACTGAATCATTCTGCTATATATCTGGAATTAATACAATACTGTGTATCAACTATAAAAAAGATTTTAAAAAGAGAAAGAAACAAGTCTTGGGGTAGAGAAGCATAGAAGGTCTCAAATATTTAAATCAAATCACTGAACTTTTTTATTTTTTGGCCGTGCCACACAGCTTGCAGGATCTTAGCTCCCTGACCAGGGACTGAACCCCACAGTCTAGGCAGTGAAAGGGCAAAGTCCTAACCACTGGACCACCAGGGAATTCCCAAATCATTACACTTCTAATGCAGACAGTAATAATGGAAGTTCATAAGTTCAAAGAAATATGGTAACTCTAGAAGAACTGTAGATTTAGGTGAAATGCTAATTATTTTTCTAATATAACAAGTCTGTGCTAAGATAACTAAGAGGAAATTTTTATCAATGAGACAAAAGTAATTATAATAACCTATTTTAGAAGTATCCTTTTTCTTGTATCACCTGCAAGTGTAACGAGCAAGTTTCTACAGAGAACCCTGACTAAGTCTGCCTTGATCTTCATCTCTAAATGGAAGATTATTTTTCTACACCAGGTGGGCCATTTACCATATTAGATTCAGACTGTGTTCCCAGGCATCAGTGGTGCGACTTCCATGAAAAAAATTAACTTCCTTTCTCTCTGCAAAGTATGTTTCCCTCTTGCCCTTGCCTCAGTGGATAGTGAGCAGGCCTTGCACATAGTTAGGTGCCCATTCCTAAACTTACAAATTCAATCAAATGGACATTAAATGAAACTAAATACATTTATGCATCATATAATAGGACATAAAGTAATAACAGCTAATGGTCTTACAAGTGATGTTTTGTATTCTTTGAACACTGATCAGCAGGGGCACTTGGCAGCTTGAAGAAACATTCTAACTCATGTTAGAAGATACATATGAAAACATTATGTACTGCTTGGAATTCCAAGCCAGCTGTGCTAAGTAGTATTTTCCAAAAATTAGAGTAGCTCTAACCTGCAAACAAGTTTCTGCCTTGGGTATAAAATGGTGAATAGTCTCAGAGGAATAAGAAATAATCAGTAATAGTTAAAGTCTTTCAAGAATAAAATTAACTGCCTATTACATTTCCCAGTAAGGAGCATGCTAAACTCTGCCAGTAGTCTTTGGAATTCCCTGCCACATTCTATAACTACATTCTTAGTTAAGTCTGACCTTAAGCAAGACACTTAACCTCTATGAACATACTTCCTTATGTGTAAAACTAGGTTAATTAATCCTTCCCCTTTCTATTTTCTAGGAAATACGGTGAGAAAAAAATAACAGAGGTGAGACATCCCAAACTTTGGAAGAGAAACGGTGACCTAAATTCTTAGTATATTAGCTATATCCCAGTCTCTGTTTTGATAGCCTACCACTTTAAACAACAACAACAAAACTGAATTACCTAAAAATAAAAAATAAATGTAACAGTATTGTTGAAAAACTGTGACAACAGTAATGCAACATCAGGGAGACAAAGAATACCATGGTGTTTTTATAGCTGAAATTAGAAAAGCACAAAAGAGGGAATTTCCTGGTAGTCCAGTGGTTATGAATCCACCTTCCAACGCAGGGGACGAAGGTTCGATCCCTGGTCAGAGAACTATATCCCACATGCCACAGGGCAACTACTGAGCCCAACCGCTCCCGAGCCCACATGCCACAACGAAGACCCCACGTGCCGCAACCCCATGTGCTGCAACTAAGACCGAACGCGGCCAAATAAATAAATTAAAACGAAAAGCAAAAAAAGAGAAATATAACAAGGAGATCAGAACTGGTTTCCTTCCCCAAGAGATTTAATTATATAGTTACTTACCTATCACAAAATAAGCTCATCTTTTTGCTAAGAGGATAACAAACCTTCTCCATGTACTAGAGGACATTCCTTTTATGGCTATTTTATCCAGTTGTATATTAAGGATCCACCCAGATGTCTACAGAGACCTAACCAGCAGAAATCATATATGCTCTCTCCAATAAGGATCTTGCCCACACTGAGATTAAACTGTGTTTAAAACAATTAATATAATCTTTAAAAGCCACCAACCACAAAAAAATTTTATGTGAAGATGTCAAGAGAATTCCAGAAACAAACCATATTGCCTAATTGGTCTATATAGTATCATTTATTTATGCTTATGCATCTGACACACAGGCTTATCAAAGTTGTATTCAGAAGCTGTAACACGTGGTATAGAAGATAACTCACAAATTATTGTGTGACTTTGAATTACCAACTTTTGCATGTGTGAGATGCTTAAGCATAAATAAATGGTGTTATCTAGACTAATTAAATCATTACATCTGTGTAACAACTTGCAGTTTCTGAAATTCTTCTGACAATGCTCCATCAAAGATCTCTGGCTCACACGAGTTTTTTTTTATTTTTAATTTCAAATAAGGTCTTATATACTGCTACTCCCCTACTCCTCTAAGAATCATGGCATTCAAAGCGACAAAGCTATGCTGATGGGTTTCTTGATTCTGACATTTTCTCATATTCTTGATGCAACAGTGTTTTCCTGGAATAAGACAAATTCCAAGCCATTCAACTCTGTGAAATTCCTACAGCATATACATGTGTGACTGTGGTGTGTTTAGGGAAATACACAGTAGGTGTAAGACACAACCCACCCATTCCAATATTTATACCAATTACAAACTCCATGAAGGCAGGACTCTGTCTGGCTCGATCAATGATGTATAAGTACATAGTATATATCCAATAAATACTTGCTGAGTGAATAACAATCATACCAAAGAGCCTTATGTATTTTTCCATACATATGTGACTAATGCCTAGCATCACAAGAAGAAAGATTAAGAAAATCTCTAAACAAATGTCAGAAAGTGATAGGTCCTACTTCTGAGAACTAGCTCAAGTTTAAGTTGACTGCCAGTATCACTCTAACTACACATATACCGCTATTTTTTTTCTAGGTTCCTGGGTCCATCTCTTTCTACTTTCCTTTAGACACAGGTTGCTAAGTAAAGACAAAAAAAAACTATACTATAGGCATTTAAAGTTAAATGAAGGGGAGAACAATAGCTTAAACAAATATCTCATGTCAGGAAGAAGCAGCTGGGTTATACTACAGAGTTAGGCCTGAGTTTGAAATCCAGCTCTATTATTAGACATGTGGCTTTAGAAAAGTAAGTGACCTAATGTCTCTGAAAGTGTCTTCATTGCAAACAAGGGATACCTACTACAAAAAGACTGCAGTGAACATTCAAAGAAATAATGCATGCAAAATAAGCACAATACCCAAAAACTAGTAAAGGCTCAATAAATGCTAAAATAATTACCTATGAAGTTCACAGTGTCCATGAAAAAAACAAGGCAAGCACTCAAGAGAAGACCATCTACTCCTAGCAAATGAGATACAAGATAAATTCCTCATATAGTCAAATATACCCTAAATAGCCAAAACAACCTGACAAAGAAGAACACAGCTGGAGGAATCACACTGACTTCAGACTATATTACAAAGCTACAGTACTCAAAACAGTACAGTACTGACACAAGAATAGGCACACAAATTAATGGAACAGAAGAGAAAGACCAGAAATAAACCAACGCACATATGGTCAACTAACCTATGACAAAGGAGGCAAGAATATACAATAGAGAAAAGACAATCTCTTCAATAAGTAGTGCTGGGAAAACTGGACAGCTACATGTGACAGAATGAAATTAGAACATTCTCCAACACCATATACAAAAATAAACTCAAAACAGACTGCAGAGCTAAATGTAAGACCCAGGACATTCTGACATAAATGGCAGCACTATCTTTTTGGATCCATCTCCTAGAATAAAGGAAACAAAAACTGAAATAAACAAATGGGGCCCAATTAAATTTAGAAGCTTCTGGACAGCAAAGGAAGCCATAAACAAAATGAAGAGAGTCTGTGGAATGGGAGAAAATATTTGCAGAAGAATCAACCTGGGGGCTTCCCTGCTGGCTCAGCAGTAAAGAATCCATTTGCCAATGCAGAGGACGCAGGTTTGATCCCTGGCCCAGGGAGATCCCACATGCTGAGGAGCAACTAAGCCCATGCGCCACAACTACGGAGTCTGTGCTCTGGAGCCTGGGAGCCACAAATACTGAAGCCCACACACCCTAGAGGCCATGCGCCACAACAAGAGAAGCCCGCACACAGCAACAAAGACCCAGCACCACCAAAAATACATAAATACCCCAATAAAAATGTTTGAAAAAGAAGACGCAACCAACAAGGGATTAATTTCCAAAATATACAAACAGCTCATACTACTCAAGGAAAAACATGCAGATCTAGACATTTCTCCAAAGACATACAGGTGGTCAAAAAGCACAAGAAACAATGCTCAACATCACTAATTATTAGAGAAATGCAAATCAAGACTACAATGAGGTACCGCCTCACATCAGTCTGAATGGCCATCATTTAAAAACCTGTAAGTAGGGACTTCCTTGGCAGCCCAGTGGTTAGGACTCTCTCTGTTCTTCCAAAGCAGGGGGCATGGGTTCAATCCCTGGCCAAGGAACTAAGAGCCCACATGCTGTGCTGCAAGATCAAAATAAAAAGAAAAGGAACCCTCCCACACTGTTGGTGGGAATGCAAATTGGTGTAGTGATCACGGAGAACAGTATGAAGGGTCCTTAAAAAACTGAAAACAGAGCTACCATATGATCCAGCAACCCCACTCCTGGGCACTAACTTGAAACGACACATGCACCCCCAAGATCATAGCAGGCCTGTTCACAACAGCCAAACATGGAAGCAAACTACATGTCCGCCAACAAGTGAATGGATAAAGAAGATGGGGCACATATATACACACGCACGTGATAACTAGTAAGTCATAAGAAAGAATGAACTAATGCCATCTGCAGCGACATGGATGGACCCAGAGATGATCAAACTAAGTGAAGTCAGTCAGAAAGTGACAAGGATCACATACGTGTGGACTCTGAAAATGAAAAAAAATGCAAATGAGCTTACTTACAAAACTGAAACAGATTCACAGACATATAAAAGAAACTTTTGGTTACCAAAAAGGAAGGGGGGAGGACATACCTGGCATTTGGGATTAATAGACATAGACATTATATGTAAAACAGATGAACAACAAAGACCCACTGTACAGCACAGGAACTATATTCAGTATCTTACAGTGACCTATAGTGGAAAAGAGTCTGACAAGGAATATATATACATACCTATAACTGACTCACTCTCCTGTACACCTGAAACACTATAAATGAACTATACCTTAGTCATTTTTTTTAATTTTTAAAGGAAAATAAACAAAAATTTAAAGGAAAAGAAATAAATACCCCATATACATCTTCCTAAAGGGATATGGTGGGTGGGCTATTTATAACAGTGCCCAGCACACTGCCCGACACACTGCGGACATGTGTGACAGCTCCCTCCCCTCTCCCTCCTGGACTCTCGGCAGGAGCCCTAAGGTGACACTGTTCATTGTCACAAACACTCACAAGCACTGATGCTCCGAGCATATCTGCTTCACAGTACACACACCCTAGTCTATCTTGAAGTTGATACAGGCATAGAGACATTTTTCTGGAAGCCTAAAAAAACAAAAACAAAGCCTATATCCAGATTCGGAGAGAGGGCAAATTACCACGTGGTAAGTACCTTCATACTCTTTCTACCCTTACAGATAGGTCCATTCTGAGTGGGAGGCCTCACTTTCTATCTACCTTTTCAATAGTTCCCTTCTTTCCCATGATCAGTATTACACGTGAGAATTTGCCAATTATCCTGAAGAAATGGGAACACTAACCAATCATGATAAAACTGCCAGGAATCCTCTATCTTTAACAAGGTAATCCTATTCTGTGCATGACATAATCCAAGTCTTTGGTTTTCTCCACTATTCTAATTATTTAGATAGCAAGTCTAAGTAATAAAGCAAAGTTATGAGGTACCCAAGGGAAGAAACAGTATCTTCTGTGTCTAGGCATCTTCCACAGCAAAGGCTAGCGCTAAATATTACACACAATTGTTAACTAACCTTAACATCCAAGTGACAGATAAATTAAACATTTAGCTGAGACACTGTCCAGTGGCCACGAGGATCACCATCAATGGTTTGCAGGACAAATGCCAACATGTTTAGGTTTAAAGTTGTATTCAGGGACTTCTCTGGTGGTCCAGCAGTTAAGAATCTGCCTGCAATGGAGGGGACACAGGTCTGATCCCTGGCCAGGGAGCTAAGATCCCACATGCTGTGGAACAACTAAGCTCACACACAGCAACTACTGAGCCCATGTGTCACAACGCAAGATCCAAGTATGACACAATGAAGAGCCTGCATGCTGCAACAGACCTGATGCAGCTAAATAAATAGATGAATAGTTTTTAAAAATTAAAAAATGAATTTGCATCTAACTGACACACATAAAGTTAAATGGACCACCCTGGGAACTCAAAATCAACTTTCGTTTCTAAAATAAAGTACAACCGCTCTTTTCCGGTTGACGCGGCTCAGGGAACCATGAGCAGCAAAGTCTCCCGCGACACCTCTATGAAGAGGTGCGGGAAGTCCTGCACGGGAACCAGCGCAAGTGGAGGAAGTTTTTGGAGACAGTGGAGCTTCAGATCAGCCTGAAGAACTATGACCCTCGGAAGGACAAACACTTCTCGGGCACCATCAGGCTTAAGTCCACTCCCCGCCCCAAGTTCTCCATATGTGTCTTGGGGGATCAGCAGCATTGTGATGAGGCCAAGGCTGTGGATACCCCCCACATGGACATCGAGGCGCTGAAGAAACTGAACAAGAATAAGAAACTGGTCAAGAAGCTGGCCAAGAAATATGATGCCTTTTTGGCTTCAGAGTCTCTGATCAAGCAGATCCCCTGAATCCTGGGCCCAGGCCTGAACAAGGCTGGCAAGTTCCCTTCCTTGCTGACCCACAATGAGAACATGGTGGCCAAAGTTGATGAAGTGAAGTCCACGATCAAGTTCCAGATGAAGAAGGTGCTGGGTCTGGCAGTGGCTGTTGGCCACATGAAGATGACAGATGATGAGCTTGTGTACAACATCCACTTAGCTGTCAACTTCCTGGTGTCATTGCTCAAGAAAAATTGGCAGAACGTCAGGGCCTTGTACATTAAGAGCACCATGGGCAAGCCCCAGCATCTGTACTAAGGCACAGCTTAATAAACCATACTAAACCAAAAAAAAAAAAGAAAGAAAGTACAATCAAGATTTTGCCTCTTTTTATAGGCAAGGAAAGAAAAAAACAAAACAGATAAATTGATATCTTTTTCTACCTTAAAAAAATAACATGATATAAGCTTATTTTTAAAGTCATTTTGAGATTTCCTCATCTATACAACAGGGATAATTACAGTATCCATCATTATAAGGTTATGGCAAGGTTTAAGTAAATAAATCTAATGTGCTTTAACTAGAGGAATTAAAGAGTCTCTTGATGAAGATGAAAGAGGACAGTGAAAAAGTTGCCTTAATACTCAACATTCAAAAAACTAAGAACATGGCATCTGGTCCCATCACTTCATGGCAAATGGATGGGGAAACAATGGAAATGGTGACGGATTTTATTTTTTTGGACTCCAAAATCACTGCGGACAGTGACTTCAGCCATGAAATTAAAAGACACTTGCTCCTTGGAAGAAAAGTACAACAAACCTAGACAGTGTATTAAAAAGGCAGACATAACTCTGCCTACAAAGGCCCGTCTTATAAAAGCTATGGTTTTCCAGTAGTCATGTACAAATGTGAGAACTGGACAATAAAAGAGGCTGAACACAGAAGAACTGATGATTTTCAACTGTGGTGCTGAAAAAGACTCTTGAGAGTCCCTTAGACTGCAAGGAGATCCAACCAGTCCATCCTAAAGGAAATCGAGCCTAAATATTCACTGGAAGGATTAATGCTGAAGCTGACGCTCCAATACTTTGGCCACCTGAGGTGAAGTGCTAACTCATTTGAAAAGACCCTGATGCTGGGAAAGATTGAAGGCAGGAGAAGGGGACAACAGAGGATAAGATGGTTGGATGGCATCACTGACTCAGTAGACATGAATTTGAGCAAGCTTCAGGAGATGGTGAAGGACAGGGAAGCCCAATGTGGTCCAGTCCATGGGGTCACAAATAGTCAAAAGCTACTGAGTGACTGAAACAACAACAAATGTGCTCAATGAAATGCCTGTTACATAGTAATAACACAGATGATCTATTATCACCATCATCACCACCACCATCACCACTGTTTTTAGGATTTGATCACATTATTAACAGATCTAACTAGATAATAAGACAATCAAGAAGATGTAGCAGGGAATTCCCTGGTGGTCTAGTGGTTAAGACTCCAGGCTTTCACTGCTGAGAACTTGGGTTCAATCCTTGGTCAGGGCACTAAGATCCCACAAGCAACACAGCACAGCTCAAAAAAACAAGCATCACAGAATGCTAATAAAATTACCCACCTTTTTCTGTTGCAAAAAGGAATACAATTAAAGCCAGGGGAATTAGCCAATAAGCACTTCTTATGTCCCTCTCCCTGGGATTGAAATGGACTTCCTAAGTACCTGTGAGCCCTGCAGAACCGAGTTCAGTTTCACTTTGTACCTCTGAGCTCGATTCCCTTGTACAGTTGAAAGTGGAAGGTATACGCGGCACACACGTGCAAACTTTCCTAACTCGTGTGCATACAACTCCTTGTATATTCCCTCTCTCATGAAAAAGAAACACGGTAGTGATTAAGAAGTGTGAAATTCCATAAATTTTACAGCTAAAGAGAACAGTTGTGATAAATACACTGAAACAACAACATCAGCAATGAAAGTCTGGGCGGTGACAAGCAGCGGTGTGACATCTGGCGGAAGCCAAAGTCACAGCAAGGGGGAGAGAGGTGGGCGTGAGGAAGCATCCTGCCGAGCGTGGACAGAGAAAAGGAGAGGAACTGACAGCCTTCCTCTGGAGCCAGGCCAGCCTTTCCCACCTCTAATTGAACAGGACGACGTCGCTACAAGCGAGGTGGCTTGGAGAATGATGCAGTTTCCTTTGCAACGTGCAGCACACCGTGGAACATTGAGCAGCATGTGAAGTCTGCTTCCATTCCTTGTGGGCCAGTAACTTGGTAGGAGAGGTAGAACCACCAATGGGACAACGGACTTGGCTAATGATGACAGTGTTTTGATGAAGCAGCTTCTAAACAGACACTGGGCTTTGAAGGGAACAGTGCCCGCCATCTCATTTAGTCCAGTCGACGGTCGAAGCTACCTACACTGCCATCTTTGGCACCAAGAACATTTCACAACAGTGCAGCTTACAGAATTAGAAGGGATCTAAGAGCTCATCCAGTTTATCCAAAGTCCCTCTCATAAACGTGGGGACTCGGGCTCAAAGAGCGGACAGTGACTTACTCTAAACTAATCGGCTAATTAGAGTCAGGATCAGAACTCAGGCTCCCTAATCTCAAGTCCTGTGCACTTTTCTAGGCAACGATGCTGCCTCCACAAAATGGAAATCAGTGTGGAATATGACTCAATATGTAAATGTCAGTTTCACACTCAAATAGTTCAGAATGTACTGTCTTGCATACCAGCAACTATTGTTCTCTATTTCATGTACTACATCTCATATGACCAATAAAAGGACAGGTTTAACGTCAGGCCATTACAACTTCTCTAAAGGGTCTACAACTATGCAAGATACACTGAATAACTGTAAATAGATGCTAAAACCCTAACTGCTTTGCCAATGCTCAATTTTTCAACTTTGTTAATAAATAAAATGGATCCGTTGTTATTTTCTTACACTGGTGCTCTAAACTCTGAACCAGGAGCTTGTTTCCAATAACCAACAGAATTTATCAGCTATCTGCTTTGGCTAGATTAGGTGGTATAACTTTGAAATTCAATGTTAATTTTGCCACTTTAATTGAAGAAAGACTTTGTACCTGTACTGGGAGTGCAATGTTCACTGCTTTAAACACCTGTAGAGACCCTTAAAGAGTTTAGCAGCTTCCAACTGTCCTTGTGACCAAGCACCCTTCCCAGCTCTAAGATTATGGATGGGGACAGCTCTGGAGCTGAGGGAGAACTACCGACCCCCAATGCCCAAGCAATACAGAATCACTGGCAGCTCGACTTTAATCCTCTTTGACAGAATCTCTTTTAAGGAAAACCACCAATCTCTTCTTTCTAATAACAGGGATGACTACGCTTTAAGTAAAACCATACAGAGTTCATAAAAGGCTTCCACCAAATCCTGAGACGAGTTCTCTGAGGCCACACAGAATAATTATGAAATGAGCGAATGCCCCAACCAACCTCACTTTTGCGTGTGGAATGTGAATATATCATAAATTCAATAAATATTATTGAGCACTTATTATGTGAGAAGCATTATGCCAGGTGATGAGGATGGAGAAACCTGTATCTGCAAGGAGCAGACAAGACAGACCGGAGTAGGGAAGATTTCAGATGGAGGAAACAGCATTTGCGAAGGTAAAGACACAAAGGAACAGGGAATATTTGGGTACTGGGGAATATGGGCCACTTATACTTAGTGGATTAGGTGATTTCAGTAGAAAGCAGAGGGGAACTGAGATAACAGGAATTGCAACGATCCCGTCACTGGCTTCCCCGATGATAAAACATGAACATAAGGGAGTGCCCAGGTGGCCTAGTGGTCAGGATCCCAAGCTTTCACTGCCATGGCCTGGGTCCAATCCCTGTCTGGGAAACTGAGATCCTGCAAGACATGCAGCTGAGCCAAAAAAAGAAAAAAAAAAAAAAAGAGAGAGAGAGAGAGAGAGCTTCTGTATGTAAACTATGGAGGAACCAGTGAAAACCACTCCCATTCCCATGCCAACAGAAGTCTTTTTTATGTCTTACAACACTGCAGAAGCAGCAGGGATGGAGGGAGACATGTGGAATATAAGATATATTTAGAAGGAGAATAGATAGGAATTAATCAAGAGTGAAATAGAAGGTGAGAGAGAAAGAGGAGTTAAGAGGATGCTCAAAACAGGGAAAGGTGGTAGAGCAAACGTGAAAAACTCAATTTTGACCCAATGAGACTTAAATTGAGCTGTTCAGAAGCAACTGGAAAGAAAAAATAAGGTATAGCTGAAATCATGAGACTGAATGAAAGTGTAAGTGTTAGCTGCTGCTCAGTCATGTCCGACTCTTCGCAACCCCATGGTCTGTCCATTGTCCATGGAATTCTCCAGGCAAGAATAGTGGAGTGGGTTGCCATTTCCTTCTCCAGGGGATCTTCCCGATCCAGGAATCAAACCCAGGTCTCCTGCACTGCAGGCTGATTCTTTACTGACTGAGCTATGAGGGAAGACTGAATGAGGAGTCAGCCAACTGGAAGGTTTTATCTACACAAACACACATTCCTATGTTCACATGTGGAAGACAACAGAGGAAAACAATTACTGCAGGACACACCAGGGCAGAGATATTCTTCCTCGATTGTCATGAGAGCCCAAAGAAGCTCTTGTGAGTAATGAACATATATGGGGAGATACAGAGTTTCCCTGGAAAATGATATTTTTAAAATGACAGACGCCAAAAGTTAGGCACGTGTTTTTCTGAAACATAAGAACTCGAGATCAAATGTGGCTTTAGTGCTTTACAGCTGTGTTACAAACGACAGTCCACTTGGCCCTGAAGTTTCAAGTGCCCCATCTGAATATGGGGACAGTCCTGCTTGCCTGATAGCTGCAAGAAATGAAAAGTACTCACCTGTGTTAAAGTTTCTAGACGGCCCAGTAAGTAATAGGTGCCTACTAAATGTCAACTGAATCTGAATTTTACAAGCAAAAAATTAAATACTGTGTATATTTCAATTTTTTAGCAATACTATACTAATTATGAAATTTTTGTAAATTTTACCTCTCTAAAACCATCACTAACCCCAAGTTTGAGTGGTTCTTCTATTAAAGTTGTAGTCTCATCGTAATTAGAAGTTCAGAAATTTAATGAGTTGAAATGCAACATGGCACAGCTGCCTTATTATACCAACTAGTTAACACAGTATTTGTTTTCTACATTAATTTTACTTGCTAATCAAAAATACTGCTTTCTCCCAAATAACATCAAAATAAAATTGCTGATTGTGCAATGGTAAAACTAACAACACCATGTCTGCAACAAGGTCACTTGAATTTTTTTTTCATGAGCTGGCAGTTTTCAGGGAAAACACTGGGTTGGACAAAAAGTTTGTTCGGGGTTTTCCGTACTAGCTTACAGAAAACCCGAATGAACTTTTTGGCCAATGCAACATAAGACTCCGTATACCTTCATCGGTTTTCAAAAAATTCGAGGGCAGAGGTCATGCTCTGTACACCCCAAGGCAGATACATATTAAGTTGCACATGCTGAACATGCCTGTGGATATCTTTGTTTGGGGTTTTGTTTTGTTTGCTACACTGCTCGGCTGTGGTGTGTCAGTTCCCAGTCAGGGGCTGAACCTGGCTCGTGGTAGTCAAAGCCCTGAATCCTAACCACCGGGCCACCAGGGAACTCCCACCCATGAGTATCTTTGAATGTTGAGCATCTGACCTGATTCATCTCCCTGATTAACAAGTAAGTCGCTGGGAAAAAAAAACTACTTAGGGCTACCTAAAATGGTATGTTTTCAGATGCCCATAGCAACTAGAAAATCCTGGGGAAAAAGACTACTCAGAAGCGCTCGTACTAGAACTCGGTGCTCCCCAGGAGCAGCCTAGGTCCAACCCAATGGACATGAAGACTCCTCACTGGTCTTCCTGCTTCCTTCTGCGCTGTGTGCTGTGCTCAGTCACATCTGACTCTAGCCTGCCAGGCTCCTCTGTCCATGGGATTTTTCAGGCAAGAATACTTGCCTGAGTATTACAACCCTGAGTGGGTTGCTATTACATCCTCCAGGAGATCTTCCCAACCCAGGGATCCACTGCAGGGGGATTCTTTACCACTGAGCCACTGCTGCTGTCTACTTTCCCCAAATGATCTACCAAAGAGCAGCCAACGGTCTAACCAAACCTCATCTGATCATGCTGACCCCCTCTTAGCCAACAAGCTTCCAGAGAGGCCCACTGCTTTTAGCACAAGAGCCTTTTTTTAATCAGTCTTCATAACATGGACTAACTCTGGTTTCAATCTTTTACCATTCCCCTAAAACAGTGAGCCATATTTAACAAACTACTTTAGACGGTAGATTTTGCATATATCATGTTTAGAGTAAAAACTATATGAAGATACGTATTTCTGTTTGTTTTTCCATCAGAAGAGCCCTAATTCGTATCCAGTACCCCACTCGTTAAAACAGGTAAAAAATTAGGAGTAGGAGACTCAGAGAACTATTTGTGCCTGCCCCAAAGATCATTAGAAAACGACTGTGCTGAGGTAAATGGCAACCCACTCCAGTGTTCTTGCCTGGAGAATCCCATGGATGTGGGAGCCTGGCAGCTACAGTGCATGGGGTTGCAAGAGTCAGACATGACTTAGCAACTCAACCACCACCGCCCCCAACCTAACCTTCTCTCACACTCCTCCAGGTCTTCCCTTTCAGTGCTCCTTTCTGCTTCATCTTAGCCTTAGTGACAGCTGGTCCTTCAACACTCGGTTTATAGAGCAACTACCGTACGGCGACTTGTCACTCTGCAGTACAGCTGTTTATTTCCCCACTGCCCCATCTGAAGGCACATGCTAAGCTTTGCACATTTCTTCAGCTCCCAAGGACAGTGCAGGCTATAGATTTGCTGAATGGAAGGCTAGCAGCACCTATGGAACTTCTTAGCTATATTATACTGTACAAATCAGGAGGCATCAGAAAAGCAAACGTGAGATTCTGGCCAAGTATTTCAGTTAATAAAGATTCAGATCGCCTCCTCTCCCTTCCCTTTTTCTTTCCAACCTACTTCATGCTATCTGCTTTATTGTCTACATTCAAAAGTAATGGTAAATCTAAAACTTTTTTTTTCATTTTTAGCTTTTAAAAAAATGTGTTATGCTTTCCTACCCCTTTACTCTTCCTTTTTAATGCTATTTAACTTTTTTGGTGAAATAATACACTCACATAAAAGTGCATAAAATCTACACATATGGTTTAATGAATATAGTGAACATACATTTAACTACTACCAAAGTTAAGAAATAGAACAGTCAACTATTTCTCCCTCCAAAGGCTTCCTATTCCCCTGTGGGGAGAATAAAGAAAAGCTCACAGTTGTTTGGATCAGCCCCTGAATTTGTATCTCTGCACAATCCTGGGCCATGGCAGGTAAAGAGAAGCAGTAAGATGCCAGGGCACATGTGTGTCTGTATCTGTGAACATGTGTGAGGGCATGCCCACACAGGCCGAGGCACCAGTTGAAAGCAATCTTAAAAGGAGGGGTAAATATGTATTTCTAATGGTAAACACTTTGCTGCTTAGTAAAGCAGTATTCTGCTGCTTATGGCTTAAACCAAATCCTAACAGGAAACCACGTAATTTGCAAGATACAAGTTTCAAACCACAAATTTAAGGCCAAGTATTTATACTGCTTCACCCCCACTGTGGATAGGAAAGATGCTCTAAGTGAAAAGCTGGCATTCTGAGGTTACACAGTCCCTGCCACCCAACAGGCTCATTCCATTCAGAGGAGAATAGGGGTTCTCTGTGCTCACAGCAGGCATACAACAGGGTAGCACATACATGCTCTCTGAGTGAGAAAGCAACACCTTCTCACATACAACCCCCTGGAGAGAGATGGGGAAGGGGAGGGGGAGGACTTTACACCTGCAAACTCCTAACTCTATCAGCGCTAGGACTGGGAAAAACAGCACATTTTTTTAAAAAAAAAAAAAGTAAAAAGGTTTCCTGATAAAGCTAGTAACTTTCAGAGGAGGATGTTCTTAAGTCATTTTTCTCCTAGGAAACTAGTAGGCGCAATGATTCAACATCCAAGTCTTTGTCTCCTTAATGGACTGAGTCAAGCCCTAATGACTGTATAAATAAACTGCTTAAAAGGGCAGCTGTCAGAATTCTTATTCTTCTTGGCGGAAAAACACTCTAAGCACAAAGTGCTGTCATATTAATTAAGGCATCTGAACTTCAGAGCACATCTGTCCCTGGGCCTTTGGATAATCAAAATGACCACGAAAAACAGAATGGTGGTCTCTCCAAAGGGGCAGACGAGAGCCACTCCCAATCCTGAGAGACTGCAGTGAGATATGACTTGAAATGCACGTTTTGCAATACCATTGAATGTCCATCTATATGTAGCCATTTAAGTTTTTACTCTATGCTCGATTAAGGCTAGTAGACAAAAGTAATTAACAGATATAACTCTTGGGCCATAGTGAAAATCCAGCTAGCTGACTAGCTAGCTGAGGTCTGGCAGGGAAGAAAACACCTCTTCAGGTCTAAAAAAACCATTGACTGCACTGAAACTCCATGAGTTCCATGAGGAAAGTCTTGGTTTTTTTTTTTTCAATTTCCCCATCACCAAGACTGAGCCAGCTGTCTGTCATGATGCCCAGGCTGCGTGGCAGCAGTGTCAAAGGCTGCCATTTGCTCTGAGGCACTGCCATCTGCAGCAAAACAACATTGTGTCTCCGGAAAATAAACACATCTGCCTTTGCCAGTGTCCTCCCACTGTGCTGCCCATCTGGAGCAGGTGAGCTAGAAGGCAAGCCTGGGCATGGGTGAGATGGGGGCAAGCAGGGGAGATGAAGCCTCAAGGGAGAAGGCACATGGAGGAAGAAAGTAGTGCTGTGTCATGTCACATCCTGCTAACTGCATTTGCCAGAAAGCTTGTGAAATTACCCTTGTTAGTGATATTTTAATCACAAGTAACAAACAGTTGGTTGTGTTTAGGGGACAAGACCTGCAAAGCCAAGGTTTCACCTGGGCCATCTGTTCACAAGAACACATGACCTCACCGACGCCAATAAACAGATGATGTCTTTGTGTCAGCCACCAAAGGCACGAGGACAATACTGTCCTTTGAATAGAAGGCTCAAGGCAACAGGGTCTTTCTAGGACAGGAGCACACAATACCTGCCTACTATACCCAGTTATATTAACCAGACTAAACACACTCAATTTCAGGCCAGAGTACTGAGACAAGTCACTTCTAGAAATGACTGATACCTGAAATTCTTTCCTATATATTCTTTCCCTTTCACTTAAAAAAAATAAATAAATTCAAGCCTAGTTATGGTCTTTTTAAAAAATTATTTTTGGCTGCACTGGGTCTTGGTTGCTGCATTCAGGCTTTCTCTAGCTGCAGTGAGTGGGGGCTACTCTCTACTTTTGCTGCGGGGGCTTCTCACTGCCATGGCTTCCCTTGTGGACCACGGCCTCCAGGGCATACAGGCTTCAGGAGTTGTGGCACACGGGCCCAACAGTAGCAGCTCGTAGGCTGCAGAGTGCAGGCTTAGTAACTGTGGTTCATGGGCTGAGTCGCCCGCCATGTGAGATCTTCTCGGACGAGGAATCATATCCATGTCCCCTGCACTGGCAGGCGGATTCTTAACCACTGGGCCACTAGAGAAGTCCTGGTTATGGTCTTGACGTCAGATTTTTTTTTTTTTTAACTGAAGTATAGTTTTAATTTACAATATTGTGTTTGTTTCAGGTGTACAGCAAAGTGACTTCAGTTATATGTATTTACTTTTTCAGATTATTTTCCATTATAGGTTATTTTAAGATAGTGAATATAGTTTCCTGTTGTTGTTCAGTCACTTAGGTTGTGTCCAACTCTTTATGACTCCATGGCCTACAGAATGCCAGGCTTCCCTATTTTTCATTATCTCCCAGAGTCTGCTCAGATTCATGTCCATTGAGTTGGTGACGCCATTCAACCATCTTATCCTCTATCGCCTCCCTCTCCTCCTGCCTCCAGTTTTACCCAGCATCAGGGTCTTTCCCAATGAGCCAGCGCTTCGCATCAGGTGGCCAAAGTACTGGAGCTCCAGCTTCGGTATCAGTCCTTCTAGTGAATATTCAGGATTGATTTTCTTTAGGATAGAAATGGTTTGGTCTCCTTGTACTCCAGCACCACAGACCAAAAGCACGAGTCTTTGTCACTCCACCTTCTTTATGGTCCAGTTCTCAAATCCACACATAACTACTGGAGAAACCATAGCTTTGACTTATACAGACCTTTGTCAGCAAAGTGATGTCTCTGCTTTTTAATACTGTCTAGGCTTTTCGTAGCTTTTCCTCCAAAATCCTCATTTCTTATCTATTCTATGTAGTTTGTTTCTATTCATCCCATACTTCTAATTTAACCCCCACTCCTCCCTTTCTCCTTTGGTAACTGTATGTTTGTTTTCCATGTCTGTGAGTCTGTTTCTGTTTTGTATATAGATTCATCTGTATTATTTTTTAGATTCCACATATAAATGATATAATAAAATATCTGTCTTTCTCCACCTGACTTATTTTACTTAATATGATATTCTCTATGTCCATCCTTGTTACTCCAAATGGCATTATTTCATTCTCTTTTACGGTTGAGTAATATTCCACTGGGTATACATATCACATCTTTTTAAACCAATCATCTGTTGATGGGTAGTCAGGCTGTTTCCTCATCTTGGCTGTTGTAAATAGTGCTACTATGAACACTGGGGTACATGTACCTTTTCGAATTAGTCTTTGTCTTTTCTGGCTGTATACTCAGGAGTGGGGATGCTGGATCATATGGCAACTTTTAATTTTTTAGGGATGCTGTTTTCCATAGTGGCTGCACCAATCTGCATTCCCACCAACATGTACACGATTTCCTTTTTCTCCAACGTTCTGCATCATTTATTATTTGTAGACTTCCTATTTTTATTTTTTGATGGTGCTGTGGAGCATAGGGGATCTTAGTTCCCTGAGTGGGGATCAAACCTGTGCCCCCTGCATTGGGACCACAGAGTCCTAACACTGGACCGTCAGGGAAATCCCTATTATTTTTAGACCTTTTGATGACAGCCATTCTGACTGGTGTGAGGTGATACCTCAAGGCAGTTTTGATTTGCCTTTCTCATTTCTCTAATAATTCAAAGAACCCACCTGCAATGCAGGAGACCCCCTTTCAATTCCCGGGTTGAGAAGACCTGCTGGAGAAGAGATAGCCCCACTCCAGTATTCTTGGGCTTCCCTCATGGGTCAACTGATAAATAATCTGCCTGCAATATGGGAGATCTGGGTTCGATCCCTGGGTTGGGGAGACCCCTTGGAGAAGGGAGTGGCTACCCACTTCAGTATTCTTGCCTGGAGAATTCCATGGACTATATATAGTCCATGAGGTTACAGAGAGTCAGACATGACTGAGTGACTTTCAGTTTTTTTTTCTTTTAATCTTCTCTTTTTAAAAAAAATTTATTTATTTTAGTTGGAGGTCACTTTCTAATAATTAACGACATTGAGCATCTTTTCATGCGTCTGTTGGTCACATCTATCTTCTCTGGAAAAATGTGTATTTAAATCTTCTTCCCACTTTTTAAATAGTTTTGGGGTTTTTTTTTATATTGAGTTTTATGAGCTGTTAATATATTTTGGATATTAACCCCTTGTCAGTAACATCATTTGCAAATATTTTCTCCCATTTTGTAGGTTGCTTTTTATTTTGCTGATGGTTTCTTTCACTGTGCAAAAGCTCTTTTAGGTTCCATTTCTTTATTTTTGCTTTTATTTCTTATGCCTTGGGAGACGATCTAAGATAATATTGCCATAATTTACGTCAAAGAATGTTTTGCTTATGTTCTCTTGTAGGAGTTTTATGGTGTCATGGTGCATATTTGGGTCTTTAACCATTTTTGAGTTTATTTTTGTACGTGGTGTGAGCAAGTGCTCTAGTTTCACTGATTTACATTTAACTGTCCAGCTTTCCCAACATCATTTTCTAAAGACAGTCTTTTCTCCATTGTATATTCTCACTTCTTTTGTTGTGAATTAACTGACCACAAGTATGTAGGTTTGTTTCTGGGCTCTCTATTCTGCTTCATTGATCTATATGTCTGCTCTTGTGCCAATATCACCTTGTTTTGATTACTGTAGTTTTGTAGTATTTGACATCAGATCTTTAAATCATGCTATCTGGGAGCTGAAAGAAGCTATAAAACTTACCCACGTGTCCTCTCTCCCAGGGATTCTCCTCTAGCTCACGGAGAGCGAGTGCTGCACCTCCTGTGTCCGGGATCACTCAATCACACTAGTTCTCAAACTTTACCATCTCCACTCTGATAGCCGTTAGCCACAAGTGGCTACTGAGCACTTAAAAGGTGACTGATGTGGCTGAGGAACCAAAGTCTTTTCTTTAAAGAAACAAAAGTTTCTTTCTCTCTCGAGGTTCAAGAGACGTTCACCTAGGAACTGAATTTTAAATCAAACTGCAGCAAGCTTTCCGTTAAAATCGCTGATCTACAGCGTTGTATCAGTTTCAGGTGCCTACACAGGGATTCAGTGTTTTTATGCATCATGCTCCATTTTCCTGTTCTACAATATATCCTTGCTGCTTATCTACTTCATACATAGTAGTCTGTATTTCTTAATCCCATGCCCCTATCTTGCCTCTCCTCTCTTTCCTATCCTCACTGGTAAGCAATAGTTTGTTCTCTGGATTTGTAAACCTGCTTTTATTTTGCTATCTACATTTATTTTGTTTCTTAGATTCCATATACAAACGGTAACAGAGTATTTGTCGGACTTTTTTCATTAAGCATAGTATCTTCTAGGTCCATCCACATTGTTGCAAATGGCAGGATTCCATTCTTTTTTATGGCTTCATGGCAGATAGATGGGGAAACAGTGGAAACAGTGGCTGACTTTATTTTGGGGGGCTCCAAAATCACTGCAGATGGTGATTGCAGCCATGAAATTAAAAAGATGCTTACTCCTTGGAAGGAAAGTTATGACCAACCCAGACAGCATATTAAAAAGCAGAGACATCACTTTGCCAACAAAGGTCCATATAGTTGAGGCTATGGTTTTTCCAGTGGTAATGTATGAATGTGAGAATTGGACTATGAAAGAAAGCTGAGCGCAGAAGAATTGATGCTTCTGAACTGTGGTGTTGGAGAAGACTCTTGAGAGTCCCTTGGACTGCAAGGAGATCCAACCAGTCCATCCTAAGTTCATTGGGAGGACTGATGTTGAAGCTGCAACTCCAATACTTTGGCCACCTGATGCAAAGAGCTGACTTACTGGAAAAGACCCTGATGCTGGGAAAGATTGAGGGCAGCAGGAGAAGGGGACGACAGAGGATGAGATGGCTGGATGGTGTCACCGACTCAATGGACATGGGTTTGGGTGTACTCTGGGAGTTGGTGATGGACCGGGAGGCCTGGCATGCTGCGGTTCATAGGGTCGCAAAGAGTCGGACACGACTGAGCAACTGAACTGAACTGAACTGAATATTCCACTGTGTGTGGTGCACACACACCCCACATCTTTTTAATCCATCCACCTATTGATAGATAATTTTAATTATTTTAAATTTAAATAGCCATATATGACTAGTAGCTACCATGCTGGACTATGTCAATCTAGTAAGAAGCTGAGCACATAATTTATGATCAATGTTGGTTTATTTCTTTACTAGCAGATTGTTGAACTAAAATAGCACAAGAAACAATCTCTCATAGGAAACTATTACATTGCTTCTTTAACCAAACAGTAACAGCACCATAAAAACAAAAGTTTATTAATGTATTTACCAAATGTATTAATTGGGTATATGTGTCATACACTGTGTTAATAGCTTTGCATGATTACCTCATTTAATCTTCATAATAACTCCATGAAGTAGGTACCAATATTTTATAAGTAGGGAAATTAAGCTTAGAATTTGTTCGAAGACACAGCTAGCAAGTCAGTGGACAAAGATTTAAACCCACGCAGTGTAATTCCAGATACTGTGTTTAACCAACAAGCTAAACTGTCTGTATCTTAAGGAACCAATTTATATAAGACTGGCAAACAGCAGAGCACACAGCGAACTGGAGATCAAACAATCTGAGCTGCAGACATGAAATCATGCATGGTACCCGGCTGACTCAAATAAGTATCATGTGCCAAACGGTGCGACTATATAAAAATGCCAAATCTAGTGATTTTGTCCTCACTGGGAAGACTGAAAAACCACCATCACCTTTCTCCTAATAATAAAATGACTGAAATATGAATTAGTATTTTAGAACAGTCTCTTTTGATTGGAAGGTGGGGGAGCAGGGACTGGATCTAGAAGCACAAGGCAGAGGTAATCAATGTTTACTAGAGCCCCATGTCACTGTCTACAAGGGATATTTATTTGTTAAGACATCAAACATTTCTGCCAGGAGATTAACTGGATTCACTACATTTGCATAAAGCACACTGCCACTCTTATCTCAGTTCTAAAAGGAGCTTAACTCACTTAATGTCTGTAGCATTTAAGACAAAGTATTTATTGTGCCCAAAGCTGAAATTCTTATTCCAATTCTGCCTGGCAAGTCAGAGGGATATTTTACACAGCAAGCCACAGTATACTCTCTACTGAATACCACAGGAACTTCTAAGAAGCAGGAAAGGTTGTATCTGATCCATTTACTTCTCCTGGGGAAGAGTAAATAAGAAAGGCCACTGATCTTTCACCCAGATTGAAAAAATGTATATAAAGTTATCCCCTCCACCCAATTCATCGTGTATTTAGCTTCTCTTCAAACTTCACAATTTTTCATACTACACAAACCCCTTGGTCGAAGCTAGCAAAGAGAGATTCTATTTACTGAGAAGTTCTCAATTCAGTATTATTAGACACTAGAAAATAAAACTGCTTTAAAATCTGAAATAAGTAACTAAACAAACAAATCAAAACCTATACTTGTTTTGATTTCTGTCATAAATCAGCTTAAATAAGTACAGATGAAAAAAAAATTGTGCTCTAGAGACACTACTGAAAAACCAAGTAGCTGCCAAGACAGAATACGCAAGTAATTATGGTACCATTAGTGTAGCTTTTGCCTGACCTGCTGTGTGACCTGGAGCTAATCCCTTTGCCACTTTATGCTTTTCATTCCTGTCAGTGATAGAGAATTAACTACTATATATCTCAGCAGACTAGTGAGTAGATTAAATTATTAAGCAAAACACTTCGGGCAAAAGTCATATGAATGTTAAATATTATGATTTACAAGCATTCATGATACTAGCACTCCTGTGGGGTTAGGAAGTTATCACGATTTCACAGATGAGTAACCAGGCAAGGGGGTAAGGTCACACGGCAGAGCTCTATTTACTTAGTCCCTGTGGGAAGGGAATAACAACACCTTTAGCAATCATACAAACTTTCTTGGTATATCCTACCCAATCTTTAATACATTCAATCCTCTTTTCCCTGTTTCTTTTTTCATTGAATCTTTAAGATTCCATCTTTTAACATGCTGGCAATGAAACAAAGACAGTTCTAAGGTAACGGCAAGGTCAGAATAAGTGAAGAGGAGTAACTGTGTGCACTGGCAAGAAGAGTCACAGAAAGACATGGTTACTCTCAGAATAAAATTTGCATATAATAGTATTTTAAGGTTTTATCTCCACCACCACATAATCCAAGCACAGGAATTAAGAAACATGGTTTTGCGAAAACACTGACAATTAAAAGGCCATTGCCAGGCCATCCTGTTGGTGTACTCCCTCAAAATTCTCTGCAACTGTTATGTTCACCCTCTGAGCTTTAATTAGCAACTATGCAGAAAGAAAAAACATATCCCACAAGACTGAAGAATAACAGGTAGCAATAGGAAGGGCTCAGGAAGGCCAAATAAGGGCAAAAATACTACTCGTGTGTAATAGGAATAGAAAAGCAGCATAGATTTCTCTGTTCCGAAGGCTGCTTGCTGTATTACTTACCCGACTCCGAAGATAGTCAGCCAGGTTTCGGCGAGTGAAATTAGCTGCTGCCGTGGGAGACAGTTCATAACCTGGTATAAGAGATACATATTTGTTGTCAACAGTTGAAAAGTGAAAGTGGAAGTTGCTTAGTCATGTGTACAGTTGACAGAATTCTCCAGGCCAGAATACTGCCTGGAGAATGTGGAAGACCTGGGTTTGATCCCTGGGTTGGGAAGATCCCCTGGAGAAGGGAAAGACTACTGGAGTGGGTAGCCTTTGTCAACAGTAGGGAAATAGCTAGTTAGTACTGGCAGTAATTACTGGGCATAAAACAGAACCAAGATAACTATTCTACAGTGAGATTGAATTTATCACCCTGATTAAGCTATTCATTCAGCAACAGACTGTGGTTTCCTCTGTAGAAGGAAAAAGGTACAAATATATACAGGTGTTATATATATATATATATATATAAAAATATAAAAAAGAAAGAAGTCTTGCGGTGATAATATTTTTAGTTTATTTAAAAAAAGATACTGGGAAAGAGAGGCTGGAAATTAGAACAGCCTCAGTCATACTTTATAAGGTTTTCTTTTTTTTAAGTGAAGTAATTTTACTAAGAAGTGTAATATGATTTCCAAAGAAGTGTAATATGATTTTCAAAAGCACAACCCACAGGGAAAAAGTTGTTTCTATCACTATCTTTAACATTTTAAAAATAGAGGCTCTCCAGCATAAAACCTCTAAATAAAGCTGTAATGCCAACCAAAGTACAACCCAGAGGAATGGCATCAGATGTGCCTGGATAACACACTCTAGACATAGACACCCCAGCATAAAACAGGGCTAGTGTCAAAGTCACAAGAATGACCCACAAGAAAAGGCCAGTTGGGAAAGACTGTACGTGACTATTTCCTACAACATTCAAAATACCAGTGTCACATCAGGTAAGATGCAGATTAAAATTCTAACAAATATTTATTGAACAGCTCTTATGTTTCAGGGCTTCCACTAGGTGCTTTCACATGTATTACTGAATTTCATCCTTACAAGTCTATTTGTACACGTTAAATTGTAATGAAAACAACTCTGAACAAGCAGGAATACTTGTCGATTCTCTATCTAAACAGTGCTAAGGATTTCACAATTATTTTAAAAGGCAGAAAAGACTGATGCCTGACCATCTGCATATAAATTTTCTTTCTTTCCCTTATTTTGGCTCAGGTATTGAGTCCCTTGGACTGCAAGGAGATCCAACCAGTCCATCCTAAAGGAGATCAGTCCTGAATGTTCATTGGAAGGACTGATGCTAAAGCTGAAACTCCAATACTTTGGCCACCTGATGCGAAGAGGTGACTCATTGGAAAAGACCCTGATGCTAGGAAAGATTGAAGGCGAGAGGAAAAGGGGACGACAGAGTATGAGGTGGTTGGATGGCATCACGGACTCAATGGACATGACTTTGAGCAAACTCTGGGAGTTGATGATGGACAGGGAGGCCTGGCGTACTGCAGTCCATGGGGTGGCAAAGAGTTGGATACAACTGAGTGAACTGAACTGAACTGACTGAATTTTGAATGCACAAGCTATACTGTGTAGGATTACATACACAAAATATATTCGATAGGTAACTTAAGGACTTTTAAGGGCAATTCTAACCATATACAATTTGTGCTTTATGCGTTGACTTTAGACCCTGAGAGTTACATAACAGAAACTCTCTTGTTTATTACTCTGCCCTCTCCTAGGACAGGACAGGGAAGTACTGCTCTACCAACTGTACTGCAGCAACACTGGCATCCTTCATGAGGGCCATAGACAATAAGTAATCATTAAAAAACAATTATTAAAGTATTTTACACATGGCACTCTGCTCAGTGTTATGTGGCAGCCTGAACAGGAGGGGAATTTGGGGGAGAACAGATATATGTACACGTATCGTGGAGGCCCTTCACTGTTCACCTGAAACTATCACAAAATTGTTAGTTAGTTATATCCCATTAGAAAATAAGAAGTTAAAAAAACGTATTCTAAACTGGCTTAAACCTAAATACCATGTACTCTAGGTTCCTTAATGGCAGGAACTGAGCCTTATTCATCTTTGAATTCTCTGTGGTACTAGGCAGAAGGCTTAACGTGGATGAGGGCCTCAAAAATATTTATAGAACTGAATGCATGATGCTAAGTTGCCACCTAAAAACTACACAAATGGATCATATCCAATCATTTCACACATACAATTGTATTCAAATTAAGCTCCTTAATTTATACTAGTTCTATGTATAACAGTATTATTACACTGTGAAGTAGTAATAATAAACTGAAAGGAAGCTTCTTTTCTGCTGAAGCATCACTATAAACTTCCCTGGAT
This sequence comes from Antilocapra americana, assembly GCA_007570785.1. Classification (NCBI taxonomy): domain Eukaryota; kingdom Metazoa; phylum Chordata; class Mammalia; order Artiodactyla; family Antilocapridae; genus Antilocapra; species Antilocapra americana. Next base: position 1,818,542 of record ML662451.1, on the reverse strand, counting down.
CAAAGGGCTAGGGGCTAGTATTATTTCACAGAAAGGCTTTCCCAGTGGATAAGAGTTTATTAGCCCCAGAGTTCACAAAATATCTCACAAAAATTCTAACTCCCTAGACAAGAACGTACCAGAGAGGCAAGGCAGAATTCTTTTATGACACAGTAAACCTCCTATAATTACACAGAGTATAAAGTTTACAAAGCATTTTCACACATACTATTCACTAATATTATTATAACAATACCATTTATTTATTTTTTGACTATGCTGCACAGCTTGTGGGATCTTAGTTCCCTAACAAGGGATCGAACCAATGCCCTCTACAATAGAAGTAGAGTCCCAACCACTGGACTGCCAGGGAATTCCCAATAATGCCATTTTAGCAATAAGGTCCAGAGAGGATAAGTAATCTGTCACATAAAAAAACAGTATAACCAAGTTTAACTTCGGTCTTTTAGTTCTAAGATTTCGTATATACTGTAGCTCAAGTCATACTCTTTAACACTTAAAAATCTCATATCATCATGCTCATTTTTCAAGGTAGGGTTATTTTTATCCCCCAGGTATCAGTGTGGTAATAGTTCTCTTTTCTGCTCTGGGATTTTTGTAGAAAATCCTTAGGACCCAGAAGGAGGATCTAACTAAGGCTTTAAAAATAGTAAGACTCAAAGAAAAGTAAGAGCACATGTATAGAACTGCCGGTACAGAATATTCTCTTTCAGTACACTTTAAAGACAAAACCACCAAGGCCACATTTTAAGTCTTACCCACCATTTCGCATCTTATAGAGCTGCACATTTTTCTGAATATATTCTGCAAACTGTACAGTGTCTCCAGCCTCTCCAACACATAGGAGTAAGATTTTTTCACTCATCTTAAACATCTTGTCGTGATCTGCTCAAAGAAAAAACACACAGTGTTAGAAATTATCTTGGCAGAAAGTTATTATACGGCAACTACAAACAGGTTTATCAATTACCATATTGAATTTTATGAATAAACTGTTTTATGAAGACTTTGATGGGCAACTATATCAATTACTCTCTTTCATGCTCCATGCTAAATTCATCTGCATATTTTATTAATATCAATTTCAGTGGAGAATATATGTAAAAACTGATAACTGAAAATACACATAAAAACATTAAGGCACTTGAAATGCCTTAATGAACTTGAAATGCAATGAATAACAACTAAAGGAACTGAATGAATCAAGCTAATGGCCATTATCTTTAGGCTCAAGATTCCAAAACCCTGAAATATCTCTACAAATAGGAATGTAAATTATTATATAAACAAAAGCATATATGAAAAGAACCAGTGCTGCAATTAAGGAACCATCTCAAGGAAAAACAAAAAATCAACTGAGAATATAAATCATCTTAAAAAGTAAACCAACTCCATTTACAAAGCAAAGAGAAAGTTACAATGAGTGCCAAAGCAAAAATCCTAACAAATACTGCACTAAGCTATTTAAAAATACCTCAAAAATCCCAACACTCTAATCTTATCTAACAGAACCAGACACATTCAGATTAAACAGATAAATAAATATTCAGACAGAAATTAGTGCCCAAGGAAGAAAACTCCATATTCAGTCCGTAGCTTCAGAAAAAAGCTAAATCTCTCTATCTTACTCTCACTTTCACTTTTCATTTTTCAAATAGTGCTGAATAATCTTCGCTGGGAGACATGCTTCCTGTTTGAAAGCTTTTGAAATGTCAAAATCTCTTAACAGGATTTAAAAAACAAATGCTATAGTCAAATACTTTACAAGTATTTGAGAATTGGAGATACTAGTAATAAGGTTTCCTAGACTTTAGTGGGGAAGTGCACATAAAATATGCCTGTGGATAGTATCAGGCTGCCTTGAAACTCCTAGATTGAAACACTTTTATTTGTTAACGGCTACAGGAGATTTAAAGACTATGACTTTAAAGATTTACAGACTGTTTATGAAAGAAAAAATTCACTTATAGATAAATTATCTATGCAAAAAAAAAAAGAACCAAAAGAGTATTAGATGCTGCTGGCATCTGAGTTCCTGCAGTTGCAGAAGTATGGGCAATTTTTATTTCTTTCATTATGCTTATGAATATTTCCTGTAATGTTTATACTTCATATGCATCATCTTTGTAAGAAAACACTACTTAATATGTTTATTGTCATAATGAGGAAAAAAGCTTCATATCTGGGGGTGGGAGCCTGTTTACAAAGAATTTATGTTATACTTAGAAGAAATGCTAAATTTTGAAACAGTAAACTCTTCAACTGTTCAATTTTGAAATGAACTTAATTCAAGGCCAAAAAAGTGTTTTTTAAACATGCACTGTATAGTGATTGGTGAAGGGGATATTAAAAAGAAAAACAAAAGATGCTAACAACTCCCTAAATCATGCAGGAAACAGGCTATGTAGCTCAAGGCAATTTCTGATCCTTGAAAAAGAACATACAAGATCCACACACAGGAAACAAGTGGACAACAAAATAAGCAACGTAAGCATACAATACTCTAGACTGGAATCCAAGAGATTTTTGTAGCCTGCGTTGAGCAAGTCTAGTTGAGCTCAAGTCTGAACCTGAGCAAATTATCTGCCCTTTCTAAGGCAGTTTCTGAATGTGTAAAATGAAGATACTGTCATCTACCCCTGCCTAACTCATAGGTGGGGAAAACTGTATATGTACAACATTATCATATTCAGTGTGAGACAATGTAGTTCAGATTATACATGCTATAGGAATTCAGGGAAAAAAAGAGCAATCTGTGTGGGCTGAGGTACTGTGAGAAATTTAAAAGCAATTCTATACACGCCAGAAGATAAGAGAAATGAAATGTGGCATATAACCAAACTGAAATATTGCGCCACTTTAACAAGCAAGCAATCTCTGGGAAACATCTTCTCTATAGTATCAAAATATCTTACAGTGACAAACCCAAAAATCTGAATGGAAGCATCACTCTCATTTTATACCAGAAGAATAATGAATCTCAAAAGGTTAATTCATTTTCAGCCTACCCTATATAGTTTCTTCATGAAATGAAAGGTAGGAAAAAGTCCTTATACAATTCCAAAGCTTCTATCATAAACATTTTTTTATCTGAAAACACTATAGGGAAAAGTAGAGCTAAGTACAATTATTTTCAACCATTTTTAAAGAACTAACTCAAATGCATCTTCCTTCTCTATCACAGTGATTTCTCTGAATACCATAAGGATTTACTTTTGAAACCATTAATTTAAAAGCTAACCTAATACTCACTGGTGATACTTCTTTTTATCATAAAAAATCATCTTGTAATATTTATTTCCTGGTTTTCTTAATGTCTTAGATCCTTTTATGGATTATACCAAATACACTGCATACCCTATAACACCTAAAAGTACTGTATACGTAAGTAGCTTTAAAACACATTCTATTTTTTGAAGTGGCTTCATATATATTATTGTGAAGAAACAGAACACCTATAAATGTACTGAATTTGTTACTGCTGAACTACTTCAGGCTAAATTCACTTGCATGTCAAAGGCCTTAGTATTCAAAATAATGGACAGATTTACCCTTAAAAAACAAATTGACTCCTTCGGAAAACATGGTTTACAAGTAAAACTTCTACAAACTAATCATGGAATTTCATAAAGTAATTTGACTTAAGGAACACAATCCACACCATAAATGTTTAACAGTTTAATAATTTTTCTTTCCTTAAGCCAAGAATGAACTGTTACCTGCCCTCAAAGCCGTCCATAGTCTCTACAACTAGAGATCTAGTTGTAGATCTCTTCTTCCTCCGGAGTAGATAAAAACAATCTCTGCTTTCTCTGCACTACCTGAGAAGTTTGAATGTACTTTTCATATGCAGCATCATTTTTAACTTGTGTTATAATTATTTGTACACATATCTGAATTCCTTATTAAACTGTAACTTCTAAGATAAGAGTCACATCTTATTTTTCTTTGCATCCCTTCAGCACCTAGCACTGTAACAGACATATAGGTGCCCCAAACCTATCTGTGAAATGAACATTAAATCATTTGGGCCAACAGATAATACTTTTTCAAAAGCAGGATATCTATGAAGCGTGAAAACGCACTCTTAAGGTTCCGCAGACAAGCAACCAAAATCTTTTAAAAATATGGAGTCAAATTGCATAGGTCTGAACCTGGGTTCTGTCACTTGAGGCCTTAGGTATGTTTCTTAACCTCTATGCCTCAGAACTGTCAATGTGACAGCATCCATTTCAAAAGGTTAAATGAATTAATGTAAACTGCTTAAAATAACACGTATACAAGTGCTTAGTATGTTTACTACCAAGTATCTGTCATAGTGTTAAACATTTGCACAAAACTTTTTCAACTCAATCCTCTCAACAAGCTTTTGAGATTGGTGTTACTGACCCGATTTAGCGGATGAGGAAATTTGGGCACTGCGAAATAACTTGTACAAAGTCATAAAGCAAATGAGGGACGGGGCTCCAGTTTCCCAACTCCACTAGCTACTTAAATACAAGGAAAACTAAGTAGCCAGTGCCCTGAAAAAGAAGGACCAGAGCTAAGACTCGGGAAGATACAGACAGTGGAAGGGAAATGGCAGGTCTCTAGTCCCACAATCTCTCTCCCCAGGATCCCACCTTATGCGGTCACAATCTAACCTCATCAGCACCGACACCAAGACATTTATCAGAGACTAGTTGGTCTAGGAATCCTGGAGCCGGGCTGGCGCTTAAACACTTACACTGAATTCCCTTAAGCAACTTTCGCCTAGGAAGCATTCAGCAAAAGCTGGAGCACAGTACTGACCCAGGAGCCTCGGGAGGAGCCAAAGTCAAGGCCCTAAGCCTGTCTGCCTGTCTCCTGATTCTTAAAACTACGCAAGGGCTGACCAGGGCAGTCGGGGTTCCATGCCCCAGACCTCCCCGGTACTCACCCAACCTCCCACGAACTCCTCCCGGCTGTCCCTATAGCCAGGCCCGGCCGGGCCTCCCCTGCTTCCTCTCACCATCCTTCATCTGGACAATATTGCTAGCAGCCACCCGGTCGGAGGCGACAAGGACATAGTCGGGACCCTGGATGCCGATGAGGTACTCCATGGTGGCAGGAGGCCGGGGACTGCGGGGTCAATCGAGCGCGGGGCTGGCCGGCTTCTCCGCCTCACGGGTGAGACAGCACCTCCGAGCAGAGCTCCGCGCGTCGCAGGCCCCGCGACAGTCCCGGCCACCGGCGCTCCCGGATGACGCACAACTGTCGCGAGAGTTTGCAAAGTGGGCGTGGCGTTTGGTGCGTTAAACGCTGCTCTTGGCTTCTGCCTGCTCCGGTCTCCTGCGATCGCTGCAGTACCGGGCACTTGCCTTACGTAATCTTGCGTAATACCTAGTTTCTTTATTTATAATGGAGAGTTTAAAACTCGCTTGAGGAGGAAATCACGCGCTGCATATAAAGTGCCGAGTACATGCATCTGCCAAAAGGTGTGCATCTTTGGAGCTGGCAATTTCCCTTTGGTTCTCGGTAAAATATCTCCAGAAACCCCTTTCCTGCAAGCTAGGTTAGAGAAAAATAATCTTGAAATTTGAAAGGAGCCCTTTTTACATGTTTCATAATTGTAAACTATGACTGAATTAAAGGTCTAAACATGAAGACAAATAATAAAAGATGTGTTATGTTGTTCCAGCCTCAAATTATATGTAGTTGCTACCTCTGATAACAGTGATTTGAAGGGGGCACTTTCACTTTTTATTTTATACACATCTATATTATTTGAATGTGTCACAGTGCTCCGGTATTACTTTATTTTAATAGGAAAAAGTACAGCCATCCCTTTACATGTTTCAGCCATTCTGGGGAAAGCTAATATATTCCATGATTAGTTTCTGATATTTGAATGGTTTCATAATTGAGTCTTCATACTAATCATATAAGCTTCTTCAGAAATGGAAAACTGGTTGCAGTTGTATCTCTAAACACAACTATGCAATTCTCTTGCTTCTGCAAAAATGTGTAGTCCCTACTCCCTTCTGAATGTTTCTTCCAGCTCTCTGCCCAGGCAGGAACACAGAGCCTGAGGAGCTTGGGGGGTGAGGGGCAATCAATCATGGGATTATGCCAGAGGCAAGTGAGGTCATTAAGTCAACCATCTCTCTATGAACACAGATGCATCCATCATCCTAGAAAGATCATTTCTTAAACACCACTGGGGAAGCAGTCTCTTAAGCCTCTCTCCCTTTCTGTCATTTTGTTTGTGTTTTATAATTGGAAAAATTACATAGTATACATACACAACACAGGAGTGAAGTTAAGTCTCTGTCCTCCTCCCACCAGAGGTAAATACTTAGCAGATGTCTGTATCCTTCCAGAACTTTTTTCCTTTGCATATACCAATATTTATCTGTTCATCCATTCATTCATAAAGGCTGCAGAATTCTGAATTGGAAGACCCAATTTTTAAAAAAGACCTTGAGAAGAAAGGACCCCCAAGCATCTTGTAAGCTGGCCGTTCATCCTCCTCCCCAGGAAATCCTCTCTAGCTAAGTCAAACTAGATTCTCTAACTTCTCATTATAATAGAAGAAAGTTAATTTGTTCTATTTCACTAAGAATTAGGGAAAATACCCCCTTCAGTTAAAGTCTTAGAATAACTGAAAGAATTAGAAAAAGTGCCTGCGGAGGTTCCAGAAATGAATGATGTAGTCAATTTTTCTGTAAAGAACCAGATAATATTTTTGGCTTTATAGGCCATCAAGTATCTGCCATAACTACTCAATGATGCCATTGTAGTGCAAAAGCAGCCATAGGGAATACATAAATCAATGAACGTGGCAATGTTCCAATAAAACTTTATTTACAAAAAAACAGGTGAAAGGGAGAGGTGGATTTGGCTCATGGAACATAGTTTGCAGACCCCCAAAGTAGTGGGAGACCTGTGAATCAGCACCTAACTCTGGTCCCAGCTCTACCTCTTCCAACTTTGGTGAAAAATTCATTGAGCCTCAGTTTCCTTACTTATCAAAGGGACATTCAGAAGAGAGATTAGCTTTTTTTCTTGAGATGGGAAGGAGATACAGGCTTGTTTGGCTCCATGAGTATAAGAAGTTATATCCTGCTCCTTCATGAACTCTGGGAAGTTTGGCAGGATCATAAAGAAGAATGACTTCAGTGTACCTAGGGAATGTGGTCATAGTACAGGAGGCTACCAGCTTTGCCAAGACTCCCAGGCTTGACACAGAGCATCAGCTTAGCCCATACTCAAAAGACGCTGTGAGCTTAGATAGTAAGGTTGGGACCAAGACTGGAAATCAGTGGCCCACCCCTAAATATTCAGGAATATTAATGTATCAGATAATGCTGATGTCCTGCCCGAATCTCTTTACCTACTTGTAGTAGCTACCATACCCTAGCTTCTATAAATCTTAATTAATAATAACTCACAACTTTGCCTTTCTTCGGAGAACTTCTCTCAACCATAGGAAAGCATTTTTGCCTGGGAGACTGACTATGAACCGATTCCCACTCCCCAGTCATTAACTTATTGACACAGAGATAAAAGATCAATTCCCTTAACCTAAAGTGGAATATAGTTAATCCTGCAGAGTTTCCCTGTGGATCAGTCTAAATCTAGACTGCAACCAAGACACATTCTTGCTTAACTTTATTCCTGCCCTATCTGGCTTCTGTTACTCCCTTTCTCCTACTTCAGAAGCTAAAGGCAATTCTTTAGCAGGTATTCATGCTAATGGGCTTTCCTGATAGCTCAGTTGGTAAAGAATCCGCCTGTAGTGCAGGAGACCCTGGTTCGGTTCCTGGGTTGGAAAGATCTGCTGGAGAAAGGATAGGCTACCTACTCTAGTATTCTTAGACTTCCCTTGTGGCTCAGCTGGTAAAGAATCCACCTGCAATGCAAGGAGACCCAGGTTCAGTTCCTGGGTTGGGAAGATCCCCTGAAGAAGGGAAAGGCTACCCACTCCAGTTTTCTGGCATGGAGAATTCCACGGACTGTGTAGTCCATGGGGTTGCAAAGAGTTGAACACAACTGAGCAACCTTCACTTTCACTTCATGCTAACAAGCTGCTGTGTCTAAAGTCCTTAGGCAAGAACCTCTTACAGAACAGAAAAACGAAATTATGGAGGGATTCACATATTACATCATAGGTACACAATCTGGCCCCCAAATTCATATTTTGCATCAATCAACATTGCAGGGAAATGGAACAGTTTACATCTAAGCTAGAAGAAAACAGCCTGGCTGTCTTAGGTAGTAGACTCAAGTTGTTTGAACTTGTTTTCTTGGTCAGGCCTGAGAAATCTTGGGTCATATTTCTCGAGTGGCTTCGAAACTCTTTTTATGAGTTTTGGCTGAATGAAAAATCAAAAGGGAAAACAGAATTTAAAAGTTTCCATATTACTGGGACTTCCCCAGTGGTCCAGTGGTTAACAATCTGCCTTCCAATGCAGGTGACATAGATTCCACCCCTGGAACTGAGTTTCCACATGCTGCAGGGCAACTAAGATGGCACACCACAACTGCTGAACCCTCACGCCCACAACAAATATCCCACATACTGCAACTAAGACCTGAGGCAGCCGAAAATAAATACTGTAAGTTTCTATGTTATTATGGAAAGAGTGACTGTTTTTTGAGGTCATGGTACCAAGCAAGAATCTGTTTTAAACCTGTCTAATCAATAAATGAGAGTTCTATACCCTTGGTAACAAATCACCAGAACAGGTTTAAACACTTTTGCTCAATCAATATTGCTACATCAGTCAATGACATAATGAACATGCTTTTTTTGCAAGCCAATCACTCAGTGACAGCTCCTTATTTCTAAGTCAGCCAGTCAAGACTTGACCCATTCCAACAAACATACTTCTGAATCCCAACCGATGAACAGACTCACCCAAGAAACCACACTTATTAAGATTATATCAACCCCCTCATGCCTCTGAAAATCTAGTCTCTGAATTCCATGCTCTCCCACAACTCTAAGATGAACAGTCTGCTTTTCTTGGAGAAACTAAGCCTAATCAGCATGTATGTAAGTAAGCAATAAATTGAGTTTGTATTTTTTGTTTTAGAGGCTGAGTGGTGGCCTGGTGGTCTTGTCTATTGACACGTTGAGGGTCTCTAGCTCTGAGCAGGCTCAGAATAAGAAAATGCTGCAGCAGTGTCGGGCTATAATAGAAGCAGCCTGGCTACTTGTACCCCTTGCCCCAGCTGACCGTGTGTTACTACAAGTGTCTTTGGTAAAGAAATACGCCATATGAAACTTCCGTTAATCCACAATGGGAGAGTTGTAACTCAGACTTCTGACTCTAGAGGAGGGGTATACCATCTGGAGAGAAGTGTCTGACCATGTAGTTTGAATTTCTCATTATGAACTGAGTTCTATCTAACCTACCAGGTTATAAGGTGAAGTAGGCCCAGCAGTAATACATCATGAAGTGAAAGTGAGACATCTAGGATCAAGTTTGAGCAAGTCCAGAGAGCACAAGTACTCTGCACAGAGAGTTTAGCAGGGATAACTGATGTTAATCATCACGAGGAGAGAGGGCTGAGCTACATACTGAGGACATAGAGGAATATATCTGGCACCCAGGTGATCTACTGGGGCATCTCTCGGTACTCTTATACCCAGCTGATGGCCTGGTAAGAGTCTAGTGACTAAGTGTCAAGACCGGACACCTTAGAAATGAGGGTGTGGATGTGTATCAAATTATCACATTGTACACCTTGGACTTATTGATGCACGGTATTATATGTCAAATATATCTCAATGAAGCTGAAGGGAAAAAGAAATCAGGAAGTAAGTCAATTTACCAGGTAAATCAAAGGGGAGAGAGATCTAAAATGAGTGGTGGGGACTTCCCTCCTGGTCCAGTGATTGAGAATCTGCCTGCCAATGCAGGGGACATGGGTTCAGTTCCTGGTCCAAGAAGATTCCACGTGCCATGGGACAACTAAGCCCATGCACCCCAACTACTGAGCCCGCATGTCACCAGCTACTGAAGTCCACCCGCCCTAGAACCTGTGAAAAAGTCAAAGTGAAGTCGCTCAGTCATGTCCAGTTCTTTGGGACCCCATGGACCATAGCCTCCCAGGCTCCTCCATCCACTGGATTTTTCAGGCAAGAGTACTGGAGTGGGGTGCCATTTCCTTCTCCAGGGGATCTTCCCAACCCAGGGATCAAACCCGAGTCTCCTGCATTGCAGACAGACGCTTTACCATCTGAGCTAGCAGGGAAAACTAGAACCTGTGCTCCACAGCAAAAGAAGCCACCGCAATGAGAAGCCAGCACACTGTAACAGCACAGCCAAAACTAAATAAATAAATAGAATAAAAAATAAATAATGAAATGAGTGGTAGGGGCAATTTCCCTGGCGGTCCAGTGGTTAAGACTCAGAGCTTGCATTGCTGGGGGTGCAGGTTCAATGTCTGGTCCAGGAACTAAGAGATCTCTGGTCCAGCCCATAGGCTGCATGGTTTGACCCAAAAAACTAAAAAATAAAATGAGTGATGGTAGAGGAAGATGGTGAATGTCAATTACAGCTCATAGACACAATGTAGCAAGAGAGGCTATAGTTCATTCCACTAAACCCTACTCTTGTAAGTTTAGAATTGGTTAGTCAGAATTGTGACCAACCAGGGTCCTGAAGAAGCTATGCCTAGACAGAGTGAATTTAATATGAGAAGAAAGTGGAGCTGACTGGGGCAAAGGGTGGACTATAGATGCTCTATCTGTGTAAATACCCCCCACCCCAGCTATGTTTGTTGATAACTCACAATTGCTGTATTAATCTGCTTGGGCTACCATACAAAAGATTACAACCTGGGTGGCTTAAACAGTAGAAATTTATTTTCTCAGTTCTGTAGACTAAAAATCAAGGTGCCAACAAAGTTCAGTTCCTGGTAAGAGCTCTTTCCCAGGGTTACAGATGGCTGACTTGTCACTATCTCCTTACTTGGCCTTTCCTCAGTATGTGAAGAGAGAGTAAGAAAAAGACGGAGGGAGGGAGAGTTATATCTTCCTTTTTTGTTATAAGGCCCCTCATCCCATCATGAAGGCAAACCCTCATGACCTAATCTAATCCTAATTGTCTCCCAAAGGCCCTGTCTCCAAGTATAATCATACTGGTGGTTAGGGATTCGATATATGAATTTGGGTAGAGGATACAAACAGTCAGCCCAGAACAGCCCAGAACAGCCACCCTCTTTTCTAGAGAATTATCATCCCCTGAGAGGCTGCACCCCACCTTGAGCAATAACTCATTGGCACAGGGATACAAAAGACTGGCTCTTTTGCCTCAAAGGGTAACAAATTCTTACCATTTTGTGCTACAGAACGTTCCTGTAGAACCAGTTGAGACTGCATTCTCACCAGCTTTTTATTCTGTCCCCTCCTGCTTACCTCACACCCTCTCTCCAGAAATCACTCCCTGAATAAGTCACTTGAACAAGAATCCCTATCTCAGATCCTGCATCTAGGGAACCTAACTGAAGCCTGTGTACATTGCTCAGAATTTTTATGTGATCTTAAGAAGACGAGAGTCCCTGCAAAACATTTCTGTAGTTGAATTTGTTTTTGACCAGAGGGAGTGAGGGTTTATGTGATATTTATCAAATGTAGAAAAATGTACCACTTCTTACACCTGACTCTTGTAGAGTAAAATCACCAATGTGTATCTCTTGTCCTCTGGTTTACATCACACTCCTTCCAGTAGATGGATTTATTTTGAACAAAGTACATCTTTTCATTGCACGGTGCAAGCCAGCATTTATAAAATAATCCAGAGTGTGATAGGAAGATGTCTCAATAGCAAGGGACAATCTGCCAGAACCATGGTTAATTCAGTGACTGTGCCCCTCCTCAGGCTTCCATGTCTCCAGTTTCATTTGCTTCTGCCAGTCAGAACCCATTTGCCTGGAACATTCTGACCGACCTTCAGTGACTATAGCTTCCCCTTTGGCCCTGTCTTTGCCTCACAGGCTGGCCGTGACATTCAACCACTAATATTTATTAGATGTCCTTGGTTTCATCTCTCAGTGTTGCCCTTGCCTCCTTGATTACATATGAAATATGCTACCAGCCCCTCTGGAACAGTTCCTGATAGTCCCCAGGTTTTGGTCTTATTAGGCCCACATTGTATAAAACACTCTCTTCCACATTCGAGTCCCATTCTTCTCAGCCTTGGTGGTATTCCTGAGGCTGTTCATCCCATTTTTTTTTTGTCTTCCACATTTTATTGATGTTAAGACACTTAAAGTCATAAGCAGCATTTCTAAATCCTCATCCTTTTGTACAAAGCACCTTTCTGTATTATATCTTTGGCCTTCATAGCACCTACTTTTATTTCAGCCTGGATGTTTATCTTTCCTCTTATTCTTTTTTTTTTTTTTTTTACCATACAACTTGCAGGATCTTAGTTTCCTGAGCAGAGATCAAACCAGTGCTCTTGGCGGTGAAAGCAGGAAGTCCTAACTGCTGCTCTGCCAGGTAATTCCCTCATCACATTTCTATTTATCACCTTCTGTGTCAGGTCGGGAAGCTTTCTTCCAAACATATGTTTCTTAGATGTCCACAAAATGATCTCTGTGCTTACCAGTGATGTTTGTCATGTTCCAGAAAACTCAGTGCCTTCAACTTGGAGACACAATGCAAATGGTGATTAAAATCTTGTATTTGGACATAAAAATGAAAGTTTCAACCACTGACTAGCTGGAAGACCATGACCAAGGTGCTCAACTTTTTTGAGTCTTTGTTTCATTATCTACAAAATGGGAAATAATAGCTCTTACCTCAGAGAGTTGTGAAGATGAGATGAAATGAAATAAACCAAAGTGCTTAGCCTAGTGCCTGGCATACAGTATGCATTTAATAAATGATATTACTAGTATGTATTCACCATCTTCAACCTCCAGGGTTATCTGTCAGTTATGCAAGTAGGCAGCCAATGCATAGTAAGAAATGTCCATGAGAGCTGTCCACCACTGTGGGAGTGGATGTACCAAGGATGTACCAGAAGGAAGTTCATTACAGGAGAGGTTGGGTCAGAGGGAAGTGAGGCCAGACAGAATACAGGATACAAACCAAAGCATAGAAGCGGGAAGGCAACCCATCCAAGTCTCAGCTGGAGAGGTAGGACAGGGGGGAAGGCCAGGGATGGATGATGTTATGTTTGGGATAACCACAGAAAGATTAAAATACAAATGGATGAACTGCACAGATTTGGAATAGAAACCCCGAAAAGCAGTATCTTTCCTGGCTGAGGCACCTTGAAGTGATAGAAGCAGTCTTAGAGGAAAAGAACCAGGACAGATAAAAAAAAAACCTTCTCAACTTTCAAATTCTCTTTCCTGCTTCCCTACTACTGATCTGGGAAAAAGAAGTTTGGCTTTCAGTTAGAAGGCTTTGAGATTGAGCCAGTCCTAGGGAAGAGGTTAAGTTAATAATCAGGAACCTAGAGACTGGACAGGGTTTATGACTACATCTTGTGCTCCAAGCCTTAGCTTCTCCATCTGGAAAGAAAGACTTGTCCTTGGAAAAATCTCCCCACGCCCCATCCCTGGGTTGTGGGATTGGCCTAAAACACAAACACCAGAGTTGGCTGGTGTTTTTAGCGGTAGGTTCCAGCATCCTGGAAGCTGTCAGACAAATGACACCTTTCTCTTCCTTGCATTACCCCCAGGGACCAGAATGGTCACATCTGCTGATGGCCAAAACACAACTCTTCTTGCAGGTCCCACAGGAGCTGATGCAGGCGCAGTAGAATTGAAGTGGTCCATAATTAGAGACCCGTTGCTACCTTGAACTGTCTGAAACTGACAGCCCCAAGCATGTCACTGGCACGTAATTGCTATTTACCACCTATAACTCCTTCAACCTCTTGCCCAGAGGCAGGGGGATAGACGTAATGACTTTTAGAGAATTCCAGTGGCCCAAGAAGCCTATTATCATTAAATACAGTGATTCTGGGATCCTTTAGGAAAAGGCAAAGAGGACTTATGAGAATTCTGCACAAACATCAGAAGCATCATTTGTGCCATCTAACTTTTGGTCCCTAAGGAGATTAAATAGAACCAGGAAGCCTGGCATACCTCCTCCCAGGGCTTGGAAAAATAAAGGAATTCAGGACTATGTTAAGCTCTGCTTTATCTGTCCCCCTCCCATTCTCACTGCAAACCTATATTCCACCTGGAGCCCACCTCTAATTTTCCCATCACACGGTAAGGCTCTGAGCCAACGATAGTTGATGAGCTCTCTTGCTTGGGGCCCTTTAATCTGATGGTTCCTGCTCCAAAGGACCCCTCTTCTATATCCCTGCTCCTTGATATTTCTAGGGCTTTGGACTGCAGAGACAAGACAACAGACAAACATGCCCTGACTCCAGCCACCCAGAACTGATGTTTGGATTGCTAAGAGTCCGGGCTGAAAGCCCATCCCCAGCCTGGTCCTCTCTGCTCATCCTCTGAAAACATTTGCTTCCCTGATGCTTCTCCTGCCATGAGGAAGTGTGGCAGGCCAGCTTGCTGCTGGCATCTGCCACACTGTAGCATAACACCAGCACTAATGGCAGAAATAATCATAGTGACAACAACGGCTTGGTCTACATGTAGAAGGTACTTGTCATCTCCCCAGGAGCCTCCTGGCCTGGGGCTTGACTGCGACAAGGTACCTGGCCCCTGGCCCACGCTGTCACAGTCGCACATCAGATTCATCTGAATGGTTGACTCTATCATTACCGTCACCACCACTCTGGATTAACTATTCATTTATTCCTACAAAACACATTCACTGAGGACAAACCGCATGCCAGGTACTGTGCAAGATTCTAAAGGAGTTACAAAGATGAACAGTTTCAAGGGGGACTCCCCAGGGCAAAAGAGAGACATCAACAAATAATTCCAGTATAGGATTGCACAGATTGTTTTTAGGTGGATGGATTCTCAGTGCCTCGAAGAATGATTGGCCATATAGTGAGGCTCAACAAATATGTTTCAATGTATAATGAATGACTGAGTGAATGGATGGGTCGATTGGTTAATTTTTAGTGAATTAGTTAATATACAAAGAGCTTTGGGACCTGAGAGTGGGGAAAAGAGTAACTTTATTGGAAAGACATCAAGGAAGGCTCCAGAAGGGATGATGTTTCAAGGTGAATTTTGAAAGCTGAAAAGGCAGCACAGTGTACTAGTTAAGAACATGGAGTCTAGATTCAGAGTGCTTGGGTTTGAATACCGATTCTGTGTGATTTGAGGTAGGTTACTTGACTTCTCTGTGCATTCATTCCCCTATCTGTAAAATGTTTACCTTCCTTATGGGGTTGTTGTAAAGATTACATTAATTAATATTATTAAGATGTTTAGGACATAGAACTATTACTGCATAAATAGTAGTGCACAATACTACATAAGTGTGTTGTAAATAAAAACAATGGACTGAGAACTCATCAAGCTAACAGGGAAGAAAGTCAAGGATGTAAAGAAGAGCTTTCCAAACAATGTAATTATATTGGGGTTCCCAAAAGATTGCATCTTCGAGAAAACCCCAAAAGATGGCATCTTCAAGAAATGATGGGAAGGCAGCTGGGGGCGGGGGATCTTGAACGTCAGGGTAAGGGGCATGGTGAGCCACTGTGCTTTAAAATAACCTTTTTGTTTTGGAATAAATTTAAGGTTTACAGAAAACTTGCAAAGTAGTGCTGAAAGTTCCAAGACATGCTTCACTTAGTTTCTCCAAATGGGATCATCCTAAAGGGAGCCACTGCTTTTAAAGCAAGAGCACGACCTAGTCAGTGATGCACTGGAGAAAAGTTGTAACCATTGTGAAGAGGAAGAATTGGAGGGAGAGACTTGATCCCAGAAGATCAACGACAAGGCTGTTAGCATCATCTGGTAGGGAATAACACAGTCAGGTCAGGGGCTGCTAAGGAAGGCATGGATGTGAGAAAACTTCTGAATCAAAGCAGCTGGCTATAAATGTTCTGGAAGAGAAAGAAGTGAGAGCAGAGTCAGAAGATGCGGGCCCTGGGCTATCCATGTGAGTGACTTAGCATCTCTCTCCAGGAATCTCCCTGGAGAGGTCAGCAGGCTGGCAGGTCTGGAGAGTTCCAATGGCTGTGTGGAGCCCAGGATAGGATAAGTAGTGGCCAGGGTCCCTTTCCAATACCCTGGGCCCAAGTTTTGTGCACTGCTCCGGCTCCAGCGGTAGCTGATGGGGCTCTCCATTCTTCATGAGCTGTTAGATCTGCCTCACTTCCTGGCCTCCATCTGAGCCCAGATGAGACCAGGGGAGGTGATGAAGGTTCATGTCTGATTTAGGATGTTATTCGTTTGTACTGATAGTATGATGTAATGGTTAAGTCCATGAATGATTTGCACCAAGCAGACTGGGTTCAAATCTCAGATTCAATGCTTAACTCTATAACCTTAGGTAGATTACTTGACTTCTCTGTGCCTCAATTTTCTAATCTGTAAAACATAGGTTAATAATAACATCTGCCTATAAAAATGGTATAAGAATTGAATGAATTAATTTACATATGAAGAGAATATATAACAGCTTTTAAGATACATGAAATCCTATGTGTATATTTAAACTGTTTGATTACTGTGTTTAAATTAAATGTATTTTGGTTATTTAATACTGCTACTGTTTCCATTTTCTATATGAGAAAAATTGAACAGAATCCAAGCTTCCTATGCACAGAGAGTTTGTATCACTCCCTCTGTATCTTCAGTACATATGAAAGGTATCTGTAACTGTGTTACTTGATATTTACTGAATACTTTTGAATGAGTGAGTGATACTTCACCTGCAGAGTATGTACTGTGTACAGATGCTAATCCAGAAGCACTTCAGTAGACCTTTTCCATGGCCAAACAACTTCCATTTCAGTGTTTGTAACTGTCCCACTTAACGTGTCAGTATTTTCACTAGACAGCTAAAAAAGAAACAGCAATTGCACCCTTGAGGTCTATTCTAGGTAGAGGGCTGTTTGGCAGCAAAGAGCATAAATGTGCCCAATCCAGCTTAACAAAGGGTTGTTTACATTGGAAGAACACAAGGAAAACTCATTGAACCCACTTCCAACAGGTACACTCAATATACTTGGGAACTAGGAAATCATCAGGGAGCAACTCCCTTCATTTCCGTCTCTTGCTGCTGCTGCTGATAAGTTGCTTCAGTCATGTCCGACTCTGTGTCACCCCATAGATGGCAGCCCACCAGGCTCCCCCATCCCTGAGATTCTCCAGGCAAGAACACTGGAGTGGGTTGCCATTTCCTTCTCCAATGCATGAAACTGAAAAGGGAAAGTGAAGTGGCTCAGTTGTGCCTGACTCCCAGTGACCCCATGGACTGCAGCCTATCAGGCTGCTCTGTCCATGGGATTCTCCAGGCGAGAGTACTGGAGTGGGGTGCCACTGCCTTCTCCAAAATGTTCCCTACTTCCATCTAATCATCTATGATCAGTTGGTAGGACTGAGAGATTCAGAGGAATTCTCCTTTTGGAAGAGGATACGCATGAGAAGAATATGAAGTTCATCTCCTTCCCCTGAAATTAATGATAAATACTGACAAAGTATCTGTCATAATAGGCGAAATTTCTTTTTTGAGAGTAGGAGATAAGCCCAGAAATGTTCCTAGAATCCAAGAAACGTTCCTTGCCCAGGCACTCCACCTGGTTTGGCTGAGTTCAGCTGCTGCCAGCCTGGTTTCTACTACTTCTAAGCTCAGTTTCCAGAATTCACTTGCCCTCACCACAATGTCTGATCATGCCAGGAGAACAAGGACCAGAGCTGTTTTTGACTTCTTAACCCAAGAGAGGAGATAAATCTCTCCTAGACCTATGTCAACAGACCTTCCCTCCCAAAATTGTCAGATCTCAAGGACAGGGCTTGAGGTGAAGTGGGAGGGCCAGGTTTGGGAAAATAGCCTATTCTTCTAGTCTGTGCTTTATATTAGCTACATTTTGCAGTGTTTCCCAACTTTACTTTCAGTAGATACAACTGGGATCCTCACAGTGACCCTGCAGATCTGAAATTTTTATTCCCGTTACACAGATGAGAAATATTGAAGTTGGAGGAGGTGAAGTGACTTGTCCAAAGTCGTACTATTAGGCTGTCATCTGAGAATGGAACCAAGGTCTGTGAAAGGCCCAGCCCAGAGTTCCACTGTACTGCTCTACCTGACAATGGCTTGGAGAATGAGATTGTTTCTGGGGAGAATACAGAAGGCCAAAGCTAGCAGGTGGCTGGAGATGCGGAGAATTAACTCAGCATCACAGCCTCTCGAGGAAGGATGGTCTGATGAAACTGGTCAGGGGCTGTAGAGAATGAGGAATCGATCTGCCATTTCATGTGAAAATGGATTGTAGCCCCAACCTGTGTGTGTCAATGGAGCTGATTAGCACTTGCGTGAGTCTCCTGCATCGATTGGCAGGTGAGAATCATTCTGGAAGCAGCAGGGAACCAGCCCTCTCCCACCTCCATCCCCACCAGCTTCCTCCTTCTACAGAGGTTTCCTCCCCCTCCCTGCTACCTGAAGTCTCCAAACCTCCTCCAGCTGCCAGGCCTAATGTGTGCCCAGAGCACCTCTAGCTGCTTTTGACCAAAAGAGGAGGCATGGCTGGTACTTACCTCTTTCAGCTATGCTAGGTGCAGCCAGGTGGTCGAAAGGCAGATGGCCCTTCCAAAATGCATTGCCTGCTTGGAGGATCCAGTGTGAGTGAGTAGGTGCAGGGTTCAAATTGTAGCTTACATCATGCAATGGAAAAAGCAAGGGCTCTGCCACATATTGACCATATGACCTTGGACAAATCATTTACCCTTCTGGGCTCTGGTTTCCATATGTGTGTGTGTGTGTGATGGTTAATTTTGTGTGCCAGCTTGACTGAGCTAAGAGATGCCCAGATAGCTGGTAAACATTTCTGAGTGAGTCTGTGAGGGTGTTTACAGGAGAGATTAGCATTTGAATCAGTAGACTGAGTAAAGAAGATCTACCTTTTCCAGCATGGATGGGCATCATCCAATCTGTTGATGGGCCCAAATTGAATAAAAAGACAAAGGAAGGGTAAGTTCTCTTGCTCTTTTCTTGAGCCAAGACATCCATTTTATCCTGCCCTTAAACATCAGAGCTCCTGGTGGCCAGGCTTTTGCTCTCAAGCTGAATTATACCACCAGCATTCCTGGTGCTTCAGCTTGCTAACAGCTTACTGTGAGACTTCTCAGCCTCCATAACCATGTGAGCTAATTACTATAATAAATCTCTTCATATATCTGTCTATATATATCCTATTGATTCTGTTCTCTGGAGCACCCGGAAAAATTCAGTATGGGATAAAAATAGCCTTCTCACTGAATTGTTTGAGTTAAAAAAGGAAGTGTGCGAAAAAGCATTTTGCAGACCCTGACACATAATAGGAACTAAAAAATATTATTTGAAAACTGACTCTCCACTCTCCCCAAGAGGCACCCATTCTGGGAAGCCCTCTCTGGCTGATCCAGCTTCTGTCTCTCTTTTCATCTCTTGAGGGTCATGTATAAGCGACAGCAAATGCCTTGGTGTTTTCCCTGACCTGGGTTCTGCCTCCAAGAAAGCTCAGCCCAAAGTATTGGGTTGCCTCTGGGTAAGTAAGCTGTAGAGTGCCATCAAGTTCCATCTGAGCCAAACAGGCTCAGATTCATCTCCCTCCCACAACAAGGTCCATATGGACCTAGGTTCTATTCTAAGCTTGTCGCATGGTATCTAGGGATGCCCTGGGCATTCTTACACCTGCCAGGCTGTGACCTCTTCCACTGCTGCAAATTGTACTTGGTCCACAAGGCAGAATTCCTTCATTAGTTTTCTCTGCTGTTCTTCCAAGGCTGGAGCTCTGCCCAGTTGGTAGTGGCCTTGATTTTCTGCTTGATTTTGCCAGACTTCTCTTTAGGGGCCTGGACTTGGCTACTGATGGCTGGCCTTCTGTCTGAAGTTGTTTATGCCTTCTGTTACAGAGCTTGGCCTTAGTTTTGCTTGAGTTTCATACTGCAGGACCAACAAAGGTCTCTGAAGCTACAATACTCAAGGGGAGCATCACTTTGAGTTCCTAAATTTGGTAAGTGTGACTAAGCTCTGAAATTGACTCCAAGGGCTGTGGTGGCAGATGAGGCCTGTGGCCAGAACCATGGACAGAATCCACAGGGTCCAGGGTGCCTGGGGTTGAGAATGAATTCAGTGGCCCGGATTCCATGCTGAAGCAGTGAATAGGGAGAGGCACGCAGTTAGCACCATGGACAGATGCCACAGGCTCTGCTCTCTTGGAAGAAGTGTTTAAGACCTGGGTTATTCATGATTTTTCCAACCACAAAAAATGGAAACCTACTTCAAACTCGCTTAAGCTAGTCTTTGAATGACCCAGATGAGTGAGGTGGTAGCACTGAATGCTGACACTTGATGCAACAAACAGTGAGAAGTAATAGGCACATCCCCCTTTACCTTAAAACAAGATGCAGTTTCTTTAACAGACATGAGGCTATTCAAGTTTTCTATTTCGTCTTGAGTAATTCAAAGAAATCACCTTTTTATCCAAGTTGTCAAATTTATTGGGGATTGTGGGTAGTACCCTCTTATTATTCTTTTAATTTTTCTAGGATTTATAGTGATAACTTCTCCCTGTTTCCTGACATTGGTACTGGTAATTTGTATCTTCTCTTCATTTAAAGGCAACCCACTCCAGTATTCTTGCCTGTAGGATCCCATGGACAGAGGAGCCTGGCAGGCTACAGTCCATGGGGTCACAAGAGTTGGACATGATTTAGCGACTAAACTACCACCTCGATTTTTCCTCGTTAGTCTGACCAGAGGTTTATAAATTCCATCGATTTTTTTTCATTATTCTGGCCACTTTCTCTGTTGTGCCAGTTTAGAATATTATCGTTTCAATGTGACAGCCTCATAAGAAGTGTTTATGCCCTAGCCTCCCACTCCAGCACAATCTGTATAGTGCTGCCAAACGAAGCTTCCTAAAAGGTCTTTCCTATGAAGACTTTTAATGGTTCTACATTGCTTTTGAATAATTTCCAGGCCCCCTCACTTGACATTCAAGGCTCTCCCCCACCATTTGACAAGCACTCAAATCACCAGAATTGTTGCCCACTCCTCCCCTACATGAGTCCTCTTTTCCAGCCAAACACATCTATTTGTCATTCCTATTCATCATAGGTGATTTCTCAGCGCTTTGCTTCTACAACTCTTCAACTGTTGGCTGCTGAAGGAAGAACACCAGACCTGGAGTCTGAAAACCAAGGTTGAAATCAATTTCTCCATCTGAAAAATGGCATAATAATGCTCATTGCCGAGTCATTCTTAATGTGTTCAGCAAGTATTTGGAGAAATATGCCCTGAGACTTACTGCATGCTTCTGTGAATGTGTATACACATGTTGCACATACATGATGAAAAGAAATGCTGTTGCTCCAGCATGAAGGAATGTGCCCTGAAGACAAATACAAAGAATAAAAATAGGCAGCATTTGTTGAGTGCTCAGAGTATTTGTTTATTGAGTGATTATTGTACTAGATTCCAAGGATATAGCAGTGAGCAACAGACAAAACTCCCTGTCCTCTTGGAGTTTACATTTAATCCCTACATTCTAATCCTACACCTAATCTTGTAGAAATCTGAATCAAAGGCTGCATTTTTTTAATTAAAAAAATTTCATTGTGGTAAAGTACACTTCTGCTTTATTGACTATGCCAAAGCCTTTGACTGTGTGGATGACAACAAACTCTGGGAAATTCTTAAAGAGATGGGAATACCAGACCACCTGACCTGCCTCTTGAGAAATCTGTATGCAGGTCAGGAAGCAACAGGTAGAACTGGACATGGAACAACAGACTGATTCCAAATAGGAAAAGGAGTACGTCAAGGCTGTGTATTGTCACCCTGCTTATCTAACTTAAATGCAGAGTACATCATGAGAAACGTTGGGCTGAATGAAGCACAAGCTGGAATCAAGATTGCCAGGAGAAATATCAATAACCTCAGATATGCAGATGACACCACCCTTATGGCAGAAAGTAAAGAAGAGCTAAAGAGCTTCTTGATGAAAGTGAAAGAGGAGAGTGAGAAAGCTGGCTTAAAACTCAACATTTAGAAAACTAACATCATGGTATCCAGTCCCATCACTTCATGGGAAATAGATGAGGAAACAGTGGAAACAGTGTCAGACTTTATTTTGGGGGGCTCCAAAATCACTGCAGATGGTGATTGCAGCCATGAAATTAAAAGATGCTTACTCCTTGGAAGGAAAGTTGTGACCAACCTAGATAGCATATTAAAAAGCAGAGACATTACTTTGCCAACAAAGGTCTGTCTAGTCAAAGCTATGGTTTTTCTAGTAGTCATGTATGGATGTGAGAGTTGGACTATAAAGAAAGCTGAGTGCCAAAGAATTGATGCTTTTGAACTGTGGTGTTGGAGAAGACTCTTGAGAGTCCCTTGGACTGCAAGGAGATCCAACCAGTCCATCCTAAAGGAGATCAGTCCTGGGTGTTCATTGGAAGAACTGATGCAGAAGCTGAAACTCCAGTACTTTGGCCACCTGATGCAAAGAGCTGACTCACTGGAAAAGACCCTGGTGCTGGGAAAGATTGAAGGCAGGAGGAGAAGGGGACGACAGAGGATGAGATAGTTGGGTGGCATCACCAACTTAATGGACATGAGTCTGAGTAAACTCCAGGAGTTGGTGATGGACAGAGAGGCCTGGCGTGCTACAGCCCATGGGGTCACAAAGAGTCGGATACTAATGAGCAACTGAACTAAACTGAACACATAAAATTGATCATATTAACCAATTTTTAAATTATTTCTATTTTTAAGTTTTGGTAAAATAAACATAAAATTTGCTGCCTTAGTCATTTTTTTTGTTCCTTTTTACTTTTTTTTAAAGTTTTCTTTACTTTATTGTGTTGGTTTTGCCATACATTGACATGAATCCGCCATGGGTATACATATGTTCCCCCTCCAGAACCCCCCTCCCTCCTCCCTCCCGATTACCTCCCCCTGGGTCATCTCGGTGCACGAGCCCTGAGCATCAAACCTGGGCTGGCGATTGATTTCACATATGACAATTAACATGTTTCAATGCCATTCTCCCATATCATCCCACCCTTGCCCTCTTCCACAGAGTCCACGAGACTGTTCTATACATCTGCGTTTCTTTTGCTGTCTCGCATGCAGGGTTCTCGTTACCATCTTTCTAAATTCCATATATATGCATTAGTATACTGTATTTTTGTTTTTCCTTCTGGCTTACTTCACTCTGGATAATAGGCTCCAGTTCCATCCACCTGAGTAGAACTGATTCAAATGAATTCTTTTTAATGGCTGAGTAACATTCCGTTGTGTATATGTACCACAGCTTTCTTATCCATTCGTCAGTTGATGGGCATCTAGGTTGCTTCCATGTCCTAGCTATTGTAAACAATGTGGCGATGAACATTGGAGTACATGTGTCTCTTTCAATTCTGGTTTCCTCAGTGTGTATGCCCAGCAGTGGGATTGCTGGGTCATATGGCAGTTCTATTTGCAGTTTTTTAAGGAATCTCCACACTGTTCTCCATAGTGGCTGTACTAGTTTGCATTCCCACCAACAGTGTAAGAGGGTTCCCTTTTCTCAGCCTTAGCCATTTTTAAGTGTGCGATTCAGCAGTATTAAGCACATTCACTGTATCATATAGCCATTACCACTATACATCTCAAACTCTTTGTCATCTTGCAAAATTAAAACTCCATACTCATTAAACAATTCCCCATCCCCCTTGCCCACTAGCCCTTGTGGCCACCATTCTACCTGCTGTTTCTATGAATTTGAATCCTCTACCTCATATAAGGGGAATCACATAGTATTTGTCTCTTTTTATAACTGGCCTTTTTCAGTTAGCATCATGTCATCCAAGTTCATCAATATTGTAACATTGTCAGAATTTTCCTCTTTTTAAAAGCTGAGTAATATTCCATTCTATGTGTCCTTCTTTTTTTTAAGCAAATCAATACATGTACATGGTTTCAAGATGCCTACTAATACTACAAATCTTATCACAAAAGACAGTAGTCATATCCCACCCCCAAGTCTTACTCCCCAAGACAACCATTTAAAATCATTTTAGCTGTGCCTACTGGCCAAAGAATTGATGCCTGCAAACTCTGGGGCTAGAAAAGACTCTTGAGAGTCCCCTGGACAGCAAGGACATCCAACCAGTTAATCCTAAAGGAAATCAACCCTGAACATTCATTGGAAGGACTGATGCCGAAGCTGAAGGTCTAATTATTTGGCCACCTGATATGAAAAGCCAACTCATTAGAAATGACCCTGATGCTGGGAAAGATGGAAGGCAGGAAGAGAAGGGGGCAGCCGAGGATGAGATGGTTGGGTGGCGTCACTGACTCCATGAACATGAGTTTGAGCAAACTCCAGGAGATGGTGAAGGACAGGGAAGCCTGAGGATCTGCAGTTCATGGGGTGGCAAAAAGCCGGACATGACTGAATGACTGAACAACAGCAGCTGGCATTTACCTCTGAGGATCTAAATATGCATTTTACGCTAGGTCTTAATCTATTCTGAAAGACCATGATTTAATATTCTTACAGCACATTCACACCTCTCCCTCTTACACCCTTCTAATATAATTACATAAAATTTATTAAATCAGTATTCAAGGTTTGCCTTATTGATTTTGCATACATGGTTCAGCGCCCAAATTAGTATTATATAACCTTTCTTGTACAGATTTCTTGTCTTCTCTTGTGTTAATGGCTTTGTTATTTTTTCTTTCTCCCATTTTCTGTTTCCTATATTCTTATCATGAATTCTTCTGAAACTCTTTAACAGAATGTGAAAAACCTTCTAAATGCTAATTTCCACAAGGCAACACACATCAGGTAATCTATTAGTTCCATCTTTTTGTTTTTGCTAGAGGCATCCTTCCTGGAGTCTTCCATCTCTCCCATGTATACAGTTTTCCCTTGTTATTCTTGAGGGATTAGTTCAACGATCCCCACAAATACTGAAAGCCACCAATGCTCAATAAATGGCATTGTATAAATGGCACAGAATTTGCATTTAACCTACACTCTTCCACATACTTTAAATCATCTCTAGATTGCTTATAATACCTAATACAATGTAAATACTACATAAACGGTTGTAACACAGTGTAAATGCTATTTAAGTTTTGCTATCTGGAAGGTATTTTTCAAATATTTTTGATCTGCAGTTGGTTGAATCCACAGATGTGGAACACATAGATATGGATTGTTGACGATACTCTGTGGGACTTTAGCACAGCTATCTGAGTCAGGGGATTGTCTTTGTAATTTTTCTGGACTCTATCTCCTTTTCCGGGACCCACATATTTTTCTTTCTTGGTTTAGTCCTTCATTTTGATGGACCACACCCTTCAGTAGCGTCCTAAGAAAGAATATACGAGAAGTAAAACTTTTGAAATCTTGAATTTCAAAAAAGTTTTTATTCTACCTCACAGTTCATTCATAGCTAGGCTGCTATCAGAATTCTTTGGAATTTTGAAAGCATTGCTCCAGTGTGGCTATTGAGAAGTCCGATGCCATTTCCGGTTCTGTGTTATACTTTGTATGCATCTTGTCTTTTCTGTATGGAAACTTTTAAGATTGTATCAGTATCCTTGCCCATCTAAAAGTTCATGCTAATGAGACTTGTATGTGCCTATTTTCATGTAATATATTTGTCACATCTTTTGTGGGCTCTTTCAAGCTAGAAGCTTTCTTGGCTCTGACAAATTTTCTTTTATTATTTCTGTGAATCTCTTCTCTCCATTTTATCTGATTTTTCTTTAAATATCTAAAGGTCTTTTGTGTGCTCAGTTTCTCCAGTGAAGAATCCACCAGTCTCCACCCGAGAGGTTATGCACTTGACCCTAAGATTTTAGAAACCATGTTTCATGGGTCATAGAGCCTCACTGTTCACATCTTCCATCCAATTTCCCTCTATGTACTATGACATTCTCCCCTGATGTCCACTGAGCCCGGTGTTCCTGGCTGGAGTCTTTCTGGTTCACTTTTTTTTAAATTTATTTTTGGCTGTGCTGGGTTTTTATTGCTGCATTCGGGGTTTCTCTAGTTGCTACAAGTGTGGGAGTGGGCTTCTCATTGCAGTGGCTTCTCTTTTTGTGAAGCATGAGCTCTCGGGTGCGAGGGTTCAATAGCTGTGGCCCGCAGGCTCAGCTGCCCCCTGGCCTGTGGAATCTTCCCAGAGCAGAGATTGAACCTATGTTCCCTGCATTGGCAAGTGGACTCTCAACCACTGAACCACCAGGGAAGCCCTGGTTCATGTTTTCTTAATTGAAATATAGTTGATGTACAATATTGTATAAGTTACAGGTTTGTAATTATAGTGATTTACACTTTTTAAAGATTATACTGCATCTATAGTTACTATAAAATATTGGCTATATTCTTCATGTTGTACAATATATCCTTGTAACTTATTTTATACATAATAGTTTGTATCTGTAGTTCATATTTTTTTTTTTAATTTTTATTATTGTTTTAGCCATACATTGTTATGATATCACCATGGGTTTACATGTGCTTCCCCTCCGGGTCCCCCCTCCCTCCTCCCTCCCCCCCGGGAATTCTCGCTGTATTTTAAACAGAATAAAATCTGCCAGAGTGTGGAAGATATAATTGGTTGTGTGTGTGATAGGGAAGAGACCTGCTCCTATTGCAGACTTTCAACTCATTCCCATGTTCTTAGCCCCATGTCTCAGTCCCAGCTCCGTGATAAATGTTACCTCCAATATCTCTGTTCTTCCCCTGGCCCAGGGTCTCTTATTGGCTAACTCCTTTTTAGCATCCTTTGTTGTAGCAGTTAGTATGTAGCTATCTCAGCTCTGCCAACTCTTCCATCCCCTTGCCATCTTCCAAAAACGTGTAGACATCTGTGGTCCACCATTTTCTCTTATATATTCCTTTACTTTTATTTTAGTGAGCTTTTTTTTAAGGGAACCGATATAAATGCATGTATTCCATTTACCACATTTAATCAGAAATCCAAGACTGTACCCTTAATTACCATGCTATATTGCTTCTTAAATGAGACAGTACCTCTGGGATCCTACAGCCAAATAAGGATGAAATGAGATTACACATGTGAACACATTTTGTGAGCTATGTGAGCAAGGGGGAGAGGGCCTATACTAAATTCCCCTACAAAAGATGATAGTGGAAACAGACTGGTCTCTAGCTAGAGGCAGTGATCTCTGCCTCAGAAGAAATCCTGATTACTGACAATAACTGAAATGTGAAAGCAACCCAACTGCCCACTGATGGATGGATGGAAAAACAAAATGTGTGTATACATATTGGAATATGATTCTGCCTTAAAAAGGAAAGCCACACCATGGAACCTTGAAGACATTATGCTAAGTGGAATAAGTCAGTCCCCAAAAGACAAAACTGCATGATTCTGATTCATGATATGAACTACCTAGATGAGTCAAATTCACAGAGACAGAAGGTACAATAGCGGTTGCCAGGGGCTGAGTGAATAGAGAGTTGTTTGCTTAATGAGTAATTAAACTGTTTGCAGCGCTTCCCAGGTGGTGGTGGTGTAGTCACTAAGTCATGTCCGACTCTTGTGACCCCATGGACTGTAACCTGCCAGGCTTCTCTGACCACAGGATTCTCTAGGCAAGAATAACTGGAGAGGGTTGCCATTTCCTTCTCTCAGTGCTTCTCTAGTGGCTCACGGTAAAGAATCTGCCTGCAACTCAGGAGACCTGGGTTCGGTCCCTGAGTCAGCAAGATCCCCTGGAGAAGGAAATGGCTGCCTGCTCCAGTTTTCTTGCCTGGAGAATTCTGTGGACAGAGGAGGGTGGCAGGCTACAGTCCATGGGGTCACAGAGAATTGGACACAACTGAACAATTAACACATCCACTTCACAAATAGTTTGCAAGATGAAAATGTTCTGCAGATGATTGAGAGTGATGGTTGCCCAATAGTGTAAATGTACTTAATACCACTTAACTGCACACTTAAATGGTTACAATGGTAAATTTTATGTTATATATTTTTACACAATAAAGCAATTGGAAAGAGAAAAGATCCTGATTATTTTCTAAGAGATAGATTCCATCTGATAGTCCTAGCAGAACATTCCACTGGAGTGAAATGTGTCATCTCTTGTCCATTGCCTGATGTGATTATTAGGAAGGAGCCCGAGCTTTTCACATGGACTGCAGCTGCAGGAAGCTCTCTGAGGGTCAGTGCTCACGTCCTGGAGCATCTCTGGAACGCATAGACGCACACTCACTCCCAGACAGCAAGTCACAGCTCTGTGTACAGCAGAAGCACTGTGCTTCCCCATGTGTATGCAGCAGGGCAGAAGACCAGTCCCTCTGGATTCTCCTCTGTCCTTCCCAGACCCTCATCTTTTTTATTTTTTTAAGTTACTGGAGTGTAGTTGCTTTGCGGTGTTGTGTTAGGTTCTGCTGTAGAGCAAAGTGAATCAGTCATACATATACATACCGCCCCTCTTTTTTGGATTTCCTTCCCCTTTAGGTCACCACAGAGGACTGAGTAGAGTTTCCTGTGGTGTACAGTAGATTCTCATTAGTTCTCTCTTTTATTCATAGTAGTATATGTGTCAATCCCATTTTTCCCAATTCATCCCACCCCTTCTTCCCTCCGCGTCATTCTTAAGTTTGTTTCTCTACATCTGTGCCTCTATTTCTGCTTTGCAGATAAGTTAATCTGTACCATTTTTCTAGATTCTGCATATAATAAGTGATATTATGTTTGTTTTTCTCTTCCTAACTTCCCTCTCTATAACAGTCTCTAGGTCTATCCACGTCTCTGCAAACGGCACTATTTCATTTCTTTTTATGACTGAGTAATATTCCTTTGTATATACATACCACATCTTCATCCATTCCTCTGTTGATGGACCCTCAGGTTGCTTCCATGTCATGGTTATTGTAAATAGTGCTGCAATGAATATTTGGGTGTATGTATCTTTTTGAATTATTGTTTTCTCCAGGTATATGCCCAGGAGTAGAATTGCTGGATCCTATGGTAATTCTATTTTTAGTTTTTAAAAGAACCCCCATAGTGTTCTCCAGAGTGGCTGTACCAATTTACATTCCCACCAACAGCGTAGGAGGGTTCCCTTCTCTCCATACCCTCTCCAGCATTTATTGTTTATAGATTTTTTTGATGATGGTCATTCTCACCAGTGTGAGGTGATACCTCATTGTAGTTCTGATTTGCAGTTCTCTAATACGTAGTGATATTGAGCAACTTTTCCTGTGTTTGTTATCCATCTGTAGATCTTCTTTGGAGAAATGTCTATTTAGATTCCCCCACCCCATTTTTTGATTGCGCTATTTTTTTATGATGAGCTGCATGAGCTGTTTGTATATTTTGGAGATTAATCTCTGTCAGTTGCTTCATTTGCAAATATTTCCTCCCATTCTAAGGGCTGCCCAAACCCTTCACCTTGGAGACCTGTGAAACTAAGGCTAGCTAGGCTGGAAATTGCCAGCAGACACAGCTAGGTGGAAGAACCTAGCTGTGAAAGATGAGAAAGGAGAGAAAGATGAGAAGGAGGTCACGTCACTCTGTTCTGCCTCTGCCCTCATGCAGATTATCCCAGGGCTTAGGATCTCAATTCCCCACTGTTTTTTCTGTCTAGAGCTGTATCATCCAATATAGGAGCCACTAGGCAATGGCACCCCACTCCGGTACTCTTGCCTGGAGGGTCCCATGGACGGAGGAGCCTGGTAGGCTGCAGTCCATGGAATCACTGGGAGTCGGACACAACTGAATGACTTCACTTTCACTCTTCACTTTCATGCATTGGAGAAGGAAATGGCAACCACTCCAGTGTTCTTGCCTGGAGAATCCCAGGGACAAGGGAGCCTGGGGGACTGCCGTCTATGGGGTCACACAGAATCGGACACTGAAGTGACTTAGCAGCAGCAGCAGTAGGCACTTGAAATATGACTAGAGGGACTTCCCTGGTGGTCCAGTGGTTAAGACTCTGCACTTCCAATGCAGAGGGTATGGGTTTGATCTCTGGGCAGGGAAGCTCCACATGCCGAGTACAGCCAAAAAACAAACAAAATACAACTAATCTGAATTGAAATGGGCTGTAAGTGTAAAACACATACCAGAATTTAAAGGCTTAGTCTGAAAAAAAGTAAAATATCCCATTTTAAAATGTTTTATATTAATTATATGCTGAATGATATCCTTTTGGGTCAAATAAAATATATTATTAAAGTTAATTCCATCTGTTTCTTTTTACTTTATTTAATTACATTTGTAGTTTGCATGACATTTCTATTGAAAACACCGGTCTGCAGCCTGTCCTGATTCCAGACTGCTTGGCTGGGTCCTGATCCCCTACTTGGATCTTATTCCTTTCCACACAAATGGGAACCTTGTCACTGCTGGGGTCCTTGGCTGAAAAATCAATGGAGTAATTCTGTGCCCACTTGATATGACATCATCTCCTACCTGGACTCCTTCCCACAGCTCCTTCTGGTTTGGGGGACAGAACACTCCCTCCTCTCCTTCTCAGTATCTATTCTGTTGAAGTCCCAGCAGATGCAAGGTCACTGGCCTAGACAGAGTTCCAGAACTCTCCAGGAAGCCTCCTGAGGGCTGGAGCCACACTATTTGCTAGGCTTAGGACAGGTGGCCAGGAAAGCCACATCTTTTTCTTGCTTTTTCCTTCTTTCTTCTGTCTTGCTCCCTCCTCCTCCTCCCAACCTTCTCTTTCTAAAAAGTCTAATTCTTTTTAAAGAATTAGAGCAGCCGGCTCTGTTCAGCCTGACTGGTTTGTTATGGCTTATAATCTGCGCCAGGATTAATTAGCTAATTACTGACAAACGTCCGCTGGCAAGATTCTGCTCCAGCTTGTCAGCTTGAAGTGTTTAATTATTTTAATCATTTACTTTCATCTTCAAAATTTATGCTGCCAAGAGAGTTGCAGGGCATCTTTTAATTATGATTTGGGGTTTCTGCTGGGCTATGTTCTGTTCCTGGGGATAGGGAGTATTATGTGTTTTTTTTTCACTAGTCTTCCACCAGGGCCTGTACACCTTCTACCCTCAGACCCTGGAGTCATGCTCCTTGGGTGGGAGGGAGGAGGGAGCCCAGATCATCTCTGAACACCGCCCATTCTGTAGCCCTAGAACATGATGTGCACAGGAGCATAATGGGAATTTGCATTTCCCGAGCTGCTATCGTGTGCTGGACACCATGTTAGATGTTTCTATTATTTCATAGGTGTGAGCATTTGTGAGCACAAAAAGTATGGAAATAGCCTAAGAGCTAGACAAAATGGTCTGGAGTGATCACAGATGAGAAGAAAAGTAAGGCATGGGTTTCTTTACTAATTTGTCAATGGCCTAGTTTAATTATAATAAAATGAGATTATTTAAATGTAAAATAAGGCTCAGTGGTGTCACCTATGTGTACACACTCACCACTCACCCCCACCCCCACCCCCACCACCAGAGCAAAGTACCAGAGAGTATCCCTCATGCCTTTTCCCAATCAAAACCTCCTAAAGGTAAGCACTTTTGACTTCTTTCAATATAGCTATTTTTTTTCCTAATCTTCATTTTCATATAAATGGAGTTATATGGTATGTACTCTTTTATGTGTGACTCCTTTCACTACACATTTTGTCTGTAAAAGGAAAGGTTATTTAATATAAATTACGTGTGTGTTAGTCACTCAGTCGTGTCCAATTCTCTGCAACCCCATGGACTGCAGCCCACCAGGCTCCCCCATCGGTGGAATTCTCCAGACGAGAACACTGGAGTAGGTTGCCATTTCCCTCTCCAGGAATATAAATTACACATAAATGTAATATAAATTATATTATAAATTTGTGTATAAATATAAATCATCTTCCCTGACCAAGGTTTTGGTTTGGGTCCAGCTAAGAGATTCAGCCCAAGTCCTTAGAGAGACTTTGCTTCGGTCTTCTTACTTACTAGCACGGTCCTTAAAATGAGTTTGGAGGTGACTTTTCTCCCCCATTTCTTCTCCTTCTCTACTTCCTCTTCTTCCCTCTCTTTCTCCTCCTCTCCTTTTTCTCCTCTCTGGCCATGAAGATGCCTGGCACCATGTTCTATTAGGAAGTCATTTCTGAGCTTTAGTTCATGCTATTCAGATGCAAACATGTTTCCTAAAGACACGTGGTGTTCAGAGGGGGGTTGAGAAGGGCAAAAGATGGTCCCTTGTTGTAAGCTGGACTCTGTCTTCCAAAAGAGGACTGCTGAAGTCCTAGCCCTCAGTACATCAGGATGTGGCTGGAGCCCCCAGTATATCCAAATTGTCTGGAGATAGGGTCTTCAACAGAGGTGACCAAGTTAGAACGAGGTCATTAGGGTAGGTGTCCTTATGTAAAGGGGAAATTTGGACACAGACATGCACAGGGAGACTGCCATGTGAAGCTGGAAACAGAGATGGGGTGATATTTCTACACGCCAAGGAATGACAGAGATTGCCAGCAAACCATCAGAGGCTGGGTAAGAGGCATCAAACAGGTTTTCCCTCATAAGTGCTCACAAGGAATAATCCTGCCTACACCCTGATCTCAGACTCCTAGACTCCAGGACTCTGAAGTCTTAGATTTTGGTCGTTGAAGCCACTTAGTCTGTGATGCTTTTTGAATGTAGTTCTAGTGAGCTAATCTACCCCCAGAGGAAGTTCTGACTGGTTTTTCTGAATTTGTTTCATGGGACCAACAGCCACCTTTGCAGGATCTTCTGGGCTGGAGCCACCAAGGGTTAACTCAGCCTTAGGCTGAGAATCACTGAGGTGATAATGCAGAGCTAGGGGTCTAAAGAGAGGAGAAAGATCAATTTAATGAGATCAGTATTCTGGAAGGGGAACACATGTATACCCATGGCAGATTCATGTCAATGTATGGCAAAACCAAC
This sequence comes from Antilocapra americana, assembly GCA_007570785.1. NCBI lineage: Eukaryota > Metazoa > Chordata > Mammalia > Artiodactyla > Antilocapridae > Antilocapra > Antilocapra americana. The sequence goes on along the minus strand of ML662451.1, from coordinate 1,785,582 downwards.
ACGATAATGTAAAGAAAATAAATTAATTAAAAAAATAATGAGATCAGTACTATCATTAGTGAGACACCAGGCAACATCCAGGGGGCTTCTCTGATGGCTTACACCAGGGCAAGATAAGCTGAAGGGTACCATGAAGGAGCCAGGCCATGCAGGTTCTGATGTGATGGGATCTGTCCTCTTGATGCCTTCCTTCCGCGGGCCCAGGATGGGGATGGGAGTGGACACACAAAGTCTAGGTGGCTTGGGTCTCCTGCCCCCTTCTTTGGATTTGGGGCCTGACCCCCTGCACACCAGGGCTTCCCCAGTGGCTCAGCAGTAAAGAATCCGTGGCAATGCAGGAGATATGGGTTTGATCCCTGGATTGGGAAGATCCCCTGGAAGAGGAAATGGTAATCCCCTCCGGTGTTTTTGTCATGTCCAGTCCCACGGACAGAGGAGCCTAGCAGGCTCCAGTTCATGGGTCACAAAGAGACGAACACGACTGAGCACTCTGTGCACAGCACCACACTTTCTGACACATCTCATACCTGAATCCACCCTCATACACATCTGCCTGCCGCCATGCCAGCCTTGGCAAAGGCACTCTATATGTGTTTCCCTCCTCCCGCTCCCACCCACCTCTGAAGTCCCATCTGGAACAGTTTGCTTCATAGAAATGTAACTGAGTAGCTTGCTAGCCTGTCTGGCAAATGCATAGGGAGCCTCCCGCCCCAATCCTACATCTTCTTTCCCTGCTCTTTCATACTAGAAATCCCCCCACCACCCACCCCTAAGGTCAGAACCAGGTTTCACTGCCTTCTACCAGAGCCAGAGACTCTGAGAGAGCCCTATGAAGAATTATTATTATTGAGAAACAGCTCATACGCGTACATAAGTCCATGAAGACACACTGAGGTTCTCATACATCAGCCTTGCACACACAGACTCATAAGTTCACACTGTTTAGCAATGGCATGTATGCTCACATGGGTCCACAAATGCACTAAGACACAATCACACACTCCCCCATAGGCCTACACAGATATAGCTGGGCTCACACACACAGTCTACCACATCGCCCTACAGACTCACACAAACCCAAGTTCATAAGCACGCTATCACAGACAAGCACACTCACATACGCCCACTTAGGCTCATGTATGTGCAAGTACACACACACACAAACATACACACACAGAGGCACACATGCCTGCTGAAAGAAAGAACCCTCCAGCTTGAAGAGGGTTGAGTTCACTCAACATCCAAGAACCAAAGGAGGACTTCTCAGTTAGTAAATGATTTCACCAATCTGCTGCTTTGCTCCAAGACATTGCTAGCAGCAGAGACTCCATCTGTCTGGAGCCAAGGCAGGGAGGCAGAGAGACAGAAGCAGGTTTGGAAGAACAGACCTCTCTCCTCTCCTTCCTTGTCTGTCTCTCTCCAGATGGCCAGGAGTTCACACTCCCATGTCCCTGAGCAGAAGCTGAGCATCCTCTGAACCATAGTTCCTGTCCTCAGAGAGCCTTCAGCCCTCAGGCCAATGCCATAGTCATCAAAAACCTCCCATAAGGGGACTTCCCTTGTGGTCCAGTAGTTAAGAATCACCTTGCAATGCAGGAGATGCAAGTTCAATTTCTGGCCAGGGAACTAGATCCCACATGCCTCAGAGGAACTAAGCCTTCAGGCTGTGAGTAGAGCATCCATACCCACAACACAAGATCCCCCCTGATGCAACTAAGACCTGATGCAGACAAATAAATATTAAAAAAAAAAAAACATCTCATAGAACATCTGCACAAACTCAGCTGCTCCTGGCCCCTTTCTCCTTTCCTGGTTTCACTACTGCACACCCTGCCGGTGAGTGGTATGTAGTGGGTCCCCATGTGGCTGATGAAGACATTGAGTTCAGGGAGAGGAAGGACTTTATCCTGGGAGTACGTGCTTGGAATGCTGTCATCTGGGCCTCAGCCTTGCACAAGGCCTTTCACAAGCCCCAAGTCAGTTCCCAGTCATTCTCCATAGCAGCTGCTTCAGCCCTCTTGTCCACATCACCACCACCCTCTAGCTTCACTCTCAGAACATCATTTCATCTCTTTCTTTGCAGAGAACACAAATAGATGAGGGACCATCAGAAGCAAAACTTGTAACTTTCTAAACCCCTGCCAGTAGAAACCTACTCACGGCTGTTCTCATCCTTACCTCCTCCCACCTCAGCAGTGTCCACAGCTAGCTGCTAACTGATTCTCTACATCCCGCTTCCACCTCTTCCAGAAACCTCCACCAACTATCCCCCCATCTCCTGCCTCTTCAGTCCCTTGCTCTTTACTTGATTCTTCTCTTCATGTAGAAATATGCTCACATTTCTTCCATCCAAGACCCAGTGTCCACTTCCCAGTCCTTATAACTGGGACCTTTTGGCAGCATGAGATATTGTTGACCTTCTCTAATTCTTGGAACGCTCTGTCCCTGCTCATCTTCTCCCTTTGCAAGTATTGACTCTCTTTCATTATCTTCTTATCTCTCTGACCACTCATTATTGGCCTCTTCTTCCTCTATTCTTAAACTTACCATATCTGATCAATATTAATTCTGTAGCTTCTACCTCCTAAAGATTTTTAAAGAACTCCACTTCTCTTCTTCCCAACTGAGACTTTCAGCTTTAGTCTAAATTCAAACAACACCTCCCTAACAGGTTTCCTGGGCTCACTCTGATCTGTTCTAACTTACACTTACAGGATCTCGGTTCTCCGACTAAGCATTGGACCCCTGGCCACAGCACTGAAAACCCGGAATCCTAACCACTAGGCCACCAGGGAACTCTTTAAGTGATCTTTTTAAAATGAAAACCTGACTATGCATGCGTGTGAGCTGAGTAGCTTCAATCATATCCAACTCTTTGTGACTCTATGGACTTTAGCCCACCAGGCTCCTCAGTCCATAGGATTCTCCAGGCAAGAATACTGGGATGGGTTGCCATGCCTTCCTCTAGGGAATCTTCTCAACCCAGGGATTGAACCCTTGTCTCTTCCCTATCCTGCACTGGCAGGCAGCATTTTTTTTAACCACTAGGGCCACCTCAGGAGCTCCTACACTTCTACAATAGAAAATACTACATAGAAAAATAGAAAGTCAAGGAAAGCTATAGGATTCCTGCCATGTCTGTTTTAGTTAGAGGTTCTCCTCTGGCTGAGGTGAACTTACAAAGGCCCTGGAGAGAATCCTACACTGACCAGGAAAGCAGACTTAATAACAAGTCATAGTTATTGGGCACTAGGGATATAGATGAAGTATGTAATATATATTACTTAACAATCCTTGTGTGTCAAAAAAAAAAAAAGTATTGGGTTGGCCAAAAAGTTTGTTCAAGTTTTTCTGTAATATACAAGAAAGAAACTGAAGTCACTCAGTCGTGTCTGACTCTTTGCAACCCCGTGGACTGTAGCCCACCAGGCTCCTCTGTCCATGGGATTCTTCAGGCAAGAGTACTGGAGTAGGTTGCCATTTCCTTCTCCAGGGGATCTTCCCAACCCAGGGATCGAACCCAGGTCTCCTGCATTGCAGATAGATGCTTTAACCTCTGAGCCACCAGGGAATGAAACCTGAACAAACTTTTGGGCCAACCCAATGTTACTAGATCAACCTATACAGCATTTTGTAAAGCAGAGACATTACTTTGTCAACAAAGGTCCGTCTAGTCAAGGCTATGGTTTTTCTAGTAGTCATGCATGAATGTGAGAGTTGGACTGTAAAGAAAGTTGAGCACCAAAGAATTGATGCTTTTGAACTGTGGTGTTGGAGAAGACTCTTAAGAGTCCCTTGGACTACAAGGAGATCCAACCAGGCTATCCCAAAGGAGATCAGTCCTGGGTGTTCATTGGAAGAACTGATGTTGAAGCTGAAACTCCAATGCTTTAGCCACCTGATGCAAAGATCTGACTCATTTGAAAAGACCCTTATGCTGGGAAAGATTGAGGGCAGGAGGAGAATGGGACAACAGAGGATGAGATGGTTGGATGGCATCATCGACTCAATGGACATGGATTTGGATGGACTCCAGGAGTTGGTGATGGACAGGGAGGCCTGGCGTGCTGCAGTTCATAGGGTCGCAGAGTCGGACACGACTGAGCAACTGAATTGAACTGAATGTTACTAGTCTCATTTTGCAGAGGAGGAAATAAGATTTAGAAGGTTAAGTGGTTTGCACAAATTCTCATAGTGAATTAGTGGCAGAGTGGCAGAGTCAAAGTTCAGACGTAAGCCTGTCTGAACCCAAAGTCAAGTTCTTGATCTTGACATTCTTCTGCCCGCAATTATTACTAAGGCGGGTTTGGAGGGAGGTGCAAATGTGCCAAGGAGATGGGGATCCATTGGTAGTTCCCACTCTTGATGTCTCCATGGCACCCATCCTGTGTGTGCTGATGGGTTGACAACTTACACAGCAGCTGGTTTGCTCAGAGGAGATCCCTTTAATTAAAATAGCACAAAGGGAGAGGGGCTTACAAACCGTGTCAGCAGGTAATTAATACAAAGGAGGGCCCAGGCACACACAAATGCTCAGCCTCTACCTGTCAGAACCTAGCTTCATTCATATTCCCAGCCCAAAGTTGCCACTTTGTCCCTCTGGCCATGAGCTGTCTCCTGCCTGCCTACCTCCACGGATGGGAAAGAGAAGACCTGTCCTCTGGGGCCAGAACCTGGGCTATCACTCTTACTGGACTCTGACCGCTCAACTCCCATTCTCTCTCTCTTTTTTTAAAAAAATTTTTTGGCCACATTGTACAGCATGTAGGATCTTAGTTCCTCCACCAAAGATCAAACCCATGCTTTTTGCAGTAGAAGCACAGTCTTTTTAAAAAATATTTATTTGAAAAAAAAATATTTATTTGGCTGTATCAGATCTTAGTTGCTGCACTTGGGATCTTCATCGCGTTCTGTAGAGCTTTAGTTGCAGCCCGTGGGACCTCGAGTTGTGGGGTGCATAGGCTTAGTTGCTATAGGGCATGTATGAATGTGCTCAGTTGTGTCCGACTCTTTGCGACCCCAACTCTAAAAGTAGCCAGCCAGGCTCCTCTGACCATGGAATTTTTCAGGCAAGAATACTGGACTGGGTTGCTATTTCCTTCTCCAAGGAATCTTCCTGACCCAGGGATCGAACCCAAGTCTCTAGGGTCTCCTGCATTGCCAGGCATATTCTTAACCACTGGACCACCAGAGAAGCCCCTCAACCTCCTCTTAACTGTCCGTGTCTCCAGGAGATCCAGAAGCCAGGATGGGCCAGAGATAAGCGATCCACAGCCTAGAGGTTTGGGGCATCATCTGTGAGGAAGTATTAGTCTTTGCCAAGCCCTCTCCCATCAAGCTGATCACTGCCTTATCTCCCAGGGCAGGGGTCTTGAATCAGCCTGCTTCTGGATACACTGTATTGGGAAGGACTGAACCCATTCTCACCACTGCCTCTGCCCAGGCTTTGGGCTTGCTTCTCTATGGAACCTACAGCCTGGTCCTGAATCTCACTGCTCTGGGGTCCTAACCTCCTTCTCGTCCTTTCTCTTATTTCATTATCACCATATTCCCAGCAGGTACACTGCAAAAGAATATTTCTCCATTACATAGATGAAATGCAAAGTAGCAAGGTAGCTGTCCAAGGGCAAGAGAAGTTTTTCTTCCTTTGTTCAAAGGCTGCACTTATCTGAGATTCCGGCCATGGGTTCAGCTATATCTTGCTTTTCTGTTTTTTTTAACAAATGTTATTTTTAATAACTTTAGAATTACAGAACAGTTACAAAAGATAGTACTGGGCGTTCCTGTATACCCCTTACTCACTTTCCCCATTATTACATTTTCTATTGCCATGCTGTATCTGTCAAAACCAAGAAACTGATGCTGTTTACCTGGCTTTAATCAGGCTTTTTTAAAAATCTCCCTTAGAGATGAACTCTAAATTCTCTCTTGCCTACAAGCACTGCCTTTCCTGCGAATTTCTTCACTAATTCTATTAATCCTTGTGGGCACCCACCCAGTATCAACTCTATCCTTAAAGCTCTCCGTCAGATTCAATGCAGCAAATATTTACTGATAACATAGAAACAATTGCAATCCAGTCCCTGACCTTGAACAGCTCTTGGTCTTTTGGGAGAATTAGACACCTCTGCCTATGATTACTATAGCTGTTAGTAGGTGAAGCAGTGTAGCACAGTGGTTAAGTGCCCAAAGTTTTTAATCAGAAAGCTGTGTGACTTGGGGTTAGTGACATTAGTTTCCATGAGCATCAGTTCTCTTAACTCAAAAAGTAGAATAGCAGGACCTACCTCATAAAGTGTTTATAATCATTTAATTTAAAAAATCAGTACCTATCATTTATGAAGTATATGCCATGTTACTAAATGCCAGGCACTATGCCAATTGTTTCACCTTTTTTAAAGTCAAAGTTTACAAATAAAAGCTTACTTGCCTTTACAGTCAAAGCTGAAGAAGATGGTGGCCTGAATCAAAGAATGATTTGGGGAAGGAAAGATGGACTTAGAAAACATTTTGTTCAAGAAGGAGGAGACATATGTATGCTTAAAGATGTATACCTATGGATATATATCTATGTATGGTTCATGTTGACATATGGCAAAAACCAACATAATGTTGTAAAGCAATTATCCTCCAATTAAAAATAAATAAAAGAAAACATAAAACACCTAAGACTAAGAAATAATAGTAATAAAAAACAGAAAACATTTTATAAGTCATTAACCTACTGGATTTAGGGACAGGGAATTGAGCATGATGTCCAGATATGTAGCTTGGGCCCCTGAGTGGATACTAGTGCCGGTTATTGTGAGAAGGAACCTGGAAGGGGAGCAAATTTGGAGATGGTAGTGAATTCTATTTGAGCATGGTGCGTTGAAGGAGTCTTTGTGACACACAAATAGAGATTCCTTCAGACAGTTGTATATATAGGTCCAAGTCAAGAATAGAAATAAAGCCCTTTGAAGCATCAGTTTATAGATGATAGTTGAAACCATTTGTGTGGATATGACTTCCCAAGTAGAATCAAAAAAGAAGATGACAAAGAAGGAGACAGAATTAGAAGGGACCACAGTATTCGAAGGTGGGAGGAGAAGGGGATGACAGAGGATGAGATAATTGGATGGCATCACCCACTCAGTGGACTGAGTTTGAGTAAGCTCTGGGAGTTGGTGATGGACAGGGAGGCCTGGTGTGCTGCAGTCCATGGGGTTGCAAAGGGTAGGACACGACTGAGCGACTGAACTGAACTGTACCAAACAATATTTACGGGGTAAATAAAGGAATAGTTTGTCAAGAGATGAAAGAAAATTTTTTTATATTTGGAAACATTTTTTAATTTATTGTTTCTTATATCCTATACCTTCTTTCGGGATTTAATGTCTTTCCTGCTAACAAATGTCCTTTAATAATTATTTTAGCAAGAGCTGTTTTGGTCTTCATGTGACTGAAATAACTTTATTTTGCTCTTACCCTTTTGTGATGGGTCAGCCAGCTACAGAACTCTAAGTAGACAATTATTTTCTCTCAGCATTTTGATAGTATTCCATTGCCTTCTAGCATCTACTGTGGCTGTTGAGACGTCTGTTAGTCGCTTAGTCGTGTCTGAGTCTTTTTGACCCCATGGACCGTAGCCCACCAGGTTCCTCTGTTCACGGAATTCTCCAGGCAAGAATACTGGAGTAGGTAGCCATATCCTTCTCCACAGGATCTTCCCGACCCAGGGATTGAACCTGGGTCTCCCACATTGCAGGCAGATTCTTTACCATCTGAGCCACCAGGGAAGCCCTGTTGAAAAGTCTACTGTTGGTCTAATTGCCATTCCTTCTGATATACCTTCTCTTCTCTTTTTAGTAGCTTTTAAGATTTTCTATTTTTCCTTCATGTTCTCTAGTCTCACTGTGATGTATTGGGTGTGATTCTATTAATTTATCTTGCTTGAGACACAATATTTAACTTCAATCTGATAATATTATTCATCCAATTCTGAGAATTATTAGCCATTATCTCTCCTGAGACTGTCTTTCCCTCATTCTCTCCATCCTCTCCTTCTGGAATTCCTATTAGATGCATTTTGAAGCTTACCATCTTATTATCTGAGTCTTTTAACTTTGTTTTCCAGATACTTATTTTAATCGTCCTAAATCTTGTTTTTTTTTTATTCCCTGCTGATCTATGTGTTATGTGTTAGAATTCAACAATTCTCTCTTCAGTTATATCTAACCAATTGTTTACCTAATCTACTGAATTATTTTTTCAAAGACTACAATTTCCAGTTTTAGAACTTATTTTAAATTCAGTTAATTTTTAAATAATGTCTTACTTATGCCTCGTATACTTTAGTTTCTCTCTTTGAGCACTTAAAACTCCTATTTGATCATTCTATTATCTCTGCTTTGCAGATTCCCTCCGTCTCTCTCTCTCTCTCTCTCTCTTTTATGGTGGAGTATAGCTGCTTTACAATGTCATGTTAGTTGCTGCTGTGCAGCAGAGTGAATCAGCTACCCATATACATGTATCACTTCTTTTTTGGATCTCCTTCCCATGTAGGTCCCCACAGAGCGCTGAGTAGAGTTCCCTGGGCTTTACAGTCAGTTCTCATTAGTTACCTATCTATATATTGGGCTTTCCAAGTGGCACAATGGTAAAGAGTCTGCCTGTCAAGCAGATGTGAATCCGATCGGCCAGGAAGAGCCTCTGGAGTAGGAAATGGCAACCTGCCCCAGTAGTCTTGCCTGGAAAATTCCATGGACAGAAGAGCCTAGCAGGCTACAGTCCAGAGCGGCTGCAAAGAGTTGGACACTACTCTTTGCCACTGAGCAGGAAGTATATAAGACTGCCTCTTATGATATCTGATTCCCTTACTTGCTTTGTGATTTTGATTTGTGACTGTCTTCTGGGAAATTTTCTCCCGTAGGTGTCCATAAACAACCTGGGTTACGTACTACGTTGGGGACTGCCTATGACCACTGTGGTTCATTGGATCTGGATCAATTGTTTTCTTAGGCTGAGGCTATTTTGACATTAGGGTTTCTGTATTAGGAAGTTAATGCAGAATTTTAGTCCTCTAAGCACATATTGCTCAGGCCAGGGTTTCAGATTTCTCACAGTTGACATGAATATTTCTCCTAAGCTGGACTAAGTGGCCCATTTCCTCTTATGTCCATATCTTCTGGGCAACGGGCAGGTAGAGCTCTTTAAACCCAAATTACCAGACAATATAGTTCTTTCCTTCCTTCAGCTTTATGCAGAGAGCCCAATCCTAGCCTGTGGTCTTGACTCTTGCCCTAACATCTAATGTTGTAAGCCCAGCCCCAAAGCCTAGATTTCAACATCTTCATGGGCAACAGAATTTTGACTACAACTCACCACTAAAGTACTTTGTAGTGTTGTTTTGATATTTGAAATTTATCTTTGTTGCTTTCAAGCTCAGCTACACACTTTTTTATAATCAGAAGGACGAAAATCCTAAAGCCTTCTATCCCACATTTCTACGTTTTTAGAGCAAAATACCAGCTCAATCTGACTTCTTAAGTAGAAATGCTAGGAAGACATTATTACAAATGTATACGAACATAGAGACAAAGATGTCTCAAAGACAATAGAGAAACAGGTTTCAAGAAAGGGAATCCAGTGTATTATATCAAATATTGCATTGTAGACAAATGAAATAAGAGCTGAAATGAAAACCATTACATTTGAAGGCATAAAGTTCATTGATTACCCTAGTGAGAACCATTTCATGGAAGAGGGGGAAACAAAAATCCTTATTAATTGTAGTGATCTAAGTGAAAGGTGACGCTGGTGGCAAAGAACCTGCCTGCCAACAGGTGGCGCTAGTGGTAAAGAACCCGCCCGCCAATGCAGGAGGCGTAAGAGATGCAGGTTTGATCCCAGGATGGGGAAGATGCCCTGGAGGAGGGCATGGCAACCTCCTCCAGTATTCTCGCCTGAAGAATCCTATGGATAGAGGAGCCTGGTGGGCTACAGTCCACAGGGTCGCACAGAGTCAGACACGACTGAAGCTACTTAGCCCGTGCCGGTACTAGGAGACTTAGGAGATGCAGGTTCGATCCTTGGGTCGGGAAGATCCCCTGGAGGAGAAAATGGCCACCCCATTCCAGGATTGTTGCCTAGAGAATCCCATGGACAGAGGAGCCTGGCAGGCTCCCGTCCACAGGGTAGCAAAGAATCAATGATGACTGAAGCAACTTCACGCACGCAGGAAGTGAAAGGGAGGCATAGAGATAGGGAGAAAAGAGGTCCTCCTTCAAATGGGGCTTTGCAGAGAGGAGCCTGGGCTGGTAGGGGTGGGGAGAGGTAGGGTAGGGGTAGGAAGGTGTCTGTGGGCTAAGGGAAGGAAATGGTGGAAGCAGAAGAGACGGAAGATGCAGGAAAGAAAGAAGCCCATATAGGTAGGAGTTTAGGGGAGGAAAGCGGGGAAGGTCTGAGCATGTAGATGGTGTGGGAGTAGGAAAGGAAGCATCACTGAGGGCCCCTCAAGAGCAGAGAAACCATGGGAATCCCTCCCACAATTCTCAGTGGGCAGCGTGGTGTGGGTATTAGTCAAGCAGATGGTATAAACCATCCCTGGACAGAGAATGGAAACAAGAATGAGAGCATTAGCTGGAAGCTGAAGTTCCCAAAACCAGAGCTTCGAAAAAATTTTGTGTGTGTAAATTCTTTTGCAGTTCTGTTTGACTGGGGTTTGGTCAGTAAATGAAGAATGAATGGGTGAATGAAAAATAATAGATCAAAGAAAAACACACACAGAGAGAGAGGCTGATGGGCGAGGGGCTGAGAGAGTAGATGAGCATAAAACAGCTGGGCAGACAGAGTGTCTCCTCCCTAAACTTGATCTTTCTAGACTCGGTTATACTCTCTGCACCCCTCTCCTCTTTCCCTCCTCTACCTCCTCCTGTTCTCCAGCAGCTCAGCGCCAAGACCGGAGTGGGACTGGGGGGCTACTTGTAAAGGGCTGGTTCTGAGCGCCAGTGCTGGGGTGGGAGGGAGCAGCTCCAGGGACGCTGGTCGGCAGGGCAGCCGAAACAGGGCCGGGGAGGGAAAGTGGAGACAGAGGTGCCCTCGGCGTGGAAGCTGCTGAGGTGTCAGAGCGGAGACTTAATGACAAGCCCGAGGTGCACCTGCACAATGGGGCTGGGAGGTGGGAGTCGTGGGGAAATTGGAAAAGGGACACGTTCATTTTTCAGCGTCCTTCTGTCCCTCTCCTTACACACACACACACACACACACACATCTTTAATGAAGAGCCAGAGGCTTACTCTATTCTCACTCCATTTCCACAAAGGACCCCCTGGGAAAGAGGCTGTAAAAGGGGGCAAAGAGGGTCATGGGGAGGGAATGGAGCTGCTTTCTCCCCTGGGTTTTGCCAGTCTATGCACCTGCCTGGGAGAGACCTAGTGAGCCAGGTCTCTGGAGAGCTGGGAGTGGGGTAGGGGAGGGTTAGAGAACCAGGAGCCAGGCTGGGAGGGTGACTGCGCTCAGCACTGGAGCAGGCATTTGGCCAGAACCCAAGCCTCTGGACCGCAGCTCAGCCCCTCAGAGGAAGCCTACCTGTAGCCTGAGAAGGCTCCTCAGCGCCCCCGCAACCCCAACACGCAAGGGAGCCCAGGGCACCCACAGATCCCAGAGTCCTTAACTCCTGCTCTGGGCCCTCCTGAAACTGGGACAGTGGGGACAAGACCAATCTAAACGACTGCACAAGGGCAGGGCTCACCTGCCTCTGAGGTCAGCTTCTCAGGATCCAGTTCCAGCCCTCAGAGCCCACAGTCATTCACATCTGTTGTGGAAGGGTGTTGTACACTGTTGTACAACCCCCTAGTCTATGGGAGCTGTACGAACATCATTCTAACAGCCAAGGATGTCACACAAAATTCCTGGTCCTAGGGACAAAGCCTTTCCCTCTGCTCTCACCTACTGTGGAGGGGGTCCAACAAATAAACTTTTGCAAACACACCAGCAAATATGCATTTGGCCATGCATCAGCTGGAGACTCCCTCATGTAACTACCTGTGAGGCTCTCAAATAACAAAACTCTTGGCCCCTATCCTGGGTAACCACTCAAGTCCATCCCCTCTCTCTTGTATTTCTGAGCACTCTGGGAGGTGTTTCCATGTTCCTCTAACTCACCGCTGACCACTCAGGGAGTTTAGTGTGGTTGTGCAGGTTGTAGATGGTACAACTCTAAGGTACCATTCACATAATGGCAACCCAGTCCAGTATTCTTGCCTGGAAAATCCTACAGACAGAGGAGCCTGGGAGGCTACAGTCCATGGAGTCACAAGAATCGGACATGACTTAGAGACTAAACCACCACCATGATGATCATATAACTATCTTTGTACTTCTTTCTAGTCACCACTGGCTGTCAGGTCCACTGACACCAATTCAGGTTCTTTTCTCTCTCTCTCTTTTTTTTTTTTTCCCAAAAGGCACTGATTATCCAAGGCAAAGAGGCTAATCCTTCCAAAATCAGAACTTGAGTTTTTGTAACACCTGATTCAAGCTGTCCACTCTTGTTATTTGCAAACTTGGTTTTGGTAGTGAGTATAAGCTAATCATTTGTTAGTCACCAACCACAAGTAATTCATTTTTCAATTATGACTTATAAAGTGCCAGATCACCTATACCATTTTTTGGTTCCTAAGCTCAGATGGCTGATGTTCCTTGTATGCTACTTGCTTGCAGCTTACGATGCTGCCGAGTGTGGACTACTCAAAGTCACTTAGGTCTGACTGGCCCAGGCCAGTCAGGAATGGATGCACTCTCACAAGAGTGGAACGTGGCAGTCACTTGTTTGGTTTGTTTGTGTGTGTGTGGTAAAATACATATAACATGGGAATTCCCCTGTGGCTCAGTGGTTAGGACTTCACGCTCTTACTGGCAAGGGCCTGGGTTTGATCCCTGGTTGGCCACACAGTGAGGCCAAAAAAGTAATAATGACATAAAATTTACCGTCTTCATCATTTTTTTTTAATCTTAACCACTTTTTGGTGTACAGTCTGTGGCATTAAATACATTAATATTCTCCAGCAGCAAAACCCACTGTCCATCTCTAGAACTCTCTTTTTGTCTTGAAAACCTGAAACCCCCTTCTCACTACACATTAACTTCCCATTCCTCTTGCTCCTTGGGTACTGCCAATCACCATTCTACTGTCTTTCTGAATTTGGTTATTTTATATTATCTAAGTGGAATCATATCTGTCCTTTAGTGACTAGCTTATTTCTCTTAGCCAACTGTTCTCTGCTTTCCTCCGTGTTTTTGCATGTATCAAAATTTCTTTCTTCTTTATGTTGAATTATATTCATTGCTAATATATTTAAAATATATCCATTGTATGTATAGACCATATTGTTTATCCATTCAGCCATTGATGGACACGTGAGTTGCTTCCACCTTTTGGTTCCTGTGAGTAACACTGTTATAAACATCTCTGAGACCCCGCTTTCATTTTTTTAAGGAATTTACCCAGAGGCAACTTTTTCTGAATCATATGATAATACTCCTTTTTTTTTTGAGGAATTGCCATATCATGTTCCACGGCAGCTGAACCATTTTGTATTCCCATCAGTGATACACAGAGGCACTCATATCTATACATCCTCACCAACAGTTGCTCTTTTCGGCTTTTTTTTCCAAATTCTGACCAGGTCAGCGACTGTAGGGCCTGGTGCAGGGAAAGGTAGGACAACCAGTGGCCTGGAAAGACTTTTGGCCAGGCTTCATATTCACGAAGCTCCTAAATTTTGTACTTTTAATTTTGTTTCCAATGAGATTATATAGATTGAGTGTTTTCATATCACTGTTAAAATAATTAATTAACGGAAGCATCTGTAATGATCACATTGTGGGAGTTCCCTGGGTAGCCTAATGGTTAGGACTTTATGCTTTTACTGCCATGGCCCCAGGTTCAATCCCTAGTGGAGAACTGAGATCCCACAGCTGCATGGCATGGCCAAAAAATAAAAAAATCCTTTGGGGAAAAAAATCAAAAATGGTCTGGGCTCAGTCACCCTGGAAAGGCTCAAAATGGTGGCCCCTTTAGAAAAGACCAGTCTTTTCTAAAGACTGACCCTCCATGGCCATGCCTCTGCTCCCTTCTCTGTCTATTCATTTTCCACCCCTTCCATGTAGGCCTTTAGTCCTTAAGATGAAGTCTCTGCTCTCTGGCCCCTCATCTCCCATCATCTTGCCCATTGCCCCAGGTCTATCATCCTCGCTATAACTAATGGTCCCCAAATCTCCATCCCTCAAACAAACTTTCCTCCCAAGCCAGATTGGTATTTCCAACTGTCTAAAGTTTGTTCCCTGAAGACAGAATCTGAGATGGAGATCTGCAAGCAGGAAGTGATTTGGGAAGGATTCTCAGGGGGTCAATATCAGTAGGGCAGGGGAGGAAGGAGAGTTGGGCAGATGAAAGAACCAAAGGGTCAAAACAAAAGCTACGGGATTTCCCTTATGGTCCAGTAGCTAAAATCCACCTGCTAATGCAGGGGATGGTCCTAATGCTAATGCTAATTAGAGCATTATGCTCCAGAGGTAATGCTCCCTGGTCCAGGAAGATTCCACATGCTTTGGGGCAACTAAACCTGCGTGCCACAGCTACTGTCTGTAGCCCACTCCACAACAAGAGAAGCCCTCATAATGAGAAGCCTGTGCACAGCAATTAGACAGTAGCCCCCGCTCCCTGCAAGTAGAGAAAACTCCATGCAGCAACAAAGACCCAGCACAACAAAAACAACTAATTAATTAATTTCAAAAAGCTGCAACCAGTCCTACAATGAGCTCTGAGCTTTGCCTTGAGCAAAGGTGCTGGCCTTTGTATCTCCACGCTGGGCAGGCTGCCGGGGAAGGCAGTCTGACCTTGGGCCAGGTGGTTCTTTTCAGCTGATGGCAAATACAGAGGGAATCAACTAAGAACCCTCAGCCCCAACACGTCCAGAGGTGGGGAAATGAGCATTTCAGCCCTGAAAGAGGGACCAGCATCCATGACACCAGTCACATCCTCAGGCATCTCAGAATCTACATACCACAGGTTGAATTGAACCTGCTTCTCCTCTGGGTCCTCTCATGTTATGACCAAACTTCTAGGCTTGTCAAGTCTGAGTCAGTTTTCCTCCCTCTCTGTTACCCTTCATTCAACCGGTACTTCATCCTACAGAGGGTATTAGCCTTTGCCTAAAGTCTCTTGAATTCATCCCCACCTCCTCCTTTCCCACTACTCTGGCCTAGCTCAGACCCTCACAGCCTTTCTATAGCTTCAATTACCTTCCAATAACAGGTTCGGTGGAAAGAGCCATTTAGCGCACAGTAGGTGCTGCATGAAAGGTTCATTGGGATACTGTAAAAGAGAGAGAGATTTGGAATCTCATTAGGAATCAGGAAGAAAGGAAATGACTTCATAATGTTTCTCAAGAACAATAAAGATACTTTGATCCAGGACGGTGGGAAGGCTTAGAGGTGCTGACCCTCTGAGCAGTAGAAGATGCACATCTAACTTACAGTTTTCCCTTCCTGTTCATGGGTCATCCCTGCAGTTCCTCATGAAAGGATCCATTTACTATTGAAAAAAATCTGCATTTCAGTGCACCTGTGCAATCCAAATCTGTTTTGTTCAACAGTCAACTGTAGTCCAAAATATGATGGAAAATGTGAACAAAGATGTTAATTATAAGCATTGTTCATTACAGCAAAAAGTTGGAAGCAACTTCAACATCTAATAGGGAATGAGTTAAGTAAGTTGTGGTTTGTTCTATGTAATGATGTTATTGATATTGTGTCACTAAGTCATGTCTGTCTCTTTTGCAACCCCATGGACTGTAGCCCACCAGCTCCTCTGTCCACAGGATTTCCCAGGCAAGAATACTAGAGTGGATTGCCATTTCCTTCTCCAGGGGACCTTCCTGACCCAGAGATCGAACCTGTCTCCTGCACTGGCAGGCAGATTCTTTACCACTGAGCCACTGGGTAGTAATATGTAACATTATTTGTGTGTGTGTTAGTTGCTTAGTTGTGTCCTACTCTTTGCAGCTTTATGGGGTGTAGCTCACCAGGCTTCTCTGTCCATGGGATTCTCCAGGCAAGAATCTGGAGTGGATTGCCATGCCCTTCTCTAGAGTATCTTCCTGAGCCAGGGATTGAACCCCGGTCTCCTGCATTGCAGGCAGATTCCTTACAGGTCTGAGCCACCAGGGAAACCCATAACATCATATAATTATTAAAAAGTAATGGTCAAAAAGTCTGTGTAGCAGCATGGAAAATGATTACTGAAAGGTTAAGTAAAAAATTAGGGTTCATCATGCATTATGATTGTTGGTAAAAATCATATATATATATGATCAGAGAAAACAATCTGAAAGAAAACACACCAGTATGCTAAGAGTTCTTGTATCAGAAAAAAGGCATGCTTGGTATCTTTAGCCCCTCTCCCCTCACCATAATCTTCCCGTTATTCTTCGATATCGACCAAATTGTTTTCTTGGTATATAAGAAAGTGTTAGTCACTTAGTCATATATGACTTTTTGCAACCCCATGGGCGGTGACTTGCCAGGCTCCTGTCCATGGAATTCTCCAGGCTAGAATACTGGAGTGGGTTGCCACAGAAATGCAATTTCAAGCCATCTAAATGGAGTCAGCTAGAATTCCACAACCCTCCTTTTCAAACTTGTAGTTGGTGGCCTTATTACTTTCAAAATATGATATATAATGAAATATAATTATAATATAAAAAATGCATCAGACTATTACTCTGCTAGGTAATAGTCCACCGTGGGCTTCCCAGGTGGTGTTAGTGGTAGAGAACCTGGCTGCCGTTGCAGGAGACGTTAGAGACGCAGGTTCGATCCCTGGGTCGGGAAGATCCCCTGGAGGAGGGCATGGCAACCCACTCCATTATTCTTGCCTGGAGAATCCCATGGACAGAGGAGCCTGGCCAGCTATGGTCCATGGGGTCGCACAGAGTCAGACATGACTGAAGGGACTTAGCAGCAGCAGTCCACTGTATGAGTATGCCACATTAATACCGGGTTGTGGAAACGTGGGTAACTCTATGTTAACCTTTTGAGGAACTGCCAGACTGTTTTCCAAGTGGCTACCTCATTTTCCATCCCCACCAGCTGGTGATGGGAGTTCCAATTTCTCCACATCTTCATCAACACCTGTTATTTGTTGTTTTGATTATAACCATCCTTGTGGGTGTGAAGTGATTATCTCCTTGTGGTTTCATTTGCATTTTTCTGCTGTCTAATGATGTTCATTATTAGTCATTTACGACCAAAAGCAATGCTCTTAGTTTCAGCAAATAAGTTTGAAACCCTACCATTATACAAGTAATTCATGCACATTATTAGATATTTCAAAAACAGATTTTTTTGAAATATTAAACCACACCCAAATAGCACCATCTAGAGGTAACCACTGTAAATATTTCAGTGTATTTCCTTTGAATTTCTTTTTCTATTCTTTCCAGAATATGGTTAAAGTCAAACAATGTTTGCAATTTTACTTCTGACTTTTTCACCTAATATGACAAAATGGGAATTTTCCAACCTCTTCCTAAATATTACTAAATGTTACAATGTCCTTAGCCATTCTCCCATTGATGGACCTTGGTTGTTTCCAAGTGTATTTACTGTCATAAAATTTAAAAAAAAAAAAAAAAGAGCTTTGATATTGCTCTTTTTGACCTGTGTCCCATCTGTCCAGTAAACCCGAAATCTTTCTTTTTCCTTTCAATTCTTCTTTTCCCTTTCACATCCACATCCTTCCAGGACAATACTTGGTACAAAGTAGACTTTTTTTTCCTCCCAGACTTTTGAGAGATAACTGACATACAACACTGTACAAGTTTAAGGTGTACAGCATAATGATTTGGCTTATAGACATCATGAAATGATTATCACAATAAGTTTATTGTTGTTGTTCAGTTGCCCAGTTGTGTCTGACTCTTTGTGGCCCCATGGACTGCAACACACCAGGCCTCCCTGTCCCTTCCCCTCTCCTGGAGTTTGCCCAAGTTCAGGTTCATTGCAGCGGTGATGCCATCCAGCCATCTCATCTTCTGACACCCTCTTCCCCTTCTGCCTTCAATCTATGCTAACATCAGGGACTTTTCCAATGAGTAGGCTGTTTGCATTGGATGACCAAAATACTGAAGCTTCAGCTTCAGCTTCAGCATCAGTCTTTCCAGTGAATATTCAGTTGATTTCCCTTAAGATTGACTGGTTTGATGTCCTTGCTGTCCAAGGGACTCTCAAGAGTCTGCTCCAGCACCACAGTTCGAAGGCATCAATTCTTCAGCACTCTACCTTCTTTAGAGTCCAGCTCTCACAACCATACGCGACCACCGGGAAGACCACAGCCTTGACTATTCAGATCATTGTTGGCAGAGTAACGTCTCTGCTTTTCAACACACTATCTAGGTTTGTCATAGCTTTCCGGCCAAGAAGCAATCGTCTTCAGATTTCATGGCTGCAGTCACCATCCCAATGTGACTTTAGAGTGACTTTAGAGCCCAAGAAAAGGAAATCTGTCACTGCTTCCACCTTTTCCCTTTCTATTTGCCATACAATAACTGGGCCTGATGCCATGATTTTAGGGACTTTTTTTTAATAGTTAGACTTAAGCCAGCTCTTTCACTCTCCTCCTTCACCTGCATCAAGAGGTTCTTTAGTTCCTCATCGCTTTCTGCCATTAGAGTGGTATCATCCGCCTATCTGAGGTTGTTGATACTTCTCCCCCCATCTTGATTTCAGCTTGTAACTCATCCAGCCGGCATTTCTCATGATATGCTCAGCGTATAAATTAAACAATCAGGGTGACAGCAGACAGCCCTCTCGTACTCCTTTCTCGATCTTGAGCCAATCAGTTGTTCCATACAGCGTTCTAACTCTTGCTTCTTGACCCGGATACAGATTTCTCAGGAAACAGATAAGATGGTCTGGTATTCCTGTCTCTCTAAGAGCTTTCCACAGTATGTCATGACCCACACATGATCCATCATCTCATATAGATACAAAATACAAGAAATAGAAAAAAATGTCTTTGTAATGAGAACTCGTAGGACTTACTCTCTTAATAACTTTCATACGTAACATACCGCAGTGTTAACTATATTTGTCATGTTGTTCATTACATCCCTAGTATTTATTTATCTTATAACTTTTACCTTTTGACTACCTTCATCCAATTCTCACTCCCTCACCCCTGGTAACGACTAACCTGACTTCTTCCTATTAGTTATTAGTTTGTTTTTAAAGTATAATTGACCTACAATACTGTGTTGGCTCCTGGTACATAACATAGTAATTCGCTGTTTCTATACATTTCAGAAATGATCACCATGATAAGTCTAGTTACTCACATAATTATTGACTGTATTCTGCACAGGGTACAGTTCACACTCATGACTCATTTATCTTATGACTGGAAGTTTCTACCTCTTAATCTCCCTCACCTATTTGAGAGTAGACTTATTGAGTCCTTATTACAGGTCAGGCACTGTTCTAAGCACTTGATACATTTCAATGTGTTGAATCCGTACAACTTCCCTGTGACATAAGTAATACTATCACCCCCATTTTATACATGAGGAAGTTAAAGAAGTCTGTCCAAGGTCATCAGCTAGTTGGGGGCAGAGGTGGAATTTGACTCCAGGCAGCTCAGCTCCAGAGTCTGAACCCTTAACCACCAGCCATACAGCTTCCAGATGATGATAGAGGGAATGGGAATTGGAGATGGGACGAGAGCTATAGGGCTGTGGGGATGGTCTAGTCCCAGATTTGAAACCTGGCACGTAAGTTCCATCCCTAAGTTGGGAAGGGAGGGTCAGGCAGGCTGGGGAGGGAAGTGACTCAGATGCTATTCACAGGACAGGAGTTTACAGAGGTTCCCAGCCTGGGACCTTCCTATTAGCCCACAGAGTACAGAGCAGCCTTTCTCAAATGCAGATCTGATCCTGTCACTTCCCTGCTTAAAGCGCTCCATTGTTCTCAGGATAAAATACCAATGCCTTAGGTGGCCTGCAAGGTCCTCATTAGCTCCATCTCCATTCCCCAGCTGGCATCTCATCTCCACCTGGATCTTATGAACTCCACCACACTGCGTCTCACACTCTTGTATCTTTTGGACCATTGGCCTAGAGAGCTCTTCCTTACTTTGGCCCCACTCATGCTAAGTCTCTGCTTAAACATTCTTCTCTTCTAGAAAACCTGCTCCAAACCTCTCTAAACTGGGCTTCCCTGGTGGCTCAGCTGGTGAAGAATCTGCCTGCAATGTGGGAGACCTGGGTTTGATCCCTGGGTTGGGAAGATACCCTAGAGAAAGGAATGGCTACCCACTCCAGAATTCTGGCCTCGAGAATTCCATGGGGTCACAAAGAATCGGACACGACTGAGCAACTTTCACTTTTCAAACTGCTCAGACTGGACTGCGGTCCCCTGCCAGACCCATACTTTCCTTCTGACACTCTTCATATTTCTTGTAACTGCTTTTTCTCAAAAACAACACTTTTTTAATTATAGAAAATTCAAGTGCAAGAAAAAAGAGAGAACATTCCTATCACACAACTTCAATTATCAATGCACACCGATCTAGTTTCACCTCAACTCCCAACTACATCCCTCCTCCTGTATTATTGTTAAGCATATAATACAGATCATTTTATTGCATCTGAAAATGTTCTATTTATCAAGTGTTCCTAAAATCACTTTAAAAATCATAGCTATAATATCATTATCATACTTAAAAAAAGCCAATTATATTTTTTCTTTTTTCGACGCTTTATTTTGAAAATTTTCAAACCTACAGAAAAGTTGCAAGAGTGTCAATGAACAACCCTAAATTTCTCACCTAATTCCCCAATTGTTAACATTTTGCCACATTAGTTGCTGAACCATCTGACATTAAGTTGTAAACACAAGCTTTTACCCATATACATTTCTATATATATTTCCCCCAAACAAGGATACTCTTCTATGTAACCCTAATTTGATGACCATTTCAGGAAATGTAAATAGATACAATAAAATGTGTATAAGACAATCCATATTGACATTTTACTAAATGTCCCAATGATGTGCTTCACAGTGTCCTTCTCTCAAGCTAGTAAGTGATCCAGGATGATTTAGTTGTCTTGTCTCTTTAGGCCATTTAACCTAGAAGAGTTCATTCTTCTTTCATAACATTGCTATTTCTAAGAAGTCCAAGCCAGCTGAGCCTGACCTTGAATTTAGGTCTGTCTGATGGTTTCCTCCTTGGTTCTTCATCGCTCAGATCCTGCATCTTAGGCAGGAATGCTTCCTAGGATTGTGGATTGTCCGTATAGTGGATATCTACTTGCCTCCCTACTTTGACACTGATTTTGGTTGCTTGATTTAATGTGTCTTAATTTGCTTTTCAAATTTTAAGTGGTCAGGGATTTTTTTTCCTGCTAGACCGTGAGCTTCATGAGCGCAGAAGCTGCGTCTGTCTTCTCCACTTCGGTATGCTCCAAGCACAGCAGGTTTAAACTGGAAAGGGGCACCTACCCTGCGCCAGCCCACTGGTTTTCCGTCGGTTCAGCCTCACCAGCAGCCCAGTGAAGGACTCACTGAGATCTCAGATGAAGAAAAGGAGGCTCAGAAAGAGGCAAGCCCCAAGCACAGTGATTTCCTCAGACTCCTACCTGAGCTGTTCCCTCCCCTCCAAGATTCTCCCTTCCAACGTACCTGGGAAAAGCGTTCCCATTCTCCTAAAGATTGGTTTCATTGGAAACAGAACTTCTCCGAAAGAAGGAATCACAGAAGCTGTCCAGGGCCTAAGGGCTGAGGGAGCGAGGTGGGAGAACCTATTTGCATTTTTTCTATTAACTAGCTAGAGTTGAGCTAGCCCGGGGAGATAATTTGAGAGGGAAATCTTTGCATATTTTATTTAAAAGCACGCTGCGTTAGGCGGGTAATAACGCAGAGAGTGGCGATTAGGTGAGGCCTGCAGGGGCCGGGGGTGGGGTCTTCTCCCTACACCACCAACCGCCCGCCCCGGCCGCCTCTTCCCTCCCAGGACCCCCTCCCCTGTTAGCCCTGGGAACCAGCCTTTTTAAAGGAACAGCCTCCTTAAGCCTCAGCTTCCCTGGCGGCTCAGTCTGCCTGCAATGCCAGAGATCCGGGTTCGAACCCTGGGTTGGGAAGATCCCTTGGAGAAGGGAATGATAACCCACTCCAGTGTTCTTGCCTAGGGAATCCCATGGACAGAGGAGTGTGGGGTCGCAAAGAATCGGACAGGGCTGAGTGACTTTCACTTCACTCCTTAAGCCTCAGAGGAATGGGGGCTCAAGCTTCAGTAACTCCCCTGGGAGAAAAGAAGAATGGCGAGGAGTGGACAATAGGAAGAGGACCAGGATCCAAAATTGAGAAAGCTGAGACCACAGACCTGTGGTTCTAAGTGGCAGGGAGGAGAGAGAAGTGGGAGGGCTTTAAAAATACGTGTATGTATGTGCTCAGTCTTGTCCGACTCTTTGCAACCCCATGGCCTGTAGCCCGGGAGGCTCCTCTGACCATGGAATTTTCCAGGTGAGAATACTAGGTGGGTTGCTATTGCCTCCTCCAGGGAATCTTCTTGACCCAGGGATCAAACCTGTATCTCCTGCATTGGTAGGCAAATTCTTTACCACTGATCCACCTTTGACCCAATAATTAGGTAGGCAGTCCTACTGGTGTCTCCTGTCTCGGGGAACAAGGATGCTAAGTTGGGACCCTGCGTTGCCTAGGAGAGTCCGACTCAAAGAATTATCCACATGTCAAGGCATTCCCACTGAGCCAGCAACCCTCCCTGCACACGTTCATCCCTTTCCTTTAAGTCCTGCCACGTTGCTGCCCTGGGAATCAAAGCAGACCTGGGTGAGACCTGGGCAGCTGAGTGTTGGTTGAAAGAGTAGGGTCCTGGCTCCACTGCAAGCTGTTCAACTTTGGGCAAGTCGCTTCACTTCTCTGAGTGCTTATTTACTCTTCTATGAAAAGGCTTGCATCGCTTATCTCCCAGCGTGGTCATGAGAAAGCTATGGGAAAATAGAGGGAAAGGTTCTATAAACTATCAAACTCTGATTACATATAAGGGGATAGTACTACAGAGGGGAACAGAGCCATAGGCTAATTTAGTAAGAACTCCTGCGGGTAATTATCCTTCTCTGGGCAAAGTTCGTAAGGCATCGTGACCCTAGTCGTTCTTGCCTTACTAAGTAAAGTACTCAAATAACCCCCAAGGTGAGTTGATGCTGTTTGACTTTGACTATAGGTTCTCCACTGAAAGATAGGGTTGGCTGCACCTACTCTTTAGCCAAGTGACAGAACTGGAATTGATTGGGAAAATGTCAAATATTGTGAAGAAACAAGGTACTAGAAGACTCCACAAGATAATTTGCCATTTCCAGATGAGTCGGCAACATCTCCCTGCTCATTTTCCTGCCTCAGTCTCCTGTTAGATGAGCATGTAGCCATTCTGACCCCTATTCGCAAAACGCACATGCACACATACAAACTAGATCTCGGTAATAATTAGGGGAGTAGCTGAGTGTCTCATATAAAAGGAGTTTCTCAGATAAAAGGAGATCAAGGTGGTGATTGTACCTGAGACAAGTTAGGGTGGGGAGATCAGGAAATCAGCCTAGAAGATTTTGCTCCTACCTGGGTGAGTTCTGGGAGCAGGAATGAATTCAGAGGTGAGGGGATTTGTGAGTCCTGGCAGGCTGTATGAGGGTTTCAGGCACTCTAGGAGCAAGGAATCGGAAGAAGTTCTTCGCTCAGTTTTCCCATATGAAGGAGGAAGCAGGCATCTGGAGCATTACCCGTTAAGCTGCAGCCTGACGCAGACACCAGCTATCGTGACTCCTCCCCTTTCCATCCCAGTGGTAAATTCTCGCCTCTTGCTTAGTTCCACTGAACTTATCTTAGGTGGGTCATGGGGATGCTGCCTAGCTTAGACGACCCTTTCTGGGCACAGATAAACCTGTTTCTTAGGCGAGGAGTCTCTAGCCATGTTTCTTTCTGGCCCACATTTGAGGTGGAATGTGAGAAGAGAGACAATGATGACTGTCCTGCCAGAAATGGAACCCACCTGAGGAAACTTTGTTTTTTTCACCTATAAAATAGGATAACAGAGAAACTGCTTCCTGGGGTTATAGTGAGAGTAAAATAGCACATAGGAAGTCTCAGTACAGTTTAATCATTCTTTTCTCATCTGTAGCCCTTCCAGGCTCTTTATCTCTACCTTGTTCATATCCACTTCTCCATCCTCTTTCCCATTCTTTATTCCCATCTCCCCTCCTTCCCATCGAGTCCTACAGCACCTTCATTCACAACCATTTCATTTGTAGGACATCGCATGGAACGTATTCCCAACCTGGTTAATAAAGCAACATTTTACTTTTATTTTTCTTAAATTATTAATAATCACAAACAATAAAGATTACCATTTCAATAGCCTCCATTCAAATTAAGTTTCAAAACAGCATAAAAATTTCACTGTTTAGAAAACAAATGGTCAATTACTGAAATTAAAGCATTTGCTTCTAGAAGGGGCAAAAAATAATACCAAAGCAAATTAACAGAACACCACCACACTGGGCTATAAAATATTTTGCAATTTACAAAGCAATTTCAAGAGCATTATTTAATATTCACAGCAAGCCTATAAAGTAGATGGTACTTGCTTTCTTACCCCTTTCGAACAAAAGAGGAAACTAAGGCTCCAAAAATTTAAGTGAATTTATCTCTTGTTTCACAAGCCTAGTGAACTTGAAAAAGAGTCTAGTGATTGTCCTGGTGGTCCAGAGGTTAAGAATCTGCCTTGCAATGCCAGAGACGCAGGTTCATTCCCCAGCCTCGATCACTGAGCCCATGGGCTGTAGAGAAAATACTGAGCCTGCATGCCACAAAAGGCCCCACATGATGTGTGCCACAACTAGGACGTGACACAGACAAATACTTATAATCTAAAGCCAATTTTATAAGGGGTGGGAGGAAGAGGAAGGGCATAGGAATGGGGGAGGATTCAAAGGTTGGTGATGGTGGTAACAGATGGGGATGAAACTGGGCATGGAGTAAGTGGGATGGGATAATGTGTGCAGGAAAGGATGGTAATGAGAATGAGATTGGGATGGATTAGGGTAGGGCAGGAGGAAATGAAGACGGTTATAAAGGCAGGCAGGGAATGGCTGTGGGCTTTGAGGTGGTTAGAGAATCGCTTCTGCAGCCAGACTGCCTTGAATCCTGGCTCTGCCTCCTGTCAATTATGTGAATTCAGGCAAGTTGCTCAACAACTTGGGCCTCAGTTTCTTCATCCACAAATCAGAGGATGAGCATAGTATCTTTCTTCTAAGGATTAGGTGGGTTAACACAGATAAAGCACCAAGAGCAGTGGCTGCCCTGAGGCAAAGTTATCGATCTAAGAGGACACTCGTCTCCTCCTACTACCCTCTGCCTTCTCCTCTTCCTTCTTCCTTCTCTTATTGCTGATGTTGTTAGGAAGATCATTTGGGCTAAAACAGAGAAGTGAGTTAGGAAAGATGATGTTGAGAATGGAAAGAAGCAGAGCGAGCTGGCTACAGGGGCAAAAATAACACGCAGATGCAAGTAGGAATGAAATTGAGGAAGGGGCATGGAGTATGCCGTTGAAACCCACCAGAGGCACAAGAAGAAAGATATGGTCTTCACAGAGTTTTGACACACACATATACATCTGTGTACACCTGCATATTCTGGACTGACCCCATGCTGCGTGGTCCCCGCAGAAACAAGTTTAGTTGATATTAATCAGGGAGGGGCTTTTAAGGAAGTCTTGTTGGCTCCCATAATGAAGCCTAGTGACCTGGAGCAGAAGCCCTTTCTTCAGAGGACTGGCTTCTGGGACTCCCAGCCTGTACCCATTCCTCCTTCAGATTCTCTCAAACTGTGAAGGTTCTGGGTGTACCTGAAGACAGAGGCTTGCGTGGCTCACAGATAAGTGGGATACTTCACTGACTTTATTGTACTCCTTAGCACCCCAGGAAGTGATGTGATGTCCCAGGCCAAACCCCATGAGAGCAAGCATTCATAACAGTTGTACAGGTAAAGCCTCACTCCTCACTGTAGTTGCCGGCTCAGAGAGACTTTCTGGGACAGTGCCAGGCTTCTGAACTCTTGGAGGCTCTGGTTCTTGGCTCCCCAGGGCAAGTCCTCTTTCACTTTGCCTAGGATGCCGTCTTCCTCGCCTGCTTTTACTCATCCTCCTGGTCACATCCTCCACATCAGCTCCTCCTTGAATGCTCTCCTGATCACCCCCTTTGAACTTGGAAATCTTTTACTTCCTACCCATTGGAACCCATTTTAGAAAGTGCTTCCGTAGCACCATGGACAGACTTGTATTAGCATCTATCACGCTTCACTCTTATCACCCATGTCAGGGTCTCCAGAAATTGACTGTGAAGTTCCGATGGGCGGGGATGTGTCCGATTCATCTAGGTGACCACTGCCTACCAGAAGGTCTGGCACATGGTGGACAGTAACAAATATCTGTTGGGTACAGGTTTTCCTGTCTATGACTAAGATGAGGACTTGAAGAGCACCTTGGAAGCAGATTCCTGGGAGGAGGTGTCTGATGACAGTGATGACAGAAACTGTGACTCAGACATGCTTGCAAAGTGTGGGGTTCTGAGCCCTCTGGGGATGTGGTCCATCCTGAGAGATCTAGGACAAAAGTGGAGAGTGGCTCTGAAGATTCATGCACCTGGAGTGGCCTCAGAGGAAGTCACATCCGCCAAGGAGGTGACCTGCTGTCCTGCGTGGGGCAGGCATAGTGTGGGCAAGGCTGGGCCAGCATGCACTGCCTCTGAAGGTGTGCCTTCCCACTGCCCTGTAGTTCCCTGGACCTTGGGGCTTTGAAGGATGGTTCTGTGAGGCATAAGGCTACTCAGAGATTTCATGGGAAAAATCTCCAGGAAGGCTCTTGAGGAAGGTCTTCGTGGACTAGACAGCAACTTGAGAACTCTAGACCCTGGGGAAAGATCAGGCCAGTGGGGATACAGGAAGAAGTCAGAGAAGGCCTTGCACTTCCAGCTAAGCAAGCTGAGCCATTGGAGAGCCTTGGAAAGGTCGTAAGTTTGAGGAATCAAACGGAAGCCCCACTCTAGAGCAGTGTGAAGGGAACAGAAGGAGGAGACCAGGAGCCCTTCCAGTTGTCCAGGTGAGACACGTGTGCACAAATGCTAAGTCGCTTCAGTTGTGTCCGACTCTGTGCGACCCCATGGACTGTAGCCCGCCAGGCTCCTCTGTCCTTGGGATTCTCCAAGCAAGAATACTGAAGTGGGTTGCCATGTCCTCTCCAGGGGATCTTCCAAACCCAGGGGTCGAACCCACATCTCTTATGTCTTCTGCATTGGCAAGCAGGTTCTTTGCCACTAGCGCCACCTGAGATGACAGTGGCCTGAACCAAGGCAGGGAAGTTGGAGTGGACAGGAAGGCGTAGGCTGGAGACATGTTTGCGAGGAGGAAGGGACGGGTCCTGGTGATGGGTGTGAGGAGTGACCGGGAGGACTGAGGCCCACACCCCGGATGACTGAGTGGGCTGAGCAGGTTGTGGGGAAGGGTAGATGAGCTCAGTTTTGGACATGGGAGGTCTGAGGGGCTGTGGGTCCTCTGGGTGGAGCTGTCCAGGGGGCAGCTGGAGGCAGAGGCCCTGCTGGAGGCCAGACATGGGCAGACACCAGGGTACAGAGTGGAAGCGATCCTGGGAGGAGTGAAGAGAGGAGGTCCCAGGGCAACCCATCAAGGTCTAGGGAGTTTCTTGCCCTGAGAGTTGACTGAACACTGAATGTTGGAGGCTGGCCAGAGGAGTCCAAGAAGCAGTAGTAACAACCCGGGCCCCTCCAGCCCGCTAACTTGCACGGCCCACATCTAAGTTCTCACTTGCAGGCCACATCACCGGCACACCGCAGCCCTCTCTCTCTTCTCTCCACAGTCCCTCCCCTCCCTGCAGACCCTAGGGTTAATCCTCCTCCTCCCCCAGATTAGGGGCACTGCCCCTCTTTGTGCAGCCCAAGTGCCCGAGGCGAGAGCCCTGGGAGGCTCGCGGCCCTCCGGGCAGCTGAGGGGGGTGGGGAGGGCGGAGAGGGGCGCGGGGAAGAAGACACAAAAGCGGGGAGGGATCCCGGCTGCAGCTGCCCCGCGAGGGGCCGGGACAAAGGGCCTGCTGGCGGGCCGCTCCAGCCGTTTTCATGCCTGTTGGGATTAGGCGCAGGAAACGTCGCTCCCAATCGTGCGGATCAACAGTCCCGTGCGCGCCGGCGCGTGGGGTGTACTCGGTTCCACCCGCCCCCCGCTTTGTGCTGAGTCCCCGGCTCGAGGCGGCGCGGGGGTCCGGGGAGGCTGCCCCTTTGTCTGTGCCTTTCGGGGGCCGAGCCCCGCCCGGGGATCGCTGAACACCCGCTGAACGCAGTCCTCCAGCCCTCTCCCTCCTCCCCAGCGCGGAGCTCTCGAGCTCCACCTCGCGCCCCATCGTAGGGCAGGGCCTCGGCCCCCCATGGCAGGAGCCCCTAGAACCGCTCCCTCCCGGGGCCCAAACCCTTTTCCAGCCGCGGTGTGTGTGTGTGTGTGGCGGGGGCAGGTCCTTGGGGGACCTAGCCCCTCCCCGTGTCCTGACCTTAGTACGACGATCCCCCTTTTCCAAGAGCCACCTCCCTCCTCCGTGACCAAAGAGAATGGGGCTGTCAGAGGACCCACTGTTTCTGAGCCTAGCGGTTTGGGGGAAGGATCCGGGAAGGATAAGGTCTTGCTAGGGAAGCCTTCAGGCCTAGAGAAGAGGAGCGGACACATTTTTGGCTGTCCCGTCCTGGGGCCGGGCGAGTCGGAGGTCTGACCGGTGCGGAATTCCCACCTCCTCACCCCGCACTCCCCCACCCCTCACTTCTTCGATTCACCCCCTCCTTGGCCAGGCTGGGTGCAGTTTTCTTTCTGAGAGGGGTGGGGGAAGGGGGAGGAAAGAGGCGTGTGGGCCTGCGTCCAGGAGTGAGTGAGTGCATGCATGCGTTTGAGTGTGTGTATGTGTGTGCCCACGCATAGGCCTGGGGTCTGGTGCCCCTGTGTCTGTGGGTGCCTGGTGGGTGTGGGCACGTATATGAGTGTGGATCTGAGGTCTGGTTTGGAACACTCCCGTCTCATGCTCCTCTTCTCACTGCTAGCATCCCATTAAACTCATAAATCAGGAATTCAAGACCCTTTAGTAATGATTTTTAATATACAGCACAACATGCAGTACCCCTGGTGGCTCAGTGGTAGAGAATCTGCCTACCAAAGCCGGAGAGGTAGGCTTGATCCCTGGGTGGGGAAGATCCCCTGGGGAAGGAAATGGCAACCCGCTGCAGTATTCCTGCCTGGGAAACCATGGACAGAGGAGCCTGGGGGCTATAGTCCACTGGGTCACAAAGAGTCAGACACAACTTAGTGACCAAGTCTAACATTTGTGGATTCGTTCCTCTGTGCCAGGCTCAGTTCTAAGCCCTACACATGTGTGAACTTACTGAACTCTCACATAATGCTATGAGAAAAGCAATAACTGACTCATTTCACAGTTGAAAAAAGTGAGGCATAGCTAGTAACTGGAGGATCCAAGACATTTGGGCCCAGTCTGCACTAGGAATCACTATCTTCTGTTTTCTCAACTTCCACTCATTCTCTAGGCTCTTCTTCCTCCAGGAAGTCTTCCTTGATCAGATGTCATTGCTTTCCTGTCTCTGCTACCTGTTCATACTGTGTTTAGGAGGAAACACTAACACTGGGTTTGGGGTGAGCCTTGTAGAGACTGGCCAACACGTCACCCGAGGGCTATAACCCTTGCTTGAGTCATGTATATGCTCAGTCATGTCCAACTCTTGCAACCCCATGGACTAAAGCCCACCAGGCTTCTCTGTCCATGGAAATTTCTAGGCAAGAATACTGGAGTGGGTTGCCATTCTCTTCTCCAGGAGACCTTCCCAACTCAGGGATCGAATCTACACCTCCTGCATTGGCAGGCAGGTTCTTTACCACTGAGCCACCTGGGAAGCAGACAGTCTGTAAGATGGCCCCTGGTGACCTCCACCTTCCAGTACTCAGAGCCTTGTATAATATTCCTCCTTAAGCAACTTGTTTTTAACCAATAGAATCTGGCAACATTGAGGGATTTCACTTCGGTGATTAGGTTGCAGAAAATTGAGACTTCTGTCTTGCTAGTACTCATATTATCTTTCTTGGCTTGCATGCTTTGATGATGCAAGCTGCCATGGCCCACACAGCCAGGAATTAAAGGCGACCCCCAGGCAACAATCTTCCTGGAACTGAAGGCTCCCAACAAAGTAGACCATGGACGTTGGACTGATATCTTGACTGTAGCCAGGTGAGAAAGTCCTGACCTACAGAAATGGTGAGATAACAGATGTGCATTGTTTGAAGTCACCGAGTTTTAGGGTAATTTGTTAAGCAGTAGATATCCACAGGTTGACTATTCAACAACACAGGTTTGAACTGCATGGATCCACTTAAACATAGATTTTTTTCAGTAGTAAATATTACAGTACTATGTGATTCACAGTTGGTTGAATCCAAGGATGCAGAACCATGAATACGGAGGGACTGCATATACGGAGGGCTGACACACACAGTTCAGCACTGTGGAGGTTTGGTGCTCCCAACCCCTGCGTTGTTCAAAGGTCGACTGCAATATACTTTCTTTATATAAGTACTGAATTTTTGAATTTTCAGTACTTTATAAAAGTACTGAATTTTTGAGAAATGAATTAATGACTCATCATGCAAACTAACGTGAAATAGAAGATCTAATCTAGATTGGCATCAACAAATATCTGAAATCATGTACATGTTTTATAATTATATCTGTGGCAGAACCATCTAAGGACCCTAACTCAATCTTTTACAGTCAGGCTTCCACCTCCTTCAGGGAAGTGGTATCTCTAGGGCAGATTTGAATATGTGAGCATGCTTATATGAATGTGGGGCATGCATGTGTCCCTCACAATTGACACCCCTCCCTTTTAGGCCTAAAGGTGCCTTAGGACAAGGACAATCTTTTGGGCAGAAGCCAAAGTCTCACGTTGGACTGAGAGGCCCCTGAGGAGAGATCCCCCCATACCCACCTCCCCATAACCCCCTATGAGACTGCCAGCCATAGCAGACTGAATTTCTTCTCCCAGTGTCTTCCCTCCACCCACCCACCCCAGCTCTGAGCCCAGAACCCTGCTCAAAAAGGGAGCTCAGACAATGTGGAAAAGAGGTCACCTGATAATAGGTAGAGTAGAAACACAAACCCAAGAGATGCATTTCTTTGCCTCAGTTTATTTGTCCTGGTTTTAGTCCAGAGGTTCATACTCGCCACATAAGAGTCCCCAGGGCCATTGCTTCAGCCTCACTCCCTATACCTTTCCCCTACTCACCCACACATTTTGCAGACAGGGAGATGGGGGCAGAGGCAACATCAGTGATCTCCAGGTCACTGCTCACCCATCAGGATCTTGTATGCTCTTGGCTCACAAAAGCAAAGCAGGGAGCTCGGCTACCTTAGTCCTTGGTTCTCCCTAGAACTCATCCGCTCTCTACCTCACAGAGCCTCTGTCGGACCCTATCAACCCCATGCAGTGACATAAGGGGGTATGGCCCAGCATCCTGAGAGCTTCCAGGAGCTGGACCGATACTGCTCACTGCCCACTCTGCAAAGCTGAACTGTGGCTCCTCATGGCCCAGACAGTCTGATTTCAGGGACACAGACCAAATTAATTTGACATCCAGTAATGAAAGCCAGAAAGGCACAGCAAGTAGAAACAAAGAGAAGGAAGCAAGGTTTACCCCAACAGCCTTAGAACACCTGTCCATGCCTTGCAAGCTTAGAAAGCACACATTCCTTTTCTTTTTTTTATTTTTTATTGAGGTGTAATTGACATATGACATTCTATCAACACAGATTCCTTTTCATCAGAAGTTTAAGTCAATAAAGTTTGTAACAGATGCTCTGCAGTGGAGGGGTTTGATTTGTTTGGAACTGGTGTTTTAGAATTCCTATTCTCCCAGTCTTCTTGGGGTTCTGCCATTGTCATCTCCTCCATCCCCATCTCCCATGTGCCCAAAGGCAGAGTTCAAGCAGGACAGTCTCCTATCTTCTTCTCTGATCTCGCCCCCATGCCTGCCATGGTGTCAATCACCATCCTAGCTCTCTTCCCTAATAGCATTTCTCTACCAATTGCCCTGGCAAAATTGCAGCCAAAAAGCCATGGGAGGCCAGAGCAGCAAATCCACTATCAGGGACAACAGGCTTAGCAGAGCAAGGTCTGGGAGGAGTGAAGGTGAGGGATCAAGAGAGTTAGCCTGAGAAATACCAAGAAAATGGATCAACCACAACCTTCAGATAAATGACAGCAGGCTAGCCCTTTCTCCAGGGAACAGTGGGACCCTGTGGAGACAAAAGCCTAGTGGAGACCACAGGTAACGTAAGGTACGGATGGATGCCGTACATATACAATTGAACACACATGCTCCTAATATGCGTATCCCATGCACACATGTACCCCAACACATAGGCTGTACACACGAGGGCTCATTCACAAATACCCACAGAAATCTGCATGCTCAAACTCACTCATATGTAAACACACATCTTTTGCCTATCTGTGTCTTCACTCATGCACACAGATATACACCATGGGGTACCCATCCATGCATGCATATACAAATTTACTTCCTCCTACATATATACTATGGGCTTCCCTAGTGGCTCAGATGGTAAAGAGCCCACCTGCCAATACAGGAGACGTAGGTTCAATCCCTGGGTAAGAAAGATCCCTGGGAGAAGGAAATGGCAACCCACTCCAGTATTCTTGCCTGGGAAATCCCAGGGACACAGGAGCCTGGTATGCTACAGTCCACAGGGTCACAAAAAAGTAGGACACGACTTAGCAACTAAACAACAACATACATACTATACATACACATACGTACATACTCACACATAGGCTTGTGTGTCCACACAGCACACATACTGATGCACAGGTGCAGATTCACACGTGGCCTGTTGCACGTCTGCCTACATGTTAGCACTGACCTACTCACTTACGCTTCCCTGCACTTATACCAGCAAATGATCTGTACTCACTTGTGCATAACCACACACATGTCTGCAAATATATACAGAAACCCTTGCACCCCTGTACAGAGACACCCTTAGTCTTGGTCCTGGGGCCTGGATGGTACTGCCCTCTGTTGGAGACAGCGGATAAGCTCCTTCCGGTTGTCTAGGATGGTGTCAAAGCTCGCCTGCAGACGGGCCTGCTGGTCAACCAACTGGTGCTGCAGGCCCCGGATCCACTGGAGCAGGGCCAGGCGTCGGTACATCACCAAGTGCACGTGATGCTTCTCCTTCTCCTGCTCTTTGTAGCGCTCTTGGGCCTGCAGCTGCTGCACGGCCTGGGCCACCGAGGGCAGAAGGCGGCCTGGAGGGCCAGGAGGGGTCCCGCAGGCAGGCTCAGGGCTGCAGCTTGGGCTGTCAATGCTCAGGGAGCTGCTGGCATAACCGTTGTCCTCCAGAGGGGAGCAGACTGTGCTGGCACCACCAGTCTTCTCAGGCCCAGCTCCAGGGATCTCTGCCCCCTCCGGTGGGCTGCGGACCTCCCCCTCAGGGAGTCCAGGAGCCTGGAAATCCTGGCTGTCAGAGGGCAACTCGGAGGAGCTCCTCACTTGTATGGGCTCCACTTGGCCTGGTATCCTGTGCCAGTTCTCATTGGTATCCTTGGCACTCGTCATGAAGTTGGAGTTGCTGTCTGGTTGAAGTTCGGGCGGACATACTCCAGGAGGTGGGCCCCCCAGGAACTGACCCCCCTCAGCTACCCCTGGCTGGAAGGCGAACATCTGGTCTGCAAAGGGGAAGCAGAAGAATGAGTCAGACCAGGTGGGGGTGAAGAGCCTGATGTCGAGAGAACCTGGCATCAGACAGAAGGCTGCCCCTTTGCCCTGATTCTGTTGGCACTGCCCTTGGTGGCCGTCCTCTTCCCTCTCAGTCTCCTCACAGGCTTCTCCCTCTGCCCTGAGGCAAGCTGTCCTCTCCTGGTAGGCACTTCTCCCCAGGTGACCTCATCTCCTGCTGGAGGCTCAAGAACTCCCATGTGTTCGTGATTCTTAGACCTGCCCCCAGCCAGATCCAACTACTACTGGATCAGAGGATCCAACCACAGGATCCTGACTCTACACAGCCTGCCCTGCGCTCCCTATTCAGTGGCCTCAGCAAAGCAGGCCCACTCTCCATTCAGTCACGCCGACCGGAAACTGCGGGCACACACACATGGCGGCGCTTGTACATACATCTCCCCTTTCTCTTGGTCTGGGCCACTTCTAGCCCAGGTTACTTACTGCTATGACTTTTTCACTGACATCTCTGCCAATAATGTAAATTTGTCACGGCCGGCGCCCTAACCTCCTGCTAAACCTCTTCCTGGCCTAAGAGGCTGTGTTTCTTCTGGCCCCTGCTCACTGCTTCAGACCTGCCTCTTACCACTCAGCCCCTCCCACCATCCCAAACTGCTCAGAGATCTCAGAACACCATTATTCTCCTCCCACAACCCCCTTGGCCCAACATATCCTTCCTCTCCCCTTCCCTCCCAGCTCTTCCCTTCTCCACTGGCAAATTCCTTTTTGTATGCTAAGTGAAGTGAAAGCCGCCCAGTCGTGCCCGACTGTCCTGTCCGACTCTTTGTGACCCCATGGACTATGTGGTCCATGGAATTATCCAGGCCAGAATACTGGAGTGGGTAGCCTTTCCCCTCTCCAGGGCATCTTCCCAACCCAGGGATCGAACCCAGGTCTCCTGCACTGCAGGCGGATTCTTTACCAGCTGAGCCACAAGGGAAGTCTTCATATGCTAAGACTCAGCTTTAATATCCCCACCTCCCTGAAGCCATCCTGATGTTCTCCCTACTGCCCCTATCTGCGCAAACACACAGTTAACTGTGCCTTCCTCTGGATCCTCACTGCCTGGATACATGCTGTCTTATGCCTGCTTGTTTCTTGTCCCTGACACAGAGTTGACGGTCAGTAAATGTCTATTCAACTCGTTTTTGTTTCCTCTATCTTGTAATAGCAGCTGACTGGCCCTCCTACTGGGCATGCAATTCCTCTCTATAACCCCCACCATGTTCAGGAGCCAGCACAGAACCTGGTACTGAGCAGGTGGCAGTTCATCCTTGCTGAGTGAGTGAGTAGGGCAGTTGGATCTGGGCTGCTGACAGCTCAGGGCTGGAAGAGCTGGGTTGGGTTCCCTCTTCTGCCCAATGAGGAGGCCCTTCTCCCACTCACAAACCTCTCTTCTGACCTCACCCCTTCCCTCCATGTCTATTTCTATCCCCGGTCCCTGCCTCTATCTTGCTCCATCCTGAGGCCCTAGAGAGAGGACACATCACAGTATTCTTTCCTCCCCAATAACCGACTTCTCCCAAAATCTGGGTTTAAATTGACAAGAAGTTTCTACTGACCAGAAATGACTAGGATTAGGAAAACGGAATCAGTAAGAGTAAGGGGGAGTGTCAGTGCATGTGGCAGGGACCCTCCCCACATCCAGTACAATACTGGAAAGACGTCCGGGGAGCAACAGTGGAGGGACAGTCCCTTGGTAACCTACAGACTCCATCCCGCTAAGCAAGGTGCCTGGAGATCGTCCCCGCCCAAATGTTTTCTTTTTTTCTAAACTTGGGCGGGGCCGTGAAGCAAGCTGGAAAAAGGTGGGGGTGGTGCTAAGGATCAAGGGGTTCTCAGAGACGGTAAAATGGGAACCTAGACACCATGGCGTCAGGCTTCTCGCCAAGCTAATCTGCAATTTGTCGGGGGTGGGTGGGGCAGGGATGGCGGAGGTGGGAGGTGTAGGGGGTGGTGGTAAGGATGAGCGGAGGCGGCTTCCCTTCCTGCCTAGACTTGCGGGAGACGGAGACCATCCCCAGGAGACAGAGGATCCAGACCACCCTTCCCTAATCCCGTCCCGCCGCGCCCCCTCCCCGGCCGCAAAAGGCAGCTGGGCAGAGGCAACGACCCCCGCCCCTTGCGGCTGGGGTCCAAACCCTCCCGCTCCGGCCCCGACTCACGGTCTGGAGGCGCCGCCCCTCCCGGCTGGCTCCGGTGGCTAGGTCCCCGCGGCGGGAACTGGTCCCTCGGGGCTGGGGAGGTGGTCCCTCGGCCTGGGCGTCCCCACGGGTCGGGCGCTGCGCCCAGCCCAGGCCCGGACTGCGGAGTCGGGCGGCGTCAGCACGGCGGGGCGGGGCGGGGCGGCCTGGCCCACGTGGGCCGGTTCGGTTTTCTGCGGAGCCGCTCGCTGGTCCGAGCGCCGGAACCGCCTACGAAGCCTCAGGCAGCCTGGACCCAGCCTTGGAGGTCCTGTTTAATTTCTTAAGTGCATTCACTGGGTTTCCCCGATCGGTTTGCCTCACAGGGACATTTTCAGAATGAAAATCTGATCTTGTCACCACCACCCTCCAGCCTAAAAGCCATCAGTGGCTTCCGCATTGCCTCTTAAATCCTTAAGGCAGCCGCCGCGGAGCTCTGCAACCTGCTCTCTCGCTCCAGCTTCAGCCTTTGCCCTTGGGCTCTGCAACAGAGCAGCCTCACGCTCCTTTCTGCTGCACTGTTCCCTCTGCCTAAAATTCTCTCTCCTCTCATATCTCAGATCTCTTCTCAGGCAAACCTTCTCTGACCTCCTAGGCCAGATAGTTCCCCTTATTATATTATCCCAAGGCTTTCCCCCCGGCCCCACAAGTTGAAGTTTTATGTTCGTTTTGTGCTTGTTTCGTTAAAGTCACTTAATGAACAGAGTAATTGCTGGCTCTAATGATAAAACCAAAAAGCACGGGCTGCCCTTAGGGAGAGCAGCCCCAGAAAGAAGTCTGTGATAAATTTAGCCTTTAGGCGAGTGAGCTTCCAGGAGGTCCCTTCCATATCCACAGCTTTACTGAGTAAACCCAGCAATTTGTTATACCTTTCTCATGCTCCCTCCTCCATGCCACCAATTAAATATGATTCATCTTTCAATCATAATACGTTTAAAAATACCTTGGAAAGGCAGAGGAATCAGAGATCAAATTGCCAGCATTCACTGGATCATAGAGAAAGCAAAGGAATTCCAGAAAAAACATCTACCTCTGTTTCATTGACTATGCTAAAGCCTTTGATGGTGTGGATCATAACAAACTGTGGAAAGCTCTTAAACAGATGGGAACACCAGACCAGATAACTGTCTCCTGAGAAACCTGTATGTGGGTCAAGAAGCGGAAATTATAACCCTGTATGGAACAACTGATTGGCTCAAGATGGAGAAAGGAGTAGGACAGTGCTGTCTGCTGTCACTGTTTAATCATGAGAAATGCTGGGCTGGATGAGTTACAAGCTGAAATCAAGATAGGCGGGAGAAACATCAACAAGCTTAGATACACGGATGATACCGCTCTAATGGCAGAAAGTGACGAGGAACTGAGGAGCCTCTGGATGAGGGTAAAGGAGGAGAGTGAAGCAACCAGCTTAACACTAAATATTAAAAAAACTAAGATCATGGCATCCAGTCCCATTACGTCATGACAAATGGAAGGGGAAAAGGTGGAAGCAGTGACAGATTTCCTTTTCTTGGGCTCTAAAGTCACTGTGGATGGTGACTGCGCCATGAAATCTGAAGATGATTGCTTCTTGGCAGGAAAGCTATGACAAACCTAGACAGTGTGTTGAAAAGCAGAGACATTACTCTGCCAACAAAGGTTCAAATAGTCATGGCTGTGGTCTTCCCGGTGGTCTTGTATGGTTCTGAGAGCTGGACCATAAAGAAGGCAGAGCTCCAAAGAATTGATGCCTTCGACCTGTGGTGCTGGAGAAGACTCTTAAAAGTCCCTGTACAGCAAGGAGATCAAACCAATCAATCTTAAGGGAAATCAACCCTGAATACTCATTGGAAGGACTGATGCTGAAGCTGAAGCTCCAGTATTATGGTCATCTGATACGAACAGCTGACTCATTGGAAAAGTCACTGATTCTGGGAAAGATTGAAGGCAGAAGGGGAAGAGGCTGTCAGAGGATGAGATGGCTGGATGGCATCACCGATGTAATGGACAAAAACTCAGGCAAATTTCAGGAGATGGTGAGGGACAGGGAAGCCTGGTGTGCTGCAGTCCATGGGGTTGCAAAGAGTCAAACACAACTGGGTGACTGAACACAACAACCAGCAGTTAGGATCTGTGCTTTCACAGCCAAGGGTTCGGATTCCATCCCTGGTTGGAGAACTAAAATCCCACAAGCTGTGCCTGGAGGCCAAAAACTACCCTTGTCTTTCCCTCTTCCCTTTCTTTTTTTTTTTTACTTTAAGAGGAAGAATTTTTTTTTCTGATCTCCATGATAAGCCATCCTATTCCATTTCCAACTTTATTCCAGTTTACCATTCTGCAACCTAGAGAGTTTCCTGGTGGCTCAGATGGTTAAGAATCTGCCTGCTATGCAGGAGATCTGGGTTTAGTCCCTGGGTTGGGAAGACTCCCTGGAGAAGGAAATAGCAACCCACTCCAGTATTCTTGCCTGGAGGATTCCACGGACAGAGGAGCCTAGCGGTCTATATAATCCATGGGGTGGCAAAGAGTTGGACACAACTGAGTGACTAGCACAACCTAGAGAGTAAATGGCAAATTAAATCACACCAACAAATCCTATATACAAAATAAGGGAAATAGAAAAGAAAAAAAATATGAAAATTCTTATTTTAAGAGGGAAGAGGAAATAAAAAGGACAAGGCAGAAGTAACTCAAGCTTTAACACTCCTCCAGGTAAAAATATACATGCAGAGACCTCAGCCCCATTTCCACATCAGGTACTGAGGCCTAGCCAGCCCCTCTTTTCCCTTATCCACTGCAAGTTCTCCTTACCTTCAACTGGAGCTTTCTTCCTTCTGATGTGACCCAAATCCTCACTTGTAAAGTCTTTGAGCTTTGGTGGTCTGCAGTGATGCAGGTCTTCCGTGTCATACAGCCACAGCCTGATCTAATTACTTGTTTGGTGAGTCCTGAAAAGCTCTTCCTGCCTCTCCTTTGGGCCTGGTCTCTCCCAGCTCTATCTGGGTGGATCTCATCGAAGTTTGAGGAGCCTAGGATTACGACTCCCACTCTAGGTGAGTCAGAGTCCTTCTCTGGGACTTTCTGAAATAAAACTAAAGCGAGGCAAAGCAAGGACGATGTGAGCCTAGGGCCACAGCAATCACATTCCTTGCCAAATAGAAATCAGCCTATTTGTAGGAGAAAGTGGTCTGCGTGTCTGTGACATGCAGACACAGAAAGACAAAAGTCCTGGTAATAGCCCTGTCCTTCGTTCCTGAGGCCTTGGTATACCTTGCACTAAGGCCCTTATTTTTCCAGGCCTGACTCGAGGGGAATGTCTCTGATTGGCAACTGAAAGAATCTTGATTAATACAAGAGTTCAGGGTGGCCCCCTGGGTCCCACTCAGGTACCTCTCAGCCCTCATTAAGTAGCAGCAACTCTATTTCCCCTTCATAGTCATTATCAGTCCAGCCTACAGTGTGACCTCCTTTCTCCTATTCCTCTAGTATTATGAGGAGCCTCAAATGCAGTGGAATCATCTTTGTATTCCCTGGTTAGAAACATTCCTCCCAAAACCTCCCGAACTGCAGAATGTAGAATGTCAGAGACAGGAGGCAGACTCTGAGAAAGTCGTTAGGTACAATCACAGAATGTGCCATACCTACCTCTACCTCTTCCTATGTATTCTGGCTACAAAAAAATAGAAAATAATTATATACCGATTGTTTATTTAAAGCCTCCGTTATACTAGGTGTGCAAAAACCTGACATAGCTGAGTCATCAATTGGTCACGCCATTGTTCTATAAAGCTGGTTATTTCTAAATAATAATACCTGGCAAGAGTGAATTCCAAGGGCATCTCTTTCCTTAGCCACGTTGGGTGGGATACTCTAACGCTGTATAATTAACGAAGTAAGTGCTCTGACAGTGGTCCTGGCAGCTCCAGGATTTTCAGACAGCTGGAAGCCTAGAGGACAAAAACCCCTCCAGGATGGAAGGGGAGTCCATGACTACCCAAAAGCACACACATAGATGTCTGTTACGGGCTTCCCTGGTGACTTAGCAGTAAAGAATCCGCCTGAAATGCAGGAGACGTGGGCTCAGTCCCTGGGTGGGGAAGATGCCCTGGAGAAGGAAATGGCAACCCACTCCAGTATTCTTGTCTGGGAAATCCCATGGGCAGAGGAGCCTGGAGGGCTACAGTCCATGAGGCTGCAAGAGTTGGACATGACTTAACTAAACCACCACCACCAGTTGCCTGTTCTTCAGTCACCAGAAGCTTCTTTAGTCAGGCTGCCAGGGAATCAGTCTCCCCAGGTGAAGGGGTGTCTGTGGCTGTGTCCACCCAGCTGCAGAGGTTGCAGGGACTTCACTGGTAGGGACACAGAAATCACCCGAGATGGACAATACCAGCCTGAACAGGGCTCTGTAGCAGGCCAGCCCATCATGAAGATCCAGCAGTGGCAGTGAACTGATATTTTGGTGAGCAGACAGATACCAGAGCCAAGACTGGCTACAAGGAGTAACCAGATCCAGGCCCAAGGGGCCGGGGATGTCAGACAAGGAGACAAGGGAACATGAGAAAAATTTCTACTTCAGGTAATAGAATCAACACGAGTTCCTCTATAGGTGAATAATGTCTCAATGTCGGTACTCCTAGAAGAAAGATATGGGTAGGATCAAAGTGTCTTAGTCTCCAGGACCTTGCCCCTTCCAATCCATTCATTCACATTCAGCACCCAGCTACCTGCTTTGTGCCAGGGAATGAATCAGTGCAGAATCAGAATTGGTGGTGGCCTCGGACAGCACTGTGTTTAGAAAGGGAAATAGTCAGAAAAGAGTGGGCTGTACAATGTGACAGATCCTGCAACAGAGCTGGAAGGCAAAATTAATGAGCCCAAAAGAAGGTAAGGAAAGGCTTTTACAGAGGTAATATTTGAAGGCCTTGAAGGATGAATCGAAGCTCACCAAGAGAAACCAAGCAAAGGCAGAGGAAACCGAATGTGGAGTGTGTGTTCAGATAACACAGAAGTCTGTGTGGCTGGAGCTTGAGGGGGTAAATGGAGATGGAGACGAGGCTGAAGAATAAATCAGGCCCAGTTGTGAAAGGCCTTGACCACCTTTCCAAGGACCTTGGGCTTCATCTTGTGGATGGCAGGAAGGTAGATGAGGAAGCTCCCAAAGTTTCCACATCAAAACAAAGCACTGGCATCTAATCTCAGGGGACAAGCTATTAGGCTGGCCAAGGAATCCGTTCAGGGTTTTCCGTTACACTGTGTGGAAAGACCTGAATGGACTTTTTGGGCAACTCAATACACTGTGACCTGTTTCCTTCTTTCTCCTGAGCTCATATTCTCTGATAACTTTCCACATGGCTTTGGGAACTTGGGCACATCAAAGCACTCTAACCTTTTGGTTAAATAAAGATAAGATGCCTTGAACACTGTTAAATAACATGAAGATTATGAACAGTGTTACTGGGGCTCCTAAAGCCAGGCACAGCCCTGGAGGACCTTTGCAGTACGAAAGAGCGCTTAAGGCAGGAAGAAAACCCATTCCTCAGAATTAGCTCATCTCAGGAAAGGAAAGCCTGGGAGCTGGTGACCTAGTTGTTTTATTCATTCATTTCTCCCACCTCTTACAGGCAAAGTGCCATTCTAGCCTAGCCAAACACTGCTGTAAGACAGGTCCAAGGGCTTCCCTGGTGCCTCAGTCGGTAAGGGAGACACAGGAGACATGGGTTTGGTCCTGGGTTGGGAAGATCCCCTGAAGGAGGAAATGACAACCCACTCCAGTATTGTTGCTTGGAGAATCCCATGGACAGAGGAGGTCCATGAAGTCCATGGGGTTGCAAAGAGCCAGACATGACTGAACAACTGAGCATACAGCATAAGACAAATCCAGTCTCCAGCTCCACATGGCTATTTTCTCAGCTGTAAAATGAGGAGGTAGTACATCAAATACGAACTTTTGAGGCTTTTTTTTTTTTTAAGTCTTAGAATCATCCTTTTCCAACAAAATCTTTGTCATATACCCAGTTCGAGATCTCTCCTACCCTGAACCCTCCACCCTGCACAGCTCCTGAGAGGCCTCCCAGGAAGCTTTTAAAGCTCAGGATTGCTGTTGTTTAGTCGCCCAGCTGTATCCGACTCTTTACAACCCCATGGACCGCAGTACGCCAGGCCTGTCTGTCCCCACTATCTCCCAGAGTTTGCCCAAGTTCATGTTCATTGCATTGGTGATGCCATCCAGCCCTCTCACCCTCTGAAGCCCTCTTCTGCCCTCGATCTTTCCCAGCATCAGGGACTTTTCCAATGAGTCATCTGTTCACATTAGATGACCACAAAACTGGAGCTTCAGCTTCAGCATCAGTCCTTCCAGTGAATATTCA
The DNA here is from genome assembly GCA_007570785.1 of Antilocapra americana. Lineage (NCBI taxonomy): Eukaryota > Metazoa > Chordata > Mammalia > Artiodactyla > Antilocapridae > Antilocapra > Antilocapra americana. The sequence goes on along the minus strand of ML662451.1, from coordinate 1,743,086 downwards.
GAGTTGATCTCAGAGGGGCAGTTCCAAATCCAGTGCTCCACAGGAACCTAGCAGATGGATTTGTCGACCCACCCCCACCACCCATATCATCCCTCCTGACCCTGAAGGGAAAAAGGAGAAACTTAGGGGTGTTTTGGAGGTGCTGGAAGCATGAAAGTTAGTATAGATGCTTTCTCCCCAATCCACCCAACTGGTAAGTGGCCTCTCTTCCACCAGGAACCCAAGGTCCCAGAGCCCCCAGCAGAGAGAGTGAGGACGAGAAGCTGATCTGAAGAGGGAATGAGAGAAGGGAGTGTCTGTTCCACCTCCTTCCTAGCAGCTGCCTCCATAATCCCCAGCCCTCTCCCCCACCCCAGCCTCTGGCCGCCCACCTCTTCTCCACCCACCCATTCATCAGTAGGAGGGCACAATATCAGCACAGTCTTTCAGGGCCTGACAGGTCCTTTCTGGGTGTCCCCCACATGTAACCACTTAACCTCAGGCACAAAGGGCCAGGCTGAATGGGCCTGGAGCCGATGGCTCGTGCAGAGGGGGAAGCCTCAATAGGATTTGGGGAGCTGGGTGTATAAACCGCTCTGCTCCAGCAGGCCCTCAATGGAGAAGCTGGAGTCGGGGCATGTGCCGAGGGGAGGAGCCCGGCAGCTGCATCCCGCCCCCGAACAATGATTTATTCATTCTCCTGGCACACACAGAGAAAACAGGCTGGGGGAAACGTGGCCCCACAGATCGCCCTTGGCCTCGGCGGACTCCCACTGCAGTCAGGCAGTCACTGTGTCCCCTCCCACTTGTAGTCTAAAGTCTGGAAGTAGCCTGAAGGGGCCCTTGGTAGCCTGAAAGTCAAGCAGACGTGCTTTTGGAATAGGTTCCACTCAGTCTCACTCTCTGATAGCTTTCTTGTCAGGTTTTCCTCATACCCATTTCACAGACAGAAAATCTCTTGCAAGAAAAAAAACCCAAAAACATAGCTTGGCCGGTCTCAGAACTGCCCCAAGGGAAGGGTTGAGAAAGAAGCAGGAAGTTGGGGAGCTCAGCCTGGAAAATAATTGACCAATAATGGGAATGCAATAAAAGCTTGCTGATGTATAAGGCACCCTCTAGCCGCATATCGCTCCAATTCCTGGAAGAATCTTTGGAAGAACTTTGGGGAATAGGGAACTGAATGAAGGCAGGTAAGCAAAGATGCTAAAACTAGCAGATTAAAAAAAAAAAGTCAAGTGGGTGGTTTCAAGAAGCTAAATTGTGACAAGAATAAATTTGCTTTTGCCCTCTCACCTCCATAGCTCATGTCACCAAAGGCAGTTCACACAGAAAAATCATCATAATAAATAAAAAAAAAAATCAATAATGTTAGCAGAACAGGGAGAACCAGATGGAAGTGACCATCCTCAGACTTGGCCCCTGGGCCCCCTGGCCCCAAGCTCATAATTACCTTGTCACACAGAAAACAAATCTATTGTGGATGGTGAGTGTGGAGAGGTGGGAGACCCTGGACAAGGAGGTTGCCAGCTGCGGGGGGAGGAGTCCCCACCAGGAAGACAAATGTGCCTTGGCGCTGGGGTGGGAGGGGCTCGTGCTGAGACTGACAAAAGTAGGGCTTAGACAGTTTCCCAAAGTTGTCTTCCCTTAGCAGGTTGGGCATATGGAGGGAGGTCATCCTGCCTTATACTGAATGCGGGGTGGGGAGGGGGTGTAGTTGGAGGGGGATGGGGGAAGACCCCAAGCCCACTTCACTGAGCCCCAGGAGAACAGGTTGCTATGCTGCTGCTGCCCCCTGGTGGATATATTCATAAAAAGGCTGCAGGGACACCTCCAACGCTGGAAACGGATGCTGGAAACTGCAAAGGAGTCTCTGTCTTTTCCTGTCCTAAAGCCTTGGCCACAGGATTAGCACAGTCACAGACTGGATTCCTCAGGAGACAGACTCAGGCAGTTTAGGATGCAGCTAGTTACTAAGAAGTGCCCTTGGGATCAATGTCTGTGGGAGGGAGGGGCCAGCAGCTGAGCTGGGGCGTGATAGAGGCTCAGTCAACCCCTCAGGGAGCTCTGAAGCAAGAATGGGCCCTTTAGAATTGTCCTGAAATGAGCCAACATGACCAGGGCCTTACACTTCTGTCATTGCTGGATGTGGGCTGTGCAGGAAAGGGATGTGAGTATTGGGGAGTATTGGGTGAGGTGTCCTCTGAAATGGAGGCATTCTCTTGACGAAAGGCTGTCTGCAGCCAAGCCAGCAAGGCCTTCACTAAAGGGGATGGGATGGTACATCATGGGGTCTACCCCACAGACTACAGAAACTCAATAAACACGTGTTGAATGAATAGCAGGGTTAGATCATGCCTCAGGCTCCAGGCTCCACAGGACAGCCCCAAGCCTATTATTTAAGCTCTTACACACTGACCTTTGGAAATGGTCAAGGGAGCCTTAATGCTCTGCTTCATGGATTTATGCATTCAACAAGCCCTCATTGAGGTTTCCTAGGTGCTGGGCTTGGAAGCAGACGCTTTACAAATTTCTCAAATTTTAATCCTCACAACTGCGGGGCTAGCATTAACTCAGATTATACAGATCAAGTTATTAAGTGGCTTTCACAGCCCAGTGACGCTTTGAAAAATGACCCTCACAATGGGACAAGTGCTCTTGCTGCTGCCAAAGATTCTTCAGGCCAGAAAGGGTCTTGGCTCTGTTGTGTGTGTGCATGTGTGCATGCAGAGAGAGGACTCTATGCTTTCAGACAGAACATTTCCTCTCCAGAGCCTCCTACTTCAGCTCCTTCCTGATAATGCTGCCCTATACTGTTGCTTGTAACAGAAAAAAGCTTTAACAATTCCTAGTCGCAGCTACAGAAACTAGTTCCCTCCCTGGACATTTAATGGACAGACAAGCCTCAACTCCCAGTGTCCTTTTTTTTTTTCAATATTTATTTATTTGGTGGCATTGCATCTTTGTTGCATCATGCAGGATCTTTCATTGCAGCGCGTGAACTCACTAGTTTTGGCATATGGGCTCAGCCGCTCTACAGAGTGTGAGATCTTAGTTCCCTGATCAGGGATGAAACCCACATCCTCTGCATTGCAAGGCGGATTCTTTTTATTTTTATTTTTTTAATATTTATTTATTTGGATGCACTGGGTCTTAGCTGTGGCACACTTTTACTTTGGATATGTGGGGTCTAGTTCCCTGACCAGGATTCGAACCTGGGACCCCTGAATTGGGAGCACCGAGTCTTAACTGCTGGACCACCAGGGAAGTCCCACCTCCAGTGTTCTTTGGTCATATCTTCATCAGAAAGTTATGAAAGGATGAGTTCTTCCCCTAATGTCTAACTTCCATCCATGATCCTTTTGGGATGCTAACACTGAAGGGACAAGAGGTAGACCAGGTTTCTGCTCCAGAAACCTCTCTGTACCTGAAACTCTACTAACCCAGTGGATCCATGGGAGGAGGCAAGGGCAGGAGAGCTAGAGAAAGCTGTCAGCCGCTGTTCTGCTACAGCCCTGACATGTTCTCATCCTTGGCCAATTAAACCTTTCCACACTTCCAGCCACTAACGTCAAGATTTCAGTTTTCTCATTTAGTTTGTAATCATAAAGAACTTGAAAAAAGAGGGAGGAGGAGAGCTTGGATGTGATGGAGCAATTTCTGGGTCTGACTGCAGAGACATAAAGAACTCTCAATACTCCTCATCCCCTCCCAAACACACACACACACACACACACACACACACACACACACACTCATACGCCTTTCCTCCTGGGCCCCCAGAACCTAATTTTTCACGTTTGGAAAATCCAGATGATTTTTGCCTGGGTCCATCTGGTTTTCCAAATAACCTGTCTTTTTGATAAATAACATAAGTTAAATTAGACAAGACAAACAAAGAGAGGGGTGGGCAGTCAGTTTCCTTCCTTCAGCCGCTGAGATAAAAAAAGAGATGAGGACTGAAAAAGCTATAGGACTCTCCCAGTCCTGCTGCAGCACCTTCCACCCCTCGGACTGGGCCCAGCGACTCTGGCCAGGAGCTGCGAGCTGCCTCTTCACCCCTACCTATACCCCACCAGCCATCAAGAATACCAGATCATGGTTCCTTCTAAAACGAAGGGAAAGAACCCCAGTGTCCAGCCCCACAGCTTCCTCCAATCACCCTTAGGCTGAAGCTACTTGAAACCCCCTTTTCCCATTATGTATCCCACCCCAGGGAAGAACTGGATCAATAAACTGAAAATGAAAAACCTTTCAGGTGAGAAGAGAGCAGAGAGAATGAGGGGATGGGAAGGACGTGGGTCGTTTAGACCAAGATGATGCAACCACGAGGAACAAAGATCTGGCATCTGGGGCTCAAAAGGTAGACCCTGAGGTGACCCCGGGTGTACACAAAGCCACGCCTGTGTCCCCAGCTCACTGTGAGACTCCAGGCACACACAAGCAGGCCTCCAGTCCGACCCTCTTAGGAAGTCCAGCCCAGGGTGAGGCACCAGTGGGCCTAGACTAGGCCTGTGGCCTGGCAGCTACGGAGTTTTGGCAAGACTTGGCTTCTCCCTCCCACTCAGCCAGACCGTAATGAGACCCACTCTGCCCTCAGCAGTGGGTCAGTCAGCATGAGCACAGCCTCTTAAGCGTGCTCACTCATCTCACATTAATTGTACCTATGATCCTAACCATAACCCGGGGAGCTAAACCAAGCCAGTTCACTTTAGCTTCATTTTCCAGCTGAGGAAAATTTCAGAATGACTTATCCCAGGGTCATGCCACGTGTAAGCTGCAGAGGAAGGGCTTAAGATCTCACATGGCAACCACCTCTATCTATTGTATTCCACATTAGAAAGCATCCTTGTGAGTCATTCAGCTCCTGGCTCTTCACTATGAGCTCTTCCAGCCTTCAGATCATTCAATGCTCAATACATTTTTATTAATAATGCTAAGTGCCAGGCATTGTACTGCCTGAAATATACATTTTTAAGAACACAATAGATATGTTCTCTGCTTTCACAGAATTTAGTCTAATGGGGAAAGCTGACCTAAACAAGCATTAAAGTGGTAAACTGTGATAGAAGACCCAAAATAAAACAAAAAAACAGGAAACAGAGGTATCCTAATCAAGAAAGGTAGTAATGAAAGCTTCTCTGAAGAAGTGAGATTTAAGCCAACAGTAGACAAAGAAGGAGGGTGGAAACAAGGACCTATTGTACAGCACATGGAATTGTTTAGTGTTAAGTGGCAGCCTGGATGGGAAGGGAGTTTGGAAGAGAATGGATACATATATATTTTGGCTGAGTCCCTTTACATGAGTCAGCTGTGTCTGGCTCTTTGTGATTCCCATGGACTGCAGACGCCAAGTTCCTCAGTCCGTGGGATTCTTCAGGCAAGAATACTAGAATGGGTTGCCATGTCCTCCCTCCCAACCCAGGAATCGAACCGGTGTCTCTTATGTCTCCTGCATTGGCAGGCGGGTTCTTTGCCACTAGCACCACCTGAGTCCATTTGCTGTTCACCTGAAACTATCACATCGTTCACTGGCTATACCCCAGTGCAAGATAAAAAGTTTAAAAAAGGGGGGCAGTGGAGAAAAGATCATTCTGGGAAAAGGAAAGGATACTTAGGAAGCCCCTGAAGCTGAGTGTAATGTGACTGGAGGGTGGGAGGCACAGCTATGTCATGGAGGGTCTTGTAGGTCATGTGGAGCTTGAACTTAATTCTGAATGCATTCGAAGACAGAGGAAGGTTTTGAGTGAGGGACTGGCATCCTCTAATTATATAAATGTTGCCCTTTGGCCGCTGTGCAGATTGGACAGAAAGGAGGCAAAAATATGAGTGGGGAGATCAGGAGGTCGCTGCCAACAGCTGGTAAGAAATTATGGAATCTGGGATTAGGGCATCGGCTATAGAGGTGATTCAAGATGTAGTGTGAAAGTAGAAATAACAGGACTTAGCGATTGTTTGATTATGAGAGTAAGGAAGGAGGGGTCAGGAATGTCCTTCAGGTTTGCAGCCTGAGTTACTGGGTATGTGGAAGTCTCCTTTACTGAATTGGAAACACAGGAGAAAGAGGTTTTTAGAGAAGGAAGATCACATTTTTAAAGATGTTAAGTTTGAGATGCTTATGAGACCACAGGCCTTTGAGGAGTGGTCCACAAAACATGATGCAGTTGTGATATTGACAAATCCATGTTTGAGGAGTAGCGCCGGATATATAATGCATCCGCATACATCCTCCAACAAGCCTCATAGCAACTCTGAGACAGGGGTGAATGACTATTTTCGTTTGACAGACATAAATGGTGGCTCTGAAAGCGGTAGTATTTTTCACTCAACATTTACTGGGCAATACCGCATTCCAGGCCCCATGCCAGGCAGTGAGCAGGACACAAAGGTACAAGATAGAGTCCATCTCAGGAATGCGATAATCAGAGTATCACAATGAAAGTGAAAGTCGCTCAGTCGTGTCCAACCCTTTGCGACACCATGGACTATACAGTCCATGGAATTCTCCAGGCCAAAATACTGGAGTGGGTAACCGTTCCCTTCTCCTGGGGATCTTCCCAACTCAAGGATTGAACCCAGGTCGGCTGCATTGTAGGCGGATTTACCAGCTGAGCCACCAAGATCACAATATCCCTCCCTCCCCAGTATTCCTCCCCCAAATACTTTCCCCGTTCTTCAGTGTACAAACCTCAGGAGAGGAAGGCCCAAAAGTTATTAGATAGAACTCTGCGAGATAAAACCCCGAGACACCCACTCTGAGCCATTAGAGTCTCAAAGCAGGGTGAAGTTTGTAGAGAGGCAGTTGAGAATTTGCACAAGGAATTCTGAGCACCTTGTCTCCACAGCACTCAGGTGAGTATAACCTGATGCTTTATCGAAGAGACTCAAGTATGGTTTGTGTGGCTGTGGACTGACTTAATATCAGAAACCTGTTTAAATCAAGTAAGTACATGTGTTCCCACCCCAGTGCGTGGAACAAAGTAAGACACCCAGTACCCAAATCTCCCCGACTCACAGGCTCTCATCTCTCCAAGTATGTAATTTCCAAGCGAGTGAAGCTGAGTCCTAGCAGGAGCCACAGCACAGGCCCTGGGCTTGTTTCGTTACAAGGGAGCTGAAGCTGATGGCTCAGTGCTCTGGCACAGGGCATGTGGTCAGGTCACCACTCTCTACTTCAGTCATACCAGGGTCAAAGCTTAGCTTGCCTTTTGACAGCTATACTGGCACGGAGAAAGGAATACAGAACTTAAGCATCAACTCTTCTATCTCCAAAAAGTGCTTTCTTTTCGGAGCTTAGAATAGAAAACCTTTGCTCCCTAGATTTCTCAGGCATTGACTTTCTTATCCTTAGTGCTGCTGCTGCTAAGTCACTTCAGTCGTGCCCGACTCCCAGCGACCCCGTGGACTGCAGCTTACCAGGCTCCTCCGTCCATGGGATTTTCCAGGCAAGAGTACTGGAGTGGGGTGCAATTGCCTTCTCCCCTTCTCCTTAGTGGTCAACTCCAAAATCCTCTTCTCCATCTCTCCCCCTCAAAAAAGGATATGGGAAAGGAAGAGGGAAGAAATATCCAGCCCTTGCCCCTAGTTCTGTGTTGCCCGGCAAGGGCTGCCAAGCCTTGGGCACTGTTCAGAGCACTCAAAGGGAGGGGCTATGATGATCACCTTGGACCCACAGTTGTCAATCCAAGGGCAGGGCAATGATGACCACCTTGGACCCACAGCTGTCACTCAAAGGGCTGTAACATATATAGAAACTCTCCTCCCTGCACACCCAGACCACTTGGTAAGTTAACGTGATCAATTCACTGGAGTTGAGAAGACACTGAGGGGACAACAGCAGTAGCCTCTCACACCAGGCCGAGAGGCCTTCCCTGGGAGAGAGATAGCCTAAAAACAAAATGCTCAACATGAAACAGGTTCTGACCAAATGAGCATTTAGTCTGGACACCAAATCGTGCCTTCAAGGCACTGGGATTTATTGAAAAACTACATATTAAAACATCTTTATATACATTTTCTTCATTACAAGATTACAAATATACAAATGCAAATTCCATCAAAGTCAGCATCTTGTATATTAGAAACAACCGCCGAAAACCTATATCCTAATTCCATCAGTTAAACTGGTATTCCTCAACTGCCAGTTGAAAAAAACTGGCACAGCTCACCCAGTTTCCAAAGTCTAGCTCATGACAGTGAAACCACAGTGTTTACATGGGATGTTTTTCCAAGGAAGCAGTGACATTTGGTTCCGAGGGGAGAAAAATATCTATTTAAAATTCTGAGAGCCTCATGGTGGTTCGGAGAAAACGGATGGGTGGCAATCCTCTTAACAACATTTTGATAGAAGTCCATGATGGTCTTCTCTCAAAAGAAGTAATTAAGTTATTAAATTGTGCTCTGACAGGTCAGGGCAACGTACTCAACCCAGTTGAATGCAATAAATAATGATTATATATAATTCTTCAGTCAGAATGAGAAGGAAGGTCCTTGAGCAACAGTGTTTCAAATCAAAAATTTAGGTCCTAAAAGAGAGGTCTCTGCTCCACAGAATATCTAATATGGATGGCGACCTGGTGTAACCTTCTATCTTCATCCTCATACTCCAGAAAAGGTGCTCTTTCTGACTTGGGTGCCAGTCCTTATTTGAGTCCTTATTATAAAGGAAGCAAAGGTTAACTGGAAATTTGAGACTGCCCTGGGAAGAGCCAAGAAGGAAAATGAATCTGTTGATTCTTAGGTCTCTCTTTCACTGAGTCCTGGTCACCATCCTGCACGTTGTAGGGGTGTAAAGACATCATCTCAGTTTCAACATTCACTGCTTTCTATAATTTTCTGTCTTGTCATACTTTTTCTTCCTCCAACTACCCCTTTCACCAAAAGGAATCAATCCAGGAAGTTGCTAGGGTAAAATGCCAACTATTTAATGGAGGACACCCAGGTATCCCATAAGTTGTTGTTATAAACACTCCAGAATTGTTAGTGGCCAATCCAGGAGGTAATACTAGGAAAGAGAAAGAACTGGAATCTCTGTCCTCGATCTTAATGCAGTGACTGTGAAGGAAGTGGGGATCATCCACGTGAGCATCAATTCCAGCCTTCAGTGCCAGATACTTCTTAATGGAGTCCCAACAGAGGTGTCGGTGCCCTCGTAGTGTTAGCTTTCCAAGTAACGGAAGATGCTTTGCTTTGATTCTGAAGTACTAGCATCTGTTTTGAGGCGCTTAGGTGAAACAGATGTCATTAAAGATGGACCCCTTCTCCGTACCTACAGAGCAGAGAAAGAGACAAGAACCAACTCAAGACCTTTGTACAAGCTGTGGTTCACTCATACTTAGCTTCAATTAGCTCTTAAGCAGCTCATAGTTAAATCATGGATAATTAGGAGAAAAAGAAATTGAAAATTTCCAGGCACGTCTCATAGCTGATTATACTTACTGGGGGTAGCAATCCCCTTGTACCTCATTGGGAATGCAAGATGAACACTACAGCATAAATCTTTAAGCCAGAAATACATATGTATTTTCAATTCAATTCAGTTTACTCATTCATTCACTCTGCTTTGGAGAGTCACCAAATCAGTTCTCAAATTCCCTACCCGAGGCTTAGATGATTCCTTTGCTGCTTCAGCCTTGACAGGAGAAAGTGTATGGAAGACAAAGTTTCTTGAATTTCGGGGAGCACTGGGGTTGAGGTCAGAGAGAGCAGCCAGTTTCTGAAGCACAGCTTTGGGCTGGTTGAGCAGTGAGCCTGTCTTCAGCTGAGGGAAGAAGAGTCATCTGGTATCAAATTCCAAGTGCCAAGAAAGGAGAAGCCAGCTCCTCCCTGCACCTGCCAGGTATGGAGGGGACACATTCCCACCCTGCTCAAAGAGAAAAGAAATAGCAGGCTCCTTTGACACCTACTTCCATTTCCCGCAGCCACCTCCCTCCCCTAATGACAGAGCATTCCCTTAACCTGACTGAGACCTCTGTAACATTGCAAATCATGACTTCAGGCAAACAAGGTCCCCAACCAACCTGGTTGTCACTTCCTGGTTTGATGGCTTCAAAAGGATTTCTGAATAAAGACTTTGATTCTTGAATAACCACAGTGTGACTGACTGAAAAGAAAAGACAGAGAGGCTTGCTCTGGGCAAAATTGGTAGAATTACTTTTAAGTCTAAACAAACTAACAGGCCCTAAACTAAACTAAAAAACTGAGGCCACAGGAACTCTGATTATTTTATAATCATGATTTGAAATAAGTGGTTAAGACAGACAATTCAGCTAAATTTATTGTCTAATTAACAGCAATAAGAAAAAACAACAATGGTAAGACTGTTCTGGTAAGCTGGTAAAATTCCAGCTCTAACACTTCGGTATATAATCCTGGGCGACAAAGAAGCCATAATTCACTCCTCTGAGCTTCCCAGATGGTGCTAGTGGTAAAGAACCTGCCTGCCAGCGCAGGTGACGTAAAAGATGTGGTGTGATCCCTGCGTTGGGAAGATCCTCTGGAGAAGGAAATGGCAACCCACTCCAGTACTCTTGCCTGGAGAATCCCATGGACAGAGGAGCCTGGTGGGCTACAGGCCATGGGGTCACAAAGAGCTAGACACGAATGAAGCAGCTTAGCACGCACACATGCACGAGCTGCCTTAGAACATAAAGCAAAACCAGCTATATACATTCTCCACGACAATATCTACTATCCAATAGAATTAGATTGAAAGAATATTGTCTCTCCCCATCCGAGGGGTCCCTTTAAGATAATATTAGACACAGGTCCATGACTAAGCGGCAACAGCCTCTGAAGGCTGGAGTCACCTCCAAGGCTTCAGCACCAACAATCCAGGAGGACAGCCTCTGTGAAGGACCAAGAGCTCACCATTCTTCTGCAGAGCTCTGGCTGTAACCTTCTTGGCCAGCATCATAAACTGACTGTCTTCCCCAATCTCTTCTTCATCTTCAGCTGCAATTTTCCCCTGCTGTGCCTGAAAATAAAAATCAGGCAGCATTAACAGAAACCCAAGGTTTCCCCCAAAGACCCAAAGAATTAGCATAGCCTGGAAGCTAGAGTACTTGGGATATCATTTGTTTTCCTTTTTGCTATCCTCTGTTGCTTCAGACCAAAAAAAAAAAGTACTTTGGACAGAAACATGAATAGAACTGCCCATGGTAACCTTTTCAAGCACAAAAGAAAATTCAAGGATTAAAAGGGACAGCAATACACTGCCCAAGGTTTTGACAACTTTCATGAGAAGCTGGGTGACTGAGATGACCCTCATAACTAGGGTTGGAATAGGCGAATCTCTTGCTGGCTTCCTACATGGTCCCGAAGCCACTGCTCTCGTTCAATTCGCTCCTTTCTCCATCTGGCTTCCGTCTCGTCAAGCTGTTCTTCAATCTGATCATCATCAGAGTCTCTGTGGAACAAGTCCATCTGGGAAGCATCATCTAAAGCAAAGAGTTAAGGCTATTAGCATTCTGCAATCCCCACAAGAGAGGGTGTCTTGACAGACACTAGTGAACCCTGTTCATTTACAATATACTGACACAGCTTTTCCCATCCACTCAAGGAAAATAAAGGCCAAGGCCAGGTCCTACACATCTGTCTGCTATCGTTCTGAACTCCTCTTGCCGGCTTAAACTGGACAAACATGGACCTTGCACCATTTGCTTCTAAAGGCAACGATCAAGATACCTATGTTTTTCCATCGGAATTTCCTCGTTCGCCCAGGACCATCGCTGTGCAGGTCGCCGTCAGCAAGGTACCTCTCTTGGTACAGACGCAGCTGGCGCTTGTCATCATCTAACACTGTTTTCCTACGACAGGAGAAATACAGTGTTCAAGACCAGGATCACTCTGGCTGGTTATAGGGCCTGCCTTAAGACGCACCCCACTGCTCAGAAGGGCTTGCTGGGATACTGACATGTGTATTTTCTTGACTTGACTCTGCAGTTCCTCATCAGAAGGAAGTACTTCGTCAATTACATCCTCTTCATATTCATCAAGCTCTTCCCCATCATACTCATCTTCACTGCCCACATCACTCCCTGACACCTCTGCCTCATCCTCCAGATATTTCTTCAATCTCCTGGAAAACAATATTGAAAACTGGAAACTACAACAATGACTTATACACACAGTAATGAGAAAAGCAGAACACACAGCCATCTCTAATAATAAGCATAAATTAATAGTAATCATACGTTTTTATAGTACTTAAAAGCCTGTTATTTAATATATATTTTGTGCCAGTAACTGCACTTTGGGACATTACTGAGTCATCTCAGGAAGGGGTATTATTATTGTTCCCTTTGATTTACAGTTGAAGGAACTGATACTCAGAGAGTAAGCAACTTACTGATGGCCACACAGCTGGGAGGCAGCAGAGTCTGGATGCAACCTAGGCTGGTGACTCTAAAGCCAGAACTCTCAATCTCCTCTACATATTTGACACATACCTGTCAGAAGGTTCATATTATTTTGTTTTGTATTTAAGCTTACCAGCTTCAGGAGATCGACTAGAGATAGTATGGTATGGAAAGGTAATAGACTGGGGTCTTCCTACAGCCTGCCAAATCTTGACCCACAAGTTATAAGTAAGACTGAGGCTCATTTGTTGCTGTTTAGCCACTCAGTCGTGTCCAACTCTTTGCGACCCCACGGACTGCAGTGCACCAGGCTTCCCTGTTACTATCTCCAGGGGATTGCTCAGACTCATGTCCATTGAGTCCGTGATACCATCCAACCATCTCATCCTCTGTCACCCCCTCCTCTTCTTGCCCTCAATCTTTTCCAGCGTCATGGTCTTTTCCAATAAGTTAGCTGCTCACATCAGGTGGCCAAAGTACTGGAGCTTCAGCTTTAGCATCAGTCCTTCCAGTGAATATTCAGGCTCAGTTAGTGGTAATCAAAACCACCACAAGTTAGTTTTTCTGACTTCAGGTCATATTGAAAACAAATCTGCTGTCACCGTGAGTTCAAATTGCTATTATCTATGGTTGAGAATGGCAGAAGTTGGATGGCTTTCTGAAAGGTGATTTTTATCAGACTTGCTTTATTATTTTAAAGCTGAGTTCCTCTAAATCCTAGGGTTCCTGAGGAATTCCTTCAGGGGACAAGAACCACCAAGCTCCTCAATCTTCCCATCTAACCCTCTTTGAGCAGCTCAACTCTTAGCTGCCATTCTTTATAGGACTTCATTTGAACGAAGGACTGTATAGTTAAATAAGGTTTAAGAACCACTCCCTTAGAAAAAAATCTATAGATACCCCAAAGCTGTATGAGATGGTTAATTTGATAGGTGACAAATTAGAATCCAACACTGATCTCAACAGAATGGAATGATGGGCTAAACACAACAAAATAAATCTAATAAAGATCAATATGATGTCCTATATTTGAAATCTAAAAGTCTATCCACATACAATAAAATGTGAGATACCTATTAAAATGGCTTTATACAACTTTCAATATCATGGAAAAGATTTACAGAAACTAAGTGGGGAAAAAGCAAGATGCAAAACTGTATATATAAAAGAGCTTCACAGATCTCAACCATATGAAAATATATGCCTAACAAAGGCAAATAATAACCACTACCACCACTTTCAAAAATATTCTGAATGGTGGACATGGATGACTTATCTATATCTTTCTGTATTCTTTAAATATTCTAAAATAAATGGCTTACTTTCATAATCAAAACAACAAAATATTTAGAAAATTAATGGGGAGTCATTTGCCTGACACTAGGATGAGGAAGACCTGGAATGACCTGGTAATTCAAAGGGAAAAAAGAACATGCAGAATTTTAATCATCTACTAGATCCTCAGGCTTTCCAGTGACTCAGTTCTTAGGCTCACTGGTTACTTTACTAGTAGGCAAACAGAGCAAGGGATGTGGTTGCACCAACACGCAGGGCAGTAGTCAGACCACACCTGAAGATAAAGAGAGAATCCACATATGTGAATAGTCTGGAACCAACGTCATGTGAGAAACAGCTGAAGAACTAGGGATGTTTCGTACAGAAGTCACTTGAAGAGGATGTGACTATCTTTGAATACTCAAAAGATATCATGTAAATGGATGTTATTCAATCTGTGTTAACCACAAAAAGCAAAAATAGAACCAGTAAATGTAGGTAAAATGGTGATGGCAAGCTTCAGCTCAATTGTCAGCAGAACATTCCTGCAATGGAAGGAAGAGACGTAACACCTACATTTGCCTTTTCAACTTCTCTGATTGCTGCAGGAGGTCTTCCTCATCATCATCTTCACGGTCTTCCAGTGTCAGCTCCTCCTTGTCAGAATCACTGTGTTCATCCTGCAAAATCATATTGTATCACATGCAAAGTAACACAGAATAAAATGTGTCCTCAGCTAAGACAGGATTCAGAAACTTCTGCCCAAACATTTCATTCTAGGAAATTGCTTTTGATAACATGCCAAACAGACTTCTCAAGAATTCAAACTACAAAACAAACAAAAATCCGCAGCAGATATACATGGAGTTCAGTTATGATTACTTTGTTCCCTTCAAACTCACCTCATCACTATCAAACTCATTATCATTTGGGACAAGCCGAAAGTCTCCAAATTCCTCCTCTTCACCTTCTTCTTCCCTAAGATGCAATCAACAAATCCATAAACAAGTTGTTGAAAGCCAACTATAAGCAGTCAGCCAACTTAGGGACTGAAAATATCTTACAGCCCCAACAATCTCTTCAAGAAACAAGATATCTTGCCTTTCAAAAAAAACCTTTTTTAAAAAATTGTGATAAAATACACACAACATAAAGTTTACTATCTTAGCCATTTTAAGTGTACAGTTCATTAGTGTTAAGTACATTCAGTGTTATCCAACTAAGCTCTAGAACGCTTTTCATCTTAAAAAACTAAAACTCTATACCCTTTCAATACCAACTCCCCATTCTTTCCACCCCACAGCCCCTAGCAACCACCTTCCTACTTCCTGTCTCTATGAATCTGACTACACTAAGTACCTCATATAAATGGAATCATACAGTATTTGCATATTTGTGAATGGCTCATTTCACTTGGCATAATCTCCTCACAGTTCATCCATGTCTTAGCATGTATCAGAATTTCCTTCCCTTTTAAAGGCTGAATAATATTCCACTATGTATGCATCCACTTGGGATGCTTCCACCTTTTGACTATTATGAATAATCCTGCTATGAACATGGGTGTACAAATATCTACTAAGAAACTGTGTTCTCAGTTCTTTTGTGTATATACCCAAAAGTGGCTGGGAGTGAGGAAGTATTTAAAAAATGGGGTTTTGATTTGTATTTCCTTAATTATTGGTGATGTTGAGAACTTCCATGTGCTTTTTCTTGCCTTTTTTACCCTGTTCCCTGTCAACTAAATGAAAGCATTATAATGAGTAATTTCTTCACTATGCAAATATGAGGCTCAAACCCACTGCAAGACTCTCAGACCGGATATAAAGCCCCTAAGATGACCATTTATTGCCAAGCCCAGAGAAGTTACTCCTGTACTTTATCAGAAGAGGGAGCTTGCCAAAGCTCCTCAGATCACTGAGACTCACCGGTCTGCTGGGAAAGAGCCTGAGCAAAGAGCGAGTGCTTCTTCCATTGGATCACCCAGGCTACTCTCCTTCTCCTGCTTATTTAACTCTGATGGATCCAGAGTACAGACGTCTACATCACAACAAAGAAAAAAGAGTTGTCATCAAGAAGTGACAGCTTTATCCTGTTTTCCCAGCCATCTGAAGACATGCCAGCTTGACACAGTTCTAAGGTAAGCTTGCCAAAAAGAGCTCACCATCCATTCATTCAGCAAATCCTTATTTAGTGCTTACTATGTGCCAGGCACCAGGGAGACAGCAGTGAATAAAAAAAAGATCCCAGCTCCCCAGAGAGCTTACGTTCTAGCAAGGGTGTGAGAAGGAGAAAGGGGTGCGCAGGTAGAAGTAACAACTTAGCATTTATATGAAATTTACTATGCAGCAGACACTGTTCTAAGTTTTGCACATATTCTGGCCGTAAACGACAAATCATATGGCCAAAGCTAAAGCAGTCTTAAGGTGATACTTCACCATCCTAAAAAAGTAAGAGCTCTAAATGTCAGGAGCTAAACAGTGAATTCAACCGAGGCTCAAGAAGCCACCATGGCTGTTTTCTGTGAACTTTTCACCTGAGACTAAAGGACTTCTTCCCCCGGACATTGATTTAAGATCTTATTTGGCTGGGGGAGCCTTGCTGCTCTGCTGGATAATTACCCTGAGAAGTAAATTTTCCTGAACAAAGATCCAGAAGTTCCTCCATGTTCTCTCTCTTGTCCCTCTTCCCAGGCAGAGGCTTTTCAGCCTGAGACACAAACTTTCCGGTACACAGATTCAACAGCTCGTCCATGTTGGCATCCATCGCATTCTCATCCATACTGGCCAGTGGCAACCGAGGCTTCAAATCCTGGTACTGATTCCGGTGGTTTCTAACATTTAAGAACCTACAAGCCCAAAGAAGAGTGTAAGAAATGCTCCAGGTGAAAAAAAAAAAAGTATTGGGGGGAAAGCCTGAACTCATTTCCAATAGCAAAGTTAGATGCTGAATTTTGAACCAGAAGACAAGAGTGTCAGACTAGCCTGTGATAACCTTAAGAGGGAGGGGGATGTTTATCAAAGAATAAAGGGTATTCAAAAGACAAAGGATAATTTGGGGCTTCAGATGGTGCTAGAGTAAGGCCTGGTGTTACGGCCATGTAATGTGCCACAGAGGTGTCAATTCTCAATGCCACCCAAAAATCCTTACTTAGTGGGATGAAAGTGAAAGTGTCACTCAGTCATGTCTGACTCTGCGATGCCACGGACTGGGGCCCACCAGGCTCCTCTGTCCATGGAATTCTCCAGGCAAGAATACTGGAGCAGGTTGCCATTTCCTTCTCCAGGGGATCTTCCTGACCCAGGGATCAAACCCAGGTCTCCCGCACTGCAGGCAGATTTTTTACCATTTGAGCCCCCAGGGATATGGATACAGGGAAATTTGATGACCTTATAAGAGTTAGGCTTCCCTGGTGGCTCAGAGGGTAAAGCGTCTGCCTGCAATGAGGGAGATTCCGGTTTGATCCCTGGGTCAGGAAGATCCCCTGGAAAAGGAAATGGCAACCCACTCCAGTACTCTTGCCTGGAGAATCCCATGGACAGAGAAGCCTGGTGGGCTAGTCCATGGTGTCGCTACACTGAGCGACTTCACCATCACTGTATAAGAGTTATGCAGGTCTAATAAGGTAGAAACTGAAGGATCAGAATGCTAGCAAGGCTATTTACTTTTTATTTTCTAGATAGACTTTGTTCAAACTTGTAGAATATAATACTAATGATCTGCACACCTCTCTTTCTCAGAAGAGAAAGCACAGATGGAGTGACAGAAGCTTGCTTTATTTTTAAACAAAATTAAGCAGTACCCAGCACCATCCCACCCACAGAAACATAAAACTACCTACCCATCTGCATCCAACAGTTGGCTCTGAGTGTCTTCTTCTAAGCAGAACTGGAAGTCTCCTGCTCCTAGGAAAAGTGTCTTAGGTTCTGGGGAGGCGTTATACAGATCTTGGGAATCCTCTATGGGAAGTGAAGGCTCAGACAGCTTTCCTGAACTCTGGCACCAAAACAAAACCAAATAAAAACAAAACATTTTACAAATGTCATTCACTGTCATGACAACAACAGAAGCTGCTATTTGTAAAATTCAATCTATTCTCAGGCAATTGCAGTTGGGGAGGACAATGCATAGCCATGGGAAGCATAAAAAAAACATCCTCAAGAAAGAAAGAGCCTTGGATGAGGCTTGTTTTTAATACACAAAGGGGGTGGATTTTTTAAACTGAACATACATAATGTGGTGGGAGTTTCTGGCATGGGACACAATTTAGCAATGTGGGAAGCAAAAGCGGGAGGAGATTAGAAAACCATTACCGTCTCACCTTAGAGGCTGAACTGACCAAACTGGCTCGAAATAGCCCTGGGGAAGGAGATCTGAATCCTCCTGCTGTAGGGAAAAGACTGGTCCCACGGCCAGTTTGTCTGTTACAAGGCTGATAGGATGGAAGTGTGGAGCCTATCAGCTCAAAGCTGCTATTGTGGCTGCTCTCCTTGGTCAGTAACGAGCATGAATCATCTTCATCTAAAGAAAGACAACTTTTAAGTGCATGATTCCCAGAAATAAGTCAGATTTGTTTAGGAAAAAGAGTTGAGAATGAAACTGTCAGGTAAGATCCACTGGTAAACCTCTCAAGTTACATGTTCCAAAACATTACACTAAAGATCAATTAAGGTACTAAGATAGCATCATACAATCAGGGTTTATCACTCTGAGCTAAGTGACACCTCAAAGTTCCTGTCTTTCTCTCACTTCCCCTAATGCCTATGATTACCCTTTCCATTATCTAATCACTTATACATCTTCCTTTGATCTACATGATAGAAATGCTTCATGTTTCACTCAATCAACACATATTCACTAACGACCTAGTAAATGCTCAGGGTCAACTGTCAAGAAACTGCATGTAAGATTTCAAAAACTGGACCAAGAAAAATATTTGGGATTTTTTGTTTATTGGCTGCACCATGCAACTTGTGAGATCTTGGTTCCCTGACCAGGAATTGAACCTGGGCCCTCAACAGTGAAAGCATGGAGTCCTAACCACTGGACCACAAGGGAATTCCCAAGGAAAACATTATAGTTCATAAATTCCTATCACTGTCGCAGGTAAGACTGGGAAAAGTTCACTAATGTTTAGAAAAATGGAACCTTATGGAATTGTAGTCCTTAAACGTTAAAGCTGGAGAATCAGAGAAAAATCAAGTTTCAAGTTCTACATTAAGAGTCACTACTTACCTAATTTGCTAGGTCTTTTGCCTGAGTTTTCATCTATTTCTGATTTTTCTTCACTAGGAGAGTAACTACAAAATAAGTAGGTAAATTGAATATCTGTTTCTACCTCTTCCAAGAGGGGCAAATTCCCTGGTATTTACCAGGGAATCTTATCTTTCCTTAGAGAGAATTCCTTACCCCATCTTGGAAGAGCTGTCCTTGAATAGAAGGAAGGTAGAATCAGATGAGAGAGGCTTGGGGACAGAGAGGCCAGCTGACTTGCCCGTTTCACCACTGCCATCATCATTGTTTTCTTTATCTCTTTCTCTCTCATCTTTGGTTTCTATTTCTTCACCACCGAGAAGGAATTCTGCAGTCTTTACCAATCACGCCACCCAAAAACAAAACAGTACAAGTCACAAATCTGAAAAGCAAACATACTAGCCTGAAATATGGCTGCTCAGTTACAAGCCACATCTTAAACCTGAAAAGGTAAACCTGAAGGAAGCTCGGTCCAACTTATCATTAACACAATTTATTAGTTGTAGACACTTCTAGAGCTCTTTTAGACTTTTGTTACTTTACCTTTTACTCTTTCAAAACTGCTACAAGATTCTGAATGAACTGGATTATCATTGAACTGAGTCAGTGAGAGACTGCATGATTAGCCTGAGATTGCAGGACAAGACAACTCCTGGCCTCCACAGACTGTGACACCCTGCTCAGTTCAGCCACGGCTTTCCTCTTCCTTTACCCAGGGTTAAACATTAATTGGCTCTTTCAAATGACTCCATTGTTCAAACAAGGACACTTTTCTTTTTCCTAATACCCAAAATCCTATCATCACCTGTCTTCTCTAGGTGGAGGAAAATACCTTAGAACAAGAGCAAGAGGCCCATCAACAAATACCTTCTTCAACCATTAACCTGGGAAGGTCTTGGCTTGAGAATTTTATTCCAGACCTCAACCTGGCCAAGGTTAAAAGTGGTTTTTTTTTTCTAAATAGAGAAACCTAAATGAACAGCAAAGATAAAGTGTTTAATACAAAGCCATTTCGATACCAGCATTATAGTACAATATGTAAACCAATACGTAGAAGCCAGGACATGACTGTGAACTGCAGATGCTCCATGGGGCTGAAAGAACTGAATGCACGAAGATTTAGTACACATGAGCTACCTTCATCTCTGACCCTGAAATCACTTCTACAGTCGAACGTGCTCATCATCCTCTTACTCAGATCTGATTTTCTTTCTCTTATTCATCGTGACCTAGAAACAAAACCATGTAATTGCCAGCAACCTCCTCATTGCCTTTCTCCTCCTCTTCCTCGTCTTTCTCCTCTTCTTCCTCTAAGGCTTCCTCTCCCTCCTCTTCTCCATCTTCCTCGGACTCATCTGTCATTTCTTCCTCCTCCTCCTCTTCCTCCTCAAATCCATCCTCATTATCTAACTTGAGTAATGCTTGGCGTTTTTGACGCTCCTCCAACCTTCGGAGTTTCATTGCTTCTTGAAGTTTAGCTTTCAGCACCTGAAGCTTTTCCCCTGAACAAAAATATGAAGAGATGCTTTAGATGCAATGACCAACTACACACAACAACACAAGTGTCCATTTCAGATAATTCCAGAAGTGTTCTAGGCACATCACAAAAGGAAAATCAGAGACCTTCATATTTTAGGCTTTTATCTTAACAAATGGGGACTGTTAGGAATTGAGTGTAGGAGATAATTCTCATAATTATCTTCTATATCCTGGGATATTATGGAGATTATAAAATTATTATTTAAAAAAGGAATGGGGGCAAGTGGACCTTCAAAAATCTCTGACTCAGAAGCCATGAAGGAAAATATTGATAAATGTACCCACACTGAAGAAAAAGAGAAACAACTCAAGAACAAAAATGAGCAAAAGATATGAACTGGTATTAAAAATAATGCTTAACCTCACTTCTTACTAGCAATACAAATGAAAATAATGACACTATTTTTTATATATTTTGCAAACATCTGAAGGTGTGATAATATCCATTATTAACAGGAAGAAACAGGAATTCTTACACACTGTGATTCAGAGTGAAAATTGGTGCAACTTATTTTGACGGACAAGGTGACTAGGACTCACTGATTTCACTGTAAGGAATTTTGCATCAAGACTTACTAACATATATATGATACTAGAATGCAACATTGTGTGAAATTCCAAAACTGAAACAAACATGATGTCCCTTAAAAGAAGCATCATTAAACAAATCATGTTATACCTGTACAAGGGAATATCATGTGATGTTAAAGAAGAAACCTCGAAAGCAATATGCATATCTGAACTCTTGAATTAGATGGTCTGGATTAGGCCACTAGTTCTCTTACTTACTAGTTACATAAATTTGAGCAAGTTGTTTAAATGCTTTGTGTATCAGTTTCCTCACATATAAAATAAGGACACTAATATTATTTACTGCAAAACACCTAGAGCAGTGTCTGGCAGAGAGGAAGTATTCAGTGTCTCTCGCACACACTCACACAATAGTATATGCATATGAATTTTCCTAGGACACACAAGAAATTGTTAAGCTGCCTCTGGGAAGACTCATTTTTTTAAATTTATCTTTAAATTGAAGGATAATTGCTTTACAGAATTTTGTTGTTTTCTGTCAAACATTAACATGAATGAGCCATAGGTGTACATATATCCCCTCTCTAATTTTTCATTTTATACTTTTTCCTAAATGTTTATTTTTTTTCTATGTGATAAATTGCTCATATTTTCAAAGTAGGAATGGGAACAAAAGACCTGTCTCTAATACAGATTACAAAGCAGAATGCATGATGTATGATTACATTATTATTTTGTTTTTCAAACAGACATGTACATGAATGCAAAAAGTTTAAAGGGACATACAACATGGTTACAGAAGATGTCTCTGACAGAAAAATCTTTTTATTCCAGAAATTTTGTTTACTACAGAAATTTGTTGTTTATTCCATTTATTTTCTACAATGGGTATTTTTTAAACAATAAGACAAAAACTATTTTAAGAAATAAAGTCATCTTACCCACCCCATACGACTAGGCCATATCCAATCTCCAGAGTCTCCAAGGAAAAAGATTCTATAACTTCCCACTATAGGGTCTTCAGCAGCCATAAAGACCAGCCAGAGTACAAGAGTCAGGCATCCCACCTCACTCACAGCCAGTAAAAATATACAAATAAAGAAACTCCATGAACTCAAATACCTGGCTTTGTGTGGCTTGCTCCATCCAGCTTCTCAGCCGCCAAAGCCACGGGCACCACGTCTGCCTTGAGCTCCTCCTTCCCGTCAGCGCCCACGTCTTTCACTATGATGCTCACATTCACCTTCTGACCAGCCCTGGGTTTGACTGCTGGGTTAGCATGCTTCCAGAAACGCTGCTTCAAGGCTTCCAGTTCTAAACCAAGCACCAACCAGTATGTCAGTTTGCCTTTTAGATTCCAGCTAGGAAGTACAAGCTAGGTTTTCTTAAGTTCAACAAACTTGTAAGGAAAAAAAAATACACACAGAGAGACACCAAAAATTCCTTTGCTACCAACACCTGTGTCCAATTCATATAACTTAGCCCAAACTAATGAACTACCGCAACTGTTCTTTCTCAATATACTTTAAAACTCATTTTAGGGTAGAAATTTACAACTGAAGTTTCTAAATATGTGCAATTCTTTTTTTTTTTTTATTGTTTTTGCCATACAATGTCATGATATCACCACGGGTTTACATATGCTTCCCCTCCAGAACCCCCCTCCCTCCTCCCCCCGCCCCCGGGGGAAATCTCGATGCACCAGCCCCGAGCATCAATCCTGGGCTGGCGATTGATTACACATATGATAATTAACTTGTTTCATTGCCCTTCTCCCATATCATCCCACCCTTACCCTCATCCACAAAGTCCACGAGTCTATTCTATACATCTGCATTCCTTTTGCTGTCTCACATGTTGGGTTCTCGTTACCGTCTTTCTAAATTCCATATATATGTGTTAATATACTGTACTGTCGTTTTTGCTTCTGGCTTACTTCACTCTGGATAATGGGTTCCAGTTTCGTCCATCTGAGTAGAATTGCTTCAAATGAATTTTTTTTTAATGCTGAGTAATATTCCATTGTGTATATGTACCACAGCTTTCTTATCCATTCGTCAGTTGATGGGCATCTAGGTTGCTTCCATGTCCTGGCTATTGTAAACAATGCAGCGATGCAATTCTTTTTAAAATAGCATTAAGCTGGTAGAAAAACACCATGCTCCTTAATTATGCAAGGGCTTAATTTGTCACAGGTTTCAGTCTGCTTTTAAAATATTCTGTATTTTGAACATGTTTATTAGCAATCTCTCTAATACAAGCAAGGTCTATTTAAAAAATGGAAAAAGAGGAAATTCCCTGGTAATCCAGTGGTTAAGACTCTGAACTTTCATTGCTGAGGGCCCAGGTTCAATCCCTGGAGTGGGGAACTAAGATCCCAAAGCCATGTAGTGTGGCCAAAAAAAAAAAGAAAATAATAATCAATGCAATTAGTGATATAACTTGGCAACAGGGCTGGAAGTTTCCTCATGACACTTTTACACAAATATGATCAGTACAATGAGAATGAAAATCCCATTTAGAGGTGGTCCCTGGGCTTCCCTGGTGGCTCAGATGGTAAAGAATCCAATTGCAATGTGGGAGCCCTGGGTTCAGTTCCTGGGTTGGGAAGATACCCTGGAGAAGGGAATGGCTACCCACTCCAATATTCTTGCCTGGAGAATTCCATGGACCAAGGAGCCTGGCAGGCTACAGGGTATGTGGTTGTAAAGAGTCAGACATGACTGAGAGACTTTCACCACATACCAACTTACATGCAAATAGGAACACACACAGGTAGTATGAGTGCAGTGGTCTAACGGCAGTATGGCCTTTCCCTTCTTCCCCATCGCTCTTCCTCAGAACTTTCTTTCCTTTTTCCCTCAGCCAGCTGTCACCTGGTACGATCCCCCTTACTCACTGTATAACAAGCCAATCATACCATAATGGGATCTGCTGTAAGAGAGATGACAGTTATAAAGAGAAAAGAAAAGAAGAACAGCTTCCTTGGGTTTGGGGATGCTGGCTATTCTCATAGGTGGTGCTTTCTCTTCCATGATAATATGTCCAGGATACTTCAAGTTTGGCTCTTTTTCTAAAATGCACTCAACTCACACTTCGGTAGTTTTGTGGTTAGCATCCAGACGTGGTTTTTCCCTTCCTAAAGGGACATAGGTTTGGGTAGACTCTGGGAGTTGGTGATGGACAGGGAGGCCTGGTGTGCTGAGATTCATGGGGTCACAAAGAGTTTGACATGACTGAGTAACTGAACTGAAAGGGTCTTAGTAGAAAAAGAGAACTGGAAAGAAACCTTTTTCAATGAGTCCCTGACATTATTTATTGGGCTTCCCAAGTGGCGCAGTAGTAAAGAATCCATCTGTAATACAGGAGATGCGGGAGGAGTGTGTCCAATCCCTGGGTCAGAAAGATCCCCTGGATAAATGAAATGGCAACCCACTCCAGGACTCTTGCCTGGGGAATCCCATGGACAGAGGAGCTTGGTGGGCTACAGTCCATGGGGTCACAAAGAGTCAGACATAACTAAGTGACTAAACAACAACATTATTTAGTTGCAAAAATCCAACTAAAAAGGGATAGCATGTTTATACTGCAAACGAAAAAAGTAGGGAGAGAAGCTAAAAGTCTACATCCCATTTCTTATTAGTGCAGTAAGTTGGAAACAACAGGCAGTGGCAGTGGGAAGGGACCAGAAGTAGGAAGGTCATCATTGGTGCCAAGAGAATAAAAGAACTGGAAGGGGAGGAAGATTACTCAGGACCTAAAATAAGAGGGAGGCAGGAGCAGCTTTCATTCTTCTGGAGAAAGCCAGGCCCCTCAAAACTCTTCACCCTCAACCCAATGGTGCACCCACTTTCCTTGTCCTTGACTACACAACTCAATCACCACCCCCAACACAGAACTCCTGTTCAAGCTCCTCTCCCTCCTTCAGTCTTGCCCCAGCTTTCATCTCCTCTTTAAGTGAAAAATCTCAGCTCCAGCTCATGTCTCCACCTAAAAGCCCTGCATCCTCTGGCCTCTGGTCACCAATCACCCTGCAATCTTTACTTCAGCTAACCAGAGCATCCTCTGCTTTCTCGTCTCTGTCTTTGGCAGGTCCTGTCCCCTTCACCAAGAAAGCCCTCCCTCACCTCTGCCTTGTACCTCTTACTCAGGCTTCAGGACTCAGCTCAGGTATCAACTCCTTCTAGGAGCTTCCCTGCCTCCATGTGAGGAACTCTTTCTCTAGGCTCAAAATATGCACAGCACTTAATATCCAATTTTACACAGTGAGTAACATCATCCAGATTCAAATTCTGATCTTGCTACCAAGCCTAAGCTCTTAATTATCATATGGCACTGCCTTGAAGTAGAGGAGGGAAACCCAATCTTACCTACAAATCAGGAAATCTACCCAAAGTGGGGAATACTTGAGTTCTCTTTTTTTATTTTTGGTCGCACCACGCAGCATGGGGGATTTTAGTTCCCTGACTAGGAATAGAACCCGTGCCCCCTAAGGGGGAAGTGTGGAGTCTTAACCACTGGACTTCCAGGAAAGTCCCTTGGACTCTCTCTTGAAGAATCATTCATTCACTCCTTAATTCATTCAGTAAACATGGAAGCACAGGGGATAGAGGAACAAGCCAGAAGATCCTCACTGAAGTATAAAGGGAAGAAAGTGAACAAGTAATTACATCCAATTATTCTTCAAGCCTTCCTTTAACCATCTATTGTAAGAAATATCCCTTTCTCTGAACTCCCATGCTTTGTTCCAAATATTTCTTTCAGCAAAAAATACGCTACCTTTTTTCCCATGTTAATTTTTTCCAATTATCAGTGACACATGTTCCTGATAGAAGATGCCACTTTTCCTGTATTGCTGCTATTTGCCTACTTCTTATCTCCTCTGCTAGAGTTTAAGCAGCTTAGGTGTAGGATAAGTGTCAGATTTCTCAAGTATGCCTTACAGCATCTTGCATGAAGTGGGTAGTTTAATATTTATTGAATGAGTGAAAAAAAAAGAAAGAAAAGAAATTCAGTTTTGCAGGCAATTTGCTGATGTTTCTAACTGTGAAAAACTGAATTGAATAATGCTTTTATCAATGTCATACCACAAAACAACAGCAATGTACCCTCCGTTGTACATTAACTATCAACAGGTCTCCCTTTTAAAGGAGGTTCAGAGTGTTCTGATACCTTGCCGAATGTATCTAAATGATTTCTATTCACGTCCGGTACATCAGTATTAAGACCACGTGTGGTTCTTTCTCCTGTGTTCCCTGTTCTCCACAGTGGCAAATGATAGAAGCTGGCAGAACAAATCTTTCTAGAAAAGCTCCCCACAATTCAAAGAATTACCTCTGTTGGTTTCAGGCTCTTCAAGTATCACAAAGGAATCTCTGTCAGCACCCAGCCGAGGTTTGCAGAAAACATCTACTCCCAGTTGCTTAAGTCTATCCAGAGTGAACCTCCTCGCTTTCTCAGGTGGCACCGCTGCTGTCGATTCATTCTGCTGGCTGGGCTCTTCCGCCTTCTCAGCTGTTGCTTCTGTTTTTCTCAGGCCTTTTTCTTCCTCTAGGGTGTGAGGTTCAGGTGCCACAAGCCCCTCGGTCTGATGCTCTTCGCTGTCCTTGTTCCCCAGGATGCTGCATTCTTGCTGTGCCACCAAGACATCACTAGCATCACTTTGCTCCTGCTTCTCGGGAATTTCTAGCTCTTCACTTCCTGTCAAATCTTTACCGCAAGGCTCATCGGATTCAGTAGTGATCTGGGGTGCCTTTGAAACTGCAGGGAGCGCGTTAACTTCCATTTCCTCTCCTGCACCTGTTGTCTGCTCAGAGTCTCTGCTGCGGTGCTCACCGTTCATCTCAGTTCTCTCTTCACTGTTTATGGTTTCTTTGTGATGGCTTGCCTGATACTTAGTGGACCTAGAGGAGAGAGAACAAGCTGGAGTTGAACATTCTCCTAAATGAGAAACATTCCTAACCCTTAGCACATAATGAATTGGTTAGATCAGTTTTACGGGAGCGAGGAATCTGAACTCTCTACACCAGGTGTTTGCATCAAAACTGAATGTTTTTGAAAATTATAATCACAAGGAAAGAAGGTTCTTACTTCAGGAGCGCCATGGCGTTTCCCTGGCAAGTGGGCCGAGGTTTACGTTTGAAGAACTCATGAATGGTTTTATTCTCAGGCATGTGATATGGAAGATTAAGTGCAGACTCTATAAAAAGGAACAGAATAAGCAAATGCATATACTATATAGCCTGAAATGTTGCTTTACACTCAGTTAATTAAACAGTACAACCAAAGCCATCACCAGAAATAGAAAACAATCCTGCCTTTAACATAAAACAGGATCTAAGCACAAAAGAATTCCATGAAGACCAGTGGCTTTTAAAACTAGCTGTGAAATCAACTGATCCAATAAGTTTTTTAAAAATACAAATTCCTGAATCCCATTTCAAGTCTATTGAGTCAGAATTTCTGTGGGGCCTAAGAATTTATAAATTTGGTTTGTAAAAGGGATCCCGATGCAGCTAGATCATAGCTGTTGCTGCTGCTGCTATGTCACTTCAGTGCAGCTATGTCACTTCAGTCGTGTCCAACTCTGTGCGACCCCACAGACGGCAGCCCACCAGGCTGCTCTGTCCCTGGGATTCTCCAGGCAAGAATACTGGAGCGGCTTGCCATTTCCTTCTCCAAGCCAGACTATAGACAGCACTTTAAAAAACTCCCTCCTGGGACTTCCCTGGTGGTCCAGGGGTTAAAATTCTGCACTGCTAAGGCAGGGGTCTCGGGTCTGATTCCTGGTTGAGGAACTAAGATATCACATGCTGTGTGGCCAAAACATTTTAAAAAGTTTTTAAATAAATTTTAAAAATGAAAAATTCCCTTCTTACCACCACTAGTTCTGGAAATTTTCTTAGTGTATATTAATGTTCCTTCCAGATGCTTTAGAACCAAGGCCACTCATCAAGATCAACTATAAACTTCAATGTTTACCACATAGGTTTCTTTACCTCGAATAAGGCGCTGAGTCTCACTATGCAATTTTTTTAATGCTTCCTTACTTAACTTGGCTGCCTTTCTTTCCTTAAAGAAAACAAAAAGTGAGACTACATTAATGTTTTTACCAAGAAAGACAGATAGATATCCCTGAAGAGTCTGGTCTCCCCAAGAAAAGAGGATAGAGAAGAAACAGTCATCTCTAATCAACTCAATACAATATAAACTTCAAGAGCTCATTTATTTGCAAGTCTCTTACTGATTCAACCTAATTCATATCTGTGTCCCTACTATGTACAAGGCAATATCCTGGGAATCAGGAAAATACAACAGACACAGTAAAATTCCTGAGAAATCCACAATCTCCTGGGAAAAGAGCTCGGCATGACAACTATTAACATACAGGGCTCTATCTCACCTTCCTCATGGTGCCTTTTGACAACTCAGTTTCTTCTTCAAATGAACAGACTCCACTCTCCAAAGACAGTTCTTTTTTCTAAAAGAGAAGGTTGCAAATGGATTAAGAGAGACAAAAATTAAACCAACACAAGAGGATGTTGCTTATGCAAAGACTGTTTTTGCACTCCAACATCATATCATGCTACATTAATAATAAATCAATAATTATTAAATACAAAATGTTAGACACACAACATCCTATAATGCCTAGAAAATAAATTAGATGTCTCCAATGGAGCTTGGGCCCTCATTTCTTATACCTCTGCATTTCCCTAAGGAGGGACAAAGACCCCCAGGGAGCTAAAAAGATAATCTTAGGAAGAACAATTATGCTTCCAAACACTCAGGACAAGGATGCTTTGACTGATGCTTCTCTTTCATAGCCTTCCTGAAACCTGCGAAACCCTACAGGTTCATTTCCCAGAGGCCATTAAATTATAAAATTTATACCTCTTCCCCCTTTTCACCTGTTTCTTATACAACATAAAGTATCTTATGGGACTTCCCTGGTGGTCTGGTGTTACGAATCCACCTGCCAAAGCAGGTGACATGGGTTTGATCCCTGGTCTGGTGCCACAGAGCAACTAACCCATGCACCACAACTCCTGTGCTCCAGAGCCCGCAAGCAGCAACTACCAAGCCCTCAGGCCCAGCGCCTGTGCTGTGCAACGAGAGGAGCCCCCACAACGAGAAGCCCATGCACCACAACTAGAGGAGCCCCCGGTCACCGCAATTAGAGAAAACGCACGCACAGCAATGAAGACCCAGCGCAGCCAAACTAAATAAACAAAGTACCTTAATTTTTGCCTCAAAAAAGTATTGAAAATACTAGTTTGTGATAAATAAGGAACTGGAGGAAAAGCAAAAGTAAAATCAAAGGGAAAACGTGAGAAAGAAGAACAAAAGATGGAAAAAAATTAGGCAGCTGAAAAAGGAAACAAAAAAATGAGGTACATTTGAAAGAAGAATTTACTGTTTCCAAGGCAGATTAA